>CM019216.1:39535455-39589183 GCA_009741485.1 Malurus cyaneus samueli | reverse complement strand
CCCAGGGTGATGAGGGAGCTGGCAGATGAGCTTGCAAAGCCACTCTCCATCATCTACCAGCAGTCCTGGCTCACTGGTGAGGTTCCAGATGACTGGAAGCTGGCCAATGTGACGCCCATTCATGAAAAGGGTAAGAAGGAGGATCCTGGTAATTACAGGCCGGTTAGCCTGACCTCTGTACCAGGGAAGGTCATGGAACAGTTTATATTGAGTGCTATTACACAGCAGCTACGAGATGGACAGGGGATCAGACCCAGCCAGCATGGGTTTAGAAGGGGTAGGTAATGTTTGACCAATCTGGTCTCCTTTTATGACCAGGTAACCCGCCTGGTGGATGCAGGAAAAGCTGTAGATGTTGTCTATTTAGACCTCAGCAAAGCCTTTGACACTGTCTCCCACAGCATACTCCCGGAAAAGCTGGCAGCCCACGGCTTGGACAGGTGCACTCTTCGCTGGGTTAAGAGCTGGCTAGAAGGCCGGGCCCAGAGGGTGGTGGTGAATGCTGCTGCATCCAGCTGGCAGCCAGTCACCAGTGGTGTCCCTCAGGGGTCTGTACTGGGACCAGCTCTGTTTAATATTTTTATTGATGACATGGATGAGGGTATTGAGTCTTTCATTAGTAAATTTGCAGATGACACTAAACTGGGAGCGTGTGTCGATCTGTTGGAGGGTAGGAGGGCTCTGCAGAGAGACCTGGAATGGTTGGATACATGGGCTGAGTCCAATAGGATGAAGTTTAACCAGTCCAAGTGCCAAGTTCTGCATTTTGGCCGCAACAACCCCCTGCAACGCTATAGGCTGGGAACAGAGTGGCTGGAGAGTGCCCAAGCAGAAAGAGACTTGGGGGTACTTGAAGACAGCTGACTCAACATGAGTCAGCAGTGTGCCCAGGTGGCCAAAAAGGCCAATGGTGTCCTGGCCTGTATCAGGAATAGTGTGGCCAGCAGGAGCAGGGAAGTCATCCTTCCCTATACTTGGCACTGGTGAGGCTGCACCTTGAGTACTGTGTCCAGTCCAGGGCCCCTCAGTTCAGGAAGGACGTGGAGACGCTTGAGCGTGTCCAGAGGAGGGCAACAAGGCTGGTGAAGGGCTTGGAACACAAGCCCTATGAGGAACGGCTGAGGGAGCTGGTTTTCTCTGAAAACATGAAAAGGAGACTCAGAGGTGACCTTATCACTCTCTACAACTTCCTGAAAGGTGGTTGTAGTGAGGTGGGGGTTGGTCTCTTGTCTCTTTTTCGGGCAGCAACTGACAGAACGAGAGGACACGTCTTAAGTGCGCCAAGGAAAATACAGGTTAGATATTAGAGAAACTTTTTACAGAAAGGGTGATAAAATATTGGAATGCTGCTGGGGAGGTGGTGGAGTCACCATCCCTGGACGTGTTTAAAAAGAGATTGGATGTGGGCTCGGTGCCATGATTTAGTTTAGTTGAGGTGTTAGGACAGAGGTTGGACTCGATGATCTTGAAGGTCTCTTCCAACCTGGTACTTCTGTGATTCTGTGACGTAGTGATGTATGAGGAGAGACCTAACCTTCTCAGACAGTCTGACATGAGAGAAATATGAAAAAAAACCCCAAAGCTTGCCAATTCAGTATTCATTGAGCTTATCCAGGAAATTATTCACATCCTTCCTCACATATTAAAACATAAAGGAGTTTTCTATCTCCTATACTGGTTATTGCAAAAAATCATTTAACACAAATGATGGGTCTCTATCATTTTAAGACTGCAAGTTCTCCGGTGTTTAGTTTAGGAGGACAAATAGATGTGGTATCGAAAGACATAATTTTTTAAAAATTCAGCTTTGGTGATGAAAGAGTAGTCTGACATATTGAAAGGACTTTGTTACTAGCATTGTTTCTTTCTCTCACATTCTGTCTAAAAGTTCTTCTGGCCTCAATCCTACAGATGTCAGTCCTTCCTGTGCTGGGAACACCAGAGCCAAATGCAGTACTCTAGGTGGGCTCTTATGAGAACAATAAGACCTTGTTATTAATTAGCTTTAACATTAAGTGATTAATAGTTCATTGTCTAAGGAAGGCAAAGATAATAATTCTAAGCTTTCTTTACAGTCAATGGAGGGCAATAGCCACCTTCTAATGATTCATATTATCGAAATATTCTCTAAAGGTTTTTTGTTTTGTTTTTTTTTCCTACTACTAACTATACAGGAAAGTCAAAATGGTTTGCTTTGATTTAGATACCTAACATTTAGATATGCAATTTTGGGTCATAGGTCTGCCAAAGGATTATAGAATGCACTGAATTAATATATGTTTTACCCACCTGACAGCTCTGTAAAGTAGATAGTTTACTAATAATCAGGCTTTACTTTGGGATCAGAATGAACACTGAATCCATATCTGAGTATAATTTCAATCCTTTCTCAGACAGATTATTCTAAATAATCCCCTTCTTAAAAATAATAATACTAAAAAAAAGCAGAACTCCATATCTTTAAAAGAAATGGACAGTGTATACCCATCCTAAATGTGTGCTTTTGGAACCAATGTAGAAAAGTAGCCTTTTTCTTTTGGTTTAATCCATGTACCAATTGCAGAAAAATATTCATCAAGATTAAAAACTATGAAGGCGTTTTATGGATCATCTGTGAAGGACTAATTCATAAATAAATTCTTCAGAGGCTGAACACCCACCATTGATTCCTAGCCTTGCCTGGAAGAAAAAAGTGAAGTATGAACTCTCCAACCCTCCAAGTGCCATGTCAATACTGCTTTCACTTAACACTGTCCTAGCTGTGCAGTCTTGATTTTCAGTTGTATTAGGGCTCATGCTTATCCTTCTGCCTTAAATATTTCATCATTCCCTTTACCAGACAAACTTTAAAATTCAATGGCTGTTTTAGGTAAGCCAAATAAAATCAACACCACAATTGAATTACAATTGCACCAGTCATAATAGACATCGTCTTTAACTGAAAACCAGCAAAACAAGCCTAGTGGATAAACATCAATGGCACCGCCTCAAGTTAAGGCATTGTCTGTGCTGGGGCTCTCTGGGAGCTGGGAACATGGGCAGGGGGGACAGCCAGAGCCTGTCCCACTGTCCATCAGGAGCAGGGCAGCCAGGGGGGCACCAGGCACTGAGATCCTCCCTGGGGTTGTGGGTGGAAATCATAGCTGGTCAGGGCAGAGCTGTGGGGAGCTGGAGATCAGGATCTCTGGAGCAGAGACAGGAGGCACCAGGGGGCTGGAATGACATCATGGGCTGTGGGTGGCTTGGGGGGAACCCCAGAAAAGGGTGATCAGGGGATGAAATGCTTCTATTACCCTAAGACTCGTAGCATCTCATACTTCCTGGAGAACTAGACAATTAAAAATCACTGTTCAAATAGCATTCAGCTGGACAAACAGTAGAGAGGTAGAAATAGCAACCTTTTATTTTCAAAGGGAGAAAAACAGGCAGAAAAAGACAATTTTTTTTAAACCACTGTGTACCTCATAAACAGAGCTTCACCTTCAGTCCCAAAATTGACTTTGTGGAAACAATCTGTTGTATGGACCCGTTATTTGTGTACAGTTGAACTTTTGAACATGGAGGTCTTGTAAGCAGAAGTTAATTTTAAGCAGATAGAAATAATGGGGATCTTGGAGAGTGAAGACTGTATTGCCTAATTTAATGGCCTGAACTTAATCAATACATTTGTTAACAAAAAGTTCCAGATGCAGAACTATTCTTCAGTTCTATTGTTTTTGGTGTTTTCCTTTCAGTTACATTTATGCAAACCGACTGAAAGTAATGGAGTTGCACAAGTGAATCCAAAGGCAGTACTTGGCCTGCAAAAAATCTTTAATATTGGTGAACCACGAGTCAGATAGAAGAAAAATAGGCTCCCAAATCCCAGGCCTAATTTAAAGACTGGCAGTCAGAAAAGCATTTCAATTGTAAACTGAATTAGTTTGATTGAGAAATTATGGTGGGGAAAAAAAACCAATTGAATGTGACAATACTGTTTTTGTGGAGAGTTTATAGAATAACCTTGCACTTTTAGAATTAATCACATCCTGCTGCTCATTCCCTACTTGAAGAAAAAATGCTCCATTTTGATATTACAATTGGTTGCCATAGAAATGATTATCAAGACAAATAATAAAAAAATAAGATACGAATTCTGGTGAGGCATAACCTGAGGAATCCTTGCAAAGCAAGGAATTTTCTTCCTTAAAGTCATCTGTTATAAGAAATGTAAAGAACAGAAATGTTACATTTTCCCATGCACGCAGACATTTATATAAATTAAGTTAAATAGTATATTTTTTCTTTTAAGAAACACAGCTCCATTTACTTGCAAAGAAAGAGTGATGGGGTAACACATTGCTGTTTAAGATCCTAACTATGCAAAACCAAACTGAGACTACGTCTTAAAAGTTTAACACACACACAAAGAGGAAAGCAGCATTGCCAACCACAAACATTTATGTCAATAAACTTTAAAAAAAAAGTAAAATTACAATGAACCTCCCCAAATTACTATAGAACTGTTTACAATATAAGTGAGAGATTATAAAGTTTTTTGCATTCTACATCTCTTTGCCTTGAAAATGAAAATATGCAGTTAAAATTTGCCATGTGTATAGTTATTACTGGCTCTTAGTAACATTGTGAAGGAGACCAAGAAGTTATGAAGATGTTTTGGACGTTTTTATCATCTTGAAAAATTAAATATTTATTTAAAATCTGTTATATCTACACAATCAGAAGAATAGTCTGAGCTGGAAAGGACACACAAGGATCATTGAGCTCATCTCTGAAGCGAATGGCTTACACAGGGATCAAATCCATGCCCTTAGTGCTGTTAGTACCATACTCTTACCAACTGAGCTACTCTCAGAGTCACTGATAATTGTAGCTGGCTAACAAAACCAGATTTATGCACTATATAGGGGTAAAACAGGGCTTAAAAATTGCTGTATATCCAGTATGAAAGCTGAGCAGGAACTATTTATGAAGCATGACTCTATAACCTATTTCTTCTCTTGAGAGAGTCATGGACTTTCTGGAGATTTTTCATACATTTCTGTAGACAGCAAGTGCAATTAAAAAAATAGGAATTGTCTAGAGATGGCACTTCACTCATTCTTTGCAAACTCTCCAAACTTTAGGGTAATATCCTATCATCTGTGTTTTTTTCCTTGTTGTGTGAGCCATGATTTGTTCGGGAAAAAGTGAAAGGCATTTTCACCGAGTCTTAGCTAGTCTAATGAAGACAGTATTTAAACAGGTGAGGCTGATTCCTCAAGTCTTGCAAATGACATATATGCTTCCTTCCCAAATGTCCAGTAAAATAATGTTATTTTTCATAGTTTTTGGTATGGGTATGCATTTCTTTTCATTACATATTCTGTTCATTGTCCTGAAAATTCTTATTTCTCCTTTTTATTACCCTCCTTGAAATAATCTCTCTTTATTTCACTGTTATAATGATTTCTTCCCCGGTCTGCTAACACCTTCTTTTTAGCTGCCTAAGATGACAATGACAAGCTTCTGCAAAGCATATTTGAGATACATCCATTTTTCACTCCTGTTTTCACATTCTCATTAGAGGGTAATGATGAAAGTTGTGTCACCACTATATTCATTTTTTTATTTGCCAAACCATTTACTTGTGGGTTTGTTATGCAGTAGCCATATATATCTTCACTAATAATTTTCCAGCTGAAATCAGAAATTTAAACATGTTAAAGAATTGATTTTTTATAAGGGAAGACTTATGTCTATATAAGTCAAGACAAAAGAAAAAAAAAAAAAAACAAACAAAACACCAGCAGTAAACCAATTGTTTCTGAGTGAATAATAAACTACACTGTGTAAAAAATGTCCAATTATTCTCTGTCAGAAATGGAACTCGTGATTAGCTCCATAAATTCAGAGAAAAATAATGCTGTGGATGGATACAGGTTATTACACAGTATAAGAGCCAGACACTCTCCTAGAACAAGATATGAAATGTGTAGGATATGTACAGACAGCAGCAGTGGTAAAGTTTTCTTCAATGAATAACTAAAAGTAGTATAAATTAGAGACTGATCTTCACTCTGGGATTCTTTTTTCTCTTTTTAAGTAGCGAGCATGAAGTATGTTTACTAATGAAGAGAAAACTGATGTCAGAAGGGTAATAACACCACTGGCATCTGTAAAAGTGTTTCAGGATGGTTAAAATTTCTAATATGTGAAAGTCAGAACTAAATTTTAGATTGGATTTTCTGGCCTGAAAGCAAAAAATATTCTACTTCAACCATGACCTCTAAACCACACTTGTTAAGCAAACCCTGATTTTGTGAAACCTGCAGTAGATTTTATGAATAACATATTTCTCCTTTTCCTCTACTACAACCCTGTTTTCTTGTATTCATACTGCATGGTACATCATCCTAAACTGAGAAGGCTTGAGATGAATCAGATTATTATATTTGTACAGATGCAGCCTCCTCTGTACATAGTTGTGAAACTGAACAGACAGAAGAGACATTTTTAGTTTCAGTTTACAAAGATTACAGTACAGCAAGCTAATTATTAAGTATCAGTGATCAAAAGGTTTTAATGGTCCTCAAGGGATGCTTAGATTAAATAGATTCTCACAATGTCAGAAAAAAAAATATTCTTGGTTGTTGGATTTTACTTATCTTAATTCTATGACCTGAGTTTCAAACACACATGTATCTTCATGATCTGGTACACAGCTGTTACAACTAAAGATACGAAATAAAATGAAGCTATGAAAGATAGAAGATATGAAAGATATGATAAATATAGAACAAGGGGTGAAAGATATGACAAATATAGGACAAGGGGTAAAAACTACATTTGAAAAGGATAGGTTTAAACTGTGTTTTGGGAAGAAATTCTTTACTGAGAGGGCATTGAGGCACTGGAAGTGGTTGCCCAGTGAAATTGTGGTTGTCTCATCCCTATCTAGCCGGGCTGGATGGTGACCTGGCAACCTGGTTCAGTGGAAGGAGTTCCTGCTCATGGCAGGGCCATTTAACTGGATGGTTTTGGGGTGCCTTCCAAGAAAAAGCATTCCATGGGTCTGTGACTCTATAAAGGTTTCTAAAATATAAGCAAATAAAATGTCTTATTTTCATTATTTCAGGGATAGCTTACTGACGGAGTTGCAGAAAATCATTAATTTAAATACTTCTATCAAGAAATGTTTCTTTTTGTGGCCAAAAGCCTCTTTGATTACAACATGTGATAATAAACAAGAGAAAGATATTCTTTCCTGCTTGATATTTCAAGCTAGGAGTAGAGCACTTAAAAAACTTGGCCTTATCTACAAAAAGTAGATAAACTGTTTTCACTTGTGTCTACTTTTAGGAAAAATGGTGCTCATAAATCTTTGTAGAGTACTGATTCCTCAAAATTGCAGAGAAAATATTAAAGATTTAACATTAGATTATGTGTGACACAGGGACAATATGATAAAACATATCTCTACCACATTAAGAATAACTTTATTACAATGATGCTCTATCTTTATTGATGTTCATCACTATAATAACTAAACCCTGTGCTATTAGTTGAAGTCCATTTAAGCAAGTATTTCCAGTTAAAGTTTTTTTCCACTTATCCTGTTTGCTGTTGTTTTCTTTTTTGCTTTTTTTACTTTCATTTTCCCTTTTTTTAATGTGACAGCACAAACATTTGACACAACTTAGAGGCAAGATATCCACTTGAAAAGAACTTACAAAAAAAAACCCCTCCTGCCTAAATCAATATTCCTACTTAATTTAGCATCGAGCTGCAAAGAGCTCTGTGGAAGGTTCTGTAAGTATAGAAAAGCGCTGGTAGTGGGATCTTTGGTAGCAGTGTTACCTTTCAATGATGTCAGACTGATACATCCTTCCCAAGGCAGACATGGTTTGCCTTCTTGATTTACAGGAATATCCTTTCACCTATTGATTAAACTCACAGCAAGACCTTTGCATGGCATTGAATGATATCCAGTTGAATTAATTTTGTTGAAGTGTGCTGATTTAAGTAGAATTCACAGCTTGACAAGATCCACAGAGTTTTGCATCTCAAAATGTAGGCCCAGGTTTTATGCAGATTTGGGAGGCTTTTTTTTTTGTGTGTGTGTTGTGGTGGCATTTTGTCAGTTTATTTGGGGCTTTTCCCAACTGTTTTGCTTGTCTGTCAAAGAATCCTCTGTCCAACAATTACTCAGAATTTCCACTTTAATACTCTTATACAAAATCTCACACACTGTAGAATTAATTAAATCTAAAGGAAAACAGAGGTGACTTTGGCATATACTTTGATATACAGCAATTTATCAGCTCCTAAATTCTTTGCTATACTCAAAAAAGTTCTGTTTAAAGTTGTAAGCATTCTACATGAATTCTATATGGATTTTATAAGGACTGTATCTGTACATATAGTCTAAAAGACAGTAAAATTCTCTACCTGAACTTTTACATTTTAAACATGTACTTGTAAAAATGATTTTAACACACTATAATTTGCCTTTCATTTTGAACTACAAATTGAACCTGTTGTACTGCTGTTCTGTATCTGAACATGACGTTCTGGGGGCCTCTATTAGTTTTGATGGGTTACCATGGAAACTGGAGAGAAAGAAGGAGAAGAGGAATACTTTTGTAAGCTTTACCACAGAGAGTTACATCCTCTTCCATGTTTCTGAGAAAGAAATCTGTGACTGAATGATAAAAACTTATTTTTAGAGATAGGCCATAGTACAACATATATTTTTGGCAAGATAGAAGATATTAATGATTTATGCTGGATTTGCATTAAAGGCTTCTGTTTTTAAACTAGGACCATGAATGTCACTGATAATGGGAGTTCAAGCTGTCTGAAATTTTTATCAACCTACCTACCCAGCACAAATGGGGCATGAGAGTGAGAGATGAACCTATGAAATTGTGCTGCATGATGAGACATCAGAAAGCTGACAGTTCTGAAAAGAACAAAAACGTAATCTCCTAGTTGAAATGCTCTCATCTTACACTGACTTTTTGGCCAGATCAATGTGGATTAAAATGAAAATAGTGTTGAAAAGGTTTGTATAAGGTCCACATTTTTAAGGCTTTTCAACACATAAGTGTGTGAAAAAACCCAACCCATAATTGTAATGAAAAAGAATTTTTTGTATTCTAAATACAGCTTAGAAATAAAAATTAGGAGGTTTTTTTCTTGTTTCAGGCTAACAAGTATCAAAAACAAAACAAACCAAAACAAAAATAACCCCTCAAGCAAAAAAGACTCGAAAAATGTCTATAAATGAACAGAAATTAGACAGTGATATTACGTGTCAACTGTTAGTACTTGCAGTGGAGAAATTTGGTGAAACTTTACAAAGAACATTATGTGGGGTATAAAAATACTTGAATATTCTAACCACTCTTTTATATATGCTACATAGATTTACACAGTATATTTTAGATAGATGCCCTACCTTTATCTTGAACTGACTTACATATTTATTGAGAAAAAGCAAGCTAATTTATATCACAGTTTTCTATGCACTTGTTGAGACTTAGTGGTACCTTTTGGTCAGCAGGTTGTATAGGAAAGAGATTATATTCTGCCACTAGAAACCTTCCAAACAGAGTTACAGATACATTTTGATTTTTTCTTTTTACCTAGAGATAAGAAGAAAAGCAATTATATTTTTAAAATTAAAAAAAAAAAAAAAACCAAAAAAACCAAACAAACAAAAACCAAACAAAAAAAACCCAAAAAACAATAAATCATCTCTGGATCCCAGCTGTCCCATCTAAATTAACATATTGTCATGTGATTAGAAATAACTGCATTTCTGAATCTGAAGATTCAGAAATCTGTCTTCTGCTATAGGATTAAACTTTTGTTAAAGATCCAGGAAAAATTGCAGTGCTTAGGTGCTGTATGGGTTAAATTGCCTGCAACCAGAAATATGTGCATAGATGTGATCTATGGAGTGAAAACAAGTGGCAGAAGAGGGGACTTAAATTCTGCATATGTGAAAATTTAACAGAGGAACTGATTTTTTTTTTATTTTTATTATTTTCAGTTTTATTTTTATTTTGGCTTTCATCTTTCACTAAGCAATATAAAGGAACACTTTTTTTCCCTCTCATCAAAGTGCTACACTTACATGACCTCCACATCTGACAACAGAAGCATGTAAGTTCATGTTATTGACATGAACACCCTGCCCCTTTCATATGCAAGCAGAGATGGGAAAGAAATCTGTCATCTTAAAAAACAAATGTTTAAACTGGAGTTAAGTTCTTATAAATCCTTTTCTCTTTGTTGTATTCCTAAGTCATGTGATGACTTTTGCAGATTATTTTCTAACATGTGAAACACTCAGTCTTCTTTTGAGACTGAAACCTCTTGAGAAACTCTGGATTCTTTCAGCAAGCAAAGCATTCAGAAACAGGAGCTGAAATTATCTGTGTGAAATATCTAGGTCTTTCTAGGTGCATGTACATGTGTTTCTATTTTACAGGTTTGACTGGAGAACTGCAGGATCATGAAGTGTTACACTTCTTGATCAAGGCTTGAGTGACTGGAAAGTCAAATCAAAGAAGCTCTGACTCTGTTAAGATCATCACTAAAACTTTCCCTGCCTTTTAGAGTCAGGATTGTTTTCATGTAAGCATAAAAACACATCTTCAAAGTGTTTATCAGAGATAACTTGTCAGTCAATTATACGCAATGTTTAATTACTTTTAAATTACCATGCTACTAGGATAAATTTAAATATTCATGATGAGATGGTGGGTTGATATTTGCAGTGAAACAAAAAGGAAAGTAAATAATTATTTACCTGTTGTGGGCTTAAATTCCTTTCTTTTTGTTCACTTTGAAATTTTTTTTCCTTCCCCATTGTTGCTGGATACCTTGATGGCCGACCTGTTTTGTTAATGGCCGGGCGATTGAAGAGACAATTACACCTATGGGCACACCCTAAATGGGGAGACAGCTTTTGTGTGGTGGGGTGGGGACTGGGGGTGGGTTTGTTTTTTTTTTTTTTTTTTTTTTCTTTTCTCTCACGATTTGGGAGAGAGAGGGTTTTCCCTGCTGGTGCCCCGTGCTTTTTGCTCGGCGGTGGTTTTTGCTAGGACTCCAGCTTCAGGAGGGGGAACTCTGCTCCATCCCGTCTCGGGTCCGCGGATTCCCTCGTCTCTTTTGCTTCCTGGGTTCTTACTGTCCAGAGGAGCACCGGCGTTTTTTTTTTCCCACTGTGAGTTTTGCAGAGAAACTTTTCTTCATCCACCTCTGCCATCTGTATGATTATCCCAGCCGCGGGAGATCTGAGCCAGCCGGGATTTGCACCACCACGTCCCCTGCATCTCTGAGACGGATCGTCCTCCCTGCTCAGCCGGGGCCAGCGGCGCCGCTGCCAACCGAACTGTAATCTTGCCAAGAAGGAGACGTTTCTATAAGGCTGTCACTAGGTTTGGACTGCGCTGTTGTTGCATTGTTACTGCACGTGTTTCATCTTGTTATATATATATATATAGTAAAAACTGTTATTCCTTTTACCCATATTCCTGCCTGAAAGCCCGTGATTTTTTTCAAAGCTGTAATAATTCGGAGGGAAGGGGGTCATAGCCACCACTCCAAGGGGGGTCCCTGCCTTCATTAGCAAATACCTGTCTTTCAAACGGTGACAGAATTTGGCGCCCACGCGGGGCTCGAGGGCACAGAGAGGAAAAAGGGTTGCAAAAGGAATAACAGTTTTTTGGGTGAGGTATCTTTGTGTTCAGCGTGTAGGAATTTTACTAAGCGTCATCATGTGGTCTAGCATATCTTGGTTTGGGTGGCACATAGTCGTGGCCGTATTTTTCCCATTTGCAGCTCCTTTCCTGAACATGGGTCCTTTGACTAAGACCACAGTGGCCATTATTCAATTCACACAGTGGGTGAATAAGGTGAGGAATTCGTGGATTTTTAACTTTCTCTGGACAGCAGGCACATGGATACAGGGCTATCACACACTAAGTGCATGCTTCTGGAGTTGGGTTAATAATGGTACCTACTGTGAGGAAATAACACCAGGGGAATCATTCTCCCAGCCTTTCACTCATTTATTTGGGGCTACTCCATCAGCATTCGAAGGGTCCATTTTTCCCCTAGATGCCAACTACATGATGCTAATATGCATATTCTGTTTAACATTGAAGGAAATGGTGAGACTGCCCTGGGCAACCACTCTAACATCTGCCCAAGAGACCAGGGATGTTGCCACGGAGACCAAGGATGGTGCCCCAGAGACTAGGGATGGTACCACGGAGACCGGGGATGGTGCCATGGAGACCAGGGATGCCGCTCCAGAGGCTAGGGATGCTATCACAGAGCCTGACCCATCACCCAAGCCAGACCCTGTCCCACTGCCTGACCCTGCTGAACAACCTACATCAGAAACTAAATGCCCAGAGTGGGTGAAGGTACTGGTGGAGGAGGTGCGGGAGCTGCGCCGCCCAGAGTGGGTGGGGGTACTGATGGAGGAGATGCGGGAGATGCACCAGGGGCTGAGGGAATACGTCTTCCCAGCTGGCGGCAAACCCTCTCCCTGCTCCAAAGAGGAAAGGGGTGATGGCACAGCAGTGGAACCCACGGACGTTACACCTGTCCAGGTTCTGGCTGAACCGCAAAGCCAACCACAACCGGCTGCAGTAGCCCCTGTGCAGAGGAAGAAGTATAAAACCAAATCGGTACGCTCAGCTAATGATGATGGGGAACCAGGGCCCTCACAACCAGCAGGAGAGACAGAGCCAGAAATAATCACTGAGACCCTGCCATATGACACCCTCCGCAAGGTGCGAAAAGACATCGAGAAAAAAGCAGGCGAGGCTTGGTCAACCTGGTTACTTCGGGTTTGGGACCTTATGGGCTCAAGTGTGCAATTGGATAACAGTGAGGCAAGGCATTTGGGAGGCTTGACCCAAGATGAGGGTATTAATCAGGTATTTGTGAGGGAGCCAGGGCCCCTTTCTCTCTGGGAGCGGCTCTTAATGAGTATAAGAGAGAGGTTTGTCCACAGAGACAGGGTGCAGGACTACCATCGTAGAATGCCCTGGAAGACCGTTGAGGAAGGGATCCAACGGCTCAGAGAAGTAGGAGTAATGGAGGTGCTCTTTGGAAGGGATGGGCAGCATCATAATGATCCTGATCAGGTCAGGTGCACCGGACAAATGCTATGGAATCTGGCGAGTCATGGGCCATCTCAGTATGCCACCTTCATTGCCATGATTAATGCTGATGAAAACCGAGAGACAGTGGGTTCTGTAGCCAACAGGCTCCGGTATTACGCGAGTATGATCAATAGCCCAATGCAGGCTCACGTCTCTGCTGTGGTTAAAGACCTCCAAGAGGAGTTGAAGGAGATGAAAGAAGAGATGAAGGAGATGAGGAAGAATAGTGTGGCACCAGTGCAGGTCTCAGGCCCCAACACCAGAGTCCGACGTCCCCCAGCAAGGGAAAGAGGGTACACCCCACGAGCTGAGATGTGGTTCTTCCTGTGTGACCAAGGGGAAGACATGAGTAAGTGGGATGGGAAACCCACTTCTGCCCTGGCAGCTCGGGTACGTCAACTCAAAGGGGAAAACACTAGCCAAGGCGGCCTTTCTAAAAGGAAAGTAGCCTCAGCTTCCCACAGCCAACCCACTAGATGCAATGGAGGGGGAGATGATATGTCTGATTCCCTTGGAGGGACCTGTAGGTGTCCCCATGGAAGGGATGATACCCAGGGTTAGAGGGGCCCTGCCTCTGGCCAGGTAGAGGCATGGGATAACCGTGTCTTCTGGACGGTGTGGATCCGATGGCCTGGCACATCAGAGCCACAAAAATACGAAGCATTGGTTGACACGGGAGCGCAGTGTACCCTCATGCCATCGGGGCACGTGGGGGCAGAAACCATTTCTATTGCAGGAGTGACAGGGGGATCACAGGAGTTGACTGTGTTGGAAGCTGAGGTGAGCCTGACTGGGAGGGAGTGGCACAAACATCCCATTGTGACTGGTCCAGAGGCCCCATGCATCCTGGGAATAGATTTCCTCCGGAATGGTTTTTTCAAAGACCCAAAAGGACTCAAATGGGCTTTTGGAATAGCTGCTGTGGAGGTAGAGGGCATCAGACAGCTGAACACCTTGCCTGGACTATCCGAGAACCCTTCTGCTGTTGGACTCCTGAAGGTGGAAGAGCAGCACGTTCCAGTCGCCACCTCGATCGTGCATCGCCGGCAGTACCGGACGAATCGAGATGCTGTGATCCCCATCCATAAGATGATCCGAGAGCTGGAGAGCCAAGGGGTGGTCAGCAAGGCCCACTCACCCTTCAACAGCCCCATCTGGCCTGTGCGCAAGTCTGAGGGAGAATGGAGATTGACAGTGGACTATCGTGGTGTAAATGAAGTGACCCCACCGCTGAGCGCTGCCGTGCCGGACATGCTGGAGCTCCAGTACGAGCTGGAGTCCAAAGCTGCGAAGTGGTATGCCACCATTGACATCGCCAACGCGTTCTTCTCCATTCCTCTGGCGGCAGAGTGCAGGCCTCAGTTTGCTTTCACCTGGAGGGGTGTGCAGTACACCTGGAACCGGCTGCCCCAGGGGTGGAAGCACAGCCCCACCATCTGCCATGGGTTGATCCAGGCTGCGCTGGAAAAGGGTGAGGCTCCGGAACATCTTCAGTATATTGATGACATCATTGTGTGGGGGACACAGCAACAGAGGTATTTGAGAAAGGAGAGAAGATCATCCAGATTCTCCTAGAAGCTGGCTTTGCCATAAAAAGGAACAAAGTGAAGGGACCTGCTCGAGAGATCCAGTTCCTGGGGGTAAAGTGGCAAGATGGACGGCGTCAGATTCCCACCGAGGTCATCAATAAGATCACGTCGATGTCTCCACCGACCAGCAAAAAGGAGACACAGGCTTTCCTGGGTGCCATTGGCTTTTGGAGGATGCACATCCCTGAATACAGTCAGATCGTGAGCCCCCTCTACCTGGTGACCCGCAAGAAGAACGATTTCCACTGGGGCCCTGAACAGCAGCAAGCCTTTGCCCAAATCAAGCAGGAAATCGCTCATGCAGTAGCTCTCGGCCCAGTCAGGACAGGACCAGAGGTGAAGAACGTGCTCTACTCTGCAGCTGGGAGCAATGGTTTGTCCTGGAGCCTCTGGCAAAAGGTGTCTGGTGAGACTCGAGGCCGGCCACTGGGATTCTGGAGCCGAAGCTACCGAGGGTCTGAGGCCAACTACACCCCAACGAGAAAGGAGATCTTGGCAGCCTATGAGGGAGTCCAAGCTGCTTCAGAAGTGATTGGCACTGAAGCCCAACTCCTCCTGGCACCCCGATTACCAGTGCTGGGGTGGATGTTTAAAGGAAAGGTTCCCTCCACCATCACGCACCGATGCTACCTGGAGCAAATGGATTGCTCTCATTACTCAGCGCGCCCGCATTGGAAACCTGAATCGCCCTGGGATCCTGAAAATAATTACAAATTGGGCCGAAACTGAAAACCTTGATCTCGCCGATGAAGAGGAGCAAGAACAAGTGACACGTGCTGAAGAAGCTCCACTGTACAACCAACTGCCAGACGAAGAAAAACACTACGCTCTTTTCACTGACGGCTCCTGTCGCATTGTCGGAATGAACCGAAAGTGGAAAGCAGCCGTGTGGAGCCCCACACGACAGGTAGCACAGGCCACAGAGGGAGAAGGTGGATCGAGTCAATTTGCTGAACTCAAAGCCATCCAGCTGGCCCTGGACGTTGCTGAGAGGGAAAAGTGGCCAAAGCTCTACCTTTACACAGATTCATGGATGGTAGCCAACGCTTTGTGGGGGTGGCTGGAAAGGTGGAAAAAGGCCAATTGGCAGCGTAGGGGAAAACCAATCTGGGCTGCTGAAGAATGGAAAGACATTGCAGCCCGGGTAAAGAAGTTACCCGTGAAAGTCCGCCATGTAGACGCCCATGTCCCCAAGAGCCGGGCTAATGAGGAGCACCAGAATAACGAGCAGGTAGATCAGGCTGCAAAGATAGAGGTTTCCCAGATCGATCTGGATTGGCAACACAAGGGTGAGTTGTTCCTGGCTCGATGGGCCCATGATGCCTCAGGCCACCAGGGCAGAGATGCCACTTATAAGTGGGCACGAGACCGAGGGGTGGATCTAACCATGGACAGTATCTCCCAGGTTATCCATGACTGTGAGACATGCGCTGCCATCAAGCAGGCCAAACGGGTGAAGCCCCTGTGGTATGGGGGAAGGTGGGACAAGTACAGGTATGGGAAGCCTGGCAGGTTGATTACATCACACTACCCCAGACCCGTCATGGCAAGCGCTATGTACTCACAATGGTAGAAGCCACCACTGGATGGTTGGAGACCTACCCTGTGCCTCATGCCACTGCCCGTAGCACCATCCTGGGCCTTGAAACACAGGTCCTTTGGAGGCATGGTACCCCAGAGAGAATTGAGTCTGACAACGGGACTCATTTCAAGAACAGCCTCATTAACACCTGGGCTAGGGAACATGGCATTGAATGGGTGTACCATATCCCTTACCATGCACCTGCTGCTGGCAAAGTAGAACGGTGCAACGGACTCCTGAAAACCACCTTGAAGGCACTGGGCGGGGGTACTTTCAAGAACTGGGAGAAGCACTTGGCAAAAGCCACGTGGTTAGTTAACACCCGAGGCTCCACCAACCGAGCTGGCCCTGCCCAATCTGAGCCCTTGCACACCACAGATGGAGATAAAGTTCCCGTAGTGCGTATCAGGGGACTGTTGGGAAAAACCGTTTGGATCAATCCTGCTTCCAATAAGGACAAACCCATCCAAGGAGTTGTCTTTGCTCAGGGATCAGGTTACACATGGTGGGTGATGCAGGAGGATGGGCAAACCCACTGTGTACCTCAGGGGAATTTGACTTTGGGTGAGAACCCTTTGTGATGTTAGATTATCTGTATACCACTGTTTGTTGAATGCCACTGCTACTGAATGTATATATGTATATAGTTATATAATTATGTAGTTATATAGTTATATAGCCGGGGTGATCCATGTATGTGCAGTTACAGATATGTGCATACATGTAGGTATTAATCAAATGGTATGGGAAGGAAAAAATTTGGGGTGGATAATGTTGTGGGCTTAAATTCCTTTCTTTTTGTTCACTTTGAAATTTTTTTTCCTTCCCCCATTTGTTGCTGGGATACCTTGATGGCCGACCTGTTTTGTTAATGGCCGGGCGATTGAAGAGACAATTACACCTATGGGCACACCCTAAATGGGGAGACAGCTTTTGTGTGGTGGGGTGGGGACTGGGGAGTGGGTTTGTTTTTTTTTTTTTTTTTTGTTCTTTTCTCCACGATTTGGGAGAGAAGGGGTTTTCCCTGCTGGTCCCCGTGCTTTTTTGCTCGGCGGGGGTTTGCTAGGACTCCAGCTTCAGGAGGGGGAACTCTGCTCCATCCCGTCTCGGGTCCGCGGGATTCCGGCTCGTCTCTTTTGCTGTCCTGGGTTTCTTGCTGTCCAGAGGAGCACCGGCGTTTTTTTTTTCCGCTGTGAGTTTTGCAGAGAAACTTTTCTTCATCCACCTCTGCCATCTTGTATGATTATCCCAGCCGCGGGAGATCTGAGCCAGCCGGGATTTGCACCACCACGTCCCCTGCATCTCTGAGGAGCGATCGTGCCCTCCCTGCTCAGCCGGGGGGCCAGCGGCGCCGCTGCCAACCGAACTGTAATCTTGCCAAGAAGGAGACTGTTTCTATAAGGCTGTCACTAGGTTTGGACTGCGCTGTTGTTGCATTGTTACTGCTACGTGTTTCATCTTGTTATATATATATATATTAGTAAAAACTGTTATTCCTTTTTACCCATATTCCTGCCTGAAAGCCCGTGATTTTTTTTCAAAGCTGTAATAATTCGGAGGGAAGGGGGTCATAGCCACCACTCCAAGGGGGGTCCCTGCCTTCATTAGCAAATACCTGTCTTTCAAACGGTGACATTACCTCAGTTATAATTCTTCAGGGGAAAGTATGTATGCTAGACTAAGTATGGACAAGTTTCAATGCAGCAGAAGATAAACTAAGACACTTAAGGAATGTCCTATGAAAATATTTAATTGACTGCTTTGGCACATATCAAAGTGACAAGATCCTTGAAATTATATTTAATAATAAAAGTAGACCATGCATTCCTATTAGTTATATGTGTTATCTATCAATGCTTTCATATAGGCAACGTGCATTAGTAAAAAGTTTTAACTTAAAATTATGCAAAGAGGTCCCTGTGGAAACTGAGACATTGAAAAACTTATTAACCTTTTCCAAACTTTTCAAATACTAAAAGATGAAAAAATAGATAAAAGATCATTGTGCAATGGTGGCAGTTGTGCAAAATAGAATCTAGCGCCTAATACAGTTACTGTTGTAATCTTCAGATTTCTCATAAAGACAAAAATCTTAGAATTATGAGTTATTCAGGTAAATTACCTAGATATTCTAACATTTGGGGGGAAATTTTTTCCCTCCATTTGTGAAGAAAATTTTTGAATCATATAAATTGATCTAACATCACTGAGCTGATGTCAATTTCCATTATACAGAAGAATTCAGACTCTCTTGAGATTGTAAAAGGGCTGTATTGGCTTCCCCATTCTAATCAGGAGAAAATACTCTTCTGATTGGATAGTATTTGTCCAGAGAAGCATCTTGAACTTACAGTGTTTGAAGCACTTATTCCTGAATAAAAATAATACTTTGAAGAAAAGAATCTTATCAATCCATAAAATTCATGTTGGAAATAACTAATGTGTTTCATTACTTAAATTGTCCTTTTACTATCCTGAAAAAGAATTGAGGATTTTCAGTGAAAGGAAGTTCCACACGTAAGTATCATCTTTCTTATGCAATTTGATTTCCTTGCAGATGGGCATAGAAGTGATTCCATGTTTTGGTGAAGATATTATACTACCACATGCACTAACAATCTCCTGTATCTTTTATAATATCATAACAATCATTCTGAGATGCAATATGAGTTCTTCAAATTGCAGGTTTCTAGGAGTTAGAAGTAAAATTTCAGATTAGGCAATTTGATCCTAAAAAAGGGGAAATTTTATCTGCTTTAAAGTGTTTTGTTTTAAATATACTGTAATGTGATATCTAAATATTTGAGAACTGGGAAAGCTTCAGTTTAGAAGGTAATATTTAGCTTTCGTTTGTTTCATACAGAGTGTAATAGCATTAATTGGACACATGCTAAAGGGAGTAGGCAGTAGTACTTTTGACACATATTTTAAAATTGCTGTAAAAAGGCTGCGGTATAAATGGCATCCAAGACTCCCATAAAACATCATTAATGCTGATAGATTTTTTTTTCTTAATATTGACAGTATTCTTTAATATATTAGGTAAGTAACAAACATCAAACAAATTGTTGCTTAAAAGAAAAATTCCTAGTTTGTATTTTCTCCTATACATTCATCTTCATATCCTAAGACATGAACTATTTGAACAAATAGCCCAAGATGCAATTAAACATTTTATTAGAAAAAAAAAAAAAAAAAAAAGAAATAACAGCCAAATGTTCAACCAGGTGTGTTTGGATTGTTTGATTTGTTGAAAAATACAGAGCAAATCTCCTCCAGTACTGAAAAAATATAAGACACAACTGAAATACATTTGCAGAGGAAAAAGGCAAATATAGGAAGGATTTTTTTGTTTGATCGGTTTTGTTTTCTTTTCAAATAGTGATTAGACTGGAAAATTAGTCACTTTGGGATTTTTCAACTAGTGGTAACAGATGGCTAAGTTAGTGATGAACCACTGAGGGGGCTGGAGAGTTGATTAGGGAGACTGACTGAAAGAATCCATCCTCAAGTTGGCAGAATGCCTAGTAAATGCAGTGACCCATCACTTATAGTAAGTCTTTGAAATATTAAGTGGACATATGCATTCAGAACAGTGGGGGAGGAAGGAAAGGGGCAAGGAAGCTTGCACAGCCAATTTTATTTCTTTTTTCAGAAAGTTTTCAGATAGAAACACTTTCTCAATTCTTACTTGTTTTTCTTTCTGGTGTATCTTCTTTTCCTATTCACCTGTTTTTGAAAACAGGCTATAGTTATGGAAAAAAAGGAGTTTTACCTCATTAGTCTTATCTTTTAGAAAAATAACCACTAAATAACTGTCTCTACTTTGGAAAGCCACCTTGCTTTTCTGTGGTTGTAATATAAGCTTACTTCAATCATTTGAAAGGAAAGAGAATAGCATTGCTGGTTTTCATTACAAATTTTGGTAGAACATTTGAAAAAAAAAATAACTGTGGAAAATGCCTTCAATTTTAAGTTAAAGGTCTAGAAGTAGATGGTCACAGCATCAAGCCTGACAGAGTTGAGAAGTGTTAGGACAACATTGTCACACACATGGTGTGACTCTTGGGGACGGTTCTGTGCACGGACAGACCCTGATGAGTCCCAACTCAGCTTCTATGATTCTCTAATGATCAGATATTTGGCTTAATTGACAATAAGTAAATATTCTTAGATAAAGACTGTTTTGCCTGCTACAAAGGAAAATCAATACACAGTACTTTTTAAAAGAATGTGCAATATATGATAAATGTAGGATAAAAGTTAAAGTAGAACAAAATGGATAGAGAGTAAGGGAAAACTAGAAGGAATGCAGATCAAGGCATTTAGCCTTTTATCTCATTCCTTCCTGGCTTCTGTGTGTCCCTGTATATTCTGTCACCAGGTGTACAGGGGACTGATCTAGACACTAACAAGTTGAATTTGAACTTAGCAAAAAGGTAGCATTTCATTTTAATAAAAATTTTCAACGTATTTGCAATTTTGTGTACAATTATTTCCTAGCTTCTTCAGGCCCAATCTCTAATGCATCAATAACTCTTGTGATTTGGAAAGAGAAGAACCAAGTAGTATATGTTGGGAGATATTAAAAAAAAAAGTAAGTTCATGGTATTACAGTAAATTATGTCAAATTTTCAGCAATTATGACAAGTACTTAAACTTTTCAAGCTAATCATTCAAATTAATTTGCTTTCCTGTAATTATTCATCTGCATTGTTTAGGCACAGTTTAGTAATCTTTCATGACTCTCTGTTTTTGAGTAGTGAACCTGAAATAATTCACTATGGTTCAGGAAATTCACTGGAGGCTTAAAAATATTATAATACTGTTGAATTAGGTGTCTTTCCCTTAGGCTTGCACTTAACAGAGAAATTACGGCTTTTTGGATTGATTAGTGGGAATATTAATGACTGCAGGTTTCTGACAAAAATGACATGTCTGTCAGAAAGGAAATCAATGCTTAAATCCATTTGGTCTTGCATCCAACTGCTTTTCCTCAGTTTACATTGGATTTGTCTTTCAGAGCAGAATATAGGTCAACTGCTAATAAAGGGGAAATATTATTTCATGTTACCCATAATACACTGCTTATTATAAATGTGCAAAACAACTTGTCACAGAAACCAGAGCTTGTTTTGATCATTTGACTTCTAAATTGTACAGAGCATTGCTTATTTGTATTCAGATATGCAGATACTAGCATGCAATTAATTAAATCAATCTACTCAAAGGCTATTGGAAGAAGTAAATATGCCATTGGAAACAAAGTAAACATTATTGATTTTTAAATATAATTTGATTCACCATAATGACCAAAATTATGGGGTTTCATCTACAAGTTGTTTTTCTTTATTTTGCTTTATGTAATCAAAAGGAATGTTCAATGAAGAAAATAATCTTTCAGTAGGAATTCAGACCAAATAAATGTTTGGGTGCCCAATGGCTTGGAAAATGGTAGAATCCATAACTATATAGATGTGTAAATATAAGTGTATATGTGTGTGTATGTAAAGTTTTCCTCAATTATAATTTTTTTCTTTCATTTCAGATCCTTTGTCACCATTCCCTTGTCATGGATACTTCAGATTAGAAGGACTAATTTGCTTGCAGCACTGATTATTCTGCATTAATTTGTACAAACAATTATTGATAATGACTTTCAGTATTATAAAACTAAATAAAGATACCTAATGTCACAAAAATGCAGGCTAAAATAATTTTTTTTTTGTCATATGAGCAGCATTTTTAATCATTTATTTTAACTTAGTTGAGAAAAATACTAGCAAAAAACCCAGTATGTACAACATCTTCATGGTACCATCCTTAGGGAGGAGAGCAATGATTACACTCCAAGAGGAGTATGTAAGTGATTCTTTGTATTGGTGACCAAATATACCTTTATGTGGAAAGTGATATTGCTGTCTTTCTTTTAGAGAGGGATTGGTGAAACATAGTTGGTAATATTCATTGTTCAATGATAAAACTTGTATTTGAGACTGAGAAGGCAGCAGTGAGAAATAGTTCTCTAACAGAAGTGTTTACATAAGTGGAGAGAAAAAACCCACCCCCATGTCTCAGCATTTGGGCCTACAGAATTAGCATTACTTATTTTAATTTAGCAATATTATTTTAAATCAAATATATCTTGGCTATTCTAATGGGTCTTTAAGATTTACACATGCAATGACATTTTCTCTTGGACAATTGCGAAGAATTCTGTCAAATCCTGTCTTTTCTTCTTGTATGAAATTTTAGAGTGTGGATTTCATGTGAATTTTGTAAAACAGTATCAAGAATATTTGACAGGAATTTAATATATAAAGAATCTTATAAAGCAATTAATATATAAGTTATTTTGTCAAATGACAGGTTAATGGTTTCAAAATTATTTCTTAGAAAGAATAACAATAAATACTAACTTTGCAAGAGCAATTAAGAGATTAAGGGGACTTGTAGCTGGTTTGCCATTGCTCTTTCTAGCACAATAAAGGAAATATGTAAATTCCTTCCTCTTGATATGTAGTTCCATGTCACTATTGCCAATGTATACATATATATAAATGTATACAAACTGCTTGCAGCACTTCATGAACGTGAATAATGTGAATGAGGTTAAGAGTTTATCCAGTGGTTCTAAATACAAAGAACATAAATTGCTTGTGCAAGAACAAGATGAGACTTTGGAAGGTGTATGAAAATATGATCTTAGGTTCTCTAACTAGGGAAAAGATGTACATATTTGTTTCAGTGTTGTCTTTTTATTGAGAACACAATTGCTATCAGGAATTGGTAGTGTCCAATGCATTTATAACAGATATAAATAATATAAATTTAAAAGTTGTATATGTATTTGTCAAAATATGTCATGAAAGAAAGGTAAATCATATATGGTAAAAGAAGCCACACATAAACCAGCAAAGTAATTTTTTTATTAACAATGGGAAAAAGATAAAAAGGAAAAAGAAAGGAAATTGTATTACATTTCTGTGTAACTGTACTCTGTCTTTCTCAGTTCAGTGCCCTGAAATCACCACTGAAGGTCAGTTTAGCAATTTAAAGATACTGAATTTCATCTTTCAGGAAGAAGAGATAATGTTATAGTCTTCCTCTAAAGGGGTGAAATTATTTTTACCTCCTTTGAAAGGGTGAAATTATTTTTAGACTGGAAGAAAAATTTTATATTGTTTATAAAATTGTTTATTTATATTTATATTCTACATTTCAATTTTATTAAATTGAACACAAATTGAATGTTTCCTTTAATGTAAGAATAAATTTCTAGTGTTTTGTGAAACTTTGAGATGCCAATTGATTTGTATACAGTCTAAAAATTTATTGTATTCAAGTCAACAGTTTTATTATCTGTCCTCCCAATCCAAAAAGTTTTGGAGCCTACAGAATCCACAAAAAACCCAGAAAATGTTCTTCATTGAAAACATATTAAGAATACAACCTTGATTTGGATTCCCTTTGCTGCTAACGAGTGACACTGATACTCAGTGAAGGAAAATTATCTTTGCTTAAATGTAAAGAGCAAAGGGGGTTGCCTCAGTGCACAGGTGGGGACTGTCCTTGAAGGATGAGATGAAGGATCATGTTTCTGTAATTTAAGAGTTGAAATAATGCTAATAACAATTAAGCATCTGTTCACAGTAGAAATCAGGCAATTTATAAGACAGCAATTTTCAGTGCCTACTTCTATCTACTCCCTGACAGAGAGCTGGGTACATTTATTTTTGGATTTTAAGGCCAACATCTGGTGTGGATATTGGAAATTTAGCTGGCTTTTTAATGACATCTAGTTTCTACTATATTGAATATTGCAGTAGTGGAAATGATATATCCTAAGCTATGCAAATGATACTTCATTGCATGTGTGAGCCTGGCAATGCAATATTTCTTGGGCCTTCCTAGGTATGAAGATATTTTCTTCCAGTTCTTCAATCCTCACTAGTCAAGCACATCATCCTGTTTGAAGCAGGGGGCTCAAGAATGTTTTTGAAAGAGTTGTCACTTTTGATTGAAACACAGAGACAGTCTGCCATTTCACTTTGGTCATCATGTTTTTTTGGAGGGCACTTAGAGAGCTCTAGGTTCACCCCAGTGGATCTTCACATATGGTATCACTGTGGATGATTCTTCACAAAAATCGTGTGTGAACCGGTTTTCTTATTCTGGATCAGCCTGTTCATCACTGGTGCTAATATGGCTGCCTCTATTGCCTCTATGATTAATCATTCTAATTGTTTAATCATGATTAATCATTCTAATTATAATTAATAATTATAATCACAGATTTAAATATGTCCAAGTGCAGTTTCCAGCTTTCTGCTTAGAATGGATTTTCCTTTGTTAGGGTACATCTCTCCGCATGCTCACTATTTGAGATGACTCAAAATTTTTGAACTTAACTGACTTTCTTTAGAATCCATTATAAAAACAGCAACAAAAAATGCTTGAATGGAAGAGAGAAAAACTTCTTAATAGTTCTTCAATGTGTAAACCACTATGTCTATACTCATATAAGTGCAGACAGAAAAAAATTGCCAGCCTCAGAAATGCATCTACTTGTGGAGTGAAGAAAAGAGAAAAAATAATAGCTTCTGGGAACAACCAGAATCAGAAATGAAGAACATACTGAACTTCTCTGTAGCTAACAAAGCTGAATATGAAAAGACAATGTATGTCATCTACCTTTACTGTTCTCAGACATAAGGACAATGCCCCTACCTTAGTTTTAAAAAAAGTGTAAGGTCTTCAGATACAACAGCTTGTCTCCTTGATTAATGTCATCAGTGAGAAAACTGATCCCAGAGAAAACAGGGCAATTTCACTGCATCAATCTAAATTTTATGCAATGTTTCATTTAATTAAGGACAATAATTTTCAAGGGACATGTGTCTTTTAAAAGAGGTACTTTTTACTATTTTGTTGCCTTAAAAGGCCAGTTTTTAATAATGACACAGACACGGTTAAGGGGATAAAAAGGGTTTTACCTCGGTATTTGGGATCCCAGGTGCACAACTTGATGGCAGAATGCACACCCGTGTACAGCACGGGTACAAGTTTTATAGGTTTCAGGAATTAGCATATCTATCTAGGATTCCCCAATAAGAAACTTAACAAATGCAGTAATGTCCCCCTATTCTAATGAGTTCCCCCCCCAGATGAGGCCAGAGCCTAGTTTACACAAGATGTTCTGGACAGAAGGCTTCACCCAAGGCTGGAGTCTTAGGTTTAAGATAGCACAGGGTACACTGACTCCTTCCTTGGGATGTTTAGTCTCTTTGCCCAGCAAAACGTCTAAACTAAGCTGCAATATCGAGCTTCAGAAATTACAAGCATGTGGGCTAAGGGGTACAGGGGATGCATAGAGGGTACAGAAAGCGTAAAAAGGAAAAGCAAAAATCATCAGGCATCAATTTAATTATTTGGAGTAAAAATTATCCATCAGATAAAAAAAACTAACTGCTCTAAATACCAGAAATTATTTGTTTTCCAGAGAGTAAGACATACACACAGAGACACACACCCCCCTCATAGACATACTCAGAAAGAAACATCAGTGCCACATGAAAGAAGAACACTATTGACATGTAAGAGCAAGAACAGGTTTATAAAATAGTTGAGGTTGGAGGTGATTTCTTGAAGTTGTCTGACACAACCCCCTCTTCTCAAGAACAGCCCAGCCCCAACAGCAAGATGGTCCAGGATTACGTCTAAACAACATTTGAATGTTTGCATGGAAGAAGAATCCATAATCTATCATTATTACATACTCATCATCATAGTTAAAAAAAAAAAAATAAAATCTGAAGTATGTACTTTCATTAGGTGAAGGTGAAAAATAGGAAGAAGAAATTAACAATTTGGAATGATATAAAATCAAGAAGTTCGATGCAATAATCAGGAAAATAAGTATTTGTTCTGTTTGGATTTTATTTTTTTGTTATAGCCAAGTGGCATTTCTCTTTCCGAATGCCTAGATTTTGAAAGCTATCTAAGAATAAAAATAAGTGGATACATCTATATGTATGCGTTTTAAGAAAAATAAAAATAAAACGAATACATCCATCTAGTTAAGCTTCTTGTTTCACTTCAGTGCTTTAGAAGTAGTACAAAACTCTTCAAGTCACATTTCCATCTGCTTTATACTGTGACACTGTGAGGAAACTGAACAGACAGGGTTATGTGGACCATATCCTTTTACAGGTTGTAATTCTACAAAGAACATATAAAGCAAAATACATTACACTAAAAAGCAGAGAAATTTATTCATATACGTAGATTAGGAGCCTGAAAATTATTAGAAAAACATTCTTCGTAGCTTTATTTTAAAATAAAAATGGACCTGTGTCACCAAATCAAATGATGGGAAGCCTATGCAGCATAACTCACATAGCAATACATTTACCTTAGGTTATCTATTTAACATGTCCAATTTATCCTATGTCTTTTTCAGAAGCAACATAGGAGATAAATTTTCCTTTCACATATGAGTGTTACTATCATAAAAAATTTGTAAATAAATCTAATATTTTCTTGATTTTCATAAAGATCACTATATTCTGATTGGCTCCCATGATCAGAATATTGAATTATTTGTTGAAACAAAATCTGCAGAGAGCAGAGAAAAGATAGAAAAGACCAGAGGAAAAAGCTGTAGGAATTTTTTTTTAATCATTAATTTTATACCTTCTGTCATACCAGTCTTCACAGATTATTAAGACATGTCCTCAGAGATCTTTATATTTACACTGTATTTTTTCTTTTTAGAGTGTCCTTTTTCTGAGTACATAAATAATTTAAGACAGAAGCATATGATAGTTGTTTTGGGAATAAATTTTATTATTTGTTATGCCATAATATCTAGTGAGTTAATTGATATCAGATTTACGATGCACATAAACTATTCAAAAGCTTTATTAAGTCTTTGAAAGAGTACCAAGTCTCTCTTAATTTGAAAGGAGAGAAGGGAATGGGAGATATATGAAACATAAGGTATTGTCTGGAGTTTGCATTTGAACATTTAAATAATTTAATCATGGAAGCAGTCACACCAGAGGAAAGAAACCCATATTTAACACTTGTCCCTGACTCAAGAGATTCCAGTCCACATCTCCTGTCCACACCCTGGAGTGTGTTATCAACATGGATAAACTTTTTAAGATGAAATCCCACTTATCTGTCTCAACAACAAATGCAGATAAAGAGCTATGTTGCACTTTGGGCTTGATCAGAGCCATTTGGTGTTTCAGAGATTTTATCCTTTTTTTTCAAGGTGGTTTATGTATTTTGTTTTTTGAATACGTAAAACTCTATTCATTAAAGACTAGTGAAATCAATAGCAATATGGCTGATTTCCTCCCAGGCAATCATGTTTGAAAGAATAATTGGTTCTGATAATTTTGCAAGAAAACTGATCACATGATGCATTTCAGGAACCATGTATTAGATCAGGTCTTTCAGGAGTAGAGGGATACCTGCCAAGACTTATAAATTTTAAATAAAGTGGCATTGAGATACTGAAACTAAGGTATTTACATGGAGCAAGCCTCAAATCTCAGGGAACTTTAAATCTAACCAGGGAGATCCAGCAAATTTTGATGTATTGTCAAGGCAGCAGCTAAACAAACAGCAGACAGGTATTACTGCAAGAGTATGTTTTGTCTTGAAAATCCTTTTTGAGTTCCCTTTGTTGAAAGTCACTTTGTCTATATTGCTCCAAAATTAGAAATGAAATCTGATGAAGAGTTGAGAATAGAATCTGCAGTGTTGATGTCCCCTTATTCTGTTTAATTCCTGAGCATGTTCTGCCTCAAGAGACAACAGGATGTCAGAGGGTGGAAATGGAAGAAACGAGGGAAAAACTGAGGACAATAATTAGAGATGGAGTTGGAAGAGTAGATTTATTGTGCTTTCTAATACAACTCAGTTTTCAGAGCTTAACTAACCATCGATGCAACAACTGTTCAGGTCATTGTATGTACAAAGAATCCTGCCCAACATAAATAGAAGAGAATCCTAATTAAAAAACAAACAAACAAACAAACAAACAAACAAAAAACAAACAAACCAAAAACCAAAAACAAGCAACTGTTCTATGCATAAACTATATCCCAGCACAGTCTCCTAATAAGATAAGTAAGGAGACAACTCTTGGTTGCTCAGCCATGTGGGAATTGCACTAGATGATCCTTGTGGGTCCCTTCCAACTCAGCATATTCTGTGATACTGTCATATTTTAACAGAAAATTTAAAACAAAGTCTGGTTTATGCTTGCTTCATACTATAAATTAAGAAGTTATAGAATGTAAGTTAGCCATAGCCTAGCTGCAGCCAGCAGATCAAATATGGCCCATAGACGTTTCCATTCATCTGACTGCTTATTCTATAAGAAACTGAGTAAAATTGTGCAATGATTTAGAATATGAGTGGAAGTGTAGAACTAATGTACACTTTGCCGAATATTGTTTTGAAGATTTTTTTTTTAAGATATCCACTGCAAACATGATGAAAAAGAAAAGAGAAAAGCTATAAAGGCAACAAATTCCTGTCTGTTCAGTGCAGCTACTAAGCACGCACCTCAAACTGGATGTGTGTGTCCCATGGGATATCATTAAAACGCAATTACTATACAGAGGCATTATTAGATGTCAATGTTCATTGACTATACAAAGAATTTCTAATGATCTGCTGTGTGTACTGTGGTAATAGGTCTAAGTGGACAATAATTTAAATTCTGTGATGTTTGAACACTGTGAGTAAAACAAACTCCTACAGCTCTGCATCTAGAAGTGAAAGAAAAAATCAAAAAGCCTTTTGATTATCAGATGGGGTGAGCTAAGCAGCACCCTGGTTTGGCTGGGACAGAGTTAATTTTTTTCCTAGTATCTGGTGCAGTACAGTGTTTTGGATACAGTGAAAACAGTGTTAAAAACACACTTATATTTGTTTTGATGCTTAGTAGTGTTTGTCCTAAGTCAAGAACTCTTCAGTTTCTTGTGCTGTGACAGTGAGGAGGTGTACAAGATGTTGAGACAGTACACAGCTGGAACAGTTGACCGCAACTGACCAAAGGGACATTCTATACCATACAGCACATTGTTCAGCATATAAAGTGGGGGGAGGAAAAAAGGGGGAGCATTGATAAGAATGTTATTTGTCTTCCCAAGTCACTGTTATATGCAATGGAACCCTGTTTTCTTGGGAATAGCTGAACACCTTCCTGCTCATGAAAAGTGGTGGATGGACTCCTTATTATGCTTTTCTTACATGTGCAGCTTTTGTTTTACCTGTTAAACTGTCTTCGTCTCATCCATAAGTTTTTTTTTTTTTTTTTTTTTTTATACCTTTCCAGTCGTCTGTCTGATCCCATTGGTCAGGGAGTGAGTGAGTAGCTGCATGGTACTTAGTTGCAGGATGGAGCCAAAAGGAATAGGGTTAAACACCTCTCTCATGAGTAAAACCACATAAATAAATAAATCTCACATATATCTGTGATGCAGACTACCAGAAATCAACTTCTGGTATCCATGTCAAGCAATGCGGTGAAAGAGATTAACTCCAGAATATTTGGGCATCTCATGCTGATATTGAAACCTTTGCATCACTCTAAAGTATCCGTACTCGGAACTCTGTCCAAGAATCCTGCCAAAATCCAAAAGGATTTTGGGTCTAGAGGAATACTAAGCATTGTGTTATCACCCAAAATAAGCAAATGAGTTTCAATTTTGATTTGGTCCATACTATCATATATCTCATGTGTATATGTATGTTGCAACATTCAGAAGATTTTAGAAAGCCCTTTTTATCTCAGTTTCTTCAGAAAGAACATTTGAACTTTCAGTTTCAAAGATCAATTCCTACAGAAAATTGTTTTAGTGTATTTTCTTGGATTTGGATTTGATTTTGATTTCTGCTGATCTGGGGGAGAATGCTTGCCAAGGGAAACTTTTCTGATGAACAGATAAAGACATAAGATTGATGCAATTGTTAATATCTTGGCTGGAATATAAAATCAGAGAAAAATTGTTTAATAAAATTATGGAAATGAGCAGCTTTTCTGATGATTTTCAGAATAAGCACCCATAATATCTTATAATTGCAGCAGGCTGCAAGAGTATGGATGGGTTAAAAATTTTGAATGCCAACTTTCTGTCTCAAAATAATTTCTAATTTTTTGGTAATAATTTCTGGATTTTTGTGAAAGGTAATGTTTGTGTTTATATTTTAAAAATACATTTAGTTAAGTATCAGCAAGCACTCATTCACATGAGACTGCAGAATGGACTATAAGTCAGAACCTCTTGTCAAGCCTTTTGTGTTTGAAAAATCTCATTGCACAGGAAAGCATGTGCAGAGTAGATTGGCTGGAACCTGCAAACATTTTCTTCTTCACTTGAATTCACAAGTTAATATACAACAGACCTCTGTAAATTGCTCTGAACACATGCCTTCCTAGGAGAAACCTTTCACATCTTACAATTTCTGTGGGTTTCTGCTGAAGAAAAAAAAAAAAAAGGGGGGGCTGGAAAGGTTACTATGGATATTGCAGGGAAAATTGTTGAATAGATGGAATATCTGAAAGTAGAAACTTTTATTGTACTTTCAAACCCCCGTGATTCATACTAAAAGTGAAGTGAAAACTGTGTAGAAAAGATCATCAGAGAAAAACTGACTCCTGTCAGTTTGGCTCCCCTGATGTTAATGGGGGTCACACTGACAGGGAAACTAACTAGCAATATGTAGAGATGTTAAATGTGAATTCTGAACCACTTTATTTACTAGGTAGAACTCAAAAGTGGAGTCTGTTATTTCCTTTGCTGTCATCAAGTGACAGATGCTATGATCAATATATGGTTTACTTATTCTGCTAAAGCTAATGGCAGAAATCCCTGCTGCAGTTTGAAAGACTCAAGGGTAGTCACATTTCACTCAGTTGTTATGCAGTGCTAAGAAGTTAGAGTTTATTCAAATTTGCATTAATCATGCCAATATCCTACAATTATCCTTTCTGTAAAATGAGATGTTTACCAAGGAGGTGAATAGATGTCCTTAGTGTAGTTTGAGCTATGCAATCACAGAACAGTTGAGGGTGGCAGGGTCCCCTGGGGGTTGCTCCAGAAATTGCTGCTGCTCAAAGAGCAGCCACTTGCAACAGGTGGTGATGCCCAATCCACTTTTGTTTATGTAGGAGCTCTCTGAGCTACAGCACTCAGCTGAAGCAATAGTTGTGTCATGCAGTATTAAATATGCTTTACATTCTTTCCCACAGCAGGAGATTTGGGAGTGTCTTCTCTCTGCTGTAGAACAAGGCTGTACAGAGAGCTAGATGTATTTCCAGCTGTGTTTGCTAATATCTTACTGCATTGATGCTTGTCTTTCTCCTTTTTTTTTTTCTTCAAAAGTTTTGATCTATGCTGAAATGTAATGCATGGATAGAATACATTTCTTATTGTCATTTAATTTAACACTTCTAAAAGGGATCATTTCTGGATGGGTGTATATTCACTTAATTATTAATTAACCCTATGCTTTTTACCTGTAGAAACTTTAGAGCAAGCTTATGAGTATGCTTGTTTTGAAATGCATTCCTCTGATGTAATGACAAGAAATGTAAATACAGATATACAGTAGCTAAATTGATTTCTGAAGATGCCATAACTTTGGTTTACAACAATCAGTGAATGTCTGCACCTCAGATACATTCTACAATATTTGCCCTTTTTCCCCCATTTGATTCCCCGATCAAAACACATGCTGGAACATATGCTGATTATGCAAGTTATGTAATTATTGAAGATTTTTATAAATGAACAGCTGTACATTGTTCTAAGAATATTGTCAGATATGAAATAATAATGTTTTCAATAATAATATTTTCAACCTTTTGCTGTTCAATAAAAAACACATTGAGTGGCAAGTATTGAATCAGTAACTCAGGAAGTTTAAATCTGACTTTGGAAATGGAGGGAGTGGGAGGATGAGCAGAGGGAAAAATCTATATCTATTTTATAACCATACTCATCTTGCTTTTCTATTCTGAAAATTCCTTACATTTGACTTCATCTGACATGGAGACAGTTGCTTTGAAATTGAAAATAATTGAAAAAGGTAAAGTCATTTGCATAAATATGCCATCACTTTAGAACTTACTTTGATGATGTCCCTGTTTTATGAAACAAATTATGTCATTTGTCCACTAGACATCACAGAAAATGTGTCTATTTTCCAATGAAGTATCTGCCTTTGGATTTTGTATTTATAGGAAGATTCTAAAGGAGAATATAATCCTGTTAGTCTGCAGATCATTTCTCGATTTTCTCATGGTACCTAACAGATACATTCTACTGAAGAGGGCCTATTTGCGATTTGTTAGGAAGGTTTTTACACTATAACTCCTGAGAAATGCAACCCTAAGTGTGAAAAAAAATCCATAATTAGAATGGAGCAATCCAGGCAGTGATTTTTTTTTTTTTTTTTTTTTTTTTATTTTTATTTTTTATTTTTTCCATTAGTCATTTAAGGGACATATATTTCATTGTGTTAGCAGTCTGGATTTTTTAGCTGTGCTCTTGAGAGGACATACCACAGTTATGAACAATGAGAATGATCAGACTTCAAAATTAGCCTATTTTCTGGTGAGAGAAAACAAAATAAAAACCACTGACCAGTAAACAGCAGTTTCTTCTTTTTTATTCATTTCCCTTTTCTCCCCGTTTATTCCTCTCTATGGGGATCTCAGTGAAGACTCTGGCAATTTTCTCCATAGAAGGCACTGTATATTTTATTACTCAAAATAATAATAACAATAATAAAGAAGAGCATAATAGCAGGCTGTCAAATAACCATATACAAATACAATTAAATTCTTTAATTAGTGCTAGGTAGAACTATCTAAAGTGACCAGTCAGAGGCAATCATCTTATTACTTTCTGTCATAGATCTTCAAAGTGATATTATCTCAGCTCTGTGGTGTCTAGAAGGTGTCTTAAATATGAAAACAAATGTGTATTAAGAAGTAACAAAAATTATTAATTTATTCTTTATATTTTTGTGAGATTAGTTCATGTTCTTTCTTTAAAGAAGGAAAACAGAAGAATATGAATAGTGTTAATATCATCAGTGAGAACTGCATTTCAATATCCCCACTAATATTTTTTCCAAGATAAAAATAGTTTAAATGTACTCATTGTGTTACAGCTTCATCAAATCATGACATATTTAATCTACGTGAATTTGTGAATCAGAAAGTCACTTCCTCTTGATCCTGTTGTAGAAACTTAGCTTTTTTTCCTATTGTATTTGTTGCCTCCCTTTTAGTTGGCTTAGGCAAGTGAAAGTGCAGTTAACCCAAGGACTGAAGGACAAAGAAATATCTTATTCAGCTCAAGTAGAAGTTTTAATGTTCTTTTCCAACACTTCATGAAGAAAACAAGCATCCTTCTTTCATGCATGGCTTCATTCAAAATTAGCTTTTATCATCCTTTCATTAGCACAATACCATACCTGGTCTTTTTTTGTAAGAAGAAGATATTACTATTTAGCATATTTTAATTATCTTTCTCCATGTGGAAAATTCTTACACAGTCTCTAAAGTAGGTTTTTTTCAAATTAATATCTTAGATACTTCTTTAGGTTTACCTTGATCTAATGAAACATGAATTATCTTTTGAATAAATGTAACCATTTTATATTTTTGTGTACAAAGCTTTTTAGTCTTAGTATATAGTTAACCAGATCTACTAATCTTTTAATTTAGACTAAAGTTATTTTAGAGACTCTTAAAGTAGGCAATAAAACCATACTAATTTAAACAACTGCTGGAGCACTTTCTTGTGTTTCTCACAGAATTACAAGGTTTCACTGCATTAAATAGTGTCATAAGAATTGCTAGATATATGTCTCCCAGTAAAAACAAAAACTTTGTATTAATAGCATCATAGAATCAGTCTGAAAAAGACCTTTAATGTCAGTGGGTCCAACAATTAACCCAGCATTTCCATGTCCACAACCAAACCATGTCCCTCAATGCCACATCTCTTTTAAATACCTCCAGGGACTACCCTCCCTGGGCAGCCTTTTCCAATGCTTGGCAGCCCTTTCCATGAAGACCCAGCATTCTAATCGAAACATTTTTCCAGGCCAAAATCCTCTCTATCCCTCTCTAAACTCTCCACCAGCCAAAATCAACACATTGCCTTCAAAACCAAAAATAAATTACCTTGGACTACAGAACTTATGCCTTGAGGGAAAGTAGTTATTACCATATTTTACTTGATTTTACAGTTATTGCCAAAAACCCACAGATTATTGACATCCTTAGCTGAGGAGTGCATTTTCAGGAGTCCAAGATATCCGACATTCTGTAACAAGGATTGAGACAATAAACCTCAGGGGAATGCTATCTTAGGTAAGCAATGAAACCTGGAAAATACATGAAGAAATAATCAGAGTTAAAGAGAATTAAAAAGTTTTGAAATAAAACTATAAAATAATTAAAATTGAAATTTTATGGGGGAAAAAATCTTCTGAAAATTATATTCTTTCGAGAAAATTCAAAAGATAGCTCTCCCATAGATTTATAAGGAAGTATCTGATTTTTTTTTTGACTATTAGTAGAAAGAAAGTAAGAACAGAAGAACATTCCAAGATGGCAGGAAGTTCAAATCTGACTTTGGAAATGGAGAGAGTAGCAGATGAGCAGAGGGAAAAAAATCTATATTTTATATGGATTTGGAATTAAATTTCCAAAAAGCAGTACATTTAATGAGAATTTCCTTTTTCCCTGTCTATTAGACATGCATTTCTCACAATCAGATTTGCCTTCTCAGCTCTTACCTGTATCCCTGTGCTCTGGTTCACTGTAGTATTTTTCAAATGTTATTCTTAGGAGGGGAATTAAACAAATTATTATAATCTAGATGGATTTGCAAGACATAACCAGAGTAAAACCTGGCTTTTTTAAACATATTGTTAAATTCTCCGTATTAAATAACACAGAACCTCTCTCTTCAAGGCCTTTGATGAAAGGGTCTATTACGTGGAAACTGGCACAATTTCAAAGCCAAAATTATGATGGAAAACTTTTGTTCTGTCAAATGCACTTCCAAACTGCATTTCTGATTTGTCTGCTGAAGCAACAACTTTTGAAAGCACCCATCTTTCATCAAGTAAGGGTCCCTATCTAACCAAGGTTGGTGGTGCTGATACTGAGCCTACATTTTCCATAGGTTCTGTACCTTACCAGACATAATTTTTACTGTAAAGGAAAAGAGGTGTCCTACACAGTCTAATGCTCACAAAGACATTTGATCTAGTGACAGCAGTATGACTAGAAACTGCCTTTCACTAGATCCTCCAGCAAAGGATCTTAAAATCTTCCTGGAGAATTAGCAGTCCATACTTTAGGAAAACACACTGCACAGAATATTTGGAAGGAAGTAATTTTCTTTTAAATTATGTTTTTGTTTTCATTATTACATTTCCAGCAGAATTCATGAACTTTTTGTCTTTGATTTCAAAATTGATTTACGTCATGATATTTCAAACAGAGAGTTTAGGTGCATATGAGAGGGTGAAGTCTTCCTTGTTTTTCAGGAGCAGACATAAAAGTAAGAATGATCACTTTAGAATTTGCTTTGTTGAGAAATACATTCTGCAATTTGTTTCACAGCCTTTGTCAAAAAATCTGGACACGGAGGAATAATTTCTAGACATCTAGGTTATGTTATGCATGCTTCTCTCTCAATTTGAAGTAAAGTGATCATTAACTAATTCAGGGGGGAAAAAAATAATACCATTTTCATGATGTATGATTTCAGAATGTATGCCTCAGGGAAAGAGTGTACCAGCAAAGAGTTCAACAAAACTCATTGTGGTTGTATATACCTTATATCCTCAAGTATAAGACATATCCAATTCTGTAGAATTTTTCATATAGAAGGCAATATGTGCAGTATCCTATCAGAACAAACACATATTTGAAAGAAAGAGGGAAAAAGGGGAACTGTTAAAAAGCCTTTTTATTGAGAAAATAGAGACAAGCTGAGAAGATAAAATTTACCTTTACATGGATTAAGAAAGCTGCATAAACAACTCAACTTTCAATAAACCAGAGTTTCTCACTGGCCTCAGTTCTTTCAATGGATTAGATGAAGAAATGTTACTATTTGTATACTTCATATATGTGCTATGCAAGGTATAATTGCTCATATGAGCAAACTATTTTCAGGTTTTGTGTTCATATGAACTTTACTGAAATATGCACCTCATATTTCTTCATCTGCTAACATTATATAGTAGATAATATTAGATATGATTATTACAAGTATTATATTATATAATTAATACTATATAAATCATAACAGTTTAACTAATTAATATACATTGAAAGTAATTTTGTTAGCAATTACGTTAATTATTTGAAATTGAATCCATTCTCAACATGTTCACATTCATTAAAACTATCTAGGGCAAAGAATACTAAGATCTAAGTGACTAGAATTATCAGAAAAGAAAAATAATATCTAACACATTTGTGTATAACTTTCTGCTTATGTTAGGAAAAAAAAATGTACACTTAAATGCTCACAGACCATTTTTCATCAATGTGGGAAGGAACAATTGAGAAAGGGAAAGTTCAGGAGCTGTTTTTTTGAGTAAATAGTGTGTATGGAACTCCTGACCCATTTAGTTAAAAATTAAAGTGCTGCAACTGAAGATTTCGAATTTGTTATGAGGTGAAATGAGGTGTACAACAGTCATATATCACATCTGAGTTGGACATCTTCCAGTTCAAGAACTTTTCTACGTGTTTCCATGCCCCTAAGCTTTGATGTGTTGAAAAATTCAAAAGTAAGGTCAAATAATATATTACTGCAGAAATATTGAGAGAAAATTTGGCTCAGAAGCAGCTCATGGTAACTTTCCAGGATAAAGCTATTTAGATCTGCCAAAGACCAGAGTGGCATTACCAACCAACCTTTTGTTTTGTTTTGGGGTTTTTTTTCCCTTTCTTTTGAGTTTCATATTGAACTTTTTAAAAGTGTGAAATATTTTTTATTTTTATAACACTTATGCCCTTCTTGTTCGGGAAAACTCACAACTGGACTCAAAATATAATATTCCACCATTAAACATTTTCTTTAAATATAGAATAGGAATCTATTTAAAAATATTTATTCCACAATAATACTCTATTTTTATTGACTTGCTTAAGGCTTTACACTTTAATATTGCAAAATCTTGCACAGATATAGTTTTTAAATTATTCTAATTACCTGAACAAGGACTAGATTATAATAAGGCTTCTTGGAAGATGAAATGTTCCAAGATGAATTAAGAGCTACAATTTCTCCTTCTTTTGCGGTGTAAATATCATAATTTTTTATTCTTTTTTGTTAATCAGAAGGACTTTTTGCATTCTTCACTCTGTACCTCAAGGAAGAAATCAAGAGTCTAACTAGAATTCAAATGGAAATATAGTACAATACAATACTAGTGAGCTCCATGCAGTAGAAAAATAATATCTGTTTTTCTGTTTTCACCAATTACTTTTATGTCAGTTTAATTGATCTTGCTCTTCAAAACAATCAAAATACCTACCTGAAGCTAATGTGGGTTGCTCAAGCTATTATGATTAGCTAGTATGAAAAAAATTGATCCAAGCTGATATTTCTTTCAGCTAAGACAAAGTGCTTTATTATTCCAGATTTACATCCCAAATTAACACTGTCTTCATTGATAAGAAAAAATTATTCTGAATAAATTTCCAGAGAAAAAGGATTATCTGAGTTTTCTCCTCAGGAACTGTACACAGGTTTGTTATCGAAGAATACAGTTCAAAATAAATAACTGAAAACAAAGTACTCTAAATGTCTCTGTATACGTCAAGCTAGAGAACTTATGAAGTATAACAGTTTTCATGCTAAACTTGCACATAATGTCATATGACTATTTATATTTTGGCTTGTGTATAGTAGCAAAATACTCACTTTCTTGTAGTGTAAACTAAAATTCAGTGACACTATTTATTAAACAGGTGTCTGAACTCAATTTTCTGCCAAGGTGTCAAATCCAAGTGACACTGGTATAGTAAGATAGGAAAGGGTCAAAAGTTTTTAAAAATTGAGATTGAGTCCTGCTTTATTGTGAGCTCATATCAGTATGTCAGAAAGTAGTATCAAACTTTTTTGCATTTATTACTTTGTTTTAGTGAAAATCCCATTTGATTTAAAAGCTGCAGGCTGTTGTACAAATGCTACAGAATGGCCATCAATTTCACAGACATGCAGTTCCCAGCTATTTATACTCTCTTGCTCTGGCTGCACCTGTCCAGAAAAGGCAAGTGTAATTCACATATAAGCCTAATTTGATGTTAAAATTTATATGTATTTTACTATACAGCCGTGTCTTAAAATGTGAAGGCAACAGAAACTTTTTAATACAATAGTGCTACTGTTAATGTTGATTTCAATTTTTTATGGAGTCAAATTAGTCCTCAAAATAATTCTAGTGTGTCCTAAATGATTGCCCACAAATAAAGATGACAAATGATGTTGCAGAAATTTCCACTTCTGCTCCTAAAAATCAAGTAAATATCCCTTTATAAGAAAAACACTTGTCTTGAAACATCAATTATGATCCATATATTTGATTTTACTGGGGTTATATAATAGCCTTAATATATTGTTACAAGAAGAGCTGGTGCAACAATTCACAAATTGATAACAGATGTTAGTGTGACAGTCAGCTAAAGTTCTCATTCCTGACTTTAATTTTTGAAATACACAGGTAAAGTTGGTCTTGATTAAAAACAATACAACAAACAAAAAAAAAAAACAAAAAACAACAAAAAAAAAACCAAAAAACAGAAACAAACAAAACAAAAAAAAACCAAAAAAAAAACTTAAAAAAAAAACCAAAAAAAAACAACCAAAAAAACCCCTAAACTTTAATAATTCTAAATTACATGGTTTTACATTAACCTTGAAACAGCTTAGTACAACAATGGTGCCAAAGGGATAAAATAATGACTGATGTCTATTATAATAAAAATTATATTGAAAATCTAGACTCTTAGAGTTTTGGACAACCTACTTTTTACTTGATTCATTGAATAATGACAAAATATTCGGTAGGAGATTACAGGAATGTTATTTGTCAGGAACCCAGGTTAAGGTCCTGCCAATTGCTAATTCCTGATCATTTATAGGAGTAAAAGCAACAGCATATGAAACAGAATGTATTTTTTTTCACTCAGCTAATATCACAACTATTTTCTTTCTTCTTTTTTGTTCTAAAAATATTCTAGATGCACTGTGCAAATGTTTGCTGAGGTAATCAGGTGCCATATGAAATGTAAGATTTCTTATGCAGGAGATATGTACACAAAATGAAATATGATTTTGAAAACAGAAAACTGTTTTTAACTATAAATGCTTCATACAGGAAGGGTATAAACCCATGAAACATAAAAGAAATCTGTGGAAATGTTTTGCTTGAAGAGGCTTTGAAGGCTTTCACAGAGATCCTGACAGATGCAATGACCCCTTATTGCTGCTGTCACCAGCTACTGCTGAATTCCTTATAAAATAAAAGAAAAAAAGAGAGACCATATGATTTCTTTTGGAACTGCTTTTACCCAAAAGTATTGTATGTTGGCAATATGCTTTTAGCAGCAAGGTGTCTAGGACTTGTTTTCTGATGTTTCTGATAGAAATCTGTTTTTTTTCAATTTTTTTTTTTTTGTGACAGCTGAGTTCTACCAACCAGTTCAAATCTGGATGAGGTACATACTACAAGTATTTTTATAATTTAAAAAGAATTCCCATAATATTTTAAAATTATTTACCTTCTTTTTCAAAAACAAGCGATAGGTGACAGTACAACACAATTCATGATATTCGTATATAGCATCTTTTTTGGGGAAAAAAAAATGTTGTTTTGGTCACCTAAAGGACTACCTCCTTAGATATCTAAAAGCTGCAGGCACTGCTGAATAGAACACAGAGCAATATAATAATGCGTACCATTAATATAATGCAATAAACTCTATGAGCAGGAAGAAGCAGCCTAATAATATTAGAATGTTTTGGATTTGGTTAACATGTACAGATCAACTAGACAGACCATGAGCAAAAAGTTCTGTTTGAGAAATGTGTATGTATGATTCTTTATACACAAGTCATGCCTGTTGGAATTTCCAATGTTGCCACAACCGTCTCTTCCCACAATTTGGTGCCTCATTCATTATTGACTTTCTAATTTCTGCAACAATAAGCAGGCAAAGATGAGAGTGATTGTTAAAAGTAACCTAATTTACTATATAACCTTGAGCAATTGTGAGAGAAGCACATCTTCTGGGTGCACAAAGAGGTATAGCTCTGTGACTCCATCATACTTACTCCTAATCCAGATCTCAGGCTGAAAAAAAAAAAAAAAAAAAAAAGAAAGAGAAACTTAAGCCGTTGAGAGAGAAGTGAAATCGGTAGTGGTACAAGCAGAGTCAGTGGAATGATACATAACTTTAGGATAGTAAACAAATGTCATTGAATATATTAAATGAGCCTTTTTTTTCTTTTCTTTTCTTTTTTTTTTTTTTTTTTTTTTTTATTTTTAACTGTGCTCGAACAGTTTAGAAGTAGCAGATACTACACATGGCAGGAAATCTCAGAATGAACATTCGTGCTGCTGCCCCACCAGATACTGACTGTCTACAAATTCTGATAATTATTTTTATTAAATGTGCTCTATAATTGCTTGCCAGGCTCGCTGCAGCTGCCAGCAAGGGAGCAATAAGATAGAACCCAACTACTAGGTTGAAGACACAAAGCGTAATTTTATCTGTAAATATACCACATTAGAAACTAAAGAATGGATTTTTTTTAAGAAAACAAAATCAGCTTTGAATCCAGAATAATACATTTATGGTAAGTAAGTTTAGCAGGGGATTGAAAATGAATATTTACACTGACAAATTCATATATCAGCTGACTTGGAGATGTTTTTCCATCTGAAAAAGAAAAGTCAACCTATAATATTGCTATACCAAGCAACAGAGGGGCAGCAAAGGCACACAAGACCTGGAACAGCTGGGCATCTTTAAAAAATACTCTGCAAATTTGCATCTTTTACCCAAAACAGTTATTTAGGGGATACAATATGCCTGCTTTTGGAAAAAAAAGTATTGTAGAAAATAAAAAGAATGCCCATTATGACATGGGGAATGATTAACTGAAAATGACAGTTGGTTTGGATTGAAATGCCCTTCAAAGGGCATTATACTGTCGAATCCCCCCACCACGGACAGGGACAACTTCCACTAGACCAAGTGGCTCGGAGCCAACCTGGTTTTGAACATTTTGAGGGATGGAGAATCCACAGCCTTTCTGGGCATCCTCACCAACGTTACCATAGTGCCTCACTACCCTTACATTAAAAAATATTATTCATATGTGTAATGTAAATCTACCTCTTTTAGTTTAAAACCTTTTCCTGCCATTCTAGGCCTTGATAAAAATTCACATCTGGTCAAAAGTCCTTCATGTGACTGATCCCAATCCATTCATCCACTAGGTCTGTATCGATTTTGTGGATTGTTCCCACACTGGAGCAGGAATTTACTCTTGGACTTGTTGAATACTATGTGGTTCAAATGGGCCTGGTTTCATAGAAGAGGATGTCAGGTAAGGTAAATGATGACTACCTTTCTCACTGATGTAAGTATTGTATTGCTGTGGAAAAAGATGGGGTTTTTTTTTTCAGTAAAATAAAACATATTGTCACCATTGTGTATCCATTTGTACATTCTACACTTTACATTCACTTGTCAGCTTTCTGGATTTCCAGTTTTAGGAACATGTGACATGTAATAATTAAAAGATGAAACAAAAATCTACAGTGCATGAAAGAAAGGAATTTCTACCAAAATGGTCTAGAATTGCCCTTCTGCTTTTTCTACATGTTCAATTTGAGACTAACTTCATTGTTACACTCACTTATCTGTGTTCAAAATACTCAATGAAGAATATTTTCTGCAATGGGTTTCAGATAAAAATGTACAGAGTCCAGCACTAGTTTAAGACATGGAATTATTACATTCACAGTGCTCCTGCTTTTCTATTTCCCATTTCTGTCTCTTTGTATAAGGGTCTAACATGTTAAGAAATACTTTTTTCCTGCAATCCAAATTGATTGTATTTTCTGTATTTATTGCATGGCCAGCTTTTTGCCATTCCATAACTCTGGCAGAACATGGAACAGCCTGACTTTTCATTCCAAAGTAGAGTTGTCTGCTACCATGTGATGTTTTCTAGGTTACAAAACACCTTAATTGGTCTGAGTGGATAAATTCTGTCAGCTTCTTACCTGATGGTTATATTGACATCTGTCCTCTTTAATATACTTATTTACTATGGGAAATAAAATATTATTTGGGGCTTTTTTTTTTTTTAAAATAAGAAAAAAAAAAAAATGTAGTGATACAATCTGCCTTAAGTGAGGTCTATGTCAAGCAACTCATTGTCTCAGCTTGAAATCAATGAAGTCAACAAGCATGCTGAGATACTGAAAACCTTCTTTTTTTTTTTTTTTTTTTCTTTCCAAAAAATAAAAGAAAAAGAGAAAAAGAATCTTATGCAGCTAAGCAGATTGTCTAAAGTATCTCCTTTATTACAGACAAGTTAAGACACAATTCGCAGGACAGTTCAGAGAGGAATTCATGGTGCCTGACCTGTCATATTTCCCTCTGAGCATACACATTCATACACACATAAACACATTCACAGAGAAATGCACAAACACATCTACATGCATTTATATGTATAAACCACAGTTCAGATAGGTCTCCTCTCTCCTTAGCAAAATCAGAGTCATTTCAGCACTTGATGTCAATTAAGTTCATTTTAGTCCAGTCTCCTGATGTGTTTCAAGTGGTGCTGAATGTGATCTACAGATTATGATTTTGATACCATTAGGGAAAATGACAGAGCTTTTTGCAAGCTGTCTACCACCTGCACTGCAGAGTCCTTTTTCCTGAAATTCCAGACTGCTTAGACTAAGATTATAAAATTTTTTAACTACTGTGACCCCCAAGATCCTGTCAGCACAGTTGCTGTTACTACCCTATATATGTTCAGCTAAAAGTTACTAACAACAATTTATAATCAGTAAATCACTTTTTATTATAATTACTTTTAGCTTTTAAAATAGACATTCATGGGAAAGGACATACAGAGCTGTAAATGACAAATTATTTTAAAGATAATCCATAGCATTTAAGCCATCATATAATTTTATTCTAGCTGAACACAGTGTCTAAGTGTGTCCCAAAATAAGAAAATTATCTGAGTGTGACATTTCCACATAAATTGAGATTTTTTTAATTATATTTATGTCACAGCAGGAAAAGCAATTGATTATTGTATTCTTCATCATAACTCATTTTTTCTCATGATCCAGTGATAAATCCAGCTTTGATTTATACAATGCCTTTCCAATACAAATTCAATGGAAAAATAATTAAACAGTGGTGTTTATAAAGAAGAGCAGTGTACCACAAGGATTTTCAGGATCAGCTAGAGTCTGTGTTGTGCAAACTATAGAGCAAACACATTCCTACATGAAACAAGAAGAAAGGCAGAAAAAGGAGTTAGACTTATTCTTTTCGTACTAAAAGAAATAAAGCAAATTTTCTTTGAAAATCCACTGAGTTTCTAGAATAAATATATTTATTAGTAGTTTAGGTTACATAAACTCCTCTTTCTGTATTTGGGTAGTTATTTCCAGAATCACAAACCAGATGAATTCTTTCTATTCTGACAATATGGATGTGTTGTATGCTGGCAAGAAGTTTTATCTTCATATATCTGTCCAAACTATAACATTTCAGAACATTGATTTTTTTTATAACTGTAGACCTTTTTTCCTATTTTAGATATATTCAGTGCATTTCATCTTTTCTTAATCAAACCCAGGTTCTCTATTTATTTCAGAATTTTATAACCATTATTAAATAATTCAGCTGGGTTTTTTTTTTTACTGTTTCCTTCTGCATGTGACAGCATCAAGGCTGACAATTGATATGTAGTTTCATTTATTTCTCTGTGCAATACTCAAATTAAAGCCTAATGCTTTAGGGGAAATAATTGTGCCCAAAGATCAATTAATAGCTTTCCTCCTTTCACCCACATCTATAACAGAGGTGACATTGTGTATGTCATTTGCATATACAGCTGAGAAAATCCAAAATAAAGTGATTAAAAGTAAATTAAGTAAACAGTCCACTCTGGACTCCTGGGTAATTAGAAAACATTGGTTTTGATAGTTATGTATTATGCTTGTGCATGTACTGAATTTAAATACAATTATCATTTGTTCACTATTTAAATTTTACTTTACATTGCTCACATATTTATTTGAAAATACAAGAATACATATTGTTGACCACAAAACTGCTTAATTATATTAAAAAAAAAATCTTCACTATTAAAATTATATATATATATATTATATTATATATAATAATATACATATCTCTGATCACTGTTCTACATGTAAGTAATTTCAATCTTCTTACATTGCTGCAATCACAGGACTCCACTATTTCCACAAGCAGCATGGCAGCAGGTAAACAATTAAAGAAAGTACTATTGGGGATCAGTTTTAAAAGAACCTTTTGGAAATTCTTGAAGCTACACATCACTCCTGAATCTCCTGTTCTGTTTTCTCAATTTTTTTCAATGTTTATTTTTGTTCAAATCTACAGCTAAGTAACAATTCATCAGCTATGTGCTCTATCAAATAGGTAAAAGCCATTTATGGTTTAGTTTATCATATATTTAAACAAAACCAAAACAAAAGTCTTGAAAAGAATCAATATACCTCACTCCAGAAATGCCTCTTTTGCTTAAGGAAAGATATTTTTTTTTTTTTCCAGACAAATGCAAGTTATTAGTTATTAGCTAGATAATCTGCAGTGCCTGAGCCATCATGTTCTTTCTTGCACAGACTGTCTACTTTTAACACTTATTCCTCAGCACTCCCTGTCATTCAGGAAATTATAGGACCTTTGATGTGTGAGATCTCTGGAAGGTTTAAAGCTAGTGCTGTAAAAACATTGACGTAAATCTTCTGAAGTATTCGTAAACAATTAATTTATATAGGCCGATTCTCTGCTCTGTAAGAAGTGGGTCACCTGAAATAGAATTAAACAAGCTGAACAGGAGTTCATGCTTAAAATGTCAGCTTTTGTTTAGACTTCCTTTAACAGAAATGAATTGCAGAGAGCAATTGATTCTGTTGTAAGAGGTAACTAGTATCTTTAGGATAAATCATCTGTTTTTTCTCTCCATTCATAGTAGAGATAACTCAGAGGAATAGCTCAGACTATTTCCTTAGTTTCTTTGGAAAGCTGAACCTAGCTGATATGAATTCTAGTGTTTATATCTAATATATCTTTATATCTTTAATATCATAAATGCAGATCTATAATATCTAAGTGAATACAGGTATACAATTTACCTTACCAAGAATTCAAACAGTGATCTAATCACAACACTGTGATCACAATGTTTTTGCATGGGAAGAAACTCTTCAGCACTCATTTATTGTGCCTACATATGAATTTCCTTAAATATGTATGACGACAGAAGTATTAAAGCTCAAGGCTTCTTTGGTGTGCTCTTATTCTGAATACCTATAATTAACACTGACAAGTGATCACAACTATTGTAGCACAAATCATATTCCAATTGAGTGCAATGAAATATGTTCCAATATAGTGAGAACAAATTGAACAACTAAAAATTCAGTATTACTATTCAAGTAATAGCTTCACATCATAAGATAAAAGGCAGCATGCAGTAAGAGAAACCAGAAGAGTGAATTCAGCAGTGAACTATTCACTTCGAATTTTCTGCTCATTGCTCCCCACAAATCATTTCTTGACAACAATTTTTAGAAGCAAACTCAGTCTTAACCTTTCTGTTCATTTGTGTGTCCTCTTCTCTCTCCTATTCTGTTCCAAGGCAGCTCTTAAATACCTTAAGGAAGAAGCTAATAACAGATTCTTCTTTGCCTGTATACAGCATCAGCAGCTGAATGGGCTTCTCACAACTCCATGATAGGAAAGACTGATCACTGGTGCTTCTCTCATCTGCCTTTTGGCATAAGCAGTAACGACCAGAGAGGTGACGTGGCATTTGTTAAGAGACTATGCCTGTATCAAAAGAAAGAAAAGCTTACAATATGAGCCTGGAAGAAATGAGTGAGCAGTGGTATGTCTGGGATAACCTAAAATAAGGTAATTGGGAAAAGGGGTACAAATACAGGATGGAAGCAGGCCAGTGTTCTGTGAAAATAAAGAAGAAAATGTAGGAAAAAAAATAAAATCACATGTGCATTGAGGGGAATTCTTATGAAAATGCTGAGGAGGGGTTATTTGTACATTACAAATACAGCACTACTGCCAATCCTTATTTAATTTGGGTGTGCAACTAGAGAGTAGAAAAGACAAGAATGCAAACACAAATGATTGTAAAATTGTCAAGACCTTTTGTTACAAACTGGGAAAAGAAGTACCCTAGGATGAAAGGAAAACAATGAGGATGAGATGGAATGAAAAAAAAAATCAGTTAATGATTAGGTGAAAACCTGGAGAAATCATAAATATATGTAAATCATAAAGATAAAGTAAGATATGCAAAAGTAACAGAGTTACAAGATAAAAAAAGGTCTAATGACCCCAATTGCTTCTCCTCAGTTCCTTGGTAGGAAGTTACCTGAAGCAACTGCTGGGAGTAGTTAAATCTGGAGCAGGAAAATGTCATGAAGTTGGATGTGAACTCTAGGGTTGTATTGAAACTTTTTCCTAGAGAATACCAAAAGAAATAAAAAAAATCATTGTAAAAAGGAGATAAGAGAAACAAACAAATAGGATACTCTGTAATCTCCACTAAATATCTCAAGTAATTTTAGTCTATTTTTTAGACGATCTCTCCTTTAATGCAGAAATTGTGCCTGAAGTTGTTCCCACAGTCTGCCATACACACTGTTAAAGATGTCAAGACATGAGCTTAGAGCTCCTTGGTAAGGCTCACAAAGTCTTCCCATTCCCTCATAAACTACATAAATTATCAGGATGAAGGCTGAACACTCAAGGCAAACACTCATTAACTATGGGACTCTTAAGAATGCTGACTGGTTGAACAAATTCATTTTGTCACTGCTGGACAGTGACAGGATTGAATTCCCCTTGCTCTAATCTGAAGTCTGTGTTACTGTTCTACCCCATACAGGTATTGGTCTTCTTATGTCAGAAAGGAGTTATAGTAATTTCTGGTTTCATCTCTGAAGTATAAGAATTCAACAGTCGTATATTAAAAAAAAAACAAACAAAAAAACAAAACCAAAAACACTAGATCTTATTGTAAAGATATACTTCTGATAGAAATCAATTTACACAATAATAATTATCATAAAGAAATAATATTTTTTAAATATAATGTAATAATTTGGAAAATGAATATCTAAAATCATTCTTTGACTTGAATACAAGAGGCAAATAATGTGTTTGTTGCATCATTTTAAAAAATACAATAATAATACAAACAAAATAATGAATTAAAATTCAGAAAACAAAACAAAATGAAACTGGACGGAAAAAAAAGGTAAGATAGGGAAATAAGCATTCAAACTATGATTGTAACTCCAAATGGACTAATTTAAGAAAATAATTCCTAGCAAATAATGATAGGAAATGTTGTAGGAATCTCTATTAACAAATATGTCACAACACATCAATGGAGTAGCAGTAATCTTGTTTTTCAAACAATCTGATCATCTTACTTTTTTTCTTAGTTCTTATTACATTTAATCATTTGAGGAATTAAATGCCTAACTTTTGACAGAAATTTAGTCTTTAACTGTGTATTATCCCATATTAGCTTGTGCTGGCTTCCTCTTTTACAAAACCTTTCTTCCTTATGTCTATCATTCCTATTTTGACCTTATTTGTCTGAGTTTAGAAAGAATATTTCTGGAAGACGTTTATGGCAGAGAAACCTACTTAATGGTGGAAAGACTAAAAAACCCCAAAACCAAAACAACCAAACAACAAAACAGCAAAAACCACCCCAAACAAATTTAAATAATAAATGTAATCTTAAAAAAGCTCTATGGTTTCACAAAAATAATAAACTTTAAAGACCACTTTTATATAAATATGACTAATTATGGTATCAATCAAAAATAAACCATAACTATTTCTTGCTTTATAAATCAAAAGTAGAAAATATCGCTCGCAGGAAGTTTTCTCTGTAATTACAGAGAATGTATTGTATGCTTTGTGGGCTTGTGAAGAATATTAGATAATATTTTCAATATGTTTCTGGTGTTACTTATAATTCATTACAGTCACAAACAGTGACCTTCCTGTTCTACTGAAGCATTTTCAGCAGGAGGCTGGAAATCAGTCTGTCATGAGCTAACTAAGAACATAATTCTAAACTCTGCCCTTCCTTCAGCAACTTGCTATTATTTCGTAGTTCTTTTTCTAGTGGAACTCAAATGCACATTCTTTAGAACTTATATTTGCCCAGTTCTATTAGTTCTGGAAGACCTTAAGAAGGTCTGCTCAGTGCTGGTTTTTCACAGCCTAATTCAAACTAACTGACAAAAAAAAAAGTGTCTCATTTTACTTACAGGGTTTCATTATTTATGTCAAAGGTATGTCAGTTGCTCTCTGAAGGAAGTATTAATAAGCTCCTATTCTTCATATTTTTCAGATACCCTGACAGTGTGTACAGATTAGTCCTACATCTTACTCAGTTTCAAAGCTAATTAATTGTGGTGAACACTGAAGACAGCAGTAAATTCTTCCCCAAATCCATCAGTGTTACAATTAACATTCATCTTTTTCAACAGACTGGGGGTGGACAAGTCTTGTCAAAAAGAACAAACAACCCACCTCAAAAGGCTTTCATTATTTATTTGTAGGTGAATCTACTTGCATCTTAAGGAACCCACTACCAAACCATGGAGTTTTGAGCGGCAGGGTGCTGATAACCCCAAAATTGTGGGTTCCAGTCGCCTTGTGGGCCATTCACTTCAGTGTTGGTGATCCCTGTGGGTCCCTTTCAGCTAAGAATATTCTGTGATCTGTGATAGCCTTTGGGTGTTGGAGCTCCTTCATTTCACACATATCCACAACTTGGTATCTTTCCCAGTATGTCAGGATGCCTAAGGTTGGTAGGGTGTTCAGGAGTTGTGTGATAATCGTGTGTAGATAGAAACAGATGGGACTCAGGATATAAGCAGACATAATTCTTGATTAAAAAAAAAATCTAAATTTCTTCAGGTCATCAACCTGTTTTTACAAAGCTGTGTCAAACACGCCCTCAGCATTTGCTTACTAGCCAGCAAACAACCAAAAAAATAAGAAAAATATTTGTATCACTGACAGGAAAATCAGATGACATTCCAGTTTCGCTCTTTTCAATAAACAACAGTGAAAGATTCCTCATAATTAAATCAAATGCAGCATAATTTGGAGCAACAAGCCCAAAGAAGTACTGCAGTTGTGAAGAAATGTGCTGCTGAATAGTGTTTGTTTGCAAAATTTAATGATTGGCAGCCTGTTATACTGAAAATGCACAAAATCAATACTGATATAAAACTCCAGAGCTGACTGTCACAAAATACTTTGATTAGTCTGAAATAACAGGATTGTTTAGTATGGTTAGATGTATGCAGCTATCCCCAGAATGCCCATGAACTTGAACCTGTTGTTACTGAAAAGTCTCAGAACTTCAGGCAAGGAGCTGTCAGGGACAGAAAAAGATGCATGTCAAGCCCAAATACAGCTGATGATGGAGGAGGGAAACTTCACAGCTCTCTCACACAATTTTAATCACTGTAACCACTTGTAAATCAGAAAAGATATTCAAAGTATAAACCTAGTGTAAACCGATGCAAACGATGGGAAAGTTAGAGCCAGAATGCTAAAATGGTTCTTTTAGGCTAAGTGTTACTATACATTAAGAAAGCAGGAGTGGTAGTGAAGAGTTATTGACAAGGGGGGGAAAAGAACCAAAACCAAATATCCCAAGCCTTGACACCATTAAGCTTAAATCAATTTCCAGAAAATTAGTTAGAAAGAATGTTACTTTGTAGCTATGTAACAGAAGGCATTGTGGATTGGTGTCCTCAAACAAGTTTCTGTCAATAGTGTTGACTCTTCTGTTCAATGAGAAAATAACTAAATATTATTTTCATGCAAACTAAGGTCCTCTCAATTTTATTACCAAGAGGAGAACTCATATCTGTTGCTAAATTTTATAGAAAAAAAAAAAAACAGTGAAATACATTTATGTAAATCACACTTTCTCAAATAAAATGAACCTTTCTCCAAGTAAAACAAAACTGCAAGAGATACAGTGCTCAACAGTTTTAGTTTTTATAGAGGCTTAACAGCAGGATTTTTCGAAAATAATTAAAATAAAAATAATGAGACAGTTTCAGACAACCTGTTTTCTGTGGAAGAAAATAACACTTTTTATTAGAATTTCAAGATGTGATGTGAGTGAATAAAAACAGTTTAAGGTTGGATCAGGCAGTTGTGGTTCATGGCTTGTACTCTGTCTGGAGGCTGGAAAGAAGGAAGAAAAGAACTGCAGGAGCATATCCTGAGATCTGTACTAATTATTGATTTTATCAGTAACCTGCAAGTGGCAAGAGAGGACTCTCTCCTCGACCTCGCAGATGACAGCAAAGTGGAGGGAATAGTTGATATGTTCAAAGGCAGGTTGTCAGACAAACTGAGGGAATGGGCCAAAAGGAGCCTCAGGAAAATAAAGCAGGACACATGACAAATCTACACCTGGTAATAAATGGGCTGGGGATGGTCTGCCTGGCTGGAAGTTCTGCCTCTGGAAAAAAAAAAAAAACAAACAAAAAAACAAACAAACAAAAAAAACCAAAAAAAAACAACTGGGCTTTGTGTCAGACACTGAGCTATACCATGAGACAGCACTGAACCTCAGAGCTGACCCTGGTTTGAGCAGACAGGCAGGCAGATAATCTCCAGAGGTCCCCTCCAGTCTGAACTGTCTTGTTACCCTTCAATAGTGAAATGAATCTTAGCTGCAAAATAACTCTGAGGAACACACCACCTGTTTGTTTTCCTTTCACACAAAAGTGAGAACTGGGGATAGTGATATCTCCCCTGTGCTGAGCTTGTGAAATCATTGCATTTTCACAGCATCTTTGGAGCAGCTTCTAGTATATTTTCATATGTGTTCAGGAGATCTATGAATATCCCAGGCATAGGAATGATCTTGGGGTTGTGTTTGGGATCTGAAAATTACAGGAAATTTAAAGAAGTTTGCTGCCTATCAGCATTGCAACAAGAGAGAAAGGACTGTAACTGAAGCACTGAGAATGTCCAGCACTTTGGGCAAGTTGCTTTATTTTATATAAAGCATGTTCATTTAGGATTATATGTAGATTTATTATATATTTTCCATTCTCAAATATTTTTGTGATACAAACTATTCCAACTGATCAAATCATCATGGTCTTTTCTAGAAAAGCAAGTAAGAGTAATGTAGAAATAACTCACAGATGAGGTAAAAAGATAGTTAAGTGGAAAATGCACATTCAGCTTTCTATGCAGGTCTTCAGTAGAGGGGACCATTACCTGAAAATTATTTAGATGTCCAGAAATTCATAAAGGAAAATGCTAACTCTTAATCTTTTGCCATGATCATTTGATTTTGTTCTTTGAAAAAAATTAGATTTTATTTTTCCTCTGGAGTATTTTATTTTGAAACAAGTCTGTCAGTCCAAATTGTCATCTGCCTCATATTTGATTATTTACTGTACAAATATTAAGGCCAAATGTCTCTAAATATATCTGAACATATTAACTTGGCATTTCATCTAGTTTGTGCATTAATAAAAGAAAATATTTCCATTATTATATAATTCTTACTACAGAGTGCTCAAAGAACCTGGAGGAACAATAAAAGGAAGTCCAAGGAAAATAGATTTATTAAAAAATTCCTTTTATACTCGAAGAACAATGGAAAACAAGAACAGTGCAAAGTAATCTTCAAATAAAAGAAATGCAAACACTTACTCCAGTTTAATCATATACTTTCAAAAAAAGTCCAGTGCATGACTGTGTTAAGGGGACTTTAAAGTTCAAGTTTTTTCTTTAGCAATGCCTATTTCCTTTAGGAATTCTGTAAGATCAGTGTTTTGTGGTACATTTCTGCACACATTGCTGTCTTTCATGTACTCTTCTATTGTTGTCAATTTAAATCTTGTTTTCTGATTTTTTTTTTTTTAAGAAATTAAAGCTTTGTTTCGTCACTATGATATTTAGTATACTAAATGTCCAATTACTCTTTCCATGCTTTGGACAGATATCATGCATTTAAGGCTGTAGTAGACATATAAAAGAGGAAAGAATGGGAAGAATCTCAGTTGTTTACACTAGCTGTTGTAACATACACTTTCCTGTAGCAGGTCACTCAGTATCAGGACTGGATCTGGATCTCATTTGTAGTTACAGTGAATTCTACTTAAAGAATTATATCTTGGCCATTCATTTCCTGCCAGACAGTTCTGTTATAACAAATATTGACCTTTAATCTGTCTTCTCCCAGACATGCAGTCTACAGAAATGTAGATGACATGTGTAAGACCTTTTCAAAGCTATACATACAGCTTTTGAAAAACTGAAACTTTTTCTGAAAAAGGTTCAATGATACAGGCAGCAAATTCTTCCCCGCAAGGAATCAGGTCCTCTGAGGATAAAAGGGTCAGCATCTTTATAGTTTGATAAAATCACACCTATTCCCTTGAAACATAGGGACTGAAGTGTTTTTCAGGGATTTTTAGGTGGGTTTTGTGGGGGTTTGAAAAATTTTACACTGAAACTCATGACCTTTCTCTGTCACTACTTTACTCAGAAACTTACTTTTGTCTATCTGATACTTCCATCAGATTAATTTTTCCTCTAAACACAAAGGATTATGATTTCTTATTAAACTCAGTACTGGACCAACTGCATTTTCTATTCTTCTTGTCTTTAGTTTTATGCTGGAGGGCACTTCAGTCTGTCTGAAACTAACAGCATGGGTTTGTGATTGGAGCATCTGACAGCACAAAGTACAAACTGTTCTTATATGTCGTTTATTTCTCACTACAACACGGAGGATTGTAGATGGAATGTTCCTTTCACATTTGAAGCTGTTTATGTGAATTTTAAAGTGTACTGAAATGTTGTTTCAGATATTGGACATGTTAAGGAATTCACCACAATTTTTCCCATTTCATGTGGGAGATGTAAATAATGAACAAAGATAATGTCAGAT
>CM019216.1:39472606-39535445 GCA_009741485.1 Malurus cyaneus samueli | reverse complement strand
TTGAGGCTGAATCAGTGCACAATGCAGCTTAGACAAGGTTCATGACATCCCAGTCCTGTGGGAAGGTGAGGGGGACAGAGTGCAGAGTCCTCTGGCACATTCAGGGTCCCATCAATATAAAGGAAATGTATCATATATATGTCTTTACTGTGTATAATATCATTAAAAAAAATCAGTGGGCTAGGAAAAAAAGAATCTCTAAATTAAATGCTAACCTGCTTCTTAGGATATCCTGAGATTTAGAAGGACAAAGAAAACAATTATTCTTCATGAGTCTAAGAAGTGTAAAAATCAGCATGGGCTTTTGCTACTGACTTTACTTAAAATGCTCCCTCTCCAAAGTAGAAACAACCAACCAACCCAAACAAAAGAAAACCCAAGATGGAGGAAGAAAACAGGAAGAGAAAAAAAGTGAATCCCAAAACCAAGGGCAGCCAACAAAATGAAGATAGGTTACTAACAGATTGCTGATTGTGTGGTAACAATTTTTGAGAGCTTATGTTCTGTTTACAAATTATCCTTTATGTTACAGCTCTGATTATAAGTACTTAAGACATTGAATTGCTCGATGACCTAGACAGAAATTTAGTGTTCATTGCATCAGAAAGCAGCAGAATAAAAACAAGGTAAAAGACATTTGTCTACACAGCACTGATATATCTGAGATATGGATAGAACATGCACTGTTCTTACGAATGCACAGGCAGATTGAAGGTAAAAGCAGTGGTAATTAAAGCTTGCTGTACTAAGCTGCTGGTACAAACATTGTCAGAAGATGAATGTCAATTCACTGACAACTCTTCATCCACCTGATACTGCACAGAAATGAGTGTATAATACATCAAGTCAAAGATATTTCATATTAATGTTGAAACATTAATTTTCGGTGTTAAAACATATAAAATTATTAAAATAAACTTGTTGGTTAAAGGTACATAGAAATAAAAATGCTTCATTCATATGAGGTTTAGCAGAACACTACCAATATAATGAATATTGGCATCAGGTTTGCTAAATATATGTATTGATCTAGATCAGAATCTTTCCTACAAGACTTTTTTAGCTACTGTGGCTCTTTACTGGAGACCATTTTTGAATCAATTAGAATGTGTTCAGCTGTAGAAGGGTTTATGTTGACCAGAAATTATGCCCCAGACTCCACTTCCTTATTCCTACTCTGTAGTTAGGGATTCCCAATATAGGATTGCTGTCTTCCTATCTACATGTTCAAGGTTAGAATACAACTTCAAATTAATTTAATATTGAATTTCAACTTATTGTGTAACACAAGAGGCATAGTGTTTGCAGGGAGAGGTAGAAGGCAATATATTTTGTCCTCTCTATACCCTTACTTGTGAAAAAAAATCAGGAGAGCTTTATAGGGGTTGAAAAAAAGTATTATCTGTATTTACATCCACCATAACTAATAGAGCAAATTATGGGAACAGAAATTGCAGTTCCTTCAAGCTCTACAAACAGTTAAGTATGCTAAAATAACCTAGATGATGATTCTTAATTTACTTTTTCAGATGTTGCAGATGTCCTACTGAAATATCCCTTTTAAGACATGAGCTGGAACAGTTCCTTTACTTCAGAAAGACAATTGAAAAGTATCAGCCAGGGCATGCAGTAGAGAGCTGAAAGGGGAAAGCTTACAATCAAAATCAACTTCTGCAATGAGTTCCCTGAACCTCCACTGTAAGAGGAAATGGTCTCTATAAATCACAGTATGCATAAATCATCGGTACCAGCATCATTCCCTGTGTTCACATATCTTACTTTATTGGGATCAATGGATAAATCATATATAAAAATTCCACAGCCTTCTTTACCACTAAGATCTGTGGAAAAATATTTCCATTTACAAAAAAACACTAATCATCTTTTTGCCTTAAAGAACTTAACCACCAAATACTTCTGATGCAGCATTTCCCTTTCTATGTATTGTAATACCGGATATCAAAAGTAGTCCCATTATTCAGCGCCTCGTATTTTGAAAAGTATCAGATTATTCTTCAGGTAGAAAGATCTGCATTGCAAGTAATGTACCTTAAAGTTCTAATTTCTTTTTCTCCTAAGTTTCTTATGTTAGTACTTGAAGAAAGAGATAAGGTTTTTCTGGTTTGAAAAACTTGTCCACCCGATTTTATTAATCTAGTAGGAAGCAAAGAGGAAGAAAGAAACCTTAATTATTGCTGTGTACTATTTTCCTCTCCAGTTCTCAAGTTGCTTGTGAAAAATCTATATTGTTTGGATTATGTGAGCCTGGGGAACTATGATAGCACATAAAAATTCCACTACTTCAATTATATATTCTTAGAATGAACACAAATAATTTTAAAAAAGTTTTCAATGGTCTTTTTTAATGATTATACCAAGTGATGAAGGACAATTAAAAATTAAAAATGTAGGAAGTAGGAAGATTTACATATGAGGGAACTTTTAAGGTTCAAGGCTTTTATAGCACAGGGATGCTTACTTGCACAAGGGCAAAGAAATATGTAACTGAACCTTAGAAAATTTATATTAAATAGTATCATATTTTATGAAATGGATTCCATTTTTCTATAGACTGCACAAAGGCAAGGTGTGCCCCCTAACATGGATTTTCACTAATGCAACACCTTAGGTTAGTTTGGACCAGTTAAAACATTTACAGGAGGCTTGTGTCAAGGTATAGAAGAATAAAGGAATCAAGAAAGCATGACGAAGAAATATTAATGTCTTTCTTTTCATGGTATATCCTTGATGGCCTGGAAGGTATATTTATAACATTGCATTCGACTTAGATCTCTAATTTTCAGCAGCATTGCCACCATTAACTGCATTCCATATAAAAGTTTCTCTTTGTAAGATTAAAATTGTGTATTTAAATGTCTTCACAAAAAGTCAGGTAGAACAAGAACGCCTTGAGGAGGTGAGCTGTGCTTGCTCATGATTAGCAGTCCCTTCTTCTTGGAATAATTTGGTTTCAGGGATGAAATAAATTATTTGCGTCTTAATGACACTGAAGTAATTAAATGTCTATTTGCTTATCATTTGTGTTTATTCTTAGATAATAGCTTACACTAGTTTTCAGTTTGCATCTTTTGCTCTGTGTTAACAGTTCTTACCTCAAGGGAAGTTTAGAAAAGCTTAGGAAAAAGAACATTTTTAAGTTAAATGATGTGTTTGCTTACCTGCTATTGTTCCCACAAATTTTTTGTTTGTCCACTGCAGAACACCCAAGCAGATCTTCCCCAAAAGGAGACATATGAAAAACTGCAACAATTATCTTTACAATGCTTATATACTCAGTTTTATCCTCAGACATAAAATTTTCTCTAGTAGGTTAATAAAATATCAAATTTTAAAATGAATGTATAATAAAAATGTGTGTTTTAACCATTAAACAAGCTGATTCTTACTATCAAAGGGAAACAATATTTTAGGAATCTGGAACCATACCTGGTGTTCTATGTCTGCTATTCTTACCTCTGTAGAATTGTGGTCCTCAGGTAAAGTTGTATAATTATTTTTGATCCTACACATAGCTTCCTGCCCAAGAATGTTCTCATGATATCATGATGTAAGTTTTCCAGGGACAACAGAAGACACAGGTTTTTTTTTGCATGCTCTAATTTTAAAAGTTCAAGAAGGTTTAATTTAACTGAAAAAAAAAAAAAAAAAATTATTATGGTAGCTATGCACAAACTTTCTGGAACAGAGATACAGAATACAATCCAGGGTACAACACCACATGGTGCTTGCTGACCTATCCAGTTACCAGTGCCTGGGGTGTCTACTGACAGCACATAAAGTACAGATTCTCTAATTATTGAAACTACTCACTAGCCACAATTCCATATGATTTTCTCCAACATAGTTGATCTCATAAAAAAACACTAAAACCACATTGTATCCCATTTCCAAGCCAGAAAAAAAAAATAACAATAGTGTAATCCTTCTCATCTGGGCTCCAATCATGTAGATTTCTCAGTATCATAAAATTATAGAAACAATGCTCATAGGCAATTGAAATAGATATATCCAGAACATTAATCATCTCAACCCAATTTATCTGTCTAAAATAAGTCAAATGCATCACAGCAAAGAAATTTCCATGGATACCTGGTTATACTATATATTAAGAAAGAGGTTTAAACAGAACAAATTCAAATTTTTACAGTGCTGATACAGTTGCCAACAAGCAAGATAAGGGGAGTTCCTTGGATTTGTCTCAATATTTCAGTAGTGTTGCCAATAACACTAAAGTGTCCTTTTGTGATACTGTGGAAAAAATGAGATTGGAAAGACCAAACAAGTCTTTATGTTGTTTCTCCAATTAGTAATTTAATGATGAGTGCTCACTTAGGACAGAAAAAAAAAGCAGAATAACAGGACTGTCATCTCTCAGATGAACACAATTACTCTAAAGAGTCAGAATTTTCTTTCTGGTGTATAGAGCAATTTCCTGGGGAAAAGAGCGTTATTAAGTTCTTCAGGCTGAAGAGCTGAGAAGCTTAAATGCCACTAAAGTCTTCTAATTGATTTAGCCCCAAGGAAACAGTGCAGTGCTGACAAGGCAAGCAGGATGCTTTGATGGGGAAAGCAATACATATTTTCTTGTCACTCTGGAATATTGTGGGCAGATGGGAACTCACTCTGCATCAACTAGAAGCCAGGCAGAAGCCAAAATTTATTGGTTTGTATGAAGTGATAAACTGCTTTCAGCTGTCTCTAAATGTGTAGAGAGACAGCTTTATATACACTCCTTGTTGTCCCACTCTCACTGTCATGAAAAACCCGTGGTTGCTCAAAGAATATATATCTGTGTTCACCCAGAAGTAAAACTAATCTATATAGAAAGGGTTTATGGTTAACTCTTCACTTCTCTGTATCTGAGCTGGTCAATGGCTACAGAAATTAAGCTTCTGGAACTGGAAAACGTACTTATAGATATTTGGCTTTCTCAGAAAAATGCTGAGTACCCTCGACAGAAAAAAAAAAAAAAAAAAAATGGGGATAAAGAAGAAAAGCAAGGGCAAAAATAATCAAAACCAGCATTATAAAACAATAGCTCCTCATTGTTCCTCTGGTTTTAGTAAATTACCCCTTCATCACCCTCTGTCTCTTTATGTGAGCACACCTTGTCTCTGCTGCTGACAGATCTGTTCTAACAGGAGGCTGATCAGCAATGGTTAATTCCCAAATCAGCATTAGTGGCAAGTGGAGAAAGACCAAGATAAATGGATTTTGGAAACGTGCTGCAAGGAGTAAGAACAGATTCTGGTTTTTCTATGTTGATTTCTACAGGATAGGTTTTATTAACTAAGTTACTTTTTCAATGACATTTCTTCATTCCAGACAATGGGATACAGTTGCTACTTCATTTGCATTAAGAAATGCAAACTGTGTGCTTACTCATCCTTTCAAAATTCTCATAAATTAGAAACTCAGCAGAGTCATTGACACGAGAAACTAATAATAACTGAGTTTCTTCTGTAATTGCAATCATACCTGAGGCCAATGGCAGGAAAGAAGTCATATACTTAACACTATAATTAAAATGTTCTCGTAGACTGGACCTACAATTTGAAGTCATAATTCTCTACAGATCGCCAAGATACAATAACAAGAAAGAAGAAGTAGAAGAATATGCAGTGATCGCAGCTCTATTCCAGCAAAAGACCATTAGAGGTTCCATGCATCAGTATGAACATTTAAAAAATGTTATTGTGCAGTCAAAATGGTGGATGTTTAGGAAAAAAAAAAATAAATTTAAAAAAGCAAAGGAAATAGAGTCATAGAATCATATGAGGATTTGGATTGGAAGGATGCTTCCTGAACTCTGACAGGCTTCTGAAGCCCATGACCAGAGAGACTCGTTCCCCTGCTTGACCAGCCTCTTGAGTGAAGAACATTTTCCTTAGATCCAACCTGAACTTCCGACACAGCTTTAAGCTATCACCTTATGTCCTATGACCAGGCACAAATGAGAAATCATCACCTCCATCTCCACTTTCTCTCATGAGATATTTCTAGCCAGTCACAAGGTCATCTCTCAGTCTCCTTTCCTCTGAGGTTAATTAGCCTAGTATCCTCTATCATGCTCTCTAGTCCCTTCACCATCTTTTTTTGCCTCTTTGGAACATATTCTAATATATTTCTATCCTTCCTGCCTTGAAGAGCCCAAAACCACACACAGTACTTGACATAAGGCCACACCAATGATGAGTAAATTCAGCTTTCTCATATTTAAAACTGTTCAGATTTCTTAAAAAGCATTGATGCTTTCAGTATTTGCTCTCCTCAAAATTATTTTTGCTTTTATTTTAACTGTGGGGTTTTTCATATTTAACTTATTGATTTAAGATTTAAAAAAAATATATATATTTTACAAGTGTAAATAACAGCAATTTCACTGCATGTTTCACAATTGTCATAAACTAAGGATGTCTCACTAAAATAATGGAATAAACTATAAAAAGGTATGAAATGTACATTAGAACTCATCTATTACATTAAATATAGGAGATTAAAAAACCACCGACCAACCAATCAATCCTCCGTCAATAACAGGAAACTATTTATATTTCTAAATCCATGAGTTATATAATCTGAAAGGGGCCAGAAAAAGGATAAAGTCATAACCATTGTGTCTTTTGGTTTTTACATTTACATTTTGAATGTTACAGTTTGTAGTTGTTTTGGTGATTTCAAAAAGAAATTATGAGAAAATAGTAGAGAAATGCTAGAAATCATTCAAGCCAAAGACAAGCTTATAAAAGATTCATGAGTAAAATATTATTATTATGAAAATGTATGAAGAAAGACACATTATAATTTCTAGTTTTATTTGACCTATAAACCTTATTCTTTCCATATAATCTTTGTTGTACTAAGTAATAATGAAATAAGTGAAAGCTATGGTGGTTGTAATTATGTTTTCAACATGTGTTTTGTGTGACAGAAATACAATATTTAAGATGGAGATTTTTCAAAAATTTGCTGTACCACCATGCCTTCCATGTGCTTGTGCATGATTGATAGTTGTTATGTATTTATAGAGAAATTATAATCAAAAGAGACATCTTGTCTCTTTGTACTCAATTTTCAATACAAATTGACCATTGCTAGATTTCAAATTATTAAATACTGTCTTGGACTTCTTGTGTTCCAAGAGGCTTGCAGGGATTTCTCTTGAAGTTGAAAATCAACAAAATTAACATGAACCAGAAGCTTAATTCTCTTTTGAGTTAAACATGTGAAAGCTTACAGTCAGTGAGTACATATGAAAATTACATTTTTTTAAGATGAAGTCACAGAAAAAAGTCTTGTGCATCCAAATTATTTCCCCTACTACATTTGCCTTGAACAGATATATCTGCTGCCTTCATGGCTCTCCTTTAATTCCCCCTTTTATTGGCCTATCTTCACCCAAATTCTAACACAGCTCATTGCATTCAAAGGACAACTTCAGTGTAAACTGTGACAGAACTGTCAAAGTTGAAATCTTTTCAGACAATTTTGTTGTTAGGAATATTCAAATGCCAGATAGTTTCTCAATGTTAGGCATGCCCTTAAATGCAATCAGGAAGCAGTGTCCCTGCTACTATCAGTGTTGCACACGAGCAGCAGTCCAGTTATAATACCGAATCTCCTTTGTCCCTCTTCCCATCTATTTGATATGATTTAAGAATCTGGATTTACAGATGGTATTATAGATTGAGGTGCCTTATTAGTAACCTTCGTAGGAAAAGTTTCAGTGTGTCTGGTTCCATTCCATCTCTGCTCATTAAGTGGAGACCTCTATTGAGGCTAAGAGACTCAAGAACACTGCGCCAAAATATCTGAAGCTCTCCAGGTGGATGCATCTGTGTCTGCTGTGAGTGATATTGGGCATGAACTAGTGAGCTTGACTTGGTTTGAACTGCTCCTGTGACTTAAATAACCTGTTTTGCGTGACTGTGACTGAGGTCATAATCATAACTAAACCATCAGAGATCTGAATTGAGATTGTTTATGCGCATTTCAAGTCGCCAGTTCTGTACCTGCAAGCTGTGTAAATTTCAGTAATGGCTTAGATAAACAATAGGCCAGCTAAATTCTTGCTGTGTAAATAGCAAATGGTACTTTATATCTTAAAATAGCCTTTATCATACCTGCAGGGATTCATTGTCATTCCAACAAATCCCAGACAAAATAAAAAAATCTGCTCAGATAAGACTACAAAGGAAGAATTGATGAATCAATTATTCTTTTATAAGTTTATTGCTCATCTTGACCATAATTTATTGATAATACAAGCTACAAGATGAAACTTTTGATGACAATCACACTCAGAAAGAAATCCAAAGTGGGATTTTGTTATTAATGTTGGGTGTGACAAATTTTCTGATCACATAGGATTTAACTTTGCATACGTAGCAGGACGTATGAAGAGTGACAGTTGGGCAAGAAGGGCATAAATGAAAAAATGACGGAAAATATCTAGTTTAACATCACTAACAAAAAACAATGATACCTAGAAACAGTATGAGAAAACAAATTCCTATAAAACTGCATGTGAAATCTCATTAATTTTTCCTGGCTCTAGCTTATTTGTATGTTGTAGTCAAAGAAATAATTTGAACAAACCTGAGCAACTTCTATAAGGAATCTGTATATTTCATAAATAAAAGAAAATTTTCTTTTAGTCATGTTTATGAAAATAGACAATTTTTGTGATTTTACATTCTATTTGTTCCTGTATGGTGTCCTACAAAAGCCAGGTTGTTTAGACCCATGTCACAACACTACCGTATGAGACAACGGGGGTACACTGAGCAGGGAGAGAGAGGTTTACTGAGGTGTTCAGCAAGAAACAGTTGCTGAAGAAATAAAACTTTTTAGATTATTTGCCCTGAAAAGCTTGGATTATATCTATGTCTGTGAAACAATATGCTTCAGCCAGATGAACTTCCCTGTATATTCAACCCTATCATGTTTGAGTCCAGCCTTTGAAGGTTGTTTAGGCATGCTTCTAATTAATTTCTGCATCATTTTCCCATATTGTACCTCATACTTACCTAGATGATTTTTATTTCTCCATTTCAGACTTTTTTCTTTTTAGTGAATTCTTTTTATTTTTATACCTTTTGACAATCTTCATATCCAGCTCTGACTTTGACCCCCTTCACTTACCCACATTCTTCCTGCTGGTTTTATTTCCCTCCTTTTCCTCCCCTGCTGGGTCACTGCTCATTATCCAATCTTAATACACACTTTCAAACCTCTCTAGTTCACAATCTGATTTTTTTTCTCTTTTCCCTGCTCCAGGTCCTGGATATTTATCATTCTACTTTTGATACATAATCTCTTCATGAGTTTTGTTTTATTCTATGACACAGTCATAGCTTCCTGCCTTTGGCAGCTTCAGTCTTCCTACAGGTACTGACATTCTGCATACATAGATTGATGGACATTCTGAAATCTTCCCTGAAATGTTACCTTTTCCTTCTCTCATTATTATCATTCTTCCTCTTTCTCCAAATTCGGGTGCTCAAAATTCATTCCAGAGTGATTGTCTGCTACTAAAATATTTTTCTTACAAAATGGAAAATGATATTCAACGTGGTATTCAATGTGATCCTTCTTTAGATTTGCATAAACTGAAAAAAAATATGTAGAGACCTGTGATAATTTATTTCTAATGGCAACCCTTTACTGCCTACAAGCATTTTTTATAATCCATACAAAGCAGATTAATATCTTATTCTTCCAGAAATTGTGTTTCTTCTCCATTTATTCAAAATGTTCAGGTAAAACACAACATGAAAGCAATTTCATTTCAGCTGAAGATGTTTCTAAGTGTCTATGTATTTTAATCTGCAGAATAGATGTTTATATACTTCATCTTCAATGTGAAGAAAAGATAGAGTGTCTTTAGAAAAATATGGATCTAGAAATGGCTGGGCAGCATACCATGTAGACTTAAATTGAATGGTTATAGTTTCATATATTTTCAATAACATTTTTGTATGGGTGAGTGGTTTCTGCATCCTTTTCCTATGCAAATTACTCATTTATTTCCAATCACTGGGTCAGCAAAAAGGTGTATAGAAAAAAGAATTATTTTTTCTCTATTTGGTGCTAATATCTACTTTGAACATCCAATGAAAACTTGCACATTGTTAGAAATTCAAATAAAAATAGTTTTGAACAGTAAAGCTTGAGTCACAGGATACCATTTGATATTTCATTTTTGTATTATTTTGTGAGGAAAAAAAGAAAACAACAAATACACCCTTTTTGCTAGTTTATAGCATCAAAGGCAATAAGAAAAAAAATGAAGTTGCCAAGAATCTAAAAATAAAATAAAAGAAAAAAGAAAAAGAAGAAAGAGAACACCGCAAAAATATTTGCTGCTTTGTGCAACAGGTTATTTTTTTCTCGATTGTAGGTTTATCAGATCAGGGTGTCTAATTCCTTAATTTTATTTTTCCTTAAACTGATTTTCGGATGTCACATTAATGACCAGTTGGATACTGATGATGCCCACTGGGCTTAATAATTCTGCTTTTAAATTCCACTTTAAATTATTGGAGCAACAACTCCAGGTAAACACTCATTAAGAACCAATTTTTCTGAATTTCTTATTCGTTGCTCAGAAGTAAGCTCTTTTATTCTTTCTTTCTTTCCTCACTAGATTGCATATCTTCAGATTTTACAACATTTAGGTACTCACTGAGCTCTGGGAAACCGGTGTTAACAAATCCATTGATTTCCTGTTATTCTGGAGGTGAAACATTGTTAAGTTTCCCTCTGTAACTCCGGTGTAAAGCAGCATTTCTCAGCCCGTGCTTCATTCATGGGTCGTGTTCTTTAGAATGCAACTGCTGCTGTTTTAAGTAATCTTGATGCAGCTTCTGGATTTAGCACTACACCAGCTCAGATGCCAAAAAAGTAACAAAAGACCTTTTGGCACCCATTCAAATCCCACTTTGGTTTGAATTTAACTGCCTAATGTTTTCTGAGAGAATTTCTTCCGGCCTGATGGCTTTTCTTCCATAGAAGAGCTAAAAATAGAAAAATGTCACAAAGACAGTACACACAGCTCAGAAACTGCATTTCTGGCAATTTCTGAACAAACTGAGGTATTTTAACCCACAAATCATTGCAACAATTTACACAAACGTGCATCTCAGAGTTGCTGGTTTTCTATGAAAACTGCTGGTTTTCATAGAAAATGAGTCTATGATAATACTACATAATTTCTTAGAAAACAAAAGTCTGTACAATTCAGGCATTTTTAAGTAAATAGATTATGACAGTCTTTCAATAATAGTGTATAAAAATTCAGTCACTAGGAATTAAAGTTCTGTGGTAAAGCACATCTATCCACTGACAGGATCATGACTTTTGTGGGAACATAGTATTTTATGTTTAATTGCAGCTGTTAAGGTTTTCTATTACAAAAGGCAAAGCTAGTGATGTTGACAAAAGTAGTCAGGAACTCATAAGAAGCAATCCTAGCATATACTAGATACTGTTATTTATTTTTTTTGTTGTTGTTTTGTTGTTTTTTTTTTAATCATGGCAGCCTGCATAAAAATTAACAAAGAATTTAACATTAATTTTGAGTCACCCAAATTTAAGAGTATTCATGTGAACAATGATAACTTTGGCCCATTGCTACCACTATCACACACATTTTCCATGACCAGTAAGTGGAATTACTCTCCAACCCAAAGAAAGATGACATTTTGCAGAGTTTTTGGCATTGGCTGGGAATCCTTTCTCCATCCCAAGGAGGAAATACAATTTTAAGACCATGTTGTTAATTTATTTTCATGTTTCCTGAGCCCATAAGAGGTTATGTTGTTCAAATTTTAACACTTGAGTTTTATCTTGTTAGAATTTACTTGACCTGTAAAAGTTTTTCTACCAGTAAGGACACACTTCTATTTATAGCAAATTCCACTGTCAATAAAAACTTGAAAGACTGCCAGTACCAAAATTTTCAGACTTTCTCCACCTTACTTTCTTTAAATGATTGTGATAGACTGTGCAAGTGTGAAAACTTCTGTTTCACTGAATTTTATTACTGTCAGCTCAGAATTTAGCTCAGTCTTCAAAATTCAACACTTTGTTCAACAGATGAATGAATGAAAACTAGCAAAAAATCAATTTGTTGGAACATGGATAAACTATACAAAACTATGTATCATTGTTAAAAAATAACTTGCAGTTGCTTTTATGTCTTAAACAGAGACATCTTATTGTAAGGCAGTTTTTGTGATGTGAATTACACATTTTAAAAGCAGGCCATTGTAAACAATTGTACCACAAAAGAGAATGATTTCCTATTTTCCCCCCTTTAGGATTAATTACAGTATACCTTGTACCTCTACAAAGTATTTCTTAAAAGAAAAACAACTGGTATGGAAATTACTCTGCCCATTCCTAATGAACAGAGTATTTGATGAGGTTTGTAAAATACTTTCTATAGGAATACTATTCCAGAGTTATTTAACACACTAGGAGAGAAGAAAAAAAACTTAGCTTAATCATCTGAAAAACAGTATATGAAACTCTTATTGGACGTGGTACAATGAATTCCTTTCAAGACAGACATAGTTGAGGACAGATTGTTTGTTCTTGAATAAATTTCAAACTGAAAATCCAACAGCAAAATCTATATATTTTATGTTGTTGTTTATAGCTATTACTTAAATATCTCCTCCGTAGTATTTTTCAGTCATTCACTCTTTCTGTGCTAGTCTGCCATAGTAGAGAGAGCAGAAATTTCTTTCTGTCCATGTCTGCTAATTTCTAATTCAGTCTTCTCAAAAATCAGATATCCTCATTATACTGACAATATGATAATTTGTCTTTCTGATTTAGCCCTCACCAAATACATTCCTTTAGCATCTGTTCTGGGAATACTCATTCAATTTTTAATCACAATAACTCAAGCTTGCAGATATTGTAATTGCCTGTTTTCTTTCCATAAGTAATACTTCCCTTTGTTATGCTGCAGTTTCTCGAGTCCTTCCTGATCCCTGATCCTTCCCTTTCCTTGTAATACTTTTGTTGATGCCTTAACATCTACTAAAGTTATGTTAAACTAACTGAGATAACACAACTTTTTTTCTTTTCCAGTTCTTCTCAGTGTCTATAATCAGAAACAGGAACAGCAAGCACCTGCTGTTGTAGGATATATCAGTCAAATGCTGCTTCCAAATGGCATCATGTAGCTGTCTTGCAAGCCTCACCAGTCTGGTATCACACCAAGATCTTCAAACTGAAAATTGATCATCTTGATCCAGACACATTTATGGTGTCAGTAATGAAGTTTTGACTATTACTCTTCTCAGTCCCTTAGCTCACACATCCAAGTTTTGATGGCACTCTTTCACACTCATTGATCTATACATAATTAAAATTTATGTTCCTTATCAAATGTGCAAAGTGCTGGAGGTTTTTGACTTTAACATTATTCCACCCTTATCATGTAATCATGTACAAAAAATAAAAACACTAATGGTGACAATATTCCCATTCTTTCTCGTGGAATTTTTTCCCATTTGTTTTTCCCAAGAAAACCTTCTACTCTCTGCAAAAAAATCTTGGCTTCTTATTCTTAATTTAAATGTCTTCAGAAATCTTTCCTTTTTGTTCATCTACTGGTAGAGTTTACAAAACTATCTGCAGTTGTCATTCTCTTCCTATGACATGGCAAGACCCATTTTCATAATAATTCTCTGTTCACTTGTCTGCTTCATCCTCTAAAGCACTTATATACTCTCCCTCAGTCACACAACACTGTCTTCTAGCAATTTTAGGAAAAATCCCTCTCTACAAGCTCCTAAGTAGGCTCTTCATTAAAGTATCTTTAGAAAATCAACATTCTGAATAAAAAAGTACTCAACAGAGAGAATTATTTATAATGAATAATCTGATCATGTGTAAATGTCAAGTTTCAGACAGACAATCCAAGTAATAACATACTTACTAATGTTCCACACCTGACATCCTTTTATTTTTCATTAGGTATTGACTTAAGACTTAGAACTAGATAACCTCTTAAGTGTTTGGATACTATTGATTTCATCTATAATTTCAAGGCATTGTCATAGCACTGAGACTGTTTATACCATAATTTTATAATCCCTTCCTGATTTTTCATTGGGGTAAGGAAAATGTGATTTTTTTCAGAGATGTTTAAAACTAATCACCAAGCCAAATTAAAAAAAAAAAAGCTGAACCTAACTATAATAGGCTTCCTTCCTGTATTTCCATAAAATTTAAACTTTGAATACTGAGAAGTTCAGAGTACTGTTTATTTACCACTGAGCAGTTTCAGATCAGAGAATTCAACCAGCTCTAGCATAGTCTTTAATTTCTGCAAATACCTGAAACAGCTGAAGTTTGTATTATGAAACTAAAAGTTTAAAACTGATATTGTTTAGTTGTATGTTTTCTAGAAATAAGCGAGAAATATGCAAGAACTATAAAAAGCAAATTATAATTAATTATGTTCTTTATAATTTTATTGTATTATTTTACCTTTTATATGAGATCCTATAAAATTATCTAGAAATTAATTACATTATTTAAATCTTAACTCTTATTAAAGATACAATGTTAATCAAACCTTGGTTTTATAAACTATAAAATTATTAACAAATGAGAATAATCTTTTAAAATCTGATAGGGAAATTATCTCATTTTCATAAAGGTAAGTCACACTAATTTAGTATCATCTCAGAGTATAACTCCATATCTTATTTTGAGTAATGGTTCTTAATAAAACACAATGATGTTTTCTTTTTTATTTTACTGGTTTGCATCAACTGTAGCTATCTGTATTAACAAGGTTATATAAAATACAAGTTCTAGTGTGTATAGTCATTATTGACATTGAAATCTATACTACTAGAAGAAAAGTACTGTTTTCTTCAGAGTGGATTAACAAGTTTCTTGTAAGCACTGAGGCTGGAACACGTCCAGTATCAATATGTGTGACAGTGCCAGGAGTCACTGAGATCAAATGGCCAGTGAAAAGGAGCATGAGTTAAAACTCTTGTTGGTACTTTAAAAGTTCAGGTAGAAACACTTGCATCTTCCAAGGGAGGGGGGTGGCTTTGCATACACTGATACTAGCCAAGTGACCCTTGCTCAACAATCAATTATTATTTTTGAATTATGGTAGCCTTGCCATTAAAAAAGGATAAAATATTTGTAGGTGTTGAGTGGTAGATTTGAGTGAAGACATCAGGCAAACAGGATAAAGTCTGACAGATGAAAAAAACATGATTTTTTTTTTTAAATTTGTTATTATATAGAAGGAAAGTTAGCCTATAGCAAAGAATGGAGAATAATATTTCACATAATATGAAATTACCATGATCCAATGAGTTTTGTGCCAAATTAATTAAGCAGTGGTCAGTGAAATCTTAGTACTACTATTGCCTGTGTTTGGGAATTCACACGTGGCAAGTACATTAGGATTTTGGGTGGTTTCAGGAAAAGAAATTCAATGTTTATACTTCAATGAAGAGGGAAAGAAAAGCAGAAGTAGGAATACACTGGGAACATTTGTTTGACATCTGTACATTTATACTCTGATATGGAAGAACTGGGGAGCTGAAATTGGAGAAATGAATGAAAATTTAAATGAGATCCAACAACATGTAACAAAATCTGTACTTTAAATGGAGAATAAATGGAAGATGTCACTGTCCATGGCAGAGGGTTTGGAACTCAAAGATCTTTAAGGTTCCTTCCAAACTAAACCAGTCTATGATTCTGTAATAAGCTGCATACATATGGCATGTGCAGTAGTAACTTAGCAGACAGAAGATAAGCAGGTAAAAGTATCTAGGAGAAGAATCCTCAAAATACTTTTCTAAATATACCTCTGCTTTTAGACTAAACTTCACAAAAGCTGTGAACAGTGTGAAGAGTGTCAAAAAAAAAAAAAAAAAAGAAAAAAAAAGGGAAAACCAAAATGAAACATGAGAATGATCAGTAGCATAAAAGTATGACCTGTCAAAACCAAATAAGGAAATAAGCATTGCTTTTTAAAAATGAAGAAAATGAAGAACACTTGACACTGTACATTTAGGAAAAGGAATTAGATCTGTTCTGTCCCCTGGGACTGAAAAAACCTCACATCATTAAAAAAGTTGGCAGGTTTCATCAACAGAAGATCCTTTCCTTTAGAAACAGCTTGATATGTAGGTTAGAAAGGAAACATCCAAAGAGACGTTACCTGTAGTATTTTCTCCATGTAGTGATAGATCTAAAAAATAGTATTTTAGAGGCATCTTACAGTGTCTTTCTTGCTAGTATCAGAAGGGATCAGCATTCCTCGTGTAAAATAAGCAAACAACAAACAAACAGAAACAAAAGAAATCAAGACTTCTTGCCATCCTATTTTGGATCAAACAGATGTTGTAGTTTTGTTGCAGGTTTTGCTCACTTATTGTTTGGGTTTTTTGTTTTGTTTTTTTTTTGTATGCTCTTTTCTCACCTGTGTCTTTCTAACACTGTTTCTGCTCTAATTGATGAAAATAAAAATTTGCATTTGCATTATCATGATTTGATTTAGGCTAAGGGTATTTTCAAAAGGAATGTGTTTATCCTCAAGTTATAGTAAACTAATGAAGTGGATAACTAGGATCCTTTCAAAGGTTTTTCAGCTCCCCAATGCATTCCCTTAGAACACCCAGCATCTCTCTCACAGGAAGTATTGCATACACAGGTTTGAAAACCAGCAGAAACAGTTGGCAGGGGAGGAAGAAACACCAACCAGTGAATGGGAATTATCCAGTGTAATCTGGATGAATGTAAGGTATCGAGAACTGCATGCACATCTGTTGTGTTGGTCACAACCTCCTCTCTGAGTATCCTTACTCACAAACTTAACAAACAGCAGTCTGAAAGAGCACAGAACAGTAGAGTGCATGGTCCATATGACCTTGTAGAGGGAGATGGATTGAAGACTTTCTAAAACCCATTTCCAACCTCAGATATATTGATACTCTCAGGTATCTTATTTCAAACATAGATAGCTAAAAAAGGCAATGGCGGGTTTTTTTTTCTGTTTCTCCATGGTGAATCTATAGTTACTCCAATTGTATTGCCTATGGCTGAAATGTCAAAAATCCATTCTTTAACTCTAGATTTTCTCTGATATAAAGAGTAAGAAGTTCAGATGACAGGTAGAAAACAAGCTGTGCTATCTTTCTGACTATATTGTATTCTGATAATTCTGGATGATTTCAGGAATAATTAAAATCCAAAATAATTTCCTGAAGAGCAGCAAGATGTTTCTCTACCAAACTGGATAAGCAACTTGATCTTATAGTTTTCATAATAGGGTCGTGAAGGAGAAATATGTCCTAATGACTAACGTGAACAGTAAATACCTGATAAAACAGAAAAATAAGTTAGGAAATAACTGAGAAGTTTCTCCTGTACTGTTTTTATGGTTTGTGGTTTGTTTTGGCTTTTTTGGCTTTTTTGTTGTTTGTTGTTTTTTTTGTTTTGTTTGCTTTGTTTTGTTTTTTTTAATCCGTATATTGAATTACAAAAACCTGGCGTAGAAAGTTCGTTGTGTCTGGTTCCAGTTTCCATCTCTGCTCAGTTAAGTGGAGACCTTATCGAGGGCACCTAAGGAGACTCCAAGAACACTGCGCAACAATATCTTGAAGCTCTCCAGGTGGATGCATCTGTTGTCTGCTGTGAGTGATATTGGGCATGAACTATGAGCTTTGAACTTTGGTTTTGAACTGCTCCTGTGACTTAAATAAACCTGTTTTGCTGACTGTGACTGACGGTCATAATCGATCAACCTAAACATTCCAGAGATTGAATTGGAGATTGTTTATGCGGCATTCAAGTCGCCAGTTCTGTACCTGCAAGCTGTGTAAATTTCAAAACAGTAATGGCAGATAAACAATAGGCCAGCTAAATCTTGCTGTGTAAAATAGGCAAGGTACTTATGATCTTAAAATAGCCTTTATCTACCTGCCAGGGAATTCCATTGTCATTCCAACAAATCCCAACAAAATAAAAAAATCTGCTCAGGATAAGACTACAAAGGCAAAGAATTGATGATCAACTTATTCTTTTATAAAGTTTTATTGCTCATCTGACCATATTATTGATAATACAAGCTACAAGATGAAACATTTTTGTGACAATTCACACTCAGAAAGAAAGTTCCTAAAGTGGGATTTTTGTTATTAATGTTGGGCTGTTGACAATTTTCTGATCAATAGGAATTTAACTTTGGCATACGTAGCAGGGACGTATGAAGGTGACAGTTGGGCAAGAAGGGCATAAATGAAAAAAATGACGGAAAAATCTAGTTAACATCACTAACAAACACAATGATTGAAACAGTATGAGAAAACAAATTCTATAAAACTGCATGTGAATCCATTAATTTTTCCTGGCTCTAGTTTTTGTATGTTGTAAGTCAAAGAAATAATTTGAACCAAACCTAGAGCAACTTCTATAAGGAATCTGCTATATTTATCTAAAAACAGGAAACTTTTCTTTAGTCATGTTTATGAAAATAGACAATTTTTGTGATTTTACATTCTATTGTTCCTGTTATGGTGTCCTACAAAGCCAGTTGTGGTTGTTTAGGACCCATGTTCAACACACTACCGTTGAGACAATACGGGCGGTACACTGAGCGGGACGAGAAGAGCGTTTACTGAGGGGTTCCGCAAGAAACATGTGCTGAAGAAATAAACTTTTTAGATTATCTTGCCCTGAAAATGCTCGGATTATACTATGCTGTGAAACAATATGCTTTCAGCCAGATGACTTCCTGATATTCCAACCCTAGTCAATGTTTGAGTCCAGCCTTTGAAGGTTGTTTAGCATGCTTCTAATTAAGTTTCTGCATTCATTTCCCATACTTGTACCTCATACTTACCTAGATGAATTTTATTTCCTCCATTCCAGATTTTTTTCTTTTTAAGTGAATTCTCTTCTATTTTGTATTACCTTTGGACCAATCTTCACTATCCAGCTCTGACGTTGACCCACTTCACTTACCCAATTCTTACTGCTGTTTTATTCCACTCCTTTTCCTCCCTGCTGGGTCATGCTCATTATCCATATCTTTAATACACACTTTCAAACTCTCTAGTTCACAATTGATTTTTTTTCTCTTTCCCCTGCTCCAGGTCCTGATATATTATCATTCTACTTTTGATACATAACTCCTCATGAGGTTTTGTCTTAATTCTTACACAGTCATAGCTTCCTGCCTTTGGCAGCTTCAGTCCTTCCTACAGGTACTGAATTCTGCTTACATAGATATGATGCACATTCTGAAATCCTCCTGAAATGTTACCTTTCCTTCTCTCGATTATTATCATTCTTCCTCTTCTCCAAAATTCGGGTTGCTCAAATATCTTCCAGAGTGACTTGTCTTGCTACTAAAATATTTTTCTACAAAAATGGGATGATATTCAACGGTGGTAGTTCAATGTGATCCTTCTTTAGATTTTGCATACGAAAGAAAATATGTAGAGACCTGTGATAATTTATTTCTAATGGCAACCTACTGCCTACAAGCATTTTAATAACCATACAAAAGCGATTAATATCTTATATTCTTCAGACATGTGTTTCTTCTCCATTTATTCAAAATGTTCAAGTAAACACAACATAAAGCAATTCATTTCAGCTGAAGATGTTCTAAGTGTCTATGTATGTTTAATCTCAAGAATAGTGTATATATTCATCCTTCCAATGTGAAGAAAAGATAGAGTGTCTTTAGCAAAAAATATGATCTAGAAATGGCCTGGCGCAGCATATCATGTAGACTTAAATTGGAAATGGTTATGTTCATATATTTTCAATAACATTTGTATGGGTGAGTGGCGTTTCTGTTCATCCTTTTCCTATGCAAATTACTCATTTAGTTCCAATCCAACTGGGTCCAGCAAAGAAAGGTGTATAGGAAAAAGAATATTTTTCTCTATTTGGTTGCTAATATCTACTTTGGACATTCCAATGAAAACTGCACATTGTGAATTCAATAAAAATAGTTTTTGAACAGTAAAGCTTGAGTCACAGGATACCCATTTGATAATTTCATTTTGTATGTATATTTTGTGAGGAAAAAAAAAAAGAAAACACAAAATACACCTTTTTTGCTAGTTATAGCACAAAGGCAATAGAAAAAAATGAAGTTGCCAAGATCCTAAACGAATAAATAAGAAGAAAAAAGAAAAGAAGAAAGAGAACAACGCAAAAATATCTTGCTGCTTTGTGCAACAGGTTATTTTTTTACTCGATTGTAGTTATAGATCAGGGGTGTCTAATCCTTTAATTTTTTTCTTAAACGATTTTTCGGATGTTCCATATTTAAGACCAGTTGGACTACTGATGAGCCCACTGGGCGTAATAATTCTGCTTTTTAAATTCCACTTTAATTTGGAAGCAACAACTCCAGGTAAACACTCATTAAAGAACCAATTTTTCTGAATTCTTATTCGTTGCTCAGAAGTAAGCGTCTTTATCTTTTTCTTCTCCACTAGATTGCATATCTTCAGATTTTACAACATTAGTACTAAACTGACTCTGCAAACCGGTCGTTACAAATCCATTGGATATCCTGTTTATTCTGGAGGTGAGAACATGTTACAGTTTCCTGTAACTCCGATGTAAAGCAGCATTCTTCAAGCCCAGCTTCATTCATGGGTCAGGTCTTTTAGAATGCCAAACTGCTGCTGTTTTTAAGTAATCTTGATTGCAGCTCTGGATTTAGCACTTACATCAGCTCAGATGCCAAGAAAGTAACAAAAGACCTTTTGCACCCACAAATCCCACTTTTGGTTTGATTTTAACTGCCTAAATGTTTTCCCTGAGAGAATTCTTCCGGCCTGATGGGCTTTCCTTCCATGAAGAGCCTAAAATAGAATAAATGTCACAAAGACAGTTACACACAGCTCAGAAACTGCATTTTTGGCAATTTCTGATAGAAAGAAAAACAAACTGAGGATTTTACCCACAAATCATATGCAACAATTTACACAAACGTGGCTCTCAGAAGTTTGCTGGTTTTCTATGAAACTGCTGGTTTTATAGAAATGAGTCTATGATAATACTACATATTTATTAGAAAACAAAAGTTGTACATTCAGGCTTTTAAGTAACTAGATTATGACAGTCTTTCATAATAGTGATAAAAATTCAGTCACTAGGAATTAAAGTTCTGTGGTAAAGCAACATTATCCACTGACAGGACATGCTTTTGTGGGAACATGTATTTTATGTTTATTTGCAGCTGTTAAGGTTCTCTATTACAAAAGTCAAGCTAGTTGGATGTTGAACAAAAGTAGTCAGGGACTCATAAGTAAGCATCAGCATATACTAGATACTTTACTTAAATGTTTTGTTTGGTTTTTTTTTTATTTTTATTTTTTTGTTTGTGTGTTTGTTGTTTTTTTTTTTAACATGGCAGCCTTGCGTCAAAAATTAACAAAGAATTTAACATTAATTTTGAGTCACCCAAATTTAAGAGTATTCATGTGAACAATGAATAACTTTGGCCCATTGCCTACCAAACTATCACACACATTTTCCATGACCAGTAAGAGGATATTACTCTCCAACCAAAGAAAGGATGACATTTGCAGAGTTTTTTGCATTGGCTGGGAACCCTTTCTCCATCCCAAGGACGGGAAATCAATTTACGACCATGTTGTTAATATTATTTTCATGTTTCCTGAGCCAATAAGAGGTTATGTTGTTCAAAATTTTTACACTTGGATTTTTCCTGTAGAATTTTACTTGACCTGTAAAAGTTTTTCTATCAGTAAGGACACACTTCTTATTTATAGGCAAATTCCACTGTCAATAAACTTGAAAACTGCCATACCAAAATTTTCAGACTTTCTCCACCTTGCTTTTTTAATGGATTGTGATAGGGGACTTGTGCAAGTGTGAAACTTCTGTTTCACTGAATTTTATTAACTGTCGCTCAGAATTTAAGCTCAGTCTTCAAAATTCAAACAACTTGTTCAACCAGATGAAGATGAAACTAGAAAATCAATTGTTTGGAAACATGGATAAACTATACAAAACTATGTTCATTGTTAAAAATAACTGCAGTTCTTTTTGTCTAACAGAGACATCTTATGGTATAGGCAGTTTTGTGAATGTGATGATTACACATTTTAAAAGCCAGGCCATTGTAAACAATTGTACCACAAAAGAGAATGATTTCCTATTTTTCCCCCCCTTTGATTATATTACAGTATACTTTGTACCTCTAAAAAGTATTTCTTAAAAAAGACAAACCTGGTATGGAAATTACTCTTGCCATTCCTAATGAATCAGAGTTTTGATTGAGGTTTGTAAAAATACTTCTATAGGAATACATATCTCAGGAGTTATTTAACACACTAGGAGAGAAGAAAAAAAAACTTAGCGTTAATTCATCTGAAAACAGTATATGTATACTCTTATTGGACGTAGGTACAATGAAATCTTTCAAGACAGACATAGTTGAGGAGCAGATTGTTTGTGTCTTTGAATAAAATTTCAAAACTGAAAAATCCTACAGCAAAAATCTAATATATTTTTTATGTTGTTGTTTTAATAGCTATACTTAAATAATCTCCTCCGTAGTATTTTCAGTCATCACTCTTTCTGTGGCTAGTCTGCCATAGTAGAGAGAGAAGGAAATTTCTTTTTGTCCATGTCTGCCTATTCTTTCTATTCAGTCCTTCTCAAAAATCAAGTATTCTCATTATACTGGACAATATAATAATTTGTCTTTCTGATTAGCCCTCACCAAATGCCAATTCCTTTAGCATCTGTTCTGGAATTACTCATTCAATTTTTAATCCAATAACTCCAAGCTTGCAGATATTGTAAATTTGCCTGTTTTCTTTCCATAAGTAATACTTCCTTTGTTATGCTGCAAGTTTTCTTCTCTAGTCCTTCTGATCCCCTGAATCCTTCCCTTTCCTCTAATACTTTTGTTGATGCCTTAACGGTCTACTAAAAGTTATGTTAAACTAACGAGATAACACAACTTTTTTTTTCTTCCAGTTCTCTCAGTGTCCTATTAATCAGAAACAGGAAACAGCAAGGCACCTGCTGTTGTTAGATTATTCAGTCAAATGCTGCTTCCAAGGCAATCAATGTGCTGCCTTAGCAAGCCTCACCAGTCTCGGTATCCCACACCAGATCTTCAAAACTGAAAATTGATCTTCTTGATCCAGACACATTTATGGTGTCAGTAATGAAGTTTTGAATATTACTCTTCTCAGTCCCTTAGCTACAAACATCCAAGTTTTGATGGCGCTCATTCACACTATTGATCTATAATAATTAAAATTTATGTTCCTTATCAAATGTGCAAAGTGCTGGAGGTTTTTGACTTAAACATTATTCCACCCTTATCAATGACATGGTCAAAATAAAAACCAACTAATGGTGACAATATTCCCATTCCTTTTTCGAATCTTTTCCCATTTGTTTTTTCCAATGAAAAACCTTCTACTCTCGGCAAAAAAAAATCTTGGCTTCTTATTCTTAATTTAATGTCTTCAGAAATACTTTCCTTTTTGTTCATCTACTGGTAGAGTTACAAAACTATCTTGCCAGTTGTCATTCTCTTCCTTAAGACATGCAAGACCATTTTCTAATATTCTCTGTTCATTGGTCTGCTTCATCTCTAAAGCCTTATATACCTCTCCCTCAGGTCACCAAACACTGTCTTCTAGCAATTTAGGAAATCCCCCTCTACAAGCTCCTAAGTAGGCTCTTCATATAAAGTATCTTTTAGAAAATCAACATTTCTGAATAAATTAAGTACTCAACAGAGAGAATTATTTATAATTGAATAATCTTGATCATGTGTAAATGTCAGTTTCAGGACAGACAATCCAAGTAAATAACATACTTACTAATGTTCCACACCTGACATCCTTTTATTTTTCATTAGGTTATATGACTTAAGACTTAGAAACTAGATAACCTCTTAGTGTTTGGATACTATTGATTCATCTATAAATTTCAGGCATTGTCATAGCACTGAGACTGTTTTTACCATTATTTATAATCCCTTCCCTGATTTTTCATTGGGTTAAGGGAAAATGTGATTTTTTCAGAGACGTTTTAAAACTAAAACACCAAGCAAATTAAAAAAAAAAAGCTGACTTAACTAATAATAGGCTTCTTCCTGTATTTCCATAAATTTAAACTTTGAATACTGAGAAGTCAGCAGTACTGTTTATTTACCACTGAAGCAGTTCACGATCAGAGATTCACCAGCTCTAGATTAATCTTTAAATTCTGCAAAATACCCTGAAAAACAGCTGAAGTTCTGTATTATGAAACTAAAGTTTAAAACGATAACTGTTTAGTTTATGTTTTCTAGAAATAAGTGAGAGATAATATGCAAGAACTATAAAAAGCAATTATAATTAAATTATGTCTTTATAATTATATGTTTATTTTACCCTTTATATGAGATCCTATAAAAATTTATCTAGAAATTAATTACCATTATTTAAATCGTAACTCTTATTTAAAGAACAATGTTAATCAAACCTTGGTTTTATAAACTATAAAATTGTTAAAAATGATGAATATCTTTGTAAATCTGATAGGAAATTATTCTCATTTTCATAAAGGTAACGTCACACTAATTTAGATCTCTCAGGTATAACATCCATATCTTATTTTGAGTAAGGTTCTTAATAAAACACAAATGATTGTTTTCTTTTTATTTACTGGTTTGCATCAACTGTAGCATATTCTGTTATTAACAAGTTATATTTAAAAACAAGTTCTAGGTGTGTATAGTCTTATTGACATTGAAATCTATACTATAGAAGAAAAGTACTGTTGTTTCTTCAGAGTGGATTAACAAGTTCTTGTAAGCACTGAGGCTGGAACACGGTCCAGTATCCAATATGTGTGACAGTGCCAGAGTCACTGAGATCAAATGGCCAGTGAAAAGAGCATGAGTTTAAAAACTCTGTTGGTACTTTAAATGTTGATTTCTACAGATAGGTTTTATTAACTAAGTTACTTTTTCAATGACATTTCTTCATTCCAGACAATTGGTACAGTTGCTACTTCATTGCATTAAGAAATGCAAACTGTGTGCTTACTCATCCTTTCAAAATTCTCATAAATTAGAAACTCAGGCGTCATTGACACGAAAACTAATAATAACTGAGTTTCTTCTGTAATTGCAATCATACCTGAGCCAATGGCAGGAAAGAAGTCATATACTTAACACTATAATTAAAATGTTCTCGTAGACTGGACCTACAATTTGAAGTCATAATTCTCTACAGATCGCCAAGATACAATAACAAGAAAGAAGAAGTAGAAGAATATGCAGTGATCGCAGCTCTATTCCAGCAAAAGACCATTAGAGGTTCCATGCATCAGTATGAACATTTAAAAAATGTTATTGTGCAGTCAAAATGGTGGATGTTTAGGAAAAAAAATAAATTTAAAAAGCAAAGGAAAAGAGTCATAGAATCATATGAGGATTTGGATTGGAAGGATGCTTCCTGAACTCTGACAGGCTTCTGAAGCCCATGACCAGAGAGACTCGTTCCCCTGCTTGACCAGCCTCTTGAGTGAAGAACATTTTCCTTAGATCCAACCTGAACTTCCGACACAGCTTTAAGCTATCACCTTATGTCCTATGACCAGGCACAAATGAGAAATCATCACCTCCATCTCCACTTTCTCTCATGAGATATTTCTAGCCAGTCACAAGGTCATCTCTCAGTCTCCTTTCCTCTGAGGTTAATTAGCCTAGTATCCTCTATCATGCTCTCTAGTCCCTTCACCATCTTTTTTGCCTCTTTGGAACATATTCTAATATATTTCTATCCTTCCTGCCTTGAAGAGCCCAAAACCACACACAGTACTTGACATAAGGCCACACCAATGGAGTAAATTCAGCTTTCTCATATTTAAAACTGTTCAGATTTCTTAAAAAGCATTGATGCTTTCAGTATTTGCTCTCCTCAAAATTATTTTTGCTTTTATTTTAACTGTGGGGTTTTTCATATTTAACTTATTGATTAAGATTTAAAAAAATATATATATTTTACAAGTGTAAATAACAGCAATTTCACTGCATGTTTCACAATTGTCATAAACTAAGGATGTCTCACTAAAATAATGGAATAAACTATAAAAAGGTATGAAATGTACATTAGAACTCATCTATTACATTAAATATAGGAGATTAAAAAACCACCGACCAACCAATCAATCCTCCGTCAATAACAGGAAACTATTTATATTTCTAAATCCATGAGTTATATAATCTGAAAGGGGCCAGAAAAAGGATAAAGTCATAACCATTGTGTCTTTTGGTTTTTACATTTACATTTTGAATGTTACAGTTTGTAGTTGTTTTGGTGATTTCAAAAAGAAATTATGAGAAATAGTAGAGAAATGCTAGAAATCATTCAAGCCAAAGACAAGCTTATAAAAGATTCATGAGTAAAATATTATTATGAAAATGTATGAAGAAAGACACATTATAATTTCTAGTTTTATTTGACCTATAAACCTTATTCTTTCCATATAATCTTTGTTGTACTAAGTAATAATGAAATAAGTGAAAGCTATGGTGGTTGTAATTATGTTTTCAACATGTGTTTTGTGTGACAGAAATACAATATTTAAGATGGAGATTTTTCAAAAATTTGCTGTACCACCATGCCTTCCATGTGCTTGTGCATGATTGATAGTTGTTATGTATTTATAGAGAAATTATAATCAAAAGAGACATCTTGTCTCTTTGTACTCAATTTTCAATACAAATTGACCATTGCTAGATTTCAAATTATTAAATACTGTCTTGGACTTCTTGTGTTCCAAGAGGCTTGCAGGGATTTCTCTTGAAGTTGAAAATCAACAAAATTAACATGAACCAGAAGCTTAATTCTCTTTTGAGTTAAACATGTGAAAGCTTACAGTCAGTGAGTACATATGAAAATTACATTTTTTTAAGATGAAGTCACAGAAAAAAGTCTTGTGCATCCAAATTATTTCCCCTACTACATTTGCCTTGAACAGATATATCTGCTGCCTTCATGGCTCTCCTTTAATTCCCCCTTTTATTGGCCTATCTTCACCCAAATTCTAACACAGCTCATTGCATTCAAAGGACAACTTCAGTGTAAACTGTGACAGAACTGTCAAAGTTGAAATCTTTTCAGACAATTTTGTTGTTAGGAATATTCAAATGCCAGATAGTTTCTCAATGTTAGGCATGCCCTTAAATGCAATCAGGAAGCAGGTCCCTGCTACTATCAGTGTGCACACGAGCAGCAGTCCAGTTATAATACCGAATCTCCTTTGTCCTCTCCCATCTATTTGATATGATTAAGAATCTGGATTTACAGATGGTATTATAGATTGAGGTGCCTTATTAGTAACCTTCGTAGGAAAAGTTTCAGTGTGTCTGGTTCCATTCCATCTCTGCTCATTAAGTGGAGACCTCTATTGAGGCTAAGAGACTCAAGAACACTGCGCCAAAATATCTGAAGCTCTCCAGGTGGATGCATCTGTGTCTGCTGTGAGTGATATTGGGCATGAACTAGTGAGCTTGACTTGGTTTGAACTGCTCCTGTGACTTAAATAACCTGTTTTGCGTGACTGTGACTGAGGTCATAATCATAACTAAACCATCAGAGATCTGAATTGAGATTGTTTATGCGCATTTCAAGTCGCCAGTTCTGTACCTGCAAGCTGTGTAAATTTCAGTAATGGCTTAGATAAACAATAGGCCAGCTAAATTCTTGCTGTGTAAATAGCAAATGGTACTTTATATCTTAAAATAGCCTTTATCATACCTGCAGGGATTCATTGTCATTCCAACAAATCCCAGACAAAATAAAAAAATCTGCTCAGATAAGACTACAAAGGAAGAATTGATGAATCAATTATTCTTTTATAAGTTTATTGCTCATCTTGACCATAATTTATTGATAATACAAGCTACAAGATGAAACTTTTGATGACAATCACACTCAGAAAGAAATCCAAAGTGGGATTTTGTTATTAATGTTGGGTGTGACAAATTTTCTGATCACATAGGATTTAACTTTGCATACGTAGCAGGACGTATGAAGAGTGACAGTTGGGCAAGAAGGGCATAAATGAAAAAATGACGGAAAATATCTAGTTTAACATCACTAACAAAAAACAATGATACCTAGAAACAGTATGAGAAAACAAATCCTATAAAACTGCATGTGAAATCCATTAATTTTTCCTGGCTCTAGCTTATTTGTATGTTGTAGTCAAAGAAATAATTTGAACAAACCTGAGCAACTTCTATAAGGAATCTGTATATTTCATAAATAAAAGAAAATTTTCTTTTAGTCATGTTTATGAAAATAGACAATTTTTGTGATTTTACATTCTATTTGTTCCTGTATGGTGTCCTACAAAAGCCAGGTTGTTTAGACCCATGTCACAACACTACCGTATGAGACAACGGGGGTACACTGAGCAGGGAGAGAGAGGTTTACTGAGGTGTTCAGCAAGAAACAGTTGCTGAAGAAATAAACTTTTTAGATTATTTGCCCTGAAAAGCTTGGATTATATCTATGTCTGTGAAACAATATGCTTCAGCCAGATGAACTTCCCTGTATATTCAACCCTATCATGTTTGAGTCCAGCCTTTGAAGGTTGTTTAGGCATGCTTCTAATTAATTTCTGCATCATTTTCCCATATTGTACCTCATACTTACCTAGATGATTTTTATTTCTCCATTCCAGACTTTTTTCTTTTTAGTGAATTCTTTCTATTTTTATACCTTTTGACAATCTTCATATCCAGCTCTGACTTTGACCCCCTTCACTTACCCACATTCTTCCTGCTGGTTTTATTTCCCTCCTTTTCCTCCCCTGCTGGGTCACTGCTCATTATCCAATCTTAATACACACTTTCAACCTCTCTAGTTCACAATCTGATTTTTTTTCTCTTTTCCCTGCTCCAGGTCCTGGATATTTATATTCTACTTTTGATACATAACTCTTCAGAGTTTTGTTTTATTCTATGACACAGTCATAGCTTCCTGCCTTTGGCAGCTTCAGTCTTCCTACAGGTACTGACATTCTGCATACATAGATTGATGCACATTCTGAAATCCTCCCTGAAATGTTACCTTTTCCTTCTCTCATTATTATCATTCTTCCTTCTTCTCCAAATTCGGGTGCTCAAATTCATTCAGAGTGATTGTCTGCTACTATTTTTCTTACAAAATGGAAATGATATTCAACGTGTATTCAATGTGATCCTTCTTTAGATTTGCATAAACTGAAAAAAAATATGTAGAGACCTGGATAATTTATTTCTAATGGCAACCCTTTACTGCCTACAAGCATTTTTTATAATCCATACAAACAGATTAATATCTTATTCTTCCAGACTTGTGTTTCTTCTCCATTTATTCAAATGTTCAGGTAAAACACAACATGAAAGCATTCATTTCAGCTGAAGATGTTCTAAGTGTCTATGTATTTTAATCTGCAGAATAGATGTTTATATACTTCATCTTCAATGTGAAGAAGATAGAGTCTTTAGAAAATAGGACTAGAAATGCTGGGCAGCATACCATGTAGACTTAAATTGAATGGTTATGTTCATATATTTTCAATAACATTTTTGTATGGTAGTGGTTTCTGCATCCTTTTCCTATGCAAATTACTCATTTATTTCCAATCACTGGGTCAGCAAAAGGTGTATAGAAAAAAGAATTTTTTTCTTCTATTTGGTGTATCTACTTTGAACATCCAATGAAAACTTGCACTTGTTAGAAATTAAATAAAAATAGTTTTGAACAGTAAAGCTTGAGTCACAGGATACCATTTGATATTTCATTTTTTTGTAAAAAAAAAAAACAACAAATACACCCTTTTTGCTAGTTTAGCATCAAAGGCAATAAGAAAAAAATGAAGTTGCCAGATCTAAAAATAAAATAAAAAAAAAGAAAAGAAGAAAGAGAACACCGCAAAAATATTTGCTGCTTTGTGCAACAGGTTATTTTTTTCTCGATTGTAGGTTTATCAGATCAGGTGTCTAATCCTTAATTTTATTTCCTTAAACTGATTTTCGGATTACATTAATGACCAGTTGGATACTGATGAGCCACTGGGGTAATAATTCTGCTTTTAATTCCACTTTAATTTTGGGAGCTCCAGTAAACACTATTAAGAACCAATTTTCTGATTTCTTATTCGTTGTCAGAAGTTCTTTCTTTCTTTCCTCACTAGATTGCATATCTTCAGATTTTACAACATTAGGTACTCACTGAGCTCTGGGAAACCGGTGTTAACAAATCCATTGATTTCCTGTTATTCTGGAGGTGAAACATTGTTAAGTTTCCCTCTGTAACTCCGATGTAAAGCAGCATTTCTCAGCCCGAGCTTCATTCATGGGTCAGGTTCTTTAGAATGCAACTGCTGCTGTTTTAAGTAATCTTGATGCAGCTTCTGGATTTAGCACTACATCAGCTCAGATGCCAAGAAAGTAACAAAAGACCTTTTGGCACCCATTCAAATCCCACTTTGGTTTGAATTTAACTGCCTGAGAGAATTCCTGATGTCCATAAGAGCTAAAATAGAAAAATGACACAAATTACCCAGCTCAGAAACTGCATTTCTGGCAATTTCTGAACAAACTGAGGTATTTTAACCCACAAATCATTGCAACAATTTACACAAACGTGCATCTCAGAGTTGCTGGTTTTCTATGAAAACTGCTGGTTTTCATAGAAAATGAGTCTATGATAATACTACATAATTCTTAGAAAACAAAAGTCTGTACATGTTAAGTAAATAGATTATGACAGTCTTTTAATAATAGTGTATAAAAATTCAGTCACTAGGAATTAAAGTTCTGTGGTAAAGCACATCTATCCACTGACAGGATCATGACTTTTGTGGGAACATAGTATTTTATGTTTAATTGCAGCTGTTAAGGTTCTCTATTACAAAAGGCAAAGCTAGTGATGTTGACAAAAGTAGTCAGGAACTCATAAGAAGCAATCCTAGCATATACTAGATACTGTATTAATGTTTTGTTTGGTTTTTTTTTTTTTATTTTTTTTGTTGTTGTTTGTTGTTTTTTTTTAATCATGGCAGCCTGCATAAAATTAACAAGAATTTAACATTAATTTTGAGTCACCCAATTTAAGAGTATTCATGTGAACAATGATAACTTTGGCCCATTGCTACCACTATCACACACATTTTCCATGACCAGTAAGAGGAATTACTCTCCAACCCAAAGAAAGATGACATTTTGCAGAGTTTTTGGCATTGGCTGGGAACCCTTTCTCCATCCCAAGGAGGAAATACAATTTTAAGACCATGTTGTTAATTTATTTTCATGTTTCCTGAGCCCATAAGAGGTTATGTTGTTCAAATTTTAACACTTGAGTTTTATCCTGTTAGAATTTACTTGACCTGTAAAAGTTTTTCTATCAGTAAGGACACACTTCTATTTATAGCAAATTCCACTGTCAATAAAAACTTGAAAGACTGCCAGTCCAAAATTTTCAGACTTTCTCCACCTTGCTTTCTTTAAATGATTGTGATAGACTGTGCAAGTGTGAAACTTCTGTTTCATGAATTTTATTACTGTCAGCTCAGAATTTAGCTCAGTCTTCAAAATTCAACACTTTGTTCAACAGATGAATGAATGAAACTAGCAAAAATCAATTGTTGGAACATGGATAACTTACAAAACTATGTCATTGTTAAAAATACTTGCAGTTGCTTTTATGTCTAAACAGAACATTTTTTAAGGCAGTTTTTGTGATGTGAATTACACATTTAAAAGCAGGCCTTGTAAACAATTGTACCACAAAAGAGAATGATTTCCTATTTTCCCCCCTTTAGGATTAATTACAGTATACCTTGTACCTCTACAAAGTATTTCTTAAAAGAAAAACAACTGGTATGGAAATTACTCTGCCCATTCCTAATGAACAGAGTATTTGATGAGGTTTGTAAAATACTTTCTATAGTAATACTATTCCAGAGTTATTTAACACACTAGGAGAGAAGAAAAAAACTTAGCTTAATCATCTGAAAAACAGTATATGAAACTCTTATTGGACGTGGTACAATGAATTCCTTTCAAGACAGACATAGTTGAGGACAGATTGTTTGTTCTTGAATAAATTTCAAACTGAAAATCCAACAGCAAAATCTATATATTTTATGTTGTTGTTTATAGCTATTACTTAAATATCTCCTCCGTAGTATTTTTCAGTCATTCACTCTTTCTGTGCTAGTCTGCCATAGTAGAGAGAGAAGAAATTTCTTTCTGTCCATGTCTGCTATTCTTTCTAATTCAGTCTTCTCAAAAATCAGATATTCTCATTATACTGACAATATAATAATTTGTCTTTCTGATTTAGCCCTCACCAAATGCATTCCTTTAGCATCTGTTCTGGGAATACTCATTCAATTTTTAATCACAATAACTCAAGCTTGCAGATATTGTAATTGCCTGTTTTCTTTCCATAAGTAATACTTCCCTTTGTTATGCTGCAGTTTCTCTAGTCCTTCCTGATCCCTGATCCTTCCCTTTCCTTCTAATACTTTTGTTGATGCCTTAACGTCTACTAAAGTTATGTTAAACTAACTGAGATAACACAACTTTTTTTCTTCTCCAGTTCTTCTCAGTGTCTATAATCAGAAACAGGAACAGCAAGCACCTGCTGTTGTAGGATATATCAGTCAAATGCTGCTTCCAAATGGCATCATGTAGCTGTCTTGCAAGCCTCACCAGTCTGGTATCACACCAAGATCTTCAAACTGAAAATTGATCTTCTTGATCCAGACACATTTATGGTGTCAGTAATGAAGTTTTGAATATTACTCTTCTCAGTCCCTTAGCTCACACATCCAAGTTTTGATGGCGCTCATTCACACTAATTGATCTATACATAATTAAAATTTATGTTCCTTATCAAATGTGCAAAGTGCTGGAGGTTTTTGACTTTAACATTATTCCACCCTTATCATGTAATCATGTACAAAAAATAAAAACACTAATGGTGACAATATTCCCATTCCTTTTTCTGCAATTTTTTCCCATTTGTTTTTCCCAAGAAAACCTTCTACTCTCTGCAAAAAAAATCTTGGCTTCTTATTCTTAATTTAAATGTCTTCAGAAATCTTTCCTTTTTGTTCATCTACTGGTAGAGTTTACAAAATTATCTGCAGTTGTCATTCTCTTCCTATGACATGGCAAGACCCATTTTCATAATAATTCTCTGTTCACTTGTCTGCTTCATCCTCTAAAGCACTTATATACTCTCCCTCAGTCACACAACACTGTCTTCTAGCAATTTTAGGAAAAATCCCTCTCTACAAGCTCCTAAGTAGGCTCTTCATTAAAGTATCTTTAGAAAATCAACATTCTGAATAAAAAAGTACTCAACAGAGAGAATTATTTATAATGAATAATCTGATCATGTGTAAATGTCAAGTTTCAGACAGACAATCCAAGTAATAACATACTTACTAATGTTCCACACCTGACATCCTTTTATTTTTCATTAGGTATTGACTTAAGACTTAGAACTAGATAACCTCTTAAGTGTTTGGATACTATTGATTTCATCTATAATTTCAAGGCATTGTCATAGCACTGAGACTGTTTATACCATAATTTTATAATCCCTTCCTGATTTTTCATTGGGTTAAGGAAAATGTGATTTTTTTCAGAGACGTTTAAAACTAATCACCAAGCCAATAAAAAAAAAAGCTGAACCTAACTATAATAGGCTTCCTTCCTGTATTTCCATAAAATTTAAACTTTGAATACTGAGAAGTTCAGAGTACTGTTTATTTACCACTGAGCAGTTCAGATCAGAGAATTCAACCAGCTCTAGCATAATCTTTAATTTCTGCAAATACCTGAAACAGCTGAAGTTTGTATTATGAAACTAAAAGTTTAAAACCGATACTGTTTAGTTTTATGTTTTCTAGAAATAAGTGAGAAATATGCAAGAACTATAAAAAGCAAATTATAATTAATTATGTTCTTTATAATTATATTGTATTATTTTACCTTTTATATGAGATCCTATAAAATTATCTAGAAATTAATTACATTATTTAAATCTAACTCTTATTAAAGATACAATGTTAATCAAACCTTGGTTTTATAAACTATAAAATTGTTAACAAATGAGAATAATCTTTTAAAATCTGATAGGGAAATTATCTCATTTTCATAAAGGTAAGTCACACTAATTTAGTATCATCTCAGAGTATAACTCCATATCTTATTTTGAGTAATGTTCTTAATAAAACACAATGATGTTTTTCTTTTTATTTTACTGGTTTGCATCAACTGTAGCTATCTGTATTAACAAGGTTATATAAAATACAAGTTCTAGTGTGTATAGTCATTATTGACATTGAAATCTATACTACTAGAAGAAAAGTACTGTTTTCTTCAGAGTGGATTAACAAGTTTCTTGTAAGCACTGAGGCTGGAACACGTCCAGTATCAATATTGTGACAGTGCCAGGAGTCACTGAGATCAAATGGCCAGTGAAAAGGAGCATGAGTTAAAACTCTTGTTGGTACTTTAAAAGTTCAGGTAGAAACACTTGCATCTTCCAAGGGAGGGGGAGCTTTGCATACACTGATACTAGCCAAGTGACCCTTGCTCAACAATCATTTTATTTTGAATTATGGTAGCCTTGCCATTAAAAAGGATAAAATATTTGTAGTGTTGAGTGGTAGATTTGAGTGAAGCATCAGGTAAACAGGATAAAGTCTGACAGATGAAAAAAACATGTTTTTTTTTTTTTTTTAAATTTGTATTATATAGAAGGAAAGTTAGCCTATAGCAAAGAATGGAGAAGAATATATTTTCACATAATATGAAATTACCATGATCCAATGAGTTTTGTGCCAAATTAATTAAGCAGTGGTCAGTGAAATCTTAGGACTACTATTGCCTGTGTTTGGGAATTCACACGTGGCAAGTACATTAGGATTTTGGGTGATTTCAGGAAAAGAAATTCAATGTTTATACTTCAATGAAGAGGGAAAGAAAAGCAGAAGTAGGAATACACTGGGAACATTTGTTTGACATCTGTACATTTATACTCTTATATGGAAGAACTGGGGAGCTGAAATTGGAGAAATGAATGAAAATTTAAATGAGATCCAACAAATGTACAAAATCTGTACTTTAAATGGAGAATAAATGAGATGTCACTGTCCATGGCAGAGGTTTGAACTCAAAGATCTTTAAGGTTCCTTCCAAACTAAACCAGTCTATGATTCTGTAATAATCTGCATACATATGGCATGTGCAGTAGATACTTAGCAGACAGAAGATAAGCAGGTAAAAGTATCTAGGAGAAGAATCCTCAAAATACTTTTCTAAATATACCTCTGCTTTTAGACTAAACTTCACAAAAGCTGTGAACAGTGTGAAGAGTGTCAAAAAAAAAAAAAAAAAAAAGAAAAAAAGGGAAAACCAAAATGAAACATGAGAATGATCAGTAGCATAAAAGTATGACCTGTCAAAACCAAATAAGGAAATAAGCATTGCTTTTTAAAAATGAAGAAAATGAAGAACACTTGACACTGTACATTTAGGAAAAGGAATTAGATCTGTTCTGTCCCCTGGGACTGAAAAAACCTCACATAATTAAAAAAGTTGGCAGGTTTCATCAACAGAAGATCCTTTCCTTTAGAAACAGCTTGATATGTAGGTTAGAAAGGAAACATCCAAAGAGACATTACCTGTAGTATTTTCTCCATGTAGTGATAGATCTAAAAAATAGTATTTTAGAGGCATCTTACAGTGTCTTTCTTGCTAGTATCAGAAGGGATCAGCATTCCTCGTGTAAAATAAGCAAACAACAAACAAACCAGAAACAAAAGAAAAATCAAGACTTCTTGCCAGATCCTATTTTGGATCAAACAGATGTTGTAGTTTTGTTGCAGGTTTTGCTCACTTATTTGTTTTCTGGGGTTTTTTTTTGGTATTGTACTTTTCTCACCTGTGTCTTTTCTAACACTGTTGTCTGCTCTAGTTGATGAAAATAAAAATGTGCATTTGCATTTATCATGATTTGATTTAGGCTAAGGGTATTTTCAAAAGGAATGTGTTTTATCCTCAAGGTTATAGTAAACTAATGAAGTGGATAACTAGGATCCTTTCAAAGGTTTTTCAGCTCCCCAATGCATTCCTTAGAACACCCAGCATCTCTCCCACAGGAAGTATTGCATACACAGGTTTGAAAACCAGCAGAAACAGTTGGCAGGGAAGGAAGAAACACCAACCAGTGAATGGGAATTATCCAGTGTAATCTGGATGAATGTAAGGTATCGAGAACTGCATGCACATCTGTTGTGTTGGTCACAACCTCCTCTCTGAGTATCCTTACTCACAAACTTAACAAACAGCAGTCTGAAAGAGCACAGAACAGTAGAGTGCATGGTCCATATGACCTTGTAGAGGGAGATGGATTGAAGACTTTCTAAAACCCATTTCCAACCTCAGGATCAATTGATACTCTCAGGTATCTTATTTCAAACATAGATAGCTAAAAAAGGCAATGGCGGGTTTTTTTTTTCTGTTTCTCTACGGTGAATCTATAGTTACTCGAATTGTATTGCCTATGGCTGAAATGTCAAAAATCCATTCTTTAACTCTAGATTTTCTCTGATATAAAGAGTAAGAAGTTCAGAGTGACAGGTAGAAAACAAGCTGTGCTATCTTTCTGACTATATGTATATTCTGATAATTCTGGATGATTTCAGGAATAATTAAAATCCAAAATAATTTCCTGAAGAGCAGCAAGATGTTTCTCTACCAAACTGGATAAGCAACTTGATCTTATAGTTTTCATAATAGGGTCGGTGAAGGAGAAATATGTCCTAATGACTAACGTGAACAGTAAATACCTGATAAAACAGAAAAATAAGTTAGGAAATAACTGAGAAGTTTCTCCTGTACTGTTTTTATGGTTTGTGGTTTGTTTTGGCTTTTTTGGCTTTTTTGTTTTGTTTTGTTTTGTTTTGTTTTGTTTTGTTTTGCTTTGTTTTGTTTTTTTTTAATCCGTATATTGTATGAATTACAAAATATATCGAAATGCTTAGGAAAAGGCATTTTATTGTTAACTGGCTCTATTTAAAAGCTGCCAAACTTAAAAAAAAAAAAAAAAAAAAAAAAAGACAATCTCAAAACCCCAAAAACATCCTATCATAGTGTGTATAGAAACCTGCTTTATTTTCTTTCATGTATTGGTTTATATGAGGAATTATGCTCATATCTCTTTTGCAAACATTCTTCCCCCTCCTATGGGAAATCTAATGGAATCTAGTTAAGAAGTTATTTTCCCTTTGGATGTTCTCATTTTGTTTTTAATGCAGCAGGAAGAGAATGGAATATTTCCCTGTTGTTGTACATTAACAAGAATTTGCTTCCTTACATATGCTGATATTATTGTAATTTTGCCTCTAAAGTAGCTGGTGTTTGGAGAACACCTACACACTGCAAACACCCCACACATTCTAAGCCCACATTTATAAAGCTTTTGTAACCAAAAAATTGTCCTTCCCTTTGTCTTTTCTAATCCTTCTGTTTTTGCAGTAGGACTTACTGATACCACGTGGACCTGTCTCTCAATTCCTTAGTTTGCCATGCCTTAAAATGACAACATATTTTTCTATTATGAAATTGCGGAGACCTGACCGTGGAAGCACTTTAAATAATTTCTATTCTGTTTATAGTGACTGCTGCTAAAGCTTCCAAGATGATAGATTTTTTTAGATTTTTTTTATCTCCAGTATCATTTCAATATTTGAGATGTCTGATGACTTGGCTGTATACTGAAATATTAACCTTGATCTGTAGCTTCTCTCTTTTAGGTCTTGTATATTTAATTTTATTTCCTTTGATCCCTCTTTCAATCATCTTTGCTGTTATTTTCTTTGTTCTTTTGCTTCCCCCAGTCCTGTACTTTGTTCTTCTAAGACTCAATCACCTCTGTTTTCATTTAACCCCTGACTATGCCACTACCTCTATATTTGTTGTCATAATTCTGATGACTATTAACTGATGACAGTTATCATTTCATCTGGCTATTTGTTTTTGTTTAGAGTTTAGTCTTTTAAATCCTTTCCATTGCTTGAGTTTTTTTTTAACCTTCCTTTAGTTAATGCTTCTTGCAATAGCTCTTGGTTTTTCAGAGAGGAGTGGCAAAGCTGAGAGGGACCATTGCTTATTAAATCTAAATTTAAAACACCAATAAGTAGTCAGTCATTACTGCTGAGATATATGAAGTATGTGACCAGAATTAAAGATGGACAGCACAATAAAACCTTATTTCTACACCTGATGTATTCAGAGATTGCAGTGGAGGCTTGTGGCTCCTCAGAATCAGGGCTAAACTTTTTGGCTGTGTATAACCTCACTCCTGCTTACCAATTAATCCAAGAGTTTTTATGCATGTTTGACTTATTCATACATTTCTGATGGATTTAATTTGAGTACAGGGGCACTAGTCTGGAAGATTTGGTACATCATTAATACTTATTGCCCCATGGAAAAGACAGGCTTCAAACTGAGCTATGACTTTCCTAAATCACTTCATAAATACCCTTTTCCCTAAGTGGATGAATCCAACATAAATGTAAATGTTCTACCTGAAGAAATGACAAAGAAATTAAACATGTATTAGAAGTGATATCTCACATTTTGATGTAGATACAAGAATAAAAACTGAGTAGAAGTATGGAAACAGACTTTTAGAATATCTGAAATCCTACTTAAACTTCCTCAGTGTTTCTCTTCATGTTTATGTACAAAGATGAGATTTCTTCCTGATGGAGGGATATGAAAAAGTTTTATTTCAGAAATCTTGTCTCCTAATGTTTCTTTTACATTTTTACATGTGTGTGTATGTATATACATTTAAAAAAATTATGTTTCCATGATCTATTTAGAACCATAAATAACATTCTTACACATAAAATGCCAAGAGAGTTATGGGCCTTCTATTTCTTTAGGCTAAAGATCCTCCTTGAATTTCCCTTTTAAATTCTAAAAGGATAAGACAAATAACTTACTCAGCAGATTGATTAATGTCCAGTTACTTTTGACATTATATGTATCATTTCTCATCTTTTTGTCAGGCAACATCCGCACCTATCCAAGTAATTTCTGAAATTAAAATCATGAATGCATTTGTTGATTTCTAAGTGCATGGAACTTTATTTTAAAGCACATGAAATTAGAGATGGATGGGAAAAAAAATACATGGTTTTAGCTTCCATTTTCTTGAAAAGATAGTTTTGGTTTGGTTTTTGGTTTTTTTTTAAATTGCTTTTAAAGTTTTTTAGATGCTGTGGAAAGATGGCTAGGGATAAAATCAGAGGAAACTGAGAAATTATATTCTAACAGAAGTTAGAACGGAACTACAGGGTGAAATAGAGCTGCTGGTCCTTGGATGGAACGCAGTTGGCTCACTCAAAACCTGTTCTAGGATGAGTCCCCACACACAATCTGCACCCAAAAGCACCTGCTCAGAGGGATGGAGCAGAGGGTGGAACAGAGTGGAGGTGTTGGGGCCAGGCTCTGCTGAAATCCCTGCAGGGAGGGGAGCTTGGTGGCACCTCACAAATGGGAAACTGCACAGTACCTGTCATATCTTACTGCTGAGCCAACAGCTTTGGGGAAATCTTTCTCCTCAGATGAACTTGGTTCACTATATCCTGGTTGTAATATGAATGCACATCTGTTGGCTATGAACCATACTCTGTTCACACTGAATACTTTTACTGGGGATTAGAGCTTGACCGTGTGTCCTTTAAAAATGTTTTTGCAGTCAGATATTGTCTCTGGCAATCCTTGAACCTTAACCTGTCACAATTTTATGTTTCTATTCTATTCCATAGAGACTGCTCATGTGAGTCCTTCAGGGGCACGGGCAGTGGGCAATATATTCAAATCAGGTGGAAGGTGCACTGAGGGGTGTCCCTTATGCTGTTGATGTATTTCCCTGAATAAATCAGTCAAACCAACCCCCCCCCAGCACAGCAGGACTGCTCAGTCAAGGGTTCCCATGAAAGGATGTTGACAGACTGGTAGAGAACACTGACAGACAAATCAAATACTAAGGTTTGGGGAAATCTCCTCTTTTCAAATGACAGGTCATTGTGAGAAGACTTCTATAATTTTTGCTAACAAAATTTTCTGACAATACTGATTTTTTATGTCCTCTCTGCTCTTTATTATTCATATTCTTCAGAAAACAAAATTTATAATTTTCTTTCAGTTTATATCATATTTTCAAACATCTCAGACATAAACCTATCCTATGGAAAAAATGTGCCAGTCTTCATCTTTTCTAAAGGACCAGATTCATCAGAAATCTCCAAAGTAATAAAATGCTATAATGAATAAAAAATATTCCTGCTTTTCACTACATCTGTTATCAATCCTTTATCTAAAGTCCAAGTGGACCACCATGTACAGACCAATCCATCACTTCATGGTTCCATCTGTGGTGATCAAGAAAATAAACAATTTTTTTTAAATCAAATACACTTTTATTCTTACTTCCTCTTATTGTTGATATCTGAAAAGTTCAAGAACATCTTAAAAGTTTTTCTAGTGTTTTGTTCCAAGTGAATCTTCCTTGTTTGGAAGAGACATACATTTTTTTTCTTAATTCTGTATCATACAGTCTTGCCAAGAACTTTTTATAAATTCTGCTTAAATCCAGCTATTCACAGTTATCAATGATCTGCTTTGGCTCCTGGGGTACTTCTTCTCTTGTTCTCAGCCCTTCTTCACAGGGCTCCCGAGCCAATCCAGTCTGTTTAATTGCTGTTTCTCTGCACACCTAAGGGCAGCACTGCAGGAAAACAGTGGGTGGACAGCTCAACACTGACTCACAGTCTCAGTGAAGGTGATGGCGTGACGGATTAAAGCATTACCGTCTGTGGCACACTGACAGACAGAGAGAGAGAGTTGAGTGTGAGAAAAATCCCCATCTACTTCATTGTATTCTGAAATCTGTCTCGTATGAAGAGTGAGAAGGTTTATTATCTCAGATCCCCACGTTTTCTGGCAATTATAAAGTTTTTGGAAATTAAACTTGGTTATAGCTTCTAATTTAAAACCAAGTGCAGTTTTGAGAAAACGTGAAACATTAAATATTTGGAACAAAACTCTAATTGCTTTTGTCATATTAATAAATAATCTAACAGGGTATAAGTTGTCATTGAAGTAATAATATATTCTTCTCACCTAAATATTTCGAGATATGCCTACACCTAATCAAATAATAAGATGTGGGGTTTAGACTTAAACATAGGCTTGCATCTCTCTCTACTTTTTACTTGTGTAAGAACTCTGTCATTTGCAACAACAATGGTACAGTTGTGCTGTCAGCAACTACATTAAAAAAGCGTTCATAGGCACTTTGCAGCTTTTGAAAAAGTAAATGAAATTGTTATCTGAACCCCAAAGTTAATCAGATATTGTATAAAAACAAGTAATGTCAAACGAAGAAAAAAATTACGTGATGGGGGTATGTGAAATAAAAAGAGCATTCACATGGTTCTGATTTTCTGTAATTGACTTGTCTTAATGAAACCATAAATTTTGTCTATGCTAAGCCATAGCTGTATTAAGGCTGAAAATCTTGTAGCACTGTAAGTATGCAGGGAGGCATTAGGATGTGACTTAACTTACGAAGCAAGGTAATGCAAACCTGTGAATTTGGGTTTCATAGTTCAATAAGAGTTCAGAAAAAAATCAGATTTCAAATATATAACACTACAGAAGTATGTTTTTAGATGAAAAGCAAGATTTTCACACAGTAGGTGTTCTTACAATATCATGCACTGCAAACTAAAGCCCTATTCACAACACATCTTCTCTGCAGACAAATTAATTATTATCTGTTTTATCATTGGGATAATTATGATGAAAGCATAGCTGATGTGCCTCTTTCCACCCATTCTTGCAAAACAGTAATTAGGGTAGTTGAGGATTCAATCTAATTTTAAAAAGAATATAAAACTCATGTAATGTACTTAACAGTAAGGATATCTCAGATATAAAGATAATAAATCTTGGTAACTTAATCATATTCAGAATTGGAAAACCTTTAAAAAACATAATACATGGGAAAGAGTACCTAATATTCTCATTTGTGACAGTTAGAAAAGAGCAATTTATTAGTTGAAGGAGTTTTCTTGAGGGGGTTCTTACATGAAGAAAGCATGTTTAATTGAAACTGCCAAAATCAATACAAAAAAAAAAAAAAATGAAATAAATCTAGAGAAAACACTTAAAGATGCAGGTGAAAGATCTTTACAACAAATAGTATAACAAGAATGTTATACTCCAGAAGTTGTAGAGGAAGCTTGCTTGAAATACTAGGTATGGAAACATAAAATATAGCAGGGAATTTTCCATTTCTTATTAGACAGTGTAGAAGCAGACCTATAAGGAAATGTACGGATTAGTTTTTTTATGTATTTATTTATTCAAGATGTAAAAATTATTGAATCTTTCAAGAACTAAAAATGTAAATAAGTTTAAGAAAATAATTCAACAATGTAGGGCATTCATGTTGTTATATATCACCCGAATAATAGTTGCATTAAGTTTAAATTGAAGATCCATAGGTGTGAATGAAGAAAAATCTGCACAATTTTCACATTGCTATTCTTAGTGACCTAAGTCGCTGCTAGACCCACCTTCAGGATTGTTTGGATGTGGAGTTATGCGATCCATAACTTGAAGCTTGTTCTCAGTAAATCTTCCCTGGGAATATTTCTCTGGAAAGTTCCATTGTCACATCCTTGGTTCCATGTGCTGAATAGGAAAGCTGAGGTGAGAACAGCTGAAATACCAGATCAGTGCCTTAGATTATTCTGATGGGTTTTATCTGGAAGTAGGGACCAAGACTTTTCAGAGTCAGATATGGACATTTCCCTGGCCTAGGATGGACTAGAGAGTGGACTGCTATTCTGCTGATAGCACTGCATTTTCAGGTTTTGCCACACAAGAGATTTTTTGCCCTTGATTCTCAAAGCCTGACAAGCTCTATGGCCAGTTCAGCAGGGCTTGCACTGCAGGGACCTAACAGGAAGCCTTTGTCCTGAGAAACTACTTCTGAAGACTCAGCCATGGGACTGAAGCGACAGGGCACTGTTCAAACTAATTTTATGCTTAAGCTTTGTCGCTTAAGCATCATCGATTCACATCCCTAGCTGTAAGAAATCAGTAGTTTCAGAATTTCAGAGACAAGGAAGTGATATCTCAACCTGTAGGCAACACTGAGGCCAAGTTCAGGAAATATGGATGGTGAAAGGCTAAGACCAAAACCATTGCACTCAATTCTTGTTCACCTTTGCAAATAGCAGTGTGAATATTCTTCTGTCTCCATGCCTTATGTATGAAAGTACCCTAGCACAAGGAAAAAACAAAAAAAAAAGCAGAATATGAAATAAATTTAGTCAACAAGGAGTCTATCTTTGCCTGTCAGCACTAAGAAACTGGGAGCTCTGAGACTGTTAAGCAGAGGCAAGTGCAGATTTTGAGAGCATTCTGCTTAGTGGTAGAATCTGCGAAATTTCCAGGAATTAGTTCTACAGAGCATTTCCAGATCCCAGAAAGCTCATCTCATCTGGGAAATCTAGCATATTATTATATAGCACTTTTTCACTACAGGATTATGCATATTTTTTGTATTAAATTAAAAATTTCCATCCTACTTCAAGTATTTTAAAGACAAGCTACTACGACACTATGTCTTTTCAACCCAGTCTCACTGTGAAATTAATACTTTCTTTACTATTTCTCTTTTCACCGAAGTCAAATTCATGGACAAAATGTAATAATGTGTGTGCAAATCACACTTGCTACTAACCTACGATATGAACCATCTAATCAAGAAAAATTAAGGTTTAAAAGTCTGACATAAAAGAAGTCAGAGAAAAGTCAGCTGTGTAAATACTTTGTATAAATGCAGGTTTCTGAGTTCACACCAGAAATTCAGATCCTGATTATTATAATGTTGCTCCTATAAATTGCAATTTTAAGCAGACTCTCCTAAAGACCCCCAAACAAAAGAACAAACAAAACAACAAACACAATACTGTAAACTAATTCTATCCAATTTATGACATACATACACATTTGGCAATAGTGGGAACTGCATTTCAAGCCCTTGGGTTTGTTATAATGACGATTACATAAAGGATAACCCAGGCTGACACTCCTCCAGGCATCTGACAAGCTGACATTGACAGTATTGTAAGCTGCAATATTGCAACTGTCTGCAGGAAGGCAGAGCAATATCTACAAAGATGCCCCTGCTTTAGTTTTCAGTGTCAGATCTACTCATCCTTCCAGTCTAAACAAATGCATTTGTAAAAGCTATCAAAAGAAAAAAATATTATCTCTAATTGTTCACAGACAAAACCAAATCACCCAAAAGAACATGAATTTAACATCCATGGAAAGACCATGCCCCCATTAAATCTGTCCTGTTCAGTAGAACATCGTGTGTCTCATGAAACTGTTATTTACTTGGCAGTGCAATCTTTCAGCTTGAGCATCACATTATCACATTGCTACTAGTAGTTTCTAGTTTAGAATTAGATAATTACAGATATCCAGATAATTACAAGATTATCCAAGAAAACCAGTGTTTGAAAAGGAGGCATTCCAGAGATCAGGTTAAGCACAACAGAAAATACATCACAATAAAAGTGATCCATATCCAATAACGACACCTACAACTTCAGATTTATTTTTAATCCTTTTGTATTGTAACTACCATGTTATCATACTTACTGGATATACGTGGTTTTAGGTCTGAAATATATAAAAAATATTTCAAGAACATGTTAATTTTTTTTGTTTCGATTTTGCTGTTTCAGAGTTTTCACTGAATATTCTGACTTGGAAGTGATCCACAAGGATTGAGTCTAACTCATTCTTAAGTGAATGGTCCACAGAGAGATCAAACCCACAACCTTGGTATTATTAGCACCATGCTCTAACCAGCTGAGCTAATCTCAGTAATTGCTTTTTTCTTCATTCATCAGCAACATCATTAAAAGAATGGAACTAATGATAACTTTAATTAATTAATTTAATGACACAGATATCCTTTAGGAAAACAATTTTCCCAAAGAAAAATAGGAGTCAGTGTAGCTAGAATTTCAATCTTTCCTACGAAGGGCAAAATTAATATTCCCATAAGCTACAGTTATTGAGGCTTTTGTGGCCCTTCTAATAAGCCTAGAGTTGTTAATTCCAGTGTCTTAAATTATATTTTGAGTAAATCAGTTTACTCTCCAATTCCAGTTAGACAGTTGCAGTCTTCATAACTTCTGCTACATTACTATAAATCAGCACATTCCAAGTGGTTACACTTCAGTGGAGGGGATTAAATTTTCATGTGTTTGGTTTGCAAATTGCTTTAGGATTCTCTGAAAAAAAAAAAAAAAAAAAAAAAAAAAAAAAAGTAAGTAAATATTGTGAAGTCAGGAAAAAAAAATTCCACCATGGGGCAAAATTTCTTCATTGAGCTAAAATAATTGTGGGATTGTTTTGCATTTGGTTTTGCTTTTTATATCAGGAAAGAATTTAGCTAATGCTGAGTGGAATTTTCATGTCTAACATATATTTTAAATAAAAGGATTTGGATTTTTAATTCCAGGAAAGATACTATACTTTCCCAAAGTATTTGCCTCCCTCCACTACTAATCATTAGGTATGAGGCTATCTTGTGAAAAGTATGATTCAAATTTCTTCAGTCTCTCCTGAATTAACTTTGACTGCTCTGTCTGAAAAATAAAAGAAGGTGAAGGGTATTTCATTACTGCATGGTGTGACATGATGTGTCAAATTAAAAATAATAATAAAAAAATATGTGCACTTGTCAGCATCTTCTTTGTTGATGTTCATTCAAATTACTTTTACCAAATTGGTCCAACTCTTATTATCTCTATGCTTGAGTAAAAATAGTGGTAAAATCACAGATGCTCAGTGCTGGAATAAATTATATACAGATTATTTCGCTGGAGTTAAAATATAGTTCTTTCTTTATGTACTGAAAGCAAAAACAAGTATGGAAACACAATGAAAAATGTTTCATTTGAATTATTATATTTTCATTAATGTTACACAGTAGATTATTAAAACCAAGAAAAAAATAAGGAATTTGTTCCTTATACCACATCCAAATATCACACACTTGCTTTTTTCTTAAGGAAGTAAAATTTCACTTTTTTTCCCTCTCTTCACAGATAGTCAGGAAATAATAATACTCTATACTCTCTTGTCAAGGTAGTTAGATTTTTTTTTGTTTAAGTATACAGTGGAGAGGTCTAAGATCCATAATTTGATTCTAAATCTATCCACATAGCAATTTGATTTTGGTTTCTTTGTTATTTTTATGTAACTGCTTAATAACTAATACTGATTTCAGTTGTAATCTTCTCAGAGGCAGAGCAGAAAAAAATCCAACAACCCAAAAAGCAAACAATCAAACAAATAAATCAAGAGTTAAGCTCAGCCTCACACCCCTTTAAATGATTTAAAAATCTTTTGTGATCCTTTGATTCAAAGCTCTTCGAGAGCTAAAGAAGTTAATTCTTTGGAAAGATGTGTTGCCTTGCTCTCTCTTTTGCTTTATAGGCACCCAGGGTATTTTTCCCAATTTTTTTAGACTATGAACCATTGAATAGCATTTCCATATTTCCAGGCTTTACAAACATATCCTGTTCAATGGAACATTAAATCTCCCACACACAAATTTTGAGGTAAAGGAACTTTGAAAAATTTCAAAAGAGCCCTCAGGTTTACTACTTTGTTTTTACAGCAAGTAACAACTACATTGCTGTTGCAAATTTCTAGGCATCAAACCATTTTTTTTTAATTTCACCCACAGGTTGCCAGGAATGGAACAGATGATCCCAAAAACTTGTATCAGTTATAAATGCAATTAAAATTCATTAACCAGAATGTGCTTTGGGTGAGGATTTTTATAGATATAGATATAGATAGGCAGATAGATATAGATAGATATAGATTATATATAATATATATATATATATATATATAAAATTATACAGATTATATACATATATATATTACAGCACTGCTAAACCATGGGCTTTAACGGCTGCCTCAGAATGTTAAAATCCCCACTTCTTCTTTTTCAATGACTGGTTTTTTGGTTGTTTTTTTTTTTTTTGGGTTTTTTGGTTTTTTTTTTTTTTTTTCTCTTCCCCTTGATCTTCTGAGATGTCCTCTGCAGACAAAATAAGAGATCAGCCATCATATCACCTTTACGGATGCATGTGAAGATCTTCCTAAAGTGTGAACATAAGTTTTCTTCTCTTTCTTCCCTGCTGTGTTGATTTTTATTGCGGCTTTTTCCCTCTCACCTGTCTTCAATCTTCTTCATTTTACTTGCCATCTATTAAGATCCCGACTTAGCAAAGCAGCTGGTGCAAGATAGCTGGGGCTAAATTGGCACACTAAAAGCAGTACTATGTTCACTGATTTTTTTTCAAGAACTTAACTGCAGGAAAATGAGAACGTGGCAAGGGTTTGTTTATTTTTTTTTTTTCCTTTTTCTTTTCCTTATCTTTTTATTTTCTTTATGCATGTATGGTATGTGACTATTGATACTACTTTGTCTTATCCCAAAAGAAACTGGTTAAGCTACACCTAACACCTTGGAGGAAATGCCTGAAACTATTTTTTTTTTAACTCTTTCAAACAATGAAATTTTCTGTACAATTTAGAAATTATATTCCTTGTTTTCTTTCTCCTTATCCATAAAGAGACTTTATAATTTACAAAATTATGAGGCAGTTCTTTAAAACAGCATATTTTCAATTTTTCAGCTGAGAGTATTTTCTTAATGGATATATCCTGTTTTCTTCTATTTCTTTTTATGTGTAATTAATAGTAAGAGAAAATTCTTTCTTGATGGCATGCAATTAGTATAAAAATATCCTGTAGCAGAACACCACACTGAAATTACAGTCAACAACATGGTCAGAGAAAAGAGCTCAAATATATTTAAATCAATGTAATTCATCCAGGCAGAACAGCACACTCTAGCAGCTTTAATTCTCTAGCAACACAGAAAATTTTCTCCCTTTTTGACATCCCTGGTAATAACTATAGCAGCCTTCACAAAACCGTACTTCTCCAGCAATTTCATCCGGTGTATGATATCAACAATTTCTTGACCAAAAGGTGGTGCCTCTGAATAGAGGAGTCAAGTGAAAACAGGAACTATTCTGTCATCCTAGGAAACAAAGCTGAGATTCATTGACCAGAAATATAGGTCTCAGTCTTTTAGATCTGTGATCGATGTGAGTTATACAATAAAAAAGAGGACATTATTTTCAAAACAACAGAAAGAAATAAATTTTTATAATAATTGAGTTATTGAATAGATCCTCAAATACTTAAGACAATTACACCGAAGTTACATGTTCACATTCATTTTACATAGCAGGTTTATCTGGAGGCCTTACAAGCTATCATTAATCAGGAACAATTACACTCAATCTTTTTCCCCCCCCAGAAATATGCAAAGATTTCCTAATACAAAGTTTTTAAAGCCCTTAGAATTACATTCCTTACTTCATTACTGAAGTAATAATGGTCCTTATGAAAAGCTTCTAACCTAATTGAAATCAAAGAACACAAACTGCATGGGAAGTGTCCTTATATAAGCTTCATGTCTATAATGTGAAAGGTGGTATATAGGCTCTGAAAGGAAAAATGCTCTGCTGAGGAAGAAGAGACCACGCCTTTTGTCACAGTCACTGCAAGGTCCTTTGGACTTTGAAATGCTGAATTCTGACTTTAAGTTTGCGTGCTTTAGAAAAAGTGGGGCAGGGTGAAACATGCGCATTTTTATGGAGAATTTGGGGAAAGGAATCTTTTTGATGGTATTTTTCTGCAGTGTTTGCACAACAGGATTCTGACACTTGACTGTAGCCTCCAGATAAACCTGCTATATAAAATGACAGCAATAACCATTAGTAAAAGTGGCAGCAGACACTTTAGGTTTTTTTCCACCCTGTGCTCAGGAAAAAGCTCTCTATTCTGTCATTCATGTTGTGCCCAGAAAGATTGGTGTTCATCAGAATTTACTCTTAAGATACAGAGGTGGAGGATGCAGCCATGTCTTGCTATTGCTATCCTTCTTTTTTGCCAAACCTTTTTCTCACCATAAAGATGTATTTTTCTTGGATTTTTTTCCCTCTGGTTCAAACAGGCAGTAAAATAGCTGTTTAAACCTGATGATCTTGTCCTCACTGTTTGGGCTATCTTACTACAGCAGAACCTTTTCAAAGGCATGCCTTGAGGATGACATTAAGTAGACTCTCTAAAGCAGTAAGTTGTCTCTCAGAGATTTTATTGCCAAATTAGAGAGATTGCACCCAGATGGTCTGTATTCCTTTTAATTCTTCATCCTGGTTACTCTCTGCTGAAGGCAGAAATCATAATATTTTTGTGTGGTTCAGTAAGCCTAGGAAAATAATTGTAGGTTTTATGGTTAAGGTGATTTTTTACCTTTACTTAAAAAAAAAAAAAGTCCAATCAAACCAACCAAGCAGAAATACACTCAGCCACTCCCACTCCCTCAAACCATGTCTTCAAGTCTTAGAACTAATGTTTAGTCAAGTAATTTCTCTGAACCATTCCTACATCCTCAGCTGCAAGTTTCTGCTATTCACTACCTGGAGCATATGGGGAAGGGATTTCATGACAATCCTGACTTACAGAGGGAGGTATGGCAAAATTGCATTTGACAACTCCTCATTGCACCAGCAGCTGTGTTTCACAGTGTTTTATTTGTGGATGATAGGGCCCAAGCTGAAACCAAGATATGTCAAAAAAAGTGTCCAAGATAAGAGAATTAAAGCAAGCTGACTAATCAAATAATACCTAGAGATCCCCTTACACTGATTGAAATTGACTACTTTTTCATGTGAAACTTTCTTTTCACCAGGGAAGTAGAAGAAAAAATGGCTGGCACAGAGAAAAATTGAAGAGTCGGGACAGATATTGTGATAAAAGCAAGCCTTGAGTATTTGTGATGAGCAGGAAGCAAAAAGCTTAAATACATGACTAGAACCTGTACAGAATTAGCCCAGCTAACGGTCAAGTTTTATGTAAGAGAGAGGGTAGAAGCAAAATCAGAGGGCAAGGATATTGCTTAGATGATCAAAAGCTGTATTTTTACACAGGAAGTGATTAAAATGAGGAAAGCAGACAGGATTAGAATAGAGGTGATAATTAGAACAGGCTCTTCATTTTTCCCATTAACGTACATGCCATCACCGTCCTGATTTACAAGTTTATGAATTTCTAGACTTTTAACCTGGATTCTTCATAGCCAATTTGCTCACATTTCATCTTGAAGCCATTAGTAGACTCCACAGGTAGAAGTGCTTTGTGCTTGTTATATGATATTGCTTTCACAAGTCTGAAAGGGATCCAGCTTTTCATCATTTTTGGTTCATGACATCACTGAGTTACAGAAATAATGCAGTGGTGAATTTATCTAAATAATGAAAGGCTGAAATCCTGCTGACAATGAAATTAATATTCATTTATTGTAGCTGAAGAAGCTATGATATGTTTCCCAGGTGAAAGGAAATAAAAAATTCTTTGAAGAATTTGTTTTTAGTCTCTTGTATCACAAAACAATGCAGCTCTGTATAACATTTTTATGGCAGATTTAGCAAGGGGTGGTGTTGTAATGAGTTAATCTAGATTAAAATTTGTGGAAGGAATAATATATATTCATAATAATGCATTATGTGCTAAATTGGTAAGATTAATAGTTCCAAGGAGAAAAAGTGGAAGAAAATTATACAAGCTTTTAATTTTACTATTAATCCTGTAAAAATGCTGCAGGTTGTTTCAGCATTCATCGTTTTCTAAAGCTGTTAAAATCCTCAAGTGGCTGGCTGGAGTTATCATCAGTTCTGAATCAATCACTGTACTAAAAAAAATAAATTTGAAGTGAAGCAAAAAACCCAACTGAACAAATCAACTAATAAAACCCAATCAGTATTTCTTCTGAATTTTGGTTCTTCTGGTTATCAAAAAAAGCAATAGGTGATAGTCCTAAATGTACTGTGAAGGAGGTGAGGAAGGGATGATGGGGTACACTCCCCAGGTTCTCCTGCCCATTCTAGAAAGAGAGCTCCAAGTACTCACTCACCAATGCCAAGGGGGTCATTAGAGGTCCTTCCTGATGACAGGAACAAACCAGAAAAATGCAGAAAAAATGTTCAAATCACAATGGTTAAACACAGAACTACTTTGTAAGACCTCCTGACCCACACCATTGCATGATCTGCTTCACATTATTCCTCTTTTTCTCCTGCTTTCCCCTCCTGGTTTCTTCTCCAGTTATGAACCTTTGCCAAAATTTAAAAAACAAAACAAAACAAAACAAACCTGCTTCTGGTCTTTCTTACCCTATTGGCTACTGTGGTAAGCCATTATGGGGCCTAGGCCTGGTAAGGGCAGAGAAGGTCCGTGAAGGCTCTGGAACATTCGGTGCCGTTGGCCACCGTTGGCCGACAGCCGGCAGGCGCTGTAACAGTTCCAGTCGGGTCTATCTCGAGCGCCCTCGAGGCCGTGAGAAGCCACAATATAACCCTATGGCGAGGGTAGTCAGCACGAGCTCCCTGCAATGGCAGAGCTACCTTATAAGGAAATTTAGAGCGTTAGTAAGAGCTTCTGTACGTTAAGTTACCGTTATTCCTGTTACAAAAAGCGTTATGTCTAACTGCCGCCGCCATTACGAGCCAAGGGTATAAAAAGCCACGGCTTCCGTTAATAAAGCAGATGAGATAGCTCATACAACCAAGTCTACGAGGTCGTTTATATGTCTCTCCCCGTCTCCTCGCGAATGGCCGCTCCAACAGGCTACATTCTTCTTTCATGGAATCCCTCTTTTGATGTTTGTGGTAAGATTACCAGAGTAATTCCTCTTCAGTCAGAGATCTACAAAGTCGCGAGTCTGTTTTTCCTATCGACGAGACATTTTTCCCACCTGTCATAAATCAGGGTTAACCATCTGCTTAGATTTTACTTTCTCTGATTTAAGAAACATTCAGCAGTTTCCCTCAATTTTCAAATGTATACCTTGTCTTTGAACAGAAAAGGCCTTTTGTATTCATCCTTTTCCAAGGTTGAGATTCATTACAAGTACTTCCTCTAATTTAAAAAGTGAGCAAAAGCTTGATGAGTTGATCAACTTTAATGAATGTGCAGGTGTCTGGAGCAACTTGTGATGAAGAAAATAGAAGAAAAAGCTTTACTCCTTTGACTGCCGTGGCCTTTGCTGTTTTAGAGCTATGTGTGGGGGTTGGGCTTGAGAACGTCTTGGACTCACACATGGACAAAACAGCGCAGACTTGAGCTGGGCTGACGCAACCAGCCACAGAGATGGACAGGATTGGACAGATGAAACTTTTTACCAATCACAGACTAGAACATGCTGCATGGACATTGGAGAGTGCCTGGCTGTGTCATCTAGCTGGGACCTGTGTGATTGGTGTGTTCTCAAAACCTGGGAAGATAAGAAAGTGTATAAAAAAGCATGCTGGTAGCAGTCAGAGAGGGAGAGAGCTGATTTCACTACAGAAGAAAGAGCTGAGATCACTATAGCTAAAAGAGCTGGAATCTGAAGATTAATAAAGAAGAATCTGGACCTGTGTCTCGTGTGTCTTTCCCGCGGTGGGCGCACACACCTTTGACCTCAGTAGTTTGCTGGTGATCTGAACCCACTTAGTCCACAGAACCAAGCTGTGTGTGTAGGCAGGTGTTCGTGTGTGTGTGCATAACATCCTGCTCATTCTTTCATCTACACTTGCAGGGCTGTCTCCTAGGTTTAAGATATTCAAAACCTACACAATATTTACAGATATCATGGAGATAATTCTTGAAGCTGCTACTGACAGGAGACACGATCTAGAAACTTCTAACTTCTGGTGGAGAGCCATAGGTGAAAAGAACTGTATTTTTCTCCACAGGCACGAAACTGCTTAAATTATAAAAACTTCAACATAGCTACAAGATTATATGAAGTTCTTCCGTGCACAAAATTTGTCAAACTAGATCATTTGAGCCAGACAAACACAATCACTTAGAATACAGAATACTTTCACAAGGAAGAAGTAAAGAATACTAAAGACAAATAAACAGTTGGATGTTTCAGTTTTGTTGGGGTCTTTTTTACAAAATTACCATTTTGTCCTACTAAATGTTTTACTTTGTCCCACTATGCAATGGTAGTATGAAGAAAGTACATTTCTTGTTTCTTCCCTCATTTTTTTCACCTTTTCCTCCCCACTGTTTAATATTTTTCTATTTTTTTTTCTCTTCACATTTCTCTATCTTTTTATAATTTATTCATTTTTATCCTGGTGTTTTCCCTTGATTTTTTTCAGTTCTAGGAGCATGGATTCCTTTATTTCTTCTTAAGAAACATTAAGATTTTACCATACTATTTTTTTTTTTCTCAATGGAGGCAAGTAAATAGATTTTTCAACAAAACAACAACAAATTGTAAACTAATTTCATTTTCTCTATATTGCCAACATACTAAACAAGAAGGCAATAATAACTTTTATGAAAAGTCAGAAGGTATTTACTTACTTGAGAGATTTCCTTATCTGTCTGTAAATTAAATATAAGCATGCTGCAAACACAGAAATAAAGAATTAATGCAAGTTGTGAGTAATGAGTTGTACGTGTGCCTACACCTGTTCCATGCACTAAATCTGCTTTGATCAAGCAGTATGGAATTAACAACAGGGAAGGGATAAGAAGAGATTTCATAAACTTGCAATAAACACACAATGATCAAAATTTTCCAATTCACTCTGATTTAATGTATTTCTCATTTTATTGCAATTGCTCTCAAAAGCACATTTTCTAGCCACCAAAAATTCACTGTGCCAGAAGCAGAACCTGTACGCAGCATTTCTCATGGCTTTATAAGTAGCAGTGCAACCTATCGCAAAAGAATGATAGTTTGTATCTAAAATCTAGGTTTGCTCCAATATGCAGATAATAAGGCAATGGATAAATTAGAAGGGAATGTTATTTTAAACCAAAAGAAACAAAGCAAAACAAAACAAAACAAAACAAAACAAACTCCAAACCCACAAAACAAAACAAAATAAACCAACCAACCAACCAACCAACCAACCAAAAAAAAAAGAATATTCCCTGTTTGAACAGGAAAAGTGGGAAACACTTTTAAGCTCTTTAGGCTTAGAAAACCTCTTTCTTTCGAAAAAGAAAAAAAAAATTGTAATGATCCTTAAAATAGTATGTCTTTTTTATTTTCTCAAAAGTTTTGTGGTTAGCATGAAACCTACAGCTAGGAAATCATTCTAGAATTAGTCTGGAATTCCCCACAGTCTAGAATTCACCAATTTAGAACTCCTAGAAAGGAAAAATATGAAAATACTGACAGGCTTAATTTTTGAGCTATTTATTTTCCTGTGAGGTTTGTTTTTTTGGGGGGGGGTTGTTTTTCCAGAAGGAAAAATATTTACCCTTCATTCTATTGTTCCAGAGTTTTACACTGTATCCAGAGTATAAAACTGCAAATAAATTCCAATTTTATAATATGTTGAAAATGTAACTACACAAGAAAGAACATTTTGATAGATGCTGCTTCCTTGGGCACATGTGAATAACACCTACAGAGAGGCATGTGGATGCCAGGACCTTTCAGGCCCTAAGTGCTAGATTTCCTGTTTTCTTGCACTGGAGGACAAAAACTGTACACTCTGCTTGCCTTCTCTTACAAGAGTAGCCACAGAAAAGGAGCTTTTCTCTTGCTTTTATCGCAGTGAGCTGCCAGACACCAGTCACGACGGGAGCTGTGCCATCCACCTGCTTAATTCAGGAATCATGCTGGTTATTGCATGCCAGGTCAAGGAGCTGATAAACAGTTCAGACCATACATTATCTACAGCTGACAAAATCTTTTACCCTTTGTGCCTATAAAGAAGAGTGCTGCATTAACTACATCGGACACTGTGCATCAGACTTCACTTTATCTTGCTTTAACTGTCTAAAACCAGGTGACTAATCCATATTATCATCTGGTGTTCCTCCAGGCATTTAAAGAAGGTGATTCACCCCATCCTACAATACATGTCCAAGATAGCAAGGAGGAATTGTCACTTGGAGTGCCTACCTCTCTCCACTAACAATTGTGGAAGCCTGCCTTCCCTAAAATAGGCACCTAATTTTAGATGCAACTAATAAAGCAAGATAAATCCAATCCCATGGCAGAAAATATTAGCATAGTCCTTTGAATGCAAATAACATTTCCTAAAAGTCTTGGACTCCCGATTTCAGACTAACTGATTTATTACATATGATAAGGTATTTTATTTTCTGTCCATTTTTAATAGATCATCTGTAATACAAGTCACACAGTATTGTGCAGCCATTTACAAACAGCCAATTTTATTTTGCTGGAAAACCTATGTGTGAATTTAGCATTAAGTAAAGGGCTTTGTTGAGGCCAAAAAAGCTGAAGTTTGCAAAAACATGAAAGGAGAAACTGAGAATAAAACAATGAAACTCACCTGTCTTGGAAATCTGACTTTAGAATGAGAATGACAGGAACATAATTGTACTGCTGACTTTAATCTCCCATTTGCACACTTTAATTTTTTCAATTATAATAGGTACCCAGTCAATTAGTAAATAAGTTATCTCAATATGAAGCCATACCAATAAAATATAAACTGCTCAAATAGAATTAAAACTCTTGAAGACCTTGAAGACTTCAGCCTAATTTATTCTTTATATTTGCGAAAGACAAAAAGGTAACCATATAATATATTAAAAAATGAAGAAAAATATTGTAAAAGAGTAAGAAATACCAAAACATTGTCCACATGTCCACTGACAACTCTGAATCAGAACATGTCAAACAAATAAACTGCCAGATTATGAACTAATTAATAATGGTACAAAAAACTTTAAAGAGTGACTGAAAGAAGTAAGGTACTCACAGAATTGAAGGACAATCTCTCTACTAAAGAGAAATTAAAGCAAACCTTAGGAGAATTTCTCTTTCTCAGGGTAAAAAATAATGAATTCCGAATAAGCCCTTCCATTCAGCAGTGTAGTTCTGCCATACTGAGCCAACAAATTGACTTATTGGTTATCTTTCAGAGTGCTGAAATAATATTATTTTAAATTTAATTTAATAGATTGTAATGCAAATAATTGTACATTATAGAGGTTTTCCATCATGCAACATTTTAGAAGGTTGGTCACTCAACTTCTGTTGTATGAATTCCCTATAGTTTCAGAGAAAAAATATGTACACTGGTGTTTTGATGTGTTTTAGCCTTTCTGATTTTCTTTCTATTAAGCTTCCATTGTTCATCGTTTTCCATATTTCTTGTTCTTAATTTGTTATTTTCTAACACAAAGTTATCTTTATTTGTTTTCTTCATAGAAAAGTGACAAACATTTTCTCAGCTAACTTCTTGATTTCACACAGATGCTTTCATAATAGATGTGATGTAATAATTTAACCAAACAGACTATCTACCCAGACTGCTACAGATTTAGGTCAGTTACAATGTCTAGTTCATTTATTAGGCAATAACCAACTATTTCATTTTTTTTATTTTATCTTACTCATAAACATAATATCAAAACTTTCTGGAAATCATGGCAGTAATCACATGTATGTACAGTAATGTTGGACAAGCTTCTTAAAACTACTGGAATTGTGGACAATTATGATAATAATGTGGGAAAAAAGTGAATAGTAAGGTGTAAATATTATAGATGTAAGTTGGAAATAGTTTTGAAGAGTTAGAAAAGTTCCCAGAAAACAGAAAGAAAAATCAGCATAGGACTGTAAATCTCTGCAGGGATATATTGCCTCTGGTCACTGTAGCTGTTTTATTTTTCAGAGAAGTGTATTCAGCAGTGCTTTACAACCCACATACCCTGCAGCCTCCTGCCAGTGGAAATTAGGTGCACTCTGCTGTCTTTTTTCACATAAATTGACATGCAGCAAAACTTGTATGGGCTGTATATTGCAGATGTACAATAGTGCACAGTGTAGGTGTGCAATGCTGCAATTAAACATAGCCACTGTGATTGAACTTTTAAAAAGGAAACATGCCTTAGTTGAGAGTTTTTCAGTCTGGAACCCCTCTGAACAGAGAGTGGAAACACAACAGCTGACAACTTAACCTGGTTTTCTTTAAATTCTCCAAAACAGGGATTGAATCCTTCAGGGCTCACATCTCACACTCCATTGTACATACAAGAAAATGCTTTCCATTCTAGAAACCCAAGACTAGGAAATATTGGCTAAAGAAAACCTGTCTATGAAGGGCCCAAAGGCATCCAGGGTATCCAATGATTATGAGTTTCTTACTGCCAAACAGCATCAAAATTGTACCTGGTATGAGCCACCAGGAAAAATGCTGAGCTGCTGTTGGCTTGGTAAACACAAACCCACCAAATACAGGCTTTACAAAAATATAGCTCTAAAGGACTCAGAAAAGGCACAAAATACTCGCAGCTGTGGAGCAGGGTTGGGAAAGCAGAAGTAGCTGCTGTGGGCTGGGACAAATCACAGTGCAGTGACGGGATTATACAGGTTTGTAAAATTAGGGGGAAAGGGTTCCTCCTAAAGTGATCTGGAATTCTGTTTACATCCAAAGGTTCAAGGATCTATGCTAGGTGGGTTATTAGATTTTGGAAGATATTTTCGAAGTAACATAAGTTCACCTCTATAAGCTAGGACTATGCCTGGTTCTGTCTCATCACTTCTTTTTAACTAAGAATCTACTTCCACAGACATTTTACGTGATGCAGGCAAATACCACACTTCCATCTTCATTCTTCCTTTTTGTGTGGTTGAAATACTTTTTGGTTTTAGATTTGACAACTTTTCAGCAATGCGTTTTAAGTAGTTTAGTCAATATTAACTGTTCTGCTTGTTCTCATTTCATGTCTATTTTTTAATGCCCTTGTAATTGCTAAGGCAACAACTGTATCTAGGAAGGGAAGATTTTCAATGTTCCCGAATGAAAATCATTTTTCTTTCTATATTGTTGTATTTAAATGGGGAAATTTATGTTGTTTTTATAGGTATACAAATATATGTAGAATGTAATGATCTGGACAAGCCCTCTCTTCCAGCCTGCTGAAGCTTATGTATAAATCCAGTCTTCAGAAGTTCAGAACATTCCTTGAAATCTCAGACATAAAATTTCCAGAATGCTTTTTAACTTTCTCATTACAGATTCAGATGAAGAATATGATTGATTGTTACCCCATTTTCACTGGACAAAGACAAAGGTCCTACAACTGAAGCTAAAATATAGGAATAAGTGTCAGAGGGTTTAACAGACAGAGTAAAAGCTCAGTGCGCAAACAAAGCAAAATGATGACTTCATTCCTTCTCAGTACCCTGTTAGCATAGGACAAAATGAAGTCTTTCAATATGATGAGTCCTTACATGCTAAAACATCAGTCCCGTGATTTAAGATTTCTCCTTTGCAGAGTGAAATCTCAACTTTATTTTTTGTCCTTCAGAAGAAATTTTTTTCTTTTTCTTCCAAGTAGCCATAATCAGCTACATTATCTTCTTAATTTGCTGCAATAGCTTGCAGAAGTGATGATTTATCATTATCTACACTATGATTGAAAACATCTGTTTATGAAGCAAACAAGTAAAAACCTTTTCAATGTATAAAATCAGAACAAGACAATAAGATTAAAAATGTGTCTACACCAGAAAACCAGTGTCAATACTTTCCCATGCAGCACGTGATCAATTTTGAACACATACAAGTAAAAAAACAGTGTGGTTTTACTACAGCTATGGGTCCCTCACTAAAGTTTAGTGAGTAACAATTCTTTTAAATGACAAAGGGAAAGAACAAAGCCAATCATAGTTTTTCTATTGAAAAAAAAAAACATGGTTTTATTTTTCATTAAGGAAAAAAAAAATTTATTCAAATAAGCAAGGACTATAGATGAACAATGACACCACTTCACATGTAGTTTAATAACATCAACCTGCTTTCTCTTCTCAGCATATATAACTTATTGAATTTTGGTGGCTTTGTAGATTAAGTACTTGCCTGAGTGTTTCTACAATGGTAAATCTTAATGAATAGATTTAAAACACATTTAAATCCCTTTTGCCTATTTTGTAAAGATGATATTTCGCACTGTGTAAGTTAAAGGGAATTAAAATAAATAGTCAATTTGATGTGTTTTTTGGTAATTATCTGTTCCATTTTTTTGTGGTTAACTATTATTTCTACAAAAAATATTCTGATGTAGACCTTCCAACGAGACCGCTGATGAATTATTCTTTGAAGAAATAAGGGACACTTGCAAGTCAACTGCCCTTGTCCTTATGGGAAACTTCAACTTGCCAGAAATTGCAAGCATCACATAGCTGGTACAACCTGGGACAGAAGATTGCTAAAAAAACCTACATGAGAACTTTATGGAGCAGTTTCTAAGGGAGTCAGCTAAGAAGGATGCCCTCCATGATCTTCTGTTTCTCAATGGAGAGGCTTTCATGAGCAAAGTGCAGATTGGCAGCTGTCTTGGCCACAGTGACATGAAGTGACCAAGTTTAAAATCTTTCTTGACAAGAGATAAAATGCAAGCAAAACTTTACCTCTGGATGTGAGGTGAGTAGACTTCAGGCTACTCAGTAAGTAAAGTCCTCTGGGAAAATGTTTTTGTGGGTTGCTGGGGTCCATCAGTGCTGGTCACTTTTTAAACATCTCTTCCTGAGGGAACAGGAGAAAGCAATTCCCAAACGTTACAAGTCAGGCACACAAGGCAGAAGGTCAGCTTGGTTAAACAGGAATCATACAAAAAACAAATTTGTATGCCAGGTGGAAGCTAGGTCAGGTGACATGGGGGGAATACAGAGATGCTGCTTGACACTGTACTGAGAAAATTTGTGCAGTCAAAGCTCAACTGGAGATGAAGCTGGCCAGAAATATGGGCAACAATAAAAACCTTTTTTCAAATACATTAATGACAATAGGCAACATAGCAAAAATATCAGACTGTTACAGGATGAGGATGATCATTTCACAAACAGGGACAGGGACCAGTCATCAGTCACAGCCAGCAATGCATCATGAGGCGAAAATCTTGCTTGTCAAACATAATTTCCTCCTGTGACAGGGTACCCCACCTAGTTGATCTAGGAAAGTCTACTACCTGTAATCTTTCTGGGTTTCAGCAAACAATTGTTACTGTCTCTCACAATGTTCTGGACAAAGGTCCAGCACACAGCTGGGTAACTGTGTTACACAATGGGGGAAGTCGGGCACAAAGAGTTAATGAATGGGTAACATCAGACTGGAATCTGGTCACTATTGGGGTTTTAATTGATCCATTCTCGGCCCAGTTCCCTTCAATATCATTAATCTCCTGAACACAGGACACCAAGGAATGTGAAATCTGCCAAGGACATTCTATGAGGAGGAGCTGTCAACTCCCTTAAGGGCAGAGTGATCCCACAGAAAAACATTGACAAATTAGAGAGATGAGCAATCACCAACCATGCAAAACTTAATGAGAGCAAATGTTGGATACTGCACCTGGGACAAGGCAATCCTGATTTTGTGTGTAGACTGGGAAACAGGAGGGTGAAGAATAGTGCTGTGGAAAGGGATCTGGGGGTTACAATCAATTGCAAGTTGAAAATGAGCCAGCCATGCCCTGGCAGCCTGGAGGGCCAATGATGTCCTGGGGGACATCAGGCACAGCATCGCCAGCTGGGCAAGGGTCAGGATTGTCCTGCTCTGCTCTGACCTGAAGCAGCCTCATCCCAAGTGCTGGGGACAGCTTTGGGTACCACAACATAAAAAAGACATTAAAATATTAGAGAGGATCCAAAGGAGGACCACGAGGAGGACAAATGATCTGGAGGGGAAGCTGAGGTCACTTGGTCTGTTCAGCCTGGAGAAGAGACTGAGGGGAAACCTAATCTCAGTCTTCAACATCCTTGTGAGGGGAAGCAGAGGGGGAGGTAGAGATCTCTTCTGTCTCATGACCAGTGGCAAGACTCAAGGAAACAGCATGAAGCTGAATTGGGAGAGGTTTAGGTTTGATATCAGGAGAAGCTTCTTCACCCAGAGGGTGATTGGGCACTGGAACAGGCTCCCCAGGGAAGTGGTCACAGCAGCAAGCTTGTCTGAGTACAAGAAACGCTTGGACAATGCTGCCAGGCACATGGTGGGATTCTTGGGGTGTCTGTTGGGCTCAAAGATCCAAACGTGTCCCTTCCAACTCAACATATCATATGATCACAGAATAAATCAAACTGAAAAAGACTGAAAATTATCTTTTGCAGTCATGTAAGAACAAAGTCCTTTCATTTCACATTTTCTATAATCAGATCATTAAAAAAAAAAAAAGTTTATTATGAAATTTGAGGAAAGACAAAGCATACAATGCTTTTTAAAATTATTTAGCAGTAAAATATAAATACAATGTCACCTTTACATCCATTAACGATGTGATAATGAAACTAAATTTAAAAAAATCCAGACTTTTAGAATGTGTGAGATTATTTTTGTTAGTCTTTTGGGGAAATAATATTTTTTTGCTATTATGCTAATGAATTATTTTATGCATGTTTGAATAGGGCTATAAAGAAAATAGTTTGGACCGGACAAAACTGTCTCTTCCCTGTTAACTGGGACAGATTCCAGCTTTTTAGTTACCAATCAGCATAGACAAGTCTCTCCCCAAACAACCCAAATTAAGCTATAATCGTACCTTCCTGGTCTGTAGCAACAAGTGTGACCTCAGTGCCATTATAGCTTAATCATCTTTTGTTTTAAAGGACAAGTCTGGAAAGCTGCACTGCCAGCTCTGAAGTCTGATAACAGGATAATTCCCAAACAGTGCTTGTAGTGACATTTGAATCCAGCTCTGTTTTGTGTGGACCAATTCCAGGCAGACATTATGAAATGGAGAATCATTCCAGGAGACTAATGGCAAAAAGCTCACAAGTGCAAAGCTAGCTTCATTATAAAGAGGGAGACTATTCATTTAGCTAACTGTTTCCTATCACTGATCATGTTAATTAGGAGAATTAGGCACAAAACAGCAATAAGCTAGAGATGTTGCCAATGCATTTTGTGTCTGTGCATGGGTGTCTGTGAGTCTGTGAGTCTGGGTAGAAGCCTATTTAAGATGGTTATTGGAGCATTCTGCTGTACTTTCTCCTGGCTTAAAAGAGACCCCTGGTTTGGGAAGAGACGTGTACTTTTTCTTCTGTTCTCTGGCATGCCTCATCTCATCTCCTTATGAGCACCTCTTGTGAAATTATGCTTGATTAGATGCCAGACCCTGAACATATTTTCCCTTTAAGAACTGTCTTACCACCAGACTATGCAGTGAATCGAGTTGTGGTCTTTGTGCAGTTGATTTTACACCATATAGACAGCAGTGATGCAGCAATAACAAAGGAAAGAATAAGCCACGGAGAAACATTCTGGACCATGGTTCTTTGATGTTTAGGCATCAGGTAATAATAGCTTGTGTTGTATTTTGGTGTACTCATTTAATTTTTGTCTGCTATAGTCAGTAAAAAGTGGCAGTGAAGGAACCAAGTAGCACCACATGGCTGTCTCTCCAGTTCCTTGGAGTAGGTTCTAGTCTTTTAGATCAGAAGATTTCAAGCAGAAAGCCTTTTCTTGCTGCAAAAGC
>CM019216.1:39387135-39465356 GCA_009741485.1 Malurus cyaneus samueli | reverse complement strand
GTTAGCTTGGCCTTGTTATGTTATTTATTCTGTTGAAATGGTTGTAACCCAAGACAAAAAATTCTGCTCCTACCCCTCGTATAGAACACACCAGGCACAGTCTTTACCATGTGCCTGATGGCTTACAGAAGAGAGAAACTTAGTACACTAAATGACAATGTAATCTGAAAAAACACAGATTCACCCAACTGTTATACCTGAAAGAGCAGTGGTTGTTCATTTTTCCTTTCCAAACCCACTGAATTTTTCTGCTCTAGAACACAGAAGTTATTCCCTTTGTCAAACACTTGCATAGAATGAAGCGAGACACAAAAAAAGGCATTAGTCAAAAGGAACAGAGTTATGAGTGTCCTCAGTTAGATGTTTGGCCATTTAGTGACAAATAGGCATGTTGGGAGTCAGGTGTCAGAAAATATGGTTGTAGTATAAGGAAGACCTGGATGTGATAATGTTAAAGGGGAAAAATAGAAATATTCTATTCTAAGTTCTTGGCTCTCACACTGGAAGGACCAAGAACCATTGTAACAGTTCTTGGCATGTGAGAACCTCATGAATTGCCTAAGAACCACAGGCAGCTCCAAATCATTTTACACAATGCTAGAAAATAGGTGTAACATGACTAGTAATGTTCAATGATTACAGATAACAGCCAGGTTTTTTACACAAGTATTATCTGTGTTCATAAGGATGGAACTCGTAGTGTGCTATGTTATAATATGACTATGAATTACTGGAAATTATGGCATTGCCAATATATTTAATTTATTGGCTTATTTCGTGCATGGATTTATTGTTTAATCTGTGTGTTTTCTTTAACTTCCAAAGAAATGAAATATCCTCATAGGCAATATAGATAATTGAATTTCTACTCTAGACTCAGTGTAAGCTTTAAATGTTCAAGCATAATTCCCGAAACAGCCTAGATTGTTCAGCTCTGTCCTCAATCAGACACCTCGGTAGAACTGCTCATTTGATTCTGGTGGGCAAAGTGGGTAAACAAATATAAATACCTACATATGTGACAATAGCATAGGAGATTATGAAATTATACAAATTCTTCTTAAAACAACAGGGAAAAAAAAATAAACCAAATCCATAATCTCTACTATTAATATTCACCAGAAAAAAAAAAAAAGTTCTAGTGAATTTAATTAGCTGTACTGAAAGATAGTGGCAAGTGTTGCTTAGCCAGCTAATTAGTTAATAAGAGAGAATCTAGAATATCGTGACAGAATTGTATTTTATGTTATTCACAGTTTCCATGGGTGTCCATGTGTAAAGCTTCTCCCAGAGAATAGGTGAAAGAAATTCATTATCATGGATCAGCCTGACAGTATCTGAGACAGGGAACTGTTGAATGCGGAAGATAACAAGAAGATGGCAAAGGCAAATACCTGAGTAAGTAACAACCCAGAGTGGGTGACACTCAAAAATGAATAAATCTATAAATCTTGCAGAGAAAATAAGCATAGAAATAGATCCAAATCCTAGATCAAATAGGAGCACTTCTTATCATTTCTGCACATAGAGCCAGCATGTCTCTGTCAAAACCTTACTCTTAACATATATAACAATATTTCTTCAGCTGCTGCATATAAATGGCAAAGGGATATTATGGAGTCCAATAGGCTTTGTATTTCTATCCATTTTTCTTGATGCCTATATTATATTCACCCAGGTTTAGTTATATGTCAGAATGCCAGTAAATTAAAAATATTTCTCTGAAATCTATGAACTTTTCAAAGTGACTCTCAGATTTCATATACGACAGTACATGCTAAGGATTCTAGGTTGGACAATATTTGAGAAAGGATTTACCAGTGCATCAAGTTCTGAAAAAAATCCACCAAGAAAAATCCTACACCACCCAATCCCACCCCCTCAAAAAGTCATCTCAGGTTACCATATCATTTTCATTCTTCAGCATATATCCAGGCTTCAAAATATCCAGTCACCCCTCACGCTGTCTCAAATGGTTTCACTTGAATTTACGAAAGACCCATGCTGACACAAAATCAAACTCCTGAAGGAGTTTGCACCTCAACAAACTTCTATAGAAGAGTAGAAAGCACTGTCCAAATTCCCAACCTCTAACACAGAGGTTTCAAAAGTTGCACTAAGTCTATTGTGTACCAGATAAAAAACTAGTAGTCCATTTTAAGAAATATATCCTTCAGTTGAGAATTCCTACAGTTTTATGTTCTGAAATCTTGCCTTGAACCAAGGAAATCAAATTATTTCTAGACAGGTTGGAGTGATGAAAAAATATATGGCAGTAGATACTATGCAAAAGCCTAGGCAGGCAAATACTTGAACTGTTACATGTCGAATTATATTCACAGGCACTTTACTTTCCAGTGGTCTATTGGCATCAAATGTCACTGTGAAAAGATTTTTTTTAAATAATCAGGTCATTTACATGATGTAATAGTCATCCTTGAGACTTATGAGAATATTTTTAAATAACAGCAAGGCCTTACTCAAGGAAGCTTTCAAGGCAACTGTGAAGGTATGTGAAAAATCAAACCCCAGTCAAATAAAACACACACTCAATGGTTTGAAACACAGAGAAGGACCCTTGCCAGCTTTAGTGGAAAGATGATATGTAACAGTTTGCCTGAATCCTTTTTAAACATTGAAAAACAGTTTCTCTGTTTTCTGAATATTACAAATGACAAGAAAATTGTGGTAAGTTAGCTTTTTTTACAAACATTTCACAAAATGAGGACATGATTTAACATCCATAGTTCATATTCCTAATATACGCTATTACTATGTGTAGGATACCATACTGGATTTTTAAAAGATGATCTTACTAAAATTTTCCTTTCTCACTTTTTCTCTTTGGCATAAAAATTTATATATTTTTTTAATGTTCATAAGCTAAGAAGAATTCTGCAGACAGAGACCAGGTTGCTGAGAGTTTAACTGTGTATGAATATAAGATACATATTAGCAAAAAATAATAATTGTATTTATTTCTATCTTTGCCACCCAAAAAATATTGGTCTCTCTTATTTTTCTTATAAATAATTCAGTAAATTATTGTAATAAATCACATTTGTCTTCTTGTGTTCTAGATACAAATAATGATATCTCTTAAGATAAGCAAATAAAATATTTTTTTTTTTTTTCTGCGCTTAGTTATTAATGCATTTGATTTCATTTTAGAATTATAGAGTTGGGGGAAAATTATATAATTATCAGCAGTGAGCTAATGAATATCCATGGCATGTTCCCCTATTCTCCTTTGAACTTTTACTAAAGAATAAAACATATTGATTAACCAGCAGCTGTGAAGACTATCTCTGCCTGTGGCTGGATGAATTTCTTATACAAAATGCAGATGTTCATAGCACAGAGTCACTTTAAAAGATGCCTTTGTGTGAAAGTAAGGAACACTTTTAGGTTTTAGGTCTTCTCATCCTAAAACAGACAGCTGAAACTGAATGCCTCTTTTTTCAGAGTCCATTTTCTCCATTACTTCTAAAAAAAGCTTTACTGGAATTCGACTCTTGAATCCTGAAAAATGAAATGGCAATTATGATCCATCAAAAACAACCCACAGCAAGAGAGCACAGAAAGTTTTTATCCCTTTAGCTAAGCTGACTGCCAAAAAACTCGGCACCTTTTTCTTACAGAAAGCTGTAACTTAATCTTATATTAATTATCTGTTTTTCTAGGTGGTGGCTTGGATGGTGGTTTTAGAGAAAATGCTTCAACATTCTGCGGCCCAAGAAATCACCAGCCACTAATTTCCCAAAAGTGGGAAGCTGGCTTTCATTACTGGAGAAAAACAATGCCCTCCTTTGGATATTTTGAACTGTTGTTTGGGTTTCCAGAAGTTTAAGCACTGGTATTAAGCAACACAGGAGATGTTGGCATTTTGGGGTTTTTTTCATTGTGAAAAAACTGTTCATACCTTAAATTCAGTGTGTTAATTTTGTTCCCTCCTTATAGAAAACTGTGTTTTTGACAACAACTGAATTAAAATGAGGTAATTAAAATGCAAAGAAAGAATGGAGCTTTTTCAGGTTTTTTGATGAATTGTAGCATTAATCTACTCAAGAGACAAAGTGGAAGAATCATCATTTGGATTCTGAGTTGCTTGTTCTAACAGAACTTCATTTTAGTCCAAACTTTTTTTCGCTTTGGGTGTCACAAATATAAACCATCTGGTATGCCAGCTGCCCATGTTTCTTTTTACATATACAGCAAGAGTGGGTAAAAAAACTCCAAAATTGAGGACATTATCCTTTTTTTGTTTATCATCATCCTCCTCATCATTATAATCTTTTTAGCATTTTAATATATGACTTTGCGGCTTCTTGCCTCTTAGATATCTTGAAACACTATAGAGTAGAGTTTTGTTTTTCTTCCAGTGAGTGTTCTCTGTGATTTAAGGGAGGCAGAAATCTGGAATATATCTCATTATGGTTTTACTGTTCATTAGTTGCAATTTTGTTTCACAAGTTAACATAAATTTTATTACTAAATTTATCTACCTGTCTGTTTTCAAAGAAGACTCATTTATCAATGACAAAAAAATTTTTATACAGTTGAAAAGTATATTAATTTTAACCTGAGGTTGAGTTTTGTTCTCTGCATTTCATCACATTTCCAAATTTTTACCAGAACTACTCAAAGTTGTGTATTCAGCTTAAGTTCTAACAGCTAGCACCCTAATTTAATTACACCTTAGGTCCAGTTTATCAGCCTTCTGCCTCAGAAAAGCAAAAAATATAATTAAGAGTCAAAGGTGAATATCTGGCTCATATCAGCAAGCTGTTCCAGGCACAGTTGCACTCAGTTTAAAGTGAATCCTAGGATGCTGGTCCATCGTTCTCAGTAATTGTCCTGAATTATTAAAAGCTTTTTCCAGGCAGTTCTCAAGAAATCAATGTTCTATAGATAATATAAAGTTATTCTTTTCAACATAAATTCTTGTTTATGTGTCAGGGAAAAAACATCCATACAGAGACTTCCTTATCTGTTAGAATCATCCCTATGGGTAGATATAAAGGGGCTCTGTGAATTTGGAGGGACATCAGGGGCTAAAAATTTGAAGATTGATTTTACAGGTAGTTTCTCCATATTTGGGAGCATAATGTGGAAAAAAACTAAATAAGCAGCATGATCGTCCTTTCTTTAGGAAATCCACACCTTCAACTGAGGTTGTCAAGGGAACATTATATGATTGTACATCAAATGCAAGATATGAGTTAATCACCCTCATCAGTAAAAATCAAAGCAATTGTACTCACAAAGCAAAACCTTCTAGGATTTTGTTCCATGCTTGCATACTCACAATGTTAACCTTCTCTGCTTAGCAGGACATAAATAATCAAATTATGAAGAATCTTGGGGAAAAAAAAATTGATCTAAAACACTTATCTTTGTCATGGCTCATTGTAGAATTTATCAAGCAGCAGAATAACCATTCTGAATTAATGCTAAAAAAAAAAACAAACTCAATAAGGTCGGAAATATACAATGGGAAAATTATGCATGTATTTAGTCACATAAATCAGAATGTAAATAAATAGATAGATATTCACAATTTCTTTTGGGGAGAATTTTTAATTAAAGAAGAATAATAATTAGTAAAAGATCTCATGGCTTTCTGTGTACAGCCTGGGAAAAAAAAAAAAAAAAAACAACAAACAAAAAAAAAATAAAAATTCAGAACACAAATTACCATTTACCCACCTACCTGTTAATGGTTAGAAAAGATAGAATTTAATTCCATTCCTACAGGACAATCAGGGAGTCCATCTCTGTTGGTTACCTACTTTAAATTACATTAGAATTATATCTGTTTCTATAATATTACTATGAATTAACCCCTCAAGTGTATAATCCACATGTCCAATATGAAAGTTGCCCTGTTGTAACTATTCACCGTTTTATCCCCTCAATCTTTTTAATCCACTTGAATAAATAAGAGGATCATTTTTGCTCTTCTGGGACATAAGCAAGTTAATGTAGGTATTGCCTAGCCATACCAAAGTCCTTTACATACTAAATATTGAAACCTTGAAATTAATATTATATCCAATTGCCTGAATTTATTTTACCTTTATTTCCTCATTAGCATAAATAAAATTCAGGAAGGTACTAAGCTCATTGAAGAATAAAGACTAGAAAATTTGATATTTTTCAATCACAATGACACAAAAATAACTTTATTATTTTAAATGCCATTAGACATTATATTTTTGATAAAATTGATTTAGTTTGTACCTTATTTTAGTTTAGGTTTAGGCTGGATATCAGGAAAAGCTTTTTCTCCTAGATGGTGCTTAAACATTGAAACAGGATCATTTGGGGAGTGGTCACAGCACCAAGCCTGACAGAGTTCAGAAGTGTTTGGACAACACTCTCAGGCACAGTGGTGTGAATCTTGGTGTGCCTGTGCAGTGCCAGGAACTGGATTCAGTGATCCTGATGGCTCCCTTCCAACTCAGTATATTCTATTCTACTCAGTATTATTCTCAGTATATTCTAGTCTATTCTACTATCTTGTCCTGCTGTAGATGTCAGATCCCACCAATGGCTTTCTAGGAAATGCCAGAAATTGCGCCAAACAATTCAACAAAAGTCAGTATCTAAACCACCTCTTCCACAGAATGAAAACACAATGACCTACTTTGTTCAACAAAAGAGCTACCTCCAGTTACTTCTTGAAGTTGAATGGTAACAGCTTGCCCAGTTAGGCATCCACACCTATCAGTTCCTAGAAGTCAGGGCCTCTGCTGCCTTTGGAGCAGCCACATAATAACTTGTCCTTCTATGAGCCAGTGACTCTGGTGATCACAGAAACTCGTTAATGTTTTGTGAATGATGAAGATGCAATATGCAGTTGAAACCAATAATCTGTGTTCCCTAGATTGTCTCTAAGGAAGGAATTTTAGCTATCAGTACAGGGTAAGAAGAGATGAGATGTTTGGCAAAAGAACTACAACTTGATTTTGCTTCCCCATCATTATTTAATGCTTTTACCAGTATATTAGCACCAAATGCATATTATGTCTCCCTGCGGAACATCGGGATCAGAAGGAAATGGGAATTTGGGAAAGTGATAATTGACAGATGAATGTCACAGAAAGTGATAGCTAAAACACTCTGAAATGTTCTTATGAAGAATGAATGTGTTATGCAAAAGAAGAAGAAAAAACATTCTTTGTAATGTGGAACATATAAAACTTTATAGATGTGTTGACATATCATTATGCAGTGACCAGCTGTGATCTTTCTCTTCAATTGTGCTATAAAAATGAAGCAATGGGAGCTTGTTATAGCTACCTGCTCAAACATGTGAATAACCCTGTTGGTGATGGAATGAAAATGGCTGGAACTCTGCCGGAAAATAATTGTTTAATAAATATTGTATGTTTTTGCATAAACTCTGCCATACAATCATGAACCTTTAATGACAACATCCAGAACTTATCTTTTGGAGGTTAAACCCATGACAATATTTTTTTCCCACCAGTGAGAAAAATAGTACCTACAAGAGTCTGGTTAGATAAATTAGGCTCCTGCAAGTGAGAGGTGAAAGGATGGATGCAGATGATGACAATGTTGGCAGGTTTTTAGCTTACTCTATGACTCACTTCTGAATATTGCTCACATGCTGTTATTAAGACAGACATTTGGGACCAGGATTAGGAAGCTGATAGCTTCTTATACCAAGTGCTCTAAGGAGATAATTAGTAGTGATAAAATGCCAGGGCTTCTGATGGTGTGAAAAAAAGGTGTGTAGTCAGCTCAAGAATCATTTGTCATTTTATACTATATCTGTAAGCTAACCTGCCTTGGGAGATCCTAAAAGTTTATTTTGTGTAATGAGAGTGGGTTTTTTTAAAAAAAAATAATGACAGCAGTTTTCATAAGGGCTGCAGAATGGCTGCCCTGAAGATAACAGTTAAAATGCAGCTATGAGTGGGAAAAAAATGTAAAGCTTTGCTAGAATAAGAATTTCTCCTCATTTATACTGACAGAAATTTCTAGATTTCAGCTTTCCAGCACTTAAGACAAAGCTATTTTTAATAGGCTAGGACATAACAGATTTCTGGTTTTTTTTTAGACGTATGCCCAAAAGCTTTTAGATTCTCAAATCAATTTACTGCTAAAATGGGAAATTGTTCCATATCACCTGTGCCCAAGAAAAAGAGGTAGAGCTTTTGTTTTGAGTCTGATAGAAGATCAGCCATAAAGAACAGCTTAATAGAAAACTTGACAAAAAAGCCAAAGTTAGAAATACTAAACCACTTAATAATTCTGAAGCAGCCACCCAAGCTGTGATGTGATGTTGTTTCTTGCAGCCATTTCCATAGGCAAGGCTGAGTGTAGCATCTTTCAGTTTTTAACATCTGATTTCCCTAAAGTACTTCTTCCCATTACTTATGATTTCAGCACAGATTCTAGCACTTTTCTTTATTAAACTGGAGAAAGAAATGTTTGATGGAATTAAGCTAATGATTCTAAATGACTACCTGCTTTTCAGTATCAATGGAAATATTTTACTTTAGTTCATTTGAACACTGATCTGTATTTGTAAAATAAAGATAATACTGTGTCTATGTCAATAACTGTGGACTGTTAAGGTGTATCATTGTATGTTTCACACAAAATGATGTTAGGATACAGTTGTCCTGTGTGAAAGATTTTTTTTATATTTTATTTTGTCCATACTGGTCACTGGCTGAAAATAAGGTTCACAAAAATTAGCATAGAACAGCATAATCTCAACATTTTCGTCACTAGTAACAACTTACTGTTTAATAGATTTATTGCTTAAATTAATTCCAGTGCTTTGCCTGGAATTAATCATCCTTATCATCCAGGTGCTTGCCTTGAAATCTCAAAAATACTATATTCTTTATTTACTATATTTTTACTTTTCTATATATTTTTATCTTTTAATAGATATTTTAAGTAGATCATTCTTTGAATTTAAAGAAAATTTTCTTAGTATTTTTCAAATCTGCTTCTTCCTTATTTAAATTTTAATTAATGTCTCTTTAGACATTTGTCAACTAAGTTTTAGATATTCTGAGTTAATTGATGAATTATTTTCTCCATAGCTGAAAGATGAAAAGAATATAATACAGATAATATGGTGGATTACCATCTCATTTCATCCCTGTTGTAGACTGGTTCTTGTGCAAGGAGAACCCAGTTATTTCCATGTTATTCCATTGACAAGAGTTGCTTTAGCAAAAATTTGAATTTCAAAGCACTTGACAACTCTTCGAGTTGCTGATTGTTTATTTTCTGCCCTGTTTATATTCATACTTCATCCCTCTTTACAGAGAACACAAGTCAAACACATCGTAAAAAAAAAAAGGGAAGGCATCATAGCGGGTCTGATGGTATGTTTGATGGGTAAATATAGCATTACTGGGGTCTGCCCTCATTAGAAAAGTGCTGGCTTAAAAACCTGTAAAGTTGTATAATTTATATGATCCCAACGGGAAAAATCAAAGTTTTTGTCTCTGTACTCCTCTGTCTACAGACCTTTATGGTCAAAAAATGAAAACACAGCCATCAAAATACGATGCAGAAAACTGTTTTTGTTTGACTTTAACACAAAGAAAATGAGTAAATAAAATGAAATAAAAGCCTGACACTTTTTTTTTCTTTCTTATATAGGTTATAAATATAACTTTTTCTTATATGTGTTAGGCATTGAGTTTATCTGTTATTCGTAAGTAGTACTGTACTAAGGAGAGAAATTGAATTCACTGCTTAAAAAAAAACCCAGAGGAAAACCTTTTTGGTCATTGACAGATTCCCTCATAACTGCAGAAATCTACTTTATGGTAGAGGAAATCTCTCAGGCAGGCTGTAAAGCATTTATCACTGGCATCCTCACTTCATCTACCAGTTAGATAACTAATTTGACAGAACTGTCTCTCTGGAATAAAGATAGGTGCTTTATTAGCTTTGCTAATATCAGAAACCTAATGATTCCCAGAAATAAGGAGATCAGAGAGAAAAAACTATCGAATAAAAGAACAATAATTTAAACCGTGTCTTGAGGCAAATCCTCAAATGACTCAGTAAATGACTCCACAAATTATCTTTACAAAAAATAATAATTTTTTAATAGTTCAGTCCCTTGAATGAAATCACTAAAGGACAAAAAAACCCCAAAAACCAAAAAACAAACAAACAAAAAAAACAAACAAAAAAAACCAAAAAAACAAAACAAGGGCTACAATAAAAGCATTCTTGTAGCAGCTTTTGCTGTTACTCCTGTTAGCAAAACTAGTTCAAGTAGATTTTTGGTTTAAGGAACAGGAACCAATAAAAACATGTTTAGAACATAAGTGAACAGGACAAGGCCAGCAACGGAAGCAGGAGCAAACAGGACTATGGTTTTGGAAGCTGTTTAAATCTGAGATCAGAGAGGGGACAGCCTACATTTGGACAACTATGATTTGGATCTTAATTAAGGAACTCCCCTTTACATGGCAGTGTGAATGGGAGGAGATATTTTAACTTTTCTTCTGGAAGGCCATGGTGTCACCCTCCACTGTGTTGATCTAGCATCAACCTGCTTTGCTCCCCTTCTCTGCTCTCCCATTCTCTCCCACGCGCATCGACATCTGCCTGTGCTCGGGGAGTTGGGTCAGAGCACAGACCTCAACCAGCAAACAAGTGAGTTGTTTTACACCACTTTGGCTCCCCAACAAGATCCCTGATGAGGGTCAGGCAAATGTCAATGCTGACACAGGGAAAGACAAGGAAGAGGGCAAAAGCACTCCTTTGGGCAGATTTGATGAGGTTAGCTGCATCTTCTAGTTTCACTGATGAATTCTGTCTCTGCATCAATCTTTAATGGAGCTTTTTGCTCTTTACTTGTTTAGAATTCTCTATCATACCTGTACCAAAAGGATGCTATGGAAATGAACGTGTTAGTTTAAGTATGCAATTTTAGGCCTAAAATTAGACAGTGTTGTGCTTTTACAGGTTTAGAATTTAAGACCCAGTTTGTGCAATGATAAATTTGCCATCGTGTACTTAGCTGCGATGGTCCCATGTCACCCTGTTTCAATTCACCTGCTAAGTTAAATCAGCCATTAAGCAATAAATCTTTAAAGCCATGTAAGGGACATGTGTGCACAAATCAAATTATTTATTAACAATATACCTCAGCAAAATGTCAGTGCATACTGAGGACCTCCTGCACACCACTTTAAAAATAAGCTCCCCAGAGCACAACTCAAAGAAATTGATTGAGTGCATTAATGTATTCTCATGTATCTCATGTATTTCTCTTGATGCTGAATTTATCTCATGCATGAAAGATTTTGCAGGGCATTATACAAGTCCTTAATTCTTTATTCTTGAAGGTGTTAGGCTAAGAGGTTCCAAGTATACCTAAACATGTGCAAAAGCATCTTTTTGCAAATATTTCTGAAAAAAACCCACCAGAGTAAGGAGTGAACTTTTGCCATTGTTCTATTATTTGCTTGAATGAGTGAGAACTATTGAGTTTATTATCAAAAGAACATATTGCACCATGACACACAGAGTATTCCTGATGTGAGGGCAAAAGTGAGGACTGTACATGGCTAACAAAAAGATGTTTTTTCTCATTCACTTTAATGCATCTTCCAGTGTAGTTTGCAGTTTTAATCTGATTTTTACTCAAAGTTATTTCCCTGGATTTTCTTCATTTATCTCTGGATCCCTTATCTTGTTCTTTTCTCCATTTTAACCATTTCTATTTTCTCCAGTCCTCATTTTCTATGCTATCTTCCCCGTTGTGTTTTGTGACAAGAAAATGACAGATGCATAGGCTGGTTTCTAGTTAGGAAAAAATATTCCAAACTAAACTCTAATAAACACTTAGCAACTGGGTAGCTTTATTTAGTAAATAACAGGCTTTTAAGAGTGATCTATATTTACAGTATGTGTTTCTATAATGTATGTTTATATAAGCCTTAACATAGCTTGGTAACAGATTACAGAAATGAGTGGATAGAGAGAATGTATGTTAAAATTTCCCCAAACAATGCCTACAAGCAAGCACTGAGGCAAGTATTAATTATGCAGCTTCTGAACTGTTCAGCTTTGCCAAATACTGTGACTGAATTTCACAAGGCAAGACATATGGTAAATGACATTGTGTCTGTCCTAATACAACAAATGTGATTCAATTTTCATGTAAACCTCTTCTGACAATTTCCTTATGTGATTTACATATGCATTTTATATTAAACTATTCCCCCTGAAGCGAATGTTGTGGATTGTATACTGTAATTCTATTAGCAAGGGAACACAAATATAATCAAACTTATCAGTTTAATGTTTATATTAGAGTGTTTCTTTAAGCATAATTTTTAGAGACTAGCTAATGCTTTGTTTATATTATAACCTTTATGATGATGTATTTTTTTAACTATGCTACAATATAATTGCAGCATAGTTAAGAGAAATGAATGGCAGCTTAAACACGGCACCATTTTGGTTCAACAAATAACTATGAGAATCCTCACTTGTTCCTGTGCAGTGAATATTTTAAATATATTTGCGTCAACATTCAAGAGATCAATATTGATAAAGCAGCACAATAAAACAATAATGCATATGAAGTAACTGCATGAGAAAATTTCTCTAGCACAAATTTTAGATCCCTTCATCTATGTTAGGGGAAGGCTGGTGGTTCACAGGAGAAACTGTAAATTAAAATCATCATTGCTTGATAAACTAACAAGGTTTATACTAAATAAATTAAGCACAATGAAACTACTCTTTTGGCCAAATTTATTTCAGGAAAATATAATATTAAGCTTTTTTTTCTTTTTTTTGTCTTTGTGAAAATGAAATAACAGAATGAGAAAAGCTGAGGGTTTTTTTCATAAAAAAATGAGACATTTGAGGGTGGTGGGGTTCTCCTCAGAGATAGACTGCTCAAATTTTCCACCCCCATCACCCTGAATATTTTTTTTTTATTTTCTTGTTATTATTTAGCAAACTTTTTCTCAAATTGTAAAACAATGAGTGAAACTCTCAAAGTTCAGATGGTTCTTCAATGCTCCTGTAGTATTGAGAAGGTTTTTTTTAAAGGCAACTAGAAACAAAAAAACACTAATTATTGTGGGTCTGCTGCACACAGCTTCTTCTGCAGAAGCCAGGGGAAGTATTTGCATAATCCTTCAAAGGAAGCAGAAGCCTGGGATGAGGCAGCTTCCTCCCTCCATCAGAGTTCCTAATCAGCAGTGAACCTCTTGTGGTGTCCAAGTTTAGCTCAAGCATTTGGATTTCCTCATAATATACATGTAATTCCACCTCCAGTCTTTCACATTTAAGAGACATTTTTCTAATTCTTTTTGATTCATAGTAAATTAAAACCTTAAGCATGAAGGCATTTCTGTAAGTATAGAGTTGCCATTTGTATGACTCAAGTTCAAATTCCTTTCAAAGTTTTCAGCACTTTTCAACAGCATCTATAGCAATATTTGTAAAACCTAGTATGCACATCTGCAGAAAGATAGATTATAAATGCTTCATAAGATTAAAAAAAAAATAAACCAATAATCCAAATTTTAATAACTAATTGTACAAAACTACACTTATAAACATTGTCCTTTTCCCTGATAAAATTCAGCATGAAATCTTCATATTTTTCAACGGCTTTACTAGAAGGCTATTGAAGATTGAAGAAAATCAGGGTGTCCTGGATCCAACCCTAGGAACCTGTTCCATAGAATACTGATGAACTTTATCATACATGTACTTAAAGACCAGTGACTTTTCTGGGAATTAGATAACTAAATAGCTCATATACCTGTTTTTTTTATCATTAAAGTATAATTTCAGCAGAACCATCTACTCAGAAGTCTTTCAGGTATAATTTTCTTTATTATTGAACTAGCAAGGTGAGTAGTTTGGATTTTTTTTTTTATTTATTTTAATACCCAGAAATATCGCTTCTCCGAAGGAATATTTAGAAGCTTTTATATCCAGTCCTCCAATTGTCATTATAATCTTATTGTCATCAACCTGAATAGGAGCAGAGTGAGCATTAAGGATCAAACTATCAGTCTTTGTAACAGCTGCTACAGAACAAAAGGCCTGTCTAAACAGATCATATTAGCAACAAACATGAGTATCGCCTGAAAGCCACCTGAAACTGTGGCCCTTAGAAGAATCAAATTTTGAATAATTTAATTTCCTATAATTAATTAGGAAAAATCACAGCTATTAAGTGGATGAAGTGAAGTTAATGCAGGTAGCTCACGAAAGATGAGATTCAGATAATAGGTTTTTTTCCAGTATCTTTACTGGGCTCTACTATGCACAAAAACAGGCTGAGAGATCATCCCATATATGCCAACATCAAGCCAGAATAAGAAATGGTGATCAGAATGCTTTTCTGGATTGTTTGAGCACCTTATGACTGTAATATAATTTCTGTTTAATTGTAAAAATTAAGAAATTAGCACCGTAATAAGCAAAAGTGAGACAATACAGAGGGGTTATACATACAATTGCCTGATTTGGCCTTGAGAATTTAAAAGTAATTATTGTTTCTTCAAGAAAAAATTTGACAGCTTCCCTATGTAATTTTTCTGTGACAATATCAGTGGAGTTTTGGCCCTTAACTGTAATTTGTTTTCTGACAGTAAATTTATCTTTGTATGTCTTACTGTGTCTTAATGATTCCAACTTCCAGTACAAGTCTGCCGTAAGAACATAAAATACTGTATTGTTAAAGTCTCTTTTAGTTTTTAATTTTTTTTTTCTTTTTAAATACTTTTCAGTTTTAATTAATCTTTCTGGTTTTGAAACATAATAATTTTATTGCTATTAACATACAGCAAATCAGAAACTGAAATAATTTACATCAAGGCATAGAGAAAAAGAGATGAAGCTTACTGGACTGTGACCACACTGGGAATAGTTATGCAGTACACCTTGTAGAGGGAATTCCTGCTGGATCACAGCAAACAATTTGAAAACTTGCTTCTGCCAATATATGGAATGCAAATCATTAAAGTTATGTCCACATAAACAGCTATACTTAATTACATTTTACAGGAAAACTTAACAAAAGTAATGTGGGTACCTACAGTATAGCAAGCACATATGCATTAGTGAAATATCCCAAACTACACACGAGAAAGGCAATTTGAAGCACGCAGTGGCTGAAAATACTTGAAGAGAAGGATATTGCACTTGCAGCACTTATCTACAGCCATGATCTTCTAAAGAGGAGTGGGTGTGAAGCTGTGAAGAAAAGCAATTCCATTCTCAGTAGGCTGCCACAGTACATTTTCAAAAGTTTCTAATTGAAGATATGCTTCATTTGCCCTAGCTATAAAAGAAGTCGCATTTACTCATGATTATGTCTGTAAATGACCTCATAAAAAGTAGTCTTAAAAGAAACAAACCACAAAATCAATCCAAACACAAGTAACATTTAGAATGCATTTTTAATTAAGTAAAGTTGTGCATTTATTTGATCTTATTATCTACCCAATATCAAAAGAGTTAAACTCCATTAAACTTAATAATTTAAAGCTATTTTGATTGCAGGTACATTATCTTTATGAGCATTATGCTTCATTCTAAAATGAAAAGGCTGCATATAAAGGGTCTCAAAAACAATACATGAAAACAGTGGTAGTATTGTGACTAATGTATTATTCATAGTCAGTATATGGAGTGGAGCCTTCAGAAAGTTGTGATGGAAGTGTTTAATAAACTAGCACAAAGTTATCATGACACACATAAGAAAGAACAAGAATTGTGATGCACAAATTATATTGATTTCTTTGGCAAGTAATTCTACTTGGATATTAGTACCAGAGAGCTTTTAAGGCCACAGCCTAAGCAAGCTTAATCTCATATTTAAGACTCTGAGCCATACCTAAACACACAGAGATTTATGGTTCATTGTGTTAAAGGTACTTTAAATTGCAGAATTTTAGATTATTTAGGGATTGTTGGGCTTTTATTATCAGGTTGATTTTTTTTTGCAGGGAAGAGTGAGGTTTGAGGTTCTTNATACAGTGGTAGAAAATAGGTGTCAGTACATTTTAAACAGGTAGTTTATGTCCTAGGGAAAAAAATCCAAAAACAAAGGAACAAGATGTATTAAACACCTTACAAATGGTTTGCATAATTTAGCTTCTATTAAAGTATGGGAAAAAAGGACTGATAATTTATACAAGTTTGTTTTCATTTTGTGCACAAATAAAACATGTTCGGGAGATCCTTCCAGTCACACCTCTAGTACAGTCACTCTGACAGTGAGACTAGTTTTGCCTAATTGTATATTTCTATCAATCTTAATTAATCAGTTCGTTGTCAGTGGCAAACAGTAATTGCTTTGGAGGTTCTCTTTATTTAAGAACAGATATACAGAAAAATAGAGTTGGTTTTTTGTTTTGTTTTGTTTTTTTTTTTAAATAAAATATGCATTTCTTTCTACTGATGAAAAAGTCTGCATTGAGGCCAAGCAGATATGTGATGTGAGCAAGAATACTCTGCAATTCGCACACTCCAGAGACTTACATACTTCCTGCTGGACAAAGCCTTCAGTGAGAGCTTTAGCTCATCTATAATGCCACAGCTTTTGCCTTCTACACAGAATTTTCAGTCAATCCAGACAGAATAAAACACTGCAAAGCTTACCTAGAGAATTGGCTCGCTTCAAAATAAGGAACCAGAACAACTGTGAATTTCATGATATTTCACTGAAGATATTTTTCAGATTTCATGTTGGGGAAAAAAAATAACTTTGTTTCCTGACTTGAAACAGAAACAAATAATGAAATATTGGCATTTTGAGTACCAATTCCAATCACATTCATTTATAATTTCTTTTAAGCTTCGAATTTTCAATTTCTCTGTGGAAAGTCTCCAGGAATGCAGATACAGTGCTGTAAAAAATGTTCTCAGAGCTCAAAATTTTGCTGACCATAAAGCAGGATTGCTCATTGCTGATGGCTTTGTCCTTCATGCCACTACCCTCCATCTGTCCCAGCACTCCAAATGGATCACTGTTACCTACCAAACTTTACTTCTGCAAATAATAGTCACATATGAACCAAAAAGTACTTCTCTACAACTGTGGCTTAGAGGTCAATTTATAGTCCTTTCTCTGACCTCAGAAAATGAAGGAAAATACACACAGGTTCTAATATTTTCTCTCTTTTTGCTCAAAGAAAAGCAAATATGCTATATCTTATTTTGTTCATATAACAACAATCTACAATGTTTTTCCTACAGAGTTTACACTCACATTGTTTCCTTTTGAGTTTTATTTGAATAATCTAAATGTTTCACTAAACTTTTTAAGGAAATACATAAGCAAATCTGTAATTATTATAATTTAACCCCGACCAACAACAAACCACCACTCACTCTCACTCACTCACTCACTCACTCACTCCCCAAGCCCTTCACAAGGATCGGGAGAAAAATCAGAAAAAGGTAAAACATATGGCTTGAGAGAAAAACAGCTTAATAACTGGAGGGAAAAGAGTAGATTGCAATAATATTAATAAAAATAACAACAATAATAATATCATTGTAATGAAAAGGAGAGAGAGATTGAGGAATAAAACCTAAAAAATGATGCACAATGGAGTTTCTCAGCACCTGCTGGCTGATTCCCACTCTGCCCCCAAGCAGCAATTGGCCCCACAAAGACAACTGTCCCCAGTTTATATACTGAGCATGTTGCTCTGTGGAATGGAACATCCCTTTGGCCACTTCAGGTCAGATGTCCTGGCTATGTTCCCTCCTGACTTCTTGTGCAGCTGTTCTCTGGCAGAGCATAGGAAACTGAAAACTCCTTGGTTTAGAGTAAGTGCTACTTAGGAACAGCTAAAACATCAGTGTGATATCAATGTAATTCTCTTACAAAATTCAAAATACAGTACTGTATAACTCTGTCACTGTATCACTGTGCCAAGATGAAAATTAGCTCTATGCCATCTGAAACTAGGACAATAAAGTACTATTTTTGCCCATTTTAATTATTTGATCTATTTTTTCTTCTCATGAGGAAATTTACCTTCTCTCTTCAATTCTGTGAATTCTGATAGCTTTGAACTCACACGATTGAAGAAGGAAGGGCATGAACCAAAGGGAAATTGTATGTTTGATGCATGCAGCATGCATTTGTGTCACTAAATATAATTGGCATGATAAACTATGCTTCTGCATAGCTCACCAGCTTTCAAGCTGATTGAACTGAAAAAAAAAAAAAAAAGTTGGGAAGTTTATTTCACGGGGAGTTTTATAAAGTTAGTCAATTCATGAAGTTTATGTGCACTTTTCCTTATTTATTTAATTAGGGACACCCAACAGGCCAACATATGCAATTTAATGGTGCAATTTGCACAAGTTACGAAAAGCAGAATCCCTGCTGAAAATTTAAAGAGGGAGCGTACCTATTTTCTGCTTCTATTACTTCATATAATGACTTTCCAGATGATACAGAATGGCAAGCAAGCAAAATGCTGATGACGCATGACTTACACACCAAATGCTTGTGAATTGAAAGCAGATGTGGACAGTGGGAATCTGACCATTTCTAATACAAGTTACAATACAAGTAACTGGAAAAAAAACCCAACCAAAATCTACCAGTGGTGTTTAAAAATATGTCACAGTTTAAATGTCTGTTTTTAAGAGGGCAAAAAAAATGAGTCACCACAATAACAAAAACCAAGCTGTATCAAACATATTGTGCAATGAAATATAAGCTATAAATATAATGGAAAGAAGTTGGATAGCACAATGATTGCTGTAATCATGTATGTTGCTATGTATATAGAAAATTTATTTGGATTTTCAGTTTTACAAAATAGTATTCAAACCTGAAAACCTGGAAGTATCATTGCCATTGAACTGGTGTAAATCCACTATTTGATACTGATTTTTTTGTTAAAGAAGGAGCACATGATGTACACACACATCACTTTTAATTATACTCTCATTACACTTATTATGATCTGGAAAAGGGGAAGACAACTAGATCTGACTCATTACCTATCTTTTCATTACAAGTTTCACCATTTTCAACTATTCCTTATCATAGTACTGTAATTATTTGCAATTCTTTACCTTCCCAGGTGCATTGTATTTCTCTCTTATCGACACTTTCACAAATCAACATTGTTTACAGATCTTTGAGGTTTTATCATAGCAAAACTTTCTCTACAAGCAAGATGCTCTAAGGAATATTCATGGCTTTTATCTCCCCAGTACTTTTCGGTATCTAAATAAAATAAGCTCTTTCCTACCCTCATTTTAGTCGACTTCTTTATTAAAGATCAATGCTAAGTACTCTTAATTAATGTCAAAGCTCTCTTGGTGTTTTCAGGCTGTACCTGATCCAAGTTTGAATTCAGTGTACTGCAGTGAAGGTTATTAGTCATTTGAGGCTATTTTACTAGAGCCATGTTAAATCACTTTCCACAAACTGTAACAACATTTAACTTTCTCTCCTCACATTATTTTTCCAGTTCTCAATAAGTTTTTGGATATACTTCTAACAGTTGCCTATTTTTTTTCCTGCACACTTCACAAAGCTCCATTTGGCTTGGACATTTTGGCAGCTTTCAAAGAGTGAGACCATTCATCCTGGTTTGATCTTCATTCCAACTCCACCGTTTTTTTCTTTCTTTCTGTGAAATTTATGTCTTTTTCTGGAATATGGAACTTTTCTTCCTTTCCTAATACTGCACTTAAAACTTTATATGACATTTTTGCATCAGCAGATTCACATTTCAGTAAATTACTTCTTGCAAACTCTTGAAATTTATCTTGCCCTATCACTGTTATTCATTGGGACCTTTGCCAGGGATTTCAGTGAAGAAATGGTATCAATATCACTCCTGAGTAGTCAGTGTTACTTAAAAGCAGCAACCATTTTGTAGACAGAGGGAAAAATCTATATTGAAATCTCGGGAAAAGACTGGATAGAAGATGCACAAGAAGTTCTTGAAATATGCAAAAAAATATGTATTTGAGGAGAAGATTGTTGACTTTTGGAATTAAAGAACGTGGTAGAAATACAGCTCTTTTTCAGTTTTCCTGACTGTATCTTTAGATTATTAACAGAGGATCATATAACAGTTTTGATCACTTTATCCTAAGATTTTAGAATAATATGTATCATTAAAGCTCTCAGTCTGTATGCATAGCCTACAAATTGCTTTACTTCTTTTTCTTCCTGATTTAGTTTCTCAAGCCTGAGCTAACTAGTCAATGAATTGATCTACTCAGAAAACTTAGAATAAATAAAATGTTCTCTCTGCACCTGGAGAAGGAGCAGACGCTGTCAGGAGTACTTTCTCACTTCAACAGACTGCTTCTGTCTGCATACCCCGTGACTTTTGCTAGTTCAGTAGTCTGATTTCCTTAAAGTTTTGGCAGCAAATATGTTCTACTTCATACTTTTATCTTTTGAATTAAATATAGTACAGTCCAGCATGTTTAGGCCTCATTATCACAGTAATACTATCTCAAACTAAAAGCTTTTAAAGTATGAAATAATCACAACCAGTAATTTAAAGAAACAACTCTGGATCTGTTTTGTTACATCATTGTATTTTAAAAAAAAATCACTTTTGGTGGTTTTTTTTTTTTTAGTTCCTTAAGAAGTTTTTTCTTTCTCTAATCAAGGTCCTCCTTGTACTCCACATAAAGTATTGCTTGTCATCAAGGTAGGCTTCCTTCACATTCTAGAGCACAGGAGGGAGGGATGACAGGATGAGCAGGCAACTCTCACTTCCTCCCCAGAAGGGCAGGGTCATTTAGCCTCACAAAACACAGTGCTTCACATTTCTATGTCGAATTCTTTTTTGTTCTTTTCAAAGTTTGCCTCTCTTAATCTTACAGGATGCAGGATGACCTTTCTACTTTTTATTCAGTGCCATGATAGCTCAGATAGATGAGCCAAAACATCTGCCCAGCACTGTGCATTGTAACTCAACCCTTTGTGCCATACTCCTTTGCTCAGAGCAGGCATGATCTGAATCCTTACAACACCTCACAGAAGGTACTTAAAAATCTAATCCTCATTAGTCTCACCAAGATTTACGACTCAGGGCCTTAACTGCATGCAAACATTTCCAATCCCTGATCCTGCAGCATCAAGGTTAAGAAGTTCTTCATCAGTGAGCTGAGGGTAGAATTTGATGTAAAATATGGCTGTAATTAATTATTAGGGAAACATTATTATAGTCTTACCATTACATACTTATGCAAGGTGTCAAAAAATGGAAAATTTGCACCTAGTGTTCTTAATTCCGAAATTCAAAGAAATAAAATATTCAGCATTTTTCTCTGAATTATTGCATATTATGTATACATATTGGTTATTATGGATAATTGCCTTTGTTAATTCAGAGTAATTAACAATCCTAATTTTTGCCCTTGTTATGAAAACAAGTTAGTTAATCAAAATGTTGTCTGAATAAGGGGAAGTATTATGCAGTACAGAAGTGCTCATCACTTGTGAAATCAGATCTTCTGTCTGAAAAGTTCTTCAGAATTCAGTTCAGTTATAAATTGCATCAAGCTTGGGGTTATTTTTCTGCTTTTTTTATCTAATTATGCTTTATCTTTCAACAAACTGCTTCTCAATACCTTTTTTGTACTGAAAAAAAGCCCTCCAGAAATCAAAGCTGGTTATCTCCATCACTGTGGCTTATTTACTTATCTTCATCTTACAGAAATGTTGATGTGCTCCCTGTCCCATTGGTGCCTGTGTGAATGACAATTGGATGTTTATATTTTCAGTCCATAACTGATGGATTAAATGTATCTAAGACTTCTGTCTCTGTTATTTGAGATGTTTACATTAATATATGAGGAACCATATTAACTTATTTAAATGTTAATTACTGACACAATCATACTCATATTTGTAAGTATTGATCACACTTATCAGCTCAGTTTCCTATGATCTTTCTAATCTTTCAGTCAGAGCTTTTAAAAATGCCCCAAATACACATTTCTATATTTATAGTCCATGTAATGAAGTCAATATATTTTATGCAAAGTTACTTCTTTACAGGTTTTTCTTGACATACCATATCAAGAATGAAGTCATAACCTTGAATGTGCGTACTGTGGATTTACAATGGGATGATGTGTGTGGTCAGCTGGGCTTCGCTCTGTGACCTGATGTGTAAGGCCCACCTTTGAAGTAACCATCTTGAAAAAAATAGTTTTCTGTATTGCAGTGAGGTTTTGAAGAAATTAATATATTATGAAATAACTTTTACACTTAATCCCATGCAGTGGACTCTGATATATCTATTTAAATCTCAATTTCTGATATAGCAGAAATTCCTGTTGTTGCTTTGCTTTTACAGGTGAAACAACAGTCACACAAAGACAATGGAATTTCAGTTTTCAGGAGACCCTTGTTTTCACTATTTTCCGTTTTGCAGACTGAACAGAAAAATGTAAGGGAGTATGTAACCACAGAATCAGAGAATGGTTTGGGTTGGATGGGGCCTTAAAGATCATCCGTTTCCAACATTTCCCCTGCCATGGGCAGGCATACCTCCCACTAGACCAGGTAGCTCAGAGCCTGTCCAACCTGGCCTTGAATTGTCATGGTTGCTACTACTTTTATAGGAAGATTTCCCATTCCAAAAATTACCACTGAGAAGCTATTTAAAAAGGAAAGGTTCAAACCACAAATAGTTAATAGCATATTTTGTATGACAGGTGTAATCAAGTTAGCTGAATAACATTGCACACTACAATTCAGTGAGACTTTTGTCACATAAATAATTTAAGGATGAATATTGTGGTTTTCAAGGAGAGAGGATTTTTGACTGACATATGTCCTGCAGGGGGTATGTTTGAGTATCCAGTCCAATACAGTGCCTGAAAAAGATATTAATTAGTAAAAAAATGTCTTCAGCAGGAATTGTAAATATTTTTTCCTGCATTCTACTACTAAGATGGTGAACTGAGGTGATTTGAAAGACTTTTCAAGCCAAGTATATTAATTTGGCACAAAGAAAACTATATATATATAAAACTTTGCACTTACTTGCAGCCCATAATAATACTCTCAGAGACCTGAAAGAAATAACACTCTGAGTAACAGCTTATGAAAAAAATTGTTCTTTCTTTTCACTTTCCTTCCCCTGTCACCCCCACACCCCATATATTATTGCCTACAAACAAAAAATTGACAATACATGAGTATGAAGGAACCATTTGATCTATCTTTGGATAAAGATGGATCATGAATGATTTACCTTGTATGAGAAAAACATTTTTAGTTTCTATTTTCTGCCTGTAAAGAACTGGAGTTCCTTTGACATGAGTCCATAGGTAATTCTCAATTAATCATTTCACAGTATTAAATCAATTTTAAATGAGAGCAGATGGGTAGTGTTAGATTCCATGGGAAGTCATGAAATGTGCTGGTTTTTTCATAGTTTCTGTGGTGCCTGAGAGGTTTTGCTGTGTCTTTTTCTCTCATTAAGGTAGTTTTGTTTTTTGTTTTTTTTTGGAGGGGGCAGATTGTTTGGATTTAGTTGCTGTTGACATGTATGACACCACTAATAATAATGCCATAATTTACATCACAGATCCTAGACGACTACTATTTTGAAAAAAATTTCCCTGATTAATTGTGACTGAATCTTAATGGCAACAATTCAGGGATACCTGGTAGTGTTCTAAAGGACTCAATGTGAACATGGAGGGTTTCAGGTAGAAAGGCAACTGCTGCCCAAATTCTTGTTCTTCATTTATATTAATTATGGACAGAAAATGTTCTTATATTCTTTCTTTTAAAATTTTGAGGTTTTTCAGGGGTGTTTTGTGTCAAAAATTTTAAGGAGAATTTGCTACTTTATTTACTCTGCAAAAATCTTCATGCATATTAAAAATTATTGTAGACATATTCTTAGATAAAGATTGATTCAGTACATGAGTTTATATAAATCTGAACATATGATTGCTTGAAGAGGGAAAAACTGACACTACACTTCAAGGTATCATTATGAATTATTAAAAGCAACAAGATGCTGTGCAATAGTATCCAAATGGTCAAAAAATAAATTATTTTGTCTTTTAATATTGGGTATTTGATACAATTTCATGTGTTGGAAGGATTGGACCAAGTAAACCAGAAAGTTTAGTATCTCTTAGTTTCAGATTCCTTAATTTAAAGTCCTTTTGCCTTTCTAATTATCTCATGTCTAGCTAGGAATATATAAACATAATATTACACATCAGAAATGTTTTCACATAGTCCAGGCAAAATTACAAAAGAAATCAGATAATGAAACTCATTGCTCAAATGTCTTAAAAAATATTTTGATCTTTGCTGCTAGTGTTGTCATAAACACAGGTTTAATATTTTGGTCATGTACAGGAAAAAAACCAAAACACTGACCCCTGATTCTACACATATGTATGTTCTTAATCAGACGCAAAGAATTTAAATTTTTTGATCCATCAGAGAACATAGAATTTCAGCTCACTGGGAACTGGCCTGGTAGAAAACCTTTCGTCTGAAAACTTTTATTATTCAACAAGCATACAAAGCTATCAAAATAAATAAACATCATCATTAAAAGACCATATCATTCATCCCTAAAAATATAATCTCCTTTGGTACAATGCAGCATGTTAAGACTTGTTTTATTTCTAGTTCTCCCCTTTGCATTTTCCTTTTCCTCTATCCCTAATTCATTTCTTCCACCCCACTTACCAGACTCTCATGCTTCTCAAGCATTTTGTCTGCATTTCCACTTTGATTCTGCTTTATCCTAAGTAAGTGTGAAGGTCAGGTGTTGGGAGCTGATGGGCATACTAGCACATTTTAGGAGAGAGAGGTCCTTTAGACTCCCTCTGGTCTTGTCCAGTGGACTGACTGTCCTTTTTTTATGTTGGGATATTTTACATGTGCTCCTGAAGAACATCTTATTCAACTACACACCTACAGACACGTATGCAAATATACATTTATTTAGAGATGGATAGATAGATATAAGCTAGAGGTACTGTTAAGTAGCCTTTGTACTCATCTCTTTTCTTTACATAGATTTTTTTTTTATTCCCTTCATTTTGAAGCTTCAGTTTCTTCAAGTAACTGTTAAATATCTTTTTTCTATCTATATGTTTATATAACCTACAAGAGGTTACATCTTCTGGGTGTACAAGAGCAACAAGAATGGCAGAAAAATGTCAATCTCCTTGTTATTTATAAAGGCTAAGGTAGAAAAACATGGGGTCATTTTGTTCCCCTGAAGTAAAAGTTGAACGTGTCTGAAAAGTCTTCCATCACTTTCCACAACAACTTCACTAACAACAGTGAAAATTCAGAAGCAGGTAAATCTCACTAATTAAGCCTTGGAGTAAAGGAAAGAAATGCAGCATTTTAAAGTGCTCATTGTTTTTCATAACTCTGTGAGCAATAGCAGGGTATTATAATAGCTGTGCTTACAGAAATCCCACATATGTGCCAGCACTCCTGGTATCAGAAATCCAGCCCCTTCTGAAAAGAGCAAATTTGACCTCAGAAGGAAAATATTATCACAAAACTATGGAGTGAATGTGAGGGTACAAGAGCTCCAGTGAAAAAAACAAACAAACAAAAAACCCAAACAAAAACACCAGAAAGATTTGCATTCAAGAAGACTTCAGAGGGTTCACTGGATCCTGCAAATGTAAAAGCAGAAGAGAAGATTCCCACTTACAACAGCATGTACTCAGGAGTCATTCTGAAAAATGAAAGTGAAAAAAAAAAAAAAAAATTTGCATCTACCAAGCTTGCTTGGTGACACTTTGCTTGTGAAGTTGTCAATATCCAGCATATAACAATTATGACTTGTTGGATTTTCTCTTAACATAACAATATAAAGCCTTCACTGAAATCATTCTTCTCTATCTTCTATTCAGCTATAAGGAAAAAAAAAAAATTTAGCAATAAGAGTTGGTTTGACTCTTTAGTTTTCAACATTGCCAACTTAAAAAGAAACTTAATTCTTGGTAGCATTCATGGCCATGGCTCATTCCCTTGAACTTTCAGTTATTGCCTTTGCAGGCTGACCACTTTTATGGGAATTTCTCTGCAGCAGCAGCATGTTGTCAAATGCTTAAAATCTGTCACTGTGTTCTAGAATCATCTGTTTAAACTGCGAGAGCTATATTCTGCTTCAAAATTTGCAAGTGTGAAAGCATTCAAAAAAGTCTGTACAAGTCTGCATGAGTGAAAAATGTAACCTCATCTATCTTAGATGTGCAATGCTGTGGTCAAAACTTTAATTATGACTGACTCCCAGACAAAGCAGACAGAACATGACTCATTGTGCCTTTGTGGTCTTCAATCCCTATTTCTTCATTTCAGCTAGAGCAGACACTGGAATACTCCTTGGAAAGCAGTTTGACTTCTAGATGCCCCTTTATTCATTCATTAAATATTTACTTGTCTATATATTTTTTTTTCTATATTTGATCACTTGTTGCAATCAAGAGCATAAATATTCACAGAACTGGCAAAAATTACACCAATTTAAAGGAATTCAAAAGGTAGATTTCCAGAGTCTTAAATGGCTTATTCATGTCTTAATGCTCTATATATAACGCCTTCTTAACTCACTAAAATACTGTAAAGCACCCAGAAAAATCAGTGCTTTTTCACACTACTATTATTGATTTTTATTTTTTAGCTACTTTTACCACAATAATATTGCTGGAGTGTACAATCACCTGCTATTTAGAAAACAATATTTTAGTAGATATTTTTACACCTTCTTATTAACTGGGAATTTATTTTTTATACTTTTCAATTCCTATTGTAAAAGAAATACTTTTTTTGCTACTCAAATTTATGTATGTCAAGGATTTTCAAGAATGCTATTACCTGCTTTTCATTTTTTGCCATAAAGAACTAATTTCTACAGTGTCAGAAAGAACAGAATTATCAATAATTATTAAAAAAGAAATCTACTTTGGGCATTACTCTCTGGTTTTAATCCAGAATACCTTTTATCATAAGGTTTCTACACTTTTCATTGGAAAAAGGTTGGGCTGACTACTTTAACAAACCCAAATTTTATGCAACCATGGTATTTCAATTCTGTGCAGCAAGCATTAATTTTCAGGTTTGAGTGCAGCTTTCATGCTTTATAATTCTGATCTCTGTTAAATATTTTATACTTCTGCTTTTGTGAATTTATTTTTTTCAGCAGTCATATACTTAATCAATGACTCACTCATATTTCTTGAAGGGTTTCTGGAAAGATTTTTAGTAACGAACTGCATTTTCCATTGTTGCCCATCTCCAAGGTCAGAGTATTTGTCTGACACCCTCAGTAAATTTGACAATGACACCAAGGTATGCAGTGGAATCAACAGGTTGGAGGGAAGGGATGCCATCCATAGGGTGGGCCTGTGTGAACCTCATGATGTTTAACAAAGTGCAAGGTCCTGACTTGTGGCAATCCCAGACACACCTACAGGCTGGGCAGAGAAGTGACTGACAGTCACCCTGCAGGGAAGGACTTGGCTGTGATGGGGATGGCGGTGATGAGAAAAACTCAACACAAGCCCTCACAACCCAGAAAACCAGCAGTGTCCCAGGCTGCATTAAAAGGAGCATGGCCAGCAGATCAATGCAGGTGGCTCTTCTCCTCTATTCTGCTCTCCTGAGGTCCCACCTGGAGTACTGTGTACAGTTCTGGTGTCCCCAGCTAAGAACATGGAATTGTTGGGGCAAATCCAGAAGGCCACGAAGTTGACAAGAGGACAGGAACACATCCTCTTTGAAGAGAGTCTGAGAAAGTTGTGGCTGCTCAGTCTAGAGAGGAGAAAAGTGTGGGGAGACCTCCAACAACCTTCCAGTATCTGAAGGGGGCCTACTGGAAAGATGGGGAGGGACTCTGTGTCAGGAACTGTACAGATAGGACAAGGAGAATGGGTAGAAATTGAAAAAGGGGAAATTTAAGTTACATATTGGGAAGAATTTTTTTCACTATGAGAGTGGTGAGTGGTAAGATACTGGAACAATTTGCCCTGGCAGGTTGTGGATGTCCAAACCCACGCAATGATCAAAGATGGGTTGAGTAAAGCCTTGAGCAACCTGGTCCAGTGGAAGATGTCCCTGTCCGTGCATATCAGGCATGGTTGGGACTAGATGATTTTTGGCTTATATTCCAGTCCCTTAATATTTTATGATCTTATGATTCTTCTTTTATTTTACCAGAATCTCTCCCTACGTCGATACATTTTACTTACTTGTCATACCTTCCCATTCAACTTTGTGATTATAAACAATGATGAATTTGGGTAGGTATAAGGCAAAATTTTTGTACTGTCTGTGAAGAGTCTCTTTATAGTCAGGTCTTCACTGTATTGTTTTTCTTGAGATTCTGAAGATGTTTTTTAAATTTAAATTTTTAAACATTTAGGCTATGCAATAAACCTCAGTGAGATATTACAAGTTACAGTAGTTTTATGACAAAGGATTATTCAAGGTTATTTTGTTCACACAAAGGAGGATATCAATAATATTTATTCCTATATGGGCAATGACTGATTAATGCAGAATCCCCTCCAAATAATTTATAATGAGAATTATTATTCCATATACATCTCCTCTTATGTGCTCCAAACCTGTTTCCATTCATCTGTCTGGTCAATCTGTTCTGCTATACCATCTGGGAACTTGTCGTTTCAGATCACGACTTATTTTTGAAATGTTGCATATGGAAGTTACAAATAGCATAGTATAATACCTTTAATTATTGGTAATACAATCTAGTCCTCTAAAACAGATATAAAGTTAGTGGTTCACAGTTCCTGGTGTTAGGTTGTTGGGTTTTTTCAGTTGTTTTTCTCTCTCCGTTTTATTATTATGTATGTTTTAGAAATGAGTTTGTGAGAATTCAGTCATTACTTACTGACACTTTCTACATGGCTATATCAGGGTCTTTTTTAAAAGCATAGCTGTGCATTTTTATAATTCAGAAATAGAGGGGGTTTTCAATACCGTGTCTTACATACGGAAAACTGAGCCTAACCTTAAAATACTATCTTTTTACATTCCATGAAAGCTTTTTCAGAATAAACTTTATAAACAACCTTGCTCATAATTGGTGAGAAAACAGAACCTATCTTTAAGTTTGTTGAAACATTATCAACAGTAAAAACTGCAAGTCTTAGGCTTTTTTTTTTTACTGTATATTTCGAATGTGACATAGTTGATAATGAAATGTCACCAATAAAGATGTTTCCCTGATTTACAGTATTATAAGGTTTAAGGTATAAGAAGCTGTTATCAATTAATGGTGTATCAATTACTTTTTAGGATTCTATACTTTCTGCATTTTTGCCTCACCTTTTCAACAGTTTTGGAAGATTGGAAAGCTTTGAGCAATGCTATGGAAGTTTAACTTTCCTCTTTATCTTGCTAACCAAAACCAAATATATCAACATGTCATTAAAAATGTATGTGGAGGATTGAAAACTGATGAAAATAAGTAGTGTAGAGTTCATACCACAAAATCCTCTTTTTTTTTTTTTTTCATGACCAAGAATAATGCTGTGAAGAGTCTGATCAGTAAGGTTTGCAGTAAATAGTTTCTGAAGAGGCTGTGAAAAATGGAAACAAAATAGTGAGTTCTCAAAAGAAATATCAGCTGCCAAAATTAAAGTGGATACATTATTTAGTGCTGAAAATCTGATTCTGTTTTACTTTGGTTTGGTTTTCCAGTTTTGTAAAGTTGAACATGTTGACTAACTTAGACAGGAAAAGAAAATGTGTGTCCAAGAGTGGCAAAACTAAAAGACTTTCAGTACCAAATACTAGTGATGAATTCTGAGAAAAGTAAATCTGCTTTGTTGGTAGCAAAATTAAAACCACCGAGTTCCTTTCTTTAGATTCCCTGAGTGACATTGAATCCGGGCTTGGTGCTGGACATGCTCATAACATCTAAGGGACAACTACTGGGTTTTGGGGGTTTTTTTCCTGTGGTTTTGAAGTCTGTAATGATGCTCTACCCTGCAGGGTTTCTGGTGCTCAGTGTGGTTTGACATGATGCTTAGCCTTTATTTCTGCAAATACAGCGAAAAGGGTCACTCTACTTTACTTACTCAACCCTTTTGTGATATCATAAAATATAACATTTTCAATTTCCTGTATTTCCGTGAAATTTGATCGAAATTCACCATGTTAAAAATTTATTAGAAGAAATAAATAAGCATAAGATTATTTTTTCTTATACAAACACCTGAAAGTAAATGCAGCAACAAATGAAAAGGAACAAGATAAAAAGGGAGATTTTATTGCAAGCACATGGCATAATAAGGAAATAGGGATGAATTTAGTGACCCTTCATCTGCTAAAACATAAAGAAAAGTTTTTAGTAATTTCATTATCCTCTTTTAGTTACTCTTTTCTGTCTTTCTGTCTTTTTTTTTAGTCTTCAACTCACAAAAATTAAGATGCCTTGCAATAAATGATTGCCTTGTATTTGGATGCAATACAACATAATAAATCCAGGCTGACTTTGTAATATAGAAAAATTATCTCCTGATGTTCAAGAAAAGGCTTCTTCCTTATTCACGGAGTAGCTGGTCAGTATATAATGATTAACCCATAAAATATTTTTAATATTTTTAAAACACTGCCTGCCAGAGAAAAAAAAATGCACCTAACGAAACAAAACTAAAAACACAAAAAAATTACTCCACTCCCAAGTATTGGAAGTGTACATCTTTTCCCTGGAAAGTGTATGTGCCAATCATGTATTATAATTCTTTATTGTGGCTCACATTTGTTTATATTTCACTATAACTTAAAACATAGAAATTATGCCTTATTATTAAACAGTAATCAAAATAATTTTTCTTTCTCCCAAAATCAGTTGGTTTCAGTAATTTGTAGTTGAGGTGGCAACTAGAGTGAATCCAAATCAATGTTGTAGAAATAAAGTAATCCTAAAGGAAAGAAAATAATTTATTCTGTTAAGAGGGAGTTTCAGGATATTTTGGATATCAAGTTTCAGGATACCAAGACTGACTTATTGCTGTGTTTTTATACCAGCATATGAGATTTTTTTGCACAACTTCTACTTACGCTTATTAGCAGAATATCTCAAAAGAATCATCATAGTATTTAAGGACAATATTTTGCTTTTCTCTCCTGCTATTATCACTTTATACTGTTAGTCTGATGTGTTTGTTTTTTTTTTTTTTTTTTTTTTTTTTTAAATATAACGCTGCAAGTTTAGGCTCTTCTTTGTCACACTTAGCCATTTCTATCTTTGATTGAAATTATGAACTTTCATAGAATTTCACAGAACCACAGCATGGAAGGGACCTCTGGTGGTCATCTGGTCTACCCCCTCATCACTCCGCGCTGCCTGGAGCCAGAACCATGTGCAGATAACTTTTGAATAACTCCAATGATGGAGACTCCATGACCGCCCTGGGCAACCTATGCTGGTATTGTCACTCACAGTAAGTGTTTCTTGATATTCATGGGATATTGGTGCCTGTTGCATCTCATATGTCAGCAAGCACCACTGAAAAAGCCCGGCCCTGACCTCTTTCACCCTCTCTTCAGGTATTTATACACATTGATGAGCATCCCCCTAAGCCTTCCCTGGGCTAAACTGTCCCAGACCATGGTAATTCTGCCTTTCACACCAGGCTACATGGACACTTCTGGCAATAGATGCTCGTGAGACCTGAACTGTAATCTGCCTGTGCTCAGCTGGTTGTAGTGATCCCATCTGTAATATCAGCTGCATGACTAAATTTTCACAAGTTATACAAAGAAATTTAACATCATATGGAAGTGTCACTATATATAATTTTGATCCAATACAAAGAGAATTTTTTATCACTTCTCTATCAAAATTAGCCAATGCCTTTGCAATGTCATGTACCAAGCAGTACTTGCATATAAAAGATGCTAAAATCAATAAGTGCAATGTAACATAATCCTACATCTGATAGAAACAAATTGAGATCTGATAAGACCTTCAGACTTAAGACTAGGGATATAAAGGTAGCTGCTTTGTGCAGCTGATGTTGTTGTAGTTTCTTTCTTTTAATTCTTATAGGTCCAGAATCATTCCAGGCAAAGAAGTAAACATTAACTGCAAAACAGTAATTTTGAATTACTGCTTTTACAAGGGAAGTAAAGGATGCAATATTTCTATTTTACTCTTCTTAGGGAATGTAAGGTATGAGTGAGTAAGAAAATTAGTCTTTGTGATGAAATTTGAATACACATCTCACCCTCTCACAACGGCGTTTTTGCAGGTAATGACAACACATTTTCATCTGATGTACAGGTATGTTTGGATGGAGAGACTTCAGGTATGAAATGTCATCCACCAGCACCTCCAAATCCTTCTCTGTAGGGCTGCTTCTCAATCTGTTCCTCCCTAAGCCTGTAGACCTATATTGCCCTGACCCAGGTGCAGCACCTTGCACTTTGTCTTGTTGAACCACATGAGAACTTATCCAGGTCCCTTTGGATGGTATTCCATCCTTCAGGTGTGTCCACTGCATCACTCAGCTCGATGTCATCTGTGAATTTGCTGAGGGTGAACTCAATCCCTTCGTCAATGACAATAATTAAGATTTTAAGAAACAGTGGCCCCAGTCCAGACTGGGAGAGAAGGACGTTCTATGGGACTTTTTAAAGGCTTTACAGAAGTTCAGATAAATTATATCTGTACCCTTCTATTGTTCACTGACACTGTCGCTCCATCATCAAGGTTGTTTCTAATAAAGGGGAGTGACTGGAGGGGAAGTAGGTGTGTTTTGTAGGGCTGCATGCAGTATTTGTCTGGGATAGGGGTCCCTATGTGGGACTGAGCTGTCTAGTATGGTTAAAAAACAGCAAGCTATTAAACTACAAGGCTAGCAAGCCAGAATTTAGTAGGTGGCTTAAAATCTCAAGGCTAGTTTGTACCTTTGGAGCTTCAAGAGAGTAGTGAAGTCAAAACATCTGTTTCATCCTTGTTGGACACTCAGCTCAAATTACAGCAATTTTTTTAACTCAAGTACTCCAGGAAGATTTTGACCTTTAGTATTGCGTGAGACTGCACACTTACCCACTGCAATTTCAAGTTTAAAATTGCCTTTAATATTTACCATCTTCACAGCATAAGAATTAAGGGGGTTTATTTGATATTATATAAATGATTACATTTCTATTGTACACATCTTTGGGAAATGGTGTTTATACAAAGATATTGGATAGATTAATAAATCCTCATATGTTTGAATTAAAAATGGTTGGGTTGCTAGCCAATATAGCAGAGTTTATAAAACAGATAAAATTAATGGCAAAAAAGACCTACATAGTCACCTAGCAAAGTCTGCTCTCTGAGATGAGTTCCGTGTAGCATCATTACAATGAGGGTCAAATGATGGTCATGGTATTTCCCTTGGGTGGCTTTTTCACAATCTAATCAATTTAATCGTTCAGAGTCTGTGTGTGAAATCTAATTTTGGAATGTAAAACTTCTCCCAACATAAGATAACTTTGATCAGTTAAGAAAAGTACCTTTCAATACTGTTCAGCCATTAGTTTGGCTTCAACAGGAGCTGAAGCACTTAAAGGCTGATTTGTAGTGTGTTTTCCATGACTTGCAGCCAAACTAAACACCTCATAGTTTTAATGTGGTTTTTTCATTCCTCTTAAATTTCCACAGATATCCTTTCCTTAATCTGTTAACAGCTGGAAATGTCTCATTGCCTTTGAAAAGTGCTTGAAAAATTAATATAGAACGCAGCTTTGGTGAACTTATTACAAGTAATCAATTGTCTGAGATCATTTTCTCTATTGACATTTTCAAGCAACATTATTTAAGTTAATTTTAGAGAGAAGGACATAAAGATTTTCAAAATCTTTAAAATAGTGTATTTTAAAATAATTTCAAATCTTTAAAGTAATATATTTTATATTGAGCCTTCTATAAAAGTTCAGTGTTATGTTCCCTATGGGAAATGAGTTAGTGAAATTAAATTATTTGCTTTCTTTATCCAAAATGCAAGGAAAATAGCAAATCAACAGAACTTATAGATGGAAAATAAGTGACATGATATCATTAAAAGAATTGAATTTTCTGCTTCTAAAATTTGATTTGGCCAAATGTAACACTCTATCCTGTGCATTTTGGTCTATTTTTACTGTTTTCAAATTTGATAATGTTTATGTTAGAATGCTTTATTGACCTTTGTTTTTAATTTCATAGTATTTTGACATTATTGTCAAAATTATGTTTTTAATTTCCTAGTATTTTGACACTATTGTTGGCATTATAATTATGTTTTGGGTTTCTTAATCCATGTATCACTGGGGGAGAAAAGACAGAAAGACAGTTTAATGCTTCTCAAATATGATAATGCCATATGATCTAGGATTTTATTCATAACCCCCAGTCTGTGTTACCCACCTCTCTCTGCAACTGAGCTGTGCAGGAACAGACTTGGAAATTCAAGAACAGTTTAGATATTTGACCAGCCGTGTTTATAACTTTTGAACCTTTCATATTGGAGTTTGATTATTATTTTTTTCTCAAAGGCAGTCGGAAGTTTGCAAGAAACAAATTCCATTTTGTGTGAACTAGATCATAAATTTAAAAAATATAAGAAATATTGTATTTCCCTGAAATACAATATTTATTTTAATTTGATGTATTTAGGACTTCTTTTATTTTTTCTTTTTGCAAAATGATCTTACATTTCACCATGAAGTCTCCTTGAGACCAGAAGAACTAATCTTTGAAATCCATAATTCCATTGTATCTGGCATATAAAAGTATAATATCAGTTACATTCAATACTACTTTAGACACCCTGAAATGTTCTTCTTTGTTTTTATTCGCTGTCTATAAAGACTGGCAAGCACTGCTAATCCAGATCTGGATGACTAAGTTTGAAAAATGTTCTCCAGGAAATCTTCAAAACAAAAATCTTTAAATATGAGTGACTACCTGCTTCTATATCCAACCCTCATCCATGAGCCCAAAGAAAAATGTCAATTTCAAAAAAAAAAATTTAGGCTTGCAATTATAAGTCCTTTCTCACACTGTCTATTTATGTACAAAGTGACATTTCACCACTTGTAACCAGTTCTGAATCGGTGTTTGAGAAAACAATTAGCAGTAGATGCAAGGAAACAGGGGGTTATTGCATAATTAAATATATATACAATTAATATATGGAAGTATGCTAATGTAAGTATTCTTTTTTTATGTATTACTAATTTAAAGTCAGGGTATTGCCACAATTGCTTAGGATAATTTATGGTTTTACATTTTATGCAGGTAGAAAGACAAGGATTTACAAAAGTGGATTAAAATACACATACAAAGAATGCTCCTAAAATAAATTATCTTTAAAAGTGTATATTTTTAATGCAGGTGTATATTTTCCCATTGCCATTCAGTATGGTACATAAGAACTTTCCACTTCCAGCCTGCAAATATTTAGTATATGCACAGCTGAAGATTAGCAGCTGGAGTGCTCTGTATGTCTTTTTCTCCCTGCAAAGAATCCACGTTATGTACATAATTGTGCTATACAGCAGATAGCAATGGACTGAATGCCTGCAAAGAAATGAACTTCACTTCTATGGTCTTGGAGAAAATTACTTCAAAGAAGCTTCTAGCAGAGAGCATCATGCTGCCAGTCATTAAAAATTAACTTCAAGGGACTCATAAGTGCTGTGTATAAATGAATTTTATTCTATAGAATCATTTTGATCCATATTCCTCAGAGGACAAATATAGAACATGAATAAGTCATTGCCAATCCTAACATTTCACTGCACTGCATTCATAGCTGCAATCCACCTGCTTCTTCTCTACTTATGCATCATTTATGTGTTATTTATTTCAATCACTTGGGGAGTTATAGCTTTATTACTGCATTCCTATTCTACCTCTGAGAAACACGATGTGCCTTAATTTGAGAAGAAACCCATTAGTATATTATTTTTATTTTGTGTTCCATACCTTTGTTATTCGCAGCAAGGAATTACCCACCAAAGTAGACAAGTATAGCTATCTGGATTTGTTTTATAATAAATTGTATCATATTATGCCTAGAGGCCAGAGTACAAAAAGTTTTTTCAATAATAAGGTCGGTTCATTAAACATTAGAGTATTGTGTTTTCTCCCAGAGTTACATGCTGATTTCATATAGAGTAATTGTGTTTGCTTCTGTAAGTACACATTCCTACAGGCATGGAATTAGCATTTTATATACCACCATCAATACCAAAAATGGGAGGAAAACACTTCTTCCCAAAAAAAAAAAAAAAAAAAAAAAAAAAAAAAGAATCTGTGTAACTGTAAGTACTTGTGAATTACTAAATGACATATTCTGAATTTCAGAGGAGGAAGGGAGAGGGGAAAAGATTGGTATTGTTCATATATGTCCAGTGAAAAAGTATCAGCTCAATGTGGAGAATTTACACCATAATTTTTACTCTCAAATTGCATAGTTTAAAAGTGCAATCACAAACAGTTCCAGATTTTGAAACCCAGCTTCAGTTGGACTTTTCTATACCTTTCTGTTATTTACAATTCATATTTTTTCATTCTCTTTGAAACAAATTATGGTCATTGCACATACATGGACCACTAGCAGCACATTCAGCTCCCTAGAATTAATCCGAGCCAACAATTTTATTTGCCCCTGTATTTGAGAGATACCAAGCTTAATATATGTGCTGGACATAGAGGCTGTTGAAATCCACTATTCTGTTCCCATTCACTACTAAATACCTCTAAAAATCAAATGTTCCTCTCAACACTTATTGAATGGCATATCACATAAGTTTCAGCTGCTTCTGCTGGTCTGACACATACTAGTCTGACACCTTTTTTTATGTGAAGAACTGTTTTCATTATGCTCTTTGCAAAGTGCTTTGGAAAAAACATACAGTATATTTTAATTGTAAAATTTGCTGAATAGCAGTTACCAGATACGTCACAAGAGCCTTTTAGAGCGAACTAAATGAATGATGCTCACAACAGATAAGCTACGCTAATTACACCGTTTAGGAAAGGGAAAATACTAACACATATTTACTTGGTGATGATGAAAGACATTGAAAAGTGCAAAGGGAGGGAGGGAACTGTTATCCTCAAATTTTGTTAGAATTCAAGAACTTTTCAAAAAGTCTGTGAAATTATGTTTCAGAAATGCTTGTCCATATGCTGTTTTAAGATCAAAATATATAACTCATTTAAGGCAGCCTGGAGCATTTTCTGTCTCTTCCTCTGCAGAAACAAGCCAGAAGTCCTCATCTCATGGACCAAACTCAGATTTTGAAGTATTCTAGGCTAAGGGCAGCAGATACAAAACAAACTTTCATGTACAGTTAGTCTTGCTATTCCAAATGCCATATAATCATTACTTATTCCAAGTTTTTCAGACTGTGACTAAACATGGACAGAGACAGCCAGAGCCTGCATGAGCTTGCTTTGGTAGGAGAACATCTAGAATATAATAAAATTCAAATATAAACCACTTACAGTGACACAGTGAGAAATGAGATGGGTTACATTAATGTCTGATAGGAAGAATTTACAAGAATGTAAAACAGTTTACAAGTTTGCATTGCCCTTTGGCCTATTTTAACTTAGAAAGAATATTACAAGGATATTCTGTGGTTCTAGGAGATTTTTCTGGGGATGCAATCTTCTTTGTTATCTACAAAAACCTTTTCATCCAGATCACAGGAGAGAAGAAATAACACCATGATGGGGTTAACAACACAATTCAATTAATTAATTGCAAAAAAAAGAAGAATGATCAGAAAAGGCTGTGAATTGCCCTGTCTCAGAGAAGTAAATTGACCTTGACTGTACAAATGCAAAAGAATTTCCTCTGTAACCAGCTGGAGGTGTCATAAAGTAGATGGTAGATTACATAAATTAATCTATGCTTCCCTTGATGGTAACAGCAACAGAGTGTTGTGTTCTTCTTTTCATTACAGTGAAGGAAATATGCAAAGTAAAGATGAAGGCGGTGCGGGGAGGAAGGTGGAACTGAGATGTCTCAAAGATGAAGGCATATGCATGGCAGACATGTCACTGAGTCTGTGGGAGGATTGTGCCTTTTTAAAGTGGCACTGGGAAGAAATGGAGATACTCTGCAACTACTGAAATAGCACTAGAAACTCGTGGGGAAGTGACTCAAATGCAATGAATACAATAATTTAAAAAGAGCAGCAGCCATAGAGTGAGAGTATTGAGCAGAATCTGCAATTGAATTAAGATTTTTGGTGGCTAACCAATCAAATATACTGCAACTAGGCCTCCAAGATTTTTTGCATAGTTATAATTTATAACATAGTTAAAAATATCAACCTAAAGAGAAGGAACACAGTTAATGGAAGTTTTGGAATCTGAACACAGGATTCAAAGTTTGGCCTTACCAGTGCCAAGTACGAAGGAAACTCAGAAAGAATATTCTACTGCAATTATCATCATATTAATATATTCATTTAGAGAATATTATACTGCCTATTGAGTCCTCTAAATCACTTCACATTTAAAATCTGGCATTATTGATTTGTGCTTGTAAGTATAACAATATTCGTTAATGAACAATTGGTGCATCAGTGGGTTTCTATGTCATGCTGCTTATTTACACCTGTGACTTGTCTTTTTCAAGTGTAAATAATAAACAGAATGCAATCAGAATGTTAGATGTCTATATAACAAAAGCCTTTAATCATTGAAGTGGAAATTTTGGTGAAAGATACTTCCCTAACTGAAATGTTCCAACAAGATATTGAAACCAAGGAGATACTTTTGCAACTCATAGAGGTCGAGAGTTCTATGCAAACAAATCAAGCATAAAATACTACTCCTAGACATTTATGAGTTTATGGGGGACAAATACTTTTATTCTAATCAGAAATAAGTAGAACTGCAATGATCAGGTTTTTGTGCATCTAACTAGATAAGGGCCCAGCATGTTTCAATTAAATGTTTTATCATTTAGCTTTTTAACAAAACCTTGTCCCCATAGGTACACTTGTAAATCAATACATATGCAGAGCATCTAAGAAGGGCCAAAATATATAAATATATTTTTGTAAGTAAAGTATACTATATGTTACAGTAGGATGACAAATGTTAAGAAATGTGTAAAGTATGTGAAAACATACTGGATTGTGGTATTAGTATTTGCTGCCTTTAACCCTGTTTTGATTCTTGCTAAATTCTAACTTACACCAAAAAAGAAAAAAATGGAAAAGTTATTGCAACACAGATATTTTAAAATTGAAACTATGTGAATTATAGTTTACAAATAAGGTATTTACATTTTCACTAAATATCTGACCAAAACTTCTTGCTCGTTTCATATAATGACAGTTCTTCATTTGTTGAGCCATTAATTTATATTCCAGACATTCAAGATTTTATAACAGAATAATGACCCTGTTCTCTGTCCCTTCAAGTCCTACATTGAAGCATAAATTTATTTTGATTGAATATGCTTTCCCTGAATAACATGTGTTAGCCCTGCAGAACCTATTGTCAGAATTTGGTATAATTCATTTAATTCTGGAATAATCAGAGAGAGGCATAGACTGATGAACTAAAATAAAATCAAAGGAAGCCACAGTAGTTGCACTATTATGATGACTAACTGCTAAAAAAACCAGAAAGAGACTGCTGGATTTTTTAAACATTGCCAATAGTATTTTCCTCTTAGCATTTCCAGAATGCAGGAAGCCACAGCATTTGTAAAACATGTCTGGTTTGACTCTTTTAAAAAATAAACAAAGAATAATAAAAATCTGCCACTGATTATTTTCAAGAAATATTTTTTCTGTGCTTCCTCATATACTTAGCATTTTTTGAGGAGACTTTTTTATCTGTTACAGCATAGTGTTGTACCTTTTTAAAATATCTTTATTAATAAGTTTTTATTCTCATTCAGTGAGCACACCTTTATCGTGATCAAAACCTACTTAATGACGATGGCATCAAAAAACAACATTCCAGTCGATGCACTTATCGCTTCCATCAAGTCAATTCAAGTGGTTTTTCATCCTTTATCTCTGTCATGACTTAAATTGCCCTTGCCTGTAGCAGAAATAATGTTGTCAAAACAAATTTTCAAATTTATCAGTGTAAAGTCTCTTTTTAGGGGACTCAAAGTTATCTGTATTGAAATAATTACACAAGCACATAGATCTTTGCTGTATCTATGTGCTTGGCTGTAAAACTATCAGCTGTGTTTCATCTCACTGATGAAAGTCTGACAAGAAAAAAAAGGATTAACAAATATTTCAAAAAAGTTAAAAATTTATTGTAGTGACTTGACCTTGGCTGGACACCAGGTGCTCACCAAGCTGCTCTGCCACTCTTCTCCCAAGCAGGACGGAGGAGGGGAGAGAAAATAAAATGGAAAGAAACTCATGGGTCAATAGAAGGGCAGTATAATAAGGCAAAAGCAAAGGCTGTTTGCAGAAGCAAAGGAAAGCAAGACTTATTCTCTAATTCCTATCAGCAGGTGATGCCCAGTCACTTCCCAGAAAGTAGGACTTCAGTATGCATAGCAGTTACCTGTCAGAAAAACATCATAATAATGAATGCCCCTATTCCTCCTCCTTTCTCTGAGGATTTATTGCTGGGTAGTCATCACATGGTATGGAATATCCCTTCGTCACTTTGGGTCAGATGTCCTGATTGTGTCCCCTCCCAAGATTTTTCCCACCTAGACTGCTGGTGAGGGGCAGTGTCAGAGAGCTGTGCCAGCACTGCCCAGCAGCAGACAAATCACTGGCGTGTTAATAAAACCTTTCTAGATACCTGTGTAAAGCACAGAGATATGCGGACTGCTAGAGAAAATTAATTCCATCTGTGCTATACCCACTACATGTAATATTACTGTAAGAAGGAATTCTTTGCTAGGAAAAGAAGAAATATCACTTCAGACTTACTAGACTTGAGTAACTAAAAAGAAATTCTGAAATATTTTCCTTTAATTTTTACATAGTTAAGGTTTATTTGAGAACAAGATTTTTCTACATTCCAGTTCTACTATAGGACATCCCTGGAGGTTAGAGATGGTTAACTCCCACCTTGTATTTCAGTCCATCAAAAAAATTCATTTACTCTCCATGGGAATCTGTTCCCTTGAAAACAATCTCTCTGCAGCCAGCTGTTGAAAGGTAGCCTTTAAAATGAACATTATGGCATTTCACACTTCACCAGCTAAATGTAGTGAGACTCTGGTGATAACATGACACAGGATTTGGTATTTTCCTTGTAGATATTTCAAATTTTTATTAATCAGACTTCTTTACTGGTGATCACCACCCCCACCCCCAGTAACATCAATAGGCATCAAATAAAAATATTTTAAAATATTCAGAATATATTGTTCTAGTAGATTGAATACAGCCATCAAAGTGACAAAGTTGTTTATGCTCTGCTTTGGTTTTTGATGAATGGCATCAGAAATTAGCAAAAAGATAGCATCATGAGAAAAAAAAGAGAAAGGATTCATTTCATATCCATTTTCTATTTTCAGCCCTGTTCTTGTCGTGGGACTGCATACATTTTGTCCACAGATCTGCTCTTATTATAGCATAGCCCTTCAGTTGTCATGAGACCATATAAACTCTTTGCCATTTTTCTTTTCATTTTAAAGAGGGATCATTTATTAAAGAGATGAAGCAAAACACTGTGGAAATAGATTATGTAATACAATTGCAGGCAAAAAAGATTTTAACGCTTATAGAAAACCGGGAAAAATTGATTGGTTTAAGACTGTAAAACACTCAGTTGTTGTGATCCATTAGGCATGAAGGAAATTTAGCAGGGCTGAAATGGTGTTGTGATGGCACCTTTGCCAGTAAGCAGATGCTCACCCAGCCTCTCTCACGCCCCAGCCTCAGCAGGAATATCGGGGCAGGATATACCAGTACCTAACAGAACAGGAGGATTTCACACATTAGTAATCCACTTTTGCTTCCTAGCTTGGTATTTACCTTTCTTATCACTTTATGACTATGTGCTCTTATTTTTGTTAATTTTAGTGACATCTGTTTCTGCAGGATTGCACCTGACTAGCCATTTCTCGCCTTTGTTTTCTGTAGCTGATTTTTTTCACCTAAATACAGAATTTTTCATTTTATCTTTTTAGACTGTGGTCCACTTTTTTGACCATGTCTCCAATTTTCGAGATAATTTAACATTTTAATTTCAATATCCAACATGAAGAAAGTCTACCCCAGGTGAGATCAACTGGAAATTGACATGAATACTTCCTATGCCTTTATCCAAGTTTCTAATACAAATATCAAATAGTACCAGACCTAGAAACAGCCTCTGGATCCTACTCAGTACATCTTTTTGTTTGATAACTGACAACCAGAATCTAAGAACATTTTTTTTAGTTTACTTCCCACATGTGAAATAATCTGGTTTTCCTATGTCTCTTTCTGAGACATCTCCTACTACACATGCTACAAAGTTTTATAACGATGGATACCATTTAGTTTAAATTGAAAATTATAACAACAAATACCTTGATCATATTTATTCCTGAAAAGAAAGTAAATTGGTTATTATTTCTGTCTTGACATCTAACTGCTTGAAAACTGTTTCATTGAATGATAACAAGTGCCTGCATTCCTTATGTACTTCCCTCTAGTACAAGCACAAAGCTCATTTTGTTCTATTCTTCTAAAACTGTTTATCCTCCATAGTTTTTAAAAGAAAGTTGATGTATCTTCTAGGAACTCCATTGTGAATTTCACCAGTCAGAACTGATTTGAAAATATCAATTATGTAAGCACTCTCTAAACTGCTATTTTCCTGTTTTACCACTATGTCCTTGATACTGTAAGTCAGCTAATCAAAACTGACTTATTTTGAGAAGACTGAATTTAAAATACATTAAACATCCTGTCTTCTCAGCATTAGCTTTTCATTCCTGCTTTTCAGCAGACATGTCTGCCTTTTCCAGAAATATTTGTAAAGAAATAATTTCTATATTACCAAGTCATGCGATTTTTTAACATATATTTCATCAACATTCATTATATGACTTAACAAAGTTTATTTTCTAATAGTCATCTCTATGGCTCAAATTTTCTATTTCGTAGGACTTCTCAATACTGCCCAACTGATTTCTCATGACCAACCTAGCTTTATGCTGGTTGAAATAGTTTGCAATTGCACCCTTGATGTTGTTTAAAGAACACTGAACCGTCCTAAAATCTTTCTCTTCAGATGTATTTTCCACAGAAACTTCTTAATTGGTTCTTTCTTTTTGTGAATTTTCTTGTGAAGCCTTCTTTTTCCCTTTTCCCCCTTTCTGACTCTCTATGATCCTTGCCATCTCATTTGAGTTCTGCTTCCACATTCTCAGCAACAGAATAATGTCAGAAAGGAAACATTTTTGGGAATGGAACCATGCACTACCTTAAATGAACTGTCCTCGGTGAGCAGCTTTTTCAGGGCCAGGATCTGAGATATCTTTCTAGAGCTAGGATAGCAGTCTAAAGTGATCCTTCTGGCATCTCTAACTAGGTGTTAATCACAGAAGCATACTTTATGTAACTCTCTTAAACAGCAGGAATTTAATTTGGTTTTTCAAGATTACCTATATCTCTATGTTTTACTCTATATTCTATAAAAATCAAATTTTGTTTTGCAATTAAAAACTTTTTCTAGCAAAATTAGAACTACTGTGAAAATAAATATTTTTGTAAGCTTGAAAAGTTAGGGGGTTTGTATTTGAAATAATCTCAAAGCAGAAGTTATATATTCCACACCCTTTCAATTTTTAAAATAGAAATCAAACAATAGATAAAGGGTTGCATATTGTTGAAAGTTGAGTTTTTGCTAAAATTACAGGAGAGTTTTGTCCACGGTTTTACAATTCCCAATTGTATTGTAAAAATATTCACTAGAGTCAAAATGTAAATGGTAAAGAATATCTCTTTATATGAGGAGAAAAAGCCTAAACAATAATGGTTTCCTTTTTTTCCTTTAAAGCTCAATCACACAAAGAACCTTTTCACTACATTTTTAGAAACAAGATGAATTTGTATCTAAGTGGGTGAAAATCTCATCCCAGTCAAGACACTGGAAATTTCTATCAGCTGTGTCCAAATTTAGGAGATGTGTCCAAGGTAGACAAAGACAACAAAGATCACCCTTGAGGATATTTAGAAGACAATCTGTCATCAGTAAAAGGGAAATGATAAAAACCATTAACTACCAGGGATGTATTTCTTGACAATTCTAAAAAATACAAATGCATTTGCGAAAAAGACAAAATGTGACTGTCAAGTTGAAATAACAAAAAAAAAACAGAAAATCCAAGAACAGCAACATGAAACAACCAACCAACCAACCGAAACTCGACAGATAAAAGAAAACACACATACACACACACACATACACACGAACAAAGACATTTTTATGTACACAACGAGGTCCCATTTAATGGTAATATCTGGGTTTTTTTTTTCTTCTATTCCAGTATTGTGTTGAGAGACAACACTAAACATTGAATGAAATAATGGTGACCTCTATCCAAAGCAATTACCTCAAAACATATCAGCAAGCAAGTACATTACATATGTTTGTATGCCTATATATTGACATAATGTGTATTATGGAAATAATGCTCGGTGCAGTATTCCTTATTCATGCCTGAACTTTTATTTAAATTATGAAAGGCAGAAATTCCAACCCTCTCCATGAGTCATTGCACACACAAACAAGGAACTTTGTACCTTTCCAAATGGCTTAGAGTCTACAAATATTAACAAGCAAATGCTCCAAATATTTTAAAGCATAAGACAGGTAGGAAGTATTTACAGATATTATGATAAATACAAGTCACAGAGCATCAGCAGTGCTGTTTAAAACATGGATTGATTGACAAAGAAAGCTCCAGGGACTGTGAAAATCCTAAAGAATAACAACATAGTGACAGCTCTTTTGAACAAAACCACTAAAAAAGGAATGGAAATTAGTTTTGCTCATAAGAGATACTCCTTTGGGGAGGCAGGGGAGGCAATTCTGTGTTAGTGCCTGCATTAAATCTCCTTGCACATTTAATTTCCTTTCACTGAAAAGTAACTGAAGCAAAACATTTTTCAAAACCTGCTTTTGGATTAAGAAGTATAAAGTGAAGATCTTGAGAAACTTTCAATGAGGCCAATATGAAAGCCACAGACACATGAGTATGAAAAGGCTCTATTTCTTCAAAAGGTTTCCCCCAGTTGTGGGCAAGACTAGACCTCAGGTGTATGAAGCATCAAGCAAACTTTAAAAAAGTGAATCAGAATATGTTACCAAACTAAAACCAAGGAGCTATCATGGTCAGTGACTGCTCCTTTATATCTTTTAGCTGATGGGAATCACAACAAAAAATAGTTCAGAAAATGAGCTCCTACTTGAGTATGTAGGTGGGTGCACACGCACTTTAATAACATAAAAGACTTTAAAGTAAAAACATAAGGCAAAAGAAAAAGATGTTCATTATAAAAATAACAATGGTAAGATAAGGATACTCAGTTCCCATGCATCAGAAAAATGTGCATAAATTTGCAAGAAGCTTTGTTGCATGTTATTACATGTTCTATGTTATTTTACATCTGCACCATACATATAACAACAAATAAAGATTTATTTCAGTGAGGCTTAAAAATTTTTTATATAGCTGGATTCCACTATGCACAAGGTATGAGCCATTTCTGGATATGAGAACTGAACAAGAACAGTTCAGTTTTTCATGCTTGTGAAAAGACCCATCCATTGAGCCAAACTTCCTCAGCCCCCAGGAGAAAAATCAGCAGGGGAAAGGGAATATGTTGGCTGAAATCACTTTTAACAGTTCGTCTGGCAATTGGCTGTGTTGTTAATGTTTGGCTGGTCCAAGCTGGCCTTACCTATTGCCAGGATAGCTCAACATGAGAATTACAATAGCAGTGTAGAATGCAAATATGTTTCATAAGAGAAAAATAAATGCACATTAACTCAAACATCTGTGCATATGTGCTTAAAAAAATATGATGCTTTTAACACTAGACCAAAAAGTTTTCCTGTCAGAAAACACAGTCCAATGGATATGTTTATATGAGCACTCAGAGATATTTGAAATATCAGAAAATATTTAGGGTTGATCAATATTTTGATGACACTGACCCCGATGGACTAAAGTAGATATATATTTTCTAAAGAACACTTATTAACTCTTCCTAGCCTGAATAACTTGGATTGTCTATTGCATACATTGACAATCAGCTTGTAAAAAATCCAGAATGGAATATAATATCAAACATATAATATCAAGGAATGATATCAAGGAATTTCCAATTCCCAGTGTTCTGCTGGAATTTGTCTTCTCAGCTAAAACACTTAAGAGTCATAGAACTTGTAGATTCCATTAAAATACTTTCCAATTCCAATATTTATACTGTACTTTGCTTATAAATGCACCCTCCATTTAAGTGAAGAGTTTAGGAAGAAACTCAGTCGTTGGGAAGTTCTAAATTTTCTTCTTGGGTTATTTGTTTGTTTGTTTTTAATTTCTCAGTCACTGCTTGCAAACATCTTGATATATGTTGCAAATTAGACTTCTTCAAAACAATGCTATTATCAGTGAGACAATATGTAAATAGCTATCATCATCCTTTTCAGCTGTATGTGACAAGTAGACCTCAAATAAGACAAGCTTAACTGTGGGCATGACTGAATATTGCAGGTAGTATTGTTCTGCTGGTCTAAAGACTATAACATAAAATTGCATTCATTCACTTGAATATTGAAATACAATTTAATTGGTTTCACATTTCAAGTTTATTCTGTGTCACAGGTTTATTTTCATACTATTAGAGTTACACTTATAATGGTAGCATGGTAACTAAGTGGTAGTTACACTTATAATGATAGCATATAAAAATATATGCTATCAATTGCCAAAACACATCCTTTATTAATATTTGTTGCTTGATTATTTAAATGGAAGGAAATTTAGCAAGTCAAAATACTATTTTTCCATTTCAAATTCTATCTTTAATCAGGCTAAATAAAACAGAGCTCAAATCTGAAACTCAGAAATTTGTTTAATTCAATGGCATTTCAGCAGGTTTTGTAATTGCCTACAAAGGGAAAAAATATTATTTACACAGCTTTATTAGAAATGTTATGTGTAAACTAGAATTTAAAAATGTATTGAATGTGTTGACAGAATAAAACTAGAATTTTAACCAGAAAGAGAACACATGGTTTTCTATGTATGTAAAAAAGAGAAGAAGCTGTTCAAAATTATCAGGGAGAAAAGTATTTTAGAATGTGATTTAAATCATCATTAATATATTCAAGATTTATCAACTTCTTGAGTTACAATCAATTGAATTCCTACTTATGTTAAATCAGATGCAAGATTTAATTTTTCTTGTCTATTTAGGTCTCAGGAGGACAGGGCCATATTATTCACCTCTCACATTAGTATTCAGGTTGATCATATTGTGTGGGGTTTCAGTTTGTTTATTTGTTTGATTATTTTCTTGCAGGTTAAACACATAATAACAATTAGAGAATATTACTGCAACAAAGGGAGAGAGCTCAGAAAATTCCATTACTGCAAAGATACACAACTGAGTCCCAAGAGCACCTGTAGCAATTCGAACTTCACTTGACAGCCTCTGAAGGCCAGTGGCTTGAAAATCTATGAAAAGATTTAGTAAAGTAAAATCTTGTGCAGTCAATTTACTTCCCATGGGCAGAAGTTCAAGCACATTTCCAGCTTGATGTTAATGAATGAATGGAGAACATAAAGAAAACAAAATTTTACAACATATAAGAAATTAATTTTAACGGATATTTGATGAAGATTATATCTGAATCGTTATCTGAAGGAATAACTTTACAAAACCTTATAAATATGTTATGGTTAAAGGTCTAATTCATAAGGCAAGTGGTAGTATGAGGGGTTTTCTGAGAATATAAACTTAGCATTAGAATTTTTGTGTTATTTAAAAAAATCTGTAGATCTATGGATTATAAGAGCATGATTTAATATTGTAATTTAATTCCCATGTCACTCAAAGCAATGTCTCATGTCAGGATACAATAACTTCTGGGATTTGAGGAATGCAGCATTTTATTCAGAGATCCTATCTAAAGGCAGAAATACCCGAAAACTTTGTACTCAATTTCTTATGATGAATGTTATCTTCTCAGTCATGCATAGTACTTACAAAGAAAAAAAAATCCCTTTTCCTTTGTTAACTATCACATAGGTATGGAAGCAAAAAGTAATTATTTTATTATACTGTTTTTAATATTTAACTGTGCTATTCCTTTTTTATTACAGTAACATTTCACATTTCAGAAAATAACATCACAAGGTTTACAATTATTATAACAATTACCTTATATTTCAGAGTTTGCTATCATAAGTAAGAGGCATGCTTTTCAGTTTTGTTGGGGGGGTCTTTTTTTTAATAAAACCTTAGATAAGGGCTCACATGGTCATTTATGTAGCTAATTGTATAAGAAGGATTTTTTTTCTCTCTCTCTTAAACATATGCATGAATAAAAGAGTACTAAAAATGGCTGATTTAAATTAATGACCAGTCAATAATGGCATGCAGCAAAGGGGGGGGGGGGGGGGGGGAACAGATTGGTAGAAGAAGAGAAAGACAAAGCAGTAAAAAGTTTTTAAAATCAAATAATAAATCAGTGCATATTGATTGACAATTTAACTGAAATTAAACAAGGAAAATGCATTTTCTTGCATCAACCCTTTTAGGTGGAGTATCATAAAACTTCTAAAATCAAGTAGGAATTCACCATGCTGAGGTCCCTGAAGTTGTGATTCGTGCTCATACAGTAAGCTGTCGTAAGCTATGACGCCTTTCTCATGTTATTTTACACAATGCAGCTTTATTTATCTGAGCAAATATCTGCAGCTATGTCTCGAGCAGTGCCCTAAGGAATGGTGGGACTGCAGCACGGCTGCTCAGCTAAACAAATGGCTGAACATTTGTTCAGGTGTAAGGAGAGAAATCTGGCATGCTTTTGGGCTGGGCCAGCTGTCACCCTCCCAGACAAATCAGTCAGGTTTGGGGGGTTAGTGCAGGTCAGGAATCATTCCTAAAAGGTTGAATGCAGTTATCTCATTTCAGAGTCTGGAACAGTTTAATCCTGCAGTCACAATGAGATTCTGACAGTTGGCATAAGCTGTCACTCAGAGAGAAGAGGCTCTTTTCTAAATTGTTTGCTATTATGACATGTAATATACTTTCCCTGAATGCAGCACTAGAGTTTCTGAAAAGCACAGATGAGGTCACTTGGTCTGTTCAACCTGGAAAAGGGGAGACTGAGAGGAGACCTCATTGCAATCTGCAACTTCCTTGTGAGGGGAAGAGGAGGGACAGACACTGACCAGTGACACGACATGAGGGAATGGCCTGAAATTGTGTCAGGGGAGGTTTATGCTGGATATTAGGAAAATTGTCTTCCTCCAGAGAGTGGCCCTGGAATGGGCTCCCCATGGAAGTGGTCACAGCACTAGCCTGACCGGGTTCAGAAGTGTTTGGACAATGCTCTTGGACACATGGTGTGATTCTTGGGTATGGTTCTGTGCAAGGCCACGAGTTGGACTTATTGATCCTCGTGGGTCCCTTCCAACTCAACTTATTCTGGGATTCTGTGAATATTTACAATGATGAAATCTTAACAAGTGAACCCTGAGTTTTCTCTCTGCTTAGTGGAAAACTGTCTCACAGAATACCATGAATGTGATGTATAATTCATGCAGATTACATGTTTCCATAAGAAACAAGTTAACTGGGACTTTATTCCTGATTTCAACATTTCTTCTCTAAAAATAAAATCTTAATTTAGCTACAAGGAGATCATTGAAAAGCAGCAAAAAATTAAACCAATGTACAACTACCATATCTTCTTTCACTGAAAAAAAGGGCTGAAGCTCCAAGTACACAAAATGGAGATTTTCAGCATTTCCACATTAGCAATGCATTATTCCCAAAAATGTGCAAATTGAGAACTATTCACTGAGGGCATCTATGAATAATTTAAAACTTTAAATAACTTCATGATTTTGGCAATTTGATAAACTACAGGTCATTGCAAAAAGAGTTACTTAGGTGACCAAGCATAGTTTACTGTAAAACAGTTTTAACCTACCAATATTTTAAGGAGTTTTATAATAAATGGGATGAACATCTTCTTTGGAACTGTTTTACTTAAGACTCTGAAATTTATTCTTAATTTCTCCTGGTTTACATAGGAAAACATTGTAAACTGCTTTCAGCTTCTGTACAGCAACTCCTACAGAAGAGTCCTTATTCTGTGAATTCAGAGAACTTTTCATACTCAAATGTTAATATAGGATGAGGGCCTTATAAGGTTGCAGAAAAGACCATGATATCATGGACATACAGTGAAAATTACTTTCTTTCTCCACATTTTACCTTACATTTGCACCAGCTTTTACTTAGTTTTCAAATATTTTAGCAAACGTCCAGGTAATTTTTCTTCATTGTATTTCCTATTAAATTTTGTCTTTGCACATTTTTTTGTGTATATATAAATGTATATCCACACTAACAGAAATGGACAAGAGGTCTATCACAGAAAAACATGAAACATATTTTTCCACTGTAATTCTATATTTAAGGTGTTGACATAAAACTTCATATTACTCGTAAACGCTGCTATTTTATAGCAAGATGTATAAAGAATGTGTGTCATGAAGAGATTTGACTGAATGTTAACTTCCTCCTGACTTTGCTGAAGTTTAGAGAAAAAAGACAATGAAGCTCTGCTGAGATAACACGTATTATTCAAAGACATGCAATAATTTCTAAAGGAAAAAAAAATCTTTTTACTTTGGAAGATAACAAGGAAAGTAGTTTTATTTGTACTCCAGCTAATTTTGTTACAACATAAAAAATCTGATCTACTGAGAATTTTCTATCCAAATAAGGGACTTCAATTATCACTATGGAAAAGAGGTGACATTCAAAGTTGATACATGGAAAGCCCACATCTGTCTGTCTATATCTGAATGTCAATAATATATGTTATTCCAGTGAGAAGAGACCTTGCCTGAGGAAGAAAAATTTTAAGCCTGTCAGAAGACAATTTATTTCACAGCAAACGGGGAATCATTTACCCATGTTTAAGATTTTCTATTTGTGGTATTTCAGTTATAACAGCTGGGTTTAGGAGAATGTGTTTTTATTATGCCTCTGCTAATGGAGTATAGAAGTGGTAAGGACAAATTATGCAAAAGTAAAGAGGAACAAAGAGATAAGGAATTAAAACTGTTATAGTTCACCATAACTGTAGTTGCTCATATCAGTTCATTTGCAACAGAAACAGATTGAAAAACCCACACATAAAACAGAGAAAGAACCCACAAGAAATCTTTCAAGTGCATGGAAGTTAACTACTGGATTTAAGGTAAATTCCCAGTTTACATAGTTCTAAATGTTAAGCAATTTGCATGTAGGGTTTGTGATTTTGTACTTTTTATCTAAAAGACTAAAAAATATTCCCTTCTTAGAGCTAGATATTTCTGAAATAGCTCATGATCATGACTAAGCTGAGTTGTCAAGATAATAATAGCATCTTCCTGCCATCTTCTGCAAAGAAAAACTAATTCTGACACTCAGTGACATGGGCGGACCCAAGAAAGTCCAAGGTCAGAGCTGAGTTATTCACAGTCCCACTGCTCAGGCAGGATGATGAGAAAACAAATCAATCTCATTCCTTTCTTCTTTGTCTTTCTTCTGTTTAAAAATATAAGTATTTGTTCCTGTAAGTGTAGTCAGCAAGCATATTTTTAAAATACTATGGCTCTCAATAGAATCAAAGAAAGATGGAATCATTAACTTTGGAAAAGATCTCTGAGGTCATCAAGTCCAACTTTTAAACACCACCATGTCAACTAAATCATAGCACTAAGTGCCACATCCAGTTATTTTTGAACTTTCTAGGGACACTGAAACCCCCCTGGGCAGCCCAATCCATACATAACCACTCTTTCTCCATGTTAGGCCAACCCAGCTCCTTCAGCTGCTCCTCATAGGACCTTTGCTCACCATCTTCACTGCCCTTCTCTGGATTTGTTCCAGAATCTCAATGTTCTTGAAGTGAGGAGCCCAGAACTGTAAACAGGACTTGAGGTGTGGCTTCCCAGTGCCAAGTGCAGGAGGACTGTTTGTTGTATCAGGAAAGGCATTGCGTGGGTAAAATGGCAGACACGGAGCAAAACTTCCACCTTATTCACAGAAATAGAGTCAGTTTGAATAAATTTCATGCTCTCAGACTAACACATGCAGAGAAAACAACTGTAAGTTCCATGCTTGAAAAACTGGAGGGGTTCTGAAGGTGATTTTTATGTTGTTCCAGTTACTATTATCACTATTTATAATCATTACTATTTATGTCTTTCAAAGCACTTTATATGAATCAGGCATTATTTGTCCTTTCCAGCTGCTACCTTTCCAACTTGGTCATTGTAGTGGTTTAGACTGTGCGGAAAATTATAAAGCACCGCACCCAACGATGTTCCCTCCTTCCCCCCCCACCAGAGAGGGAGGAAGGAGAGCGAAAGCCCAATTAACACTAAAAATTTATGGCTTTCAGATAACATAACATAATTGAGAGAAAGATACATATGTGCTCCAAAGAAATAGTCAGACAGGCTGAATAACTTGAGTTGCAAAATAGATTTATTACTACACACTACTAAGAATACTACGACACTGGGGTGGGAAACAGAGATAGGGACAGATTTACAAGGAGAAGAGAAATAAAACGGACATTTTAAGACACCTGTTATCCTTTCTGGGGACCCGTCTCTTTCCCAGCCCAGGTCCCATCCTCCCACTCCACCCCCATGTTTTCCCACAAACAAAGGGGGGCAGGAATGAAAGTCTAACACAGATCAAAGCACTCATTACAGTTGTTGTCAAGCGTCATAGGAGAAGAGTTCTTACAGCTCCAAGCGGTGGAAGTTTTATCTTCCCAAGAACAGTTAGTGTGTAGCTGCTAATTGGCGAGGGAAGATCCTTTACCTCATAGGAGAAAAGAAAGAATGTCCTTCAAGGCCAAACTGCGTTGTTTTCAGGGGTGTGAGACCAACATCACTTTTCTCCTGGCAGAACACAGCTTCTCAGGCAGGGGCGTCTCTCATTCAGTCCAGTCCTCAAAAGGCCAGGGTTTTTTTTTTTTCCTCACAGCAAGGTCGTTCTCTTTTTCCTATTCAGGTCTCTCTCAGTCCTTTCCGAGACACTTATTTCCTCCATGTTCGAGAACCATAGCAAGCACAGCAAATTATCCAGTCTTCTCCTTATTGATCTGCAGTCTCCATTTCTTTCTTACATCTCCTCACCTTCCTGCTCTGTTTTTACCAGTGCAAGATACTAAAACTTCATGCTAACAACCTAAACCTAACATGGCGGCTGCCCTATCTTGTTTTGAATTCTTTCTTAAATACTAGATAATACGTCATCACAGAGGTGTAACCAACCTGTGCAATTGGCCCAGGCCTGATGGGCAGCCTGTCAATCAACCCAGAGTCAATGATTGATTGGCTCTAAAACACAGGAAGCAGGGCTCCTTTTGTTGGAGAAGAAGGAGAAAGCTTCTAGAACTTCCTCACAGCAGCCATCTTTGTGGTTTTCTTGGTCCCATCCCCCACTACCAAAAATCAGACCAAGTAAAACCATGACAGTCATATATATTAAATATATATTTTAGAATGCATCTTTTCCCATTCAGAAATTCTACATGAAAACGTTTAGTTTGAAATTTCTATTACCAACTTTTGTACTCCCTTCTCACAGATATGGTAAATTTGTTAAGTTGTTCCATGACTAAATACAGTCAAGAAGTTGTGAAACAAAGCACTTGAAATGCATCTGTAATTCTTGTTTTAGAAGAACCTCATCCAAAGTCACTGTCTTTGCTTGTTTTTCTTTTCCCATTCAAAAAAAACTCCCTATATTTTGCTCTCTCTTTTTGGAAGGAAAGAATACAATCTTCCATAACAAAAATTTGTCTTAATAACTTATTCCTAACTCCACATGGAACTTTCATACAAAGACATCACAAAAAATCTGGACTAAGCAACAGTGGATTTTACTGTTTCCATACCAGAAACTCAATTTTTAAAACATTCAAACATGACAGGCTAAGTTTGGAACCAAAGTTCCTTCAATGGTGACTGGAGTAGCATGTAAATATAGTTTTCCAAATATGAAAAAATTCAACAGAATACTGGTATCTATGAAATGATTCTTGTAGAAAGCCCCATAGATAGATGGCTACAAATGATGGAGCAATACTGCTCCATTGGATGGACATACAGAAAGGAATTGGTGCATTTGGAAAACTGTTGCCTTATATATGGCTTGAATACATTAAGTTGCAAGAATTTTATATCTCAAGTGCTGAACTTTTCAATAGCTTGGGATCTCCTTAGGAAGCTCTCTCAGAAAAGCAATTTTTTTTACTGAAACCATTCAAGTAACAAAAGGCCATAAACAATATTGGTTACAAATTAGCTCTCTTCCATATTTCAGACTCATTTTTCAGAGACGGTGCAGATTAGTAATATGTAGAATATAGGAACCGTCTTTCCAAAGTGTTTTAAACAAACACTTTGCTAGATAAAGGATTTAAGAGTTCTGGATATCAGTGGAATAGAACTTGAACTGATTCTTGGCTATCCTTCCCCAAGTTTTCTCTGCATACAATTTTGGCTGACCTTAGTAGCATTATTTTTCTGAACACTGGATATTACTCACTAGGATCCAGTTAGATGTTCTTTGAGGACTCTGTAGGATACATATCTCTGATGGTTTTACTAACTATAGAAAAGCATTTTAATGTGGAAATTGTTGAGGACTCCATTAATTTCAACAGGGCAAATTGATTCTGTGTATGCAAAATATATATTGTGTTTTAAAAATGTAAAAACCTTGAATGAAAAATGTATTGATTGTTTTAGGTATGGAAAAGTTTATGCTGACAGGCTTGTGATGCAATATGCAATATACACATGTATAACAAATGCTTTTGTGCCTAAAGTGTGTTGAGAAAATAGGAGTCGCAGTAATTAATTATCTGTTTCTGTTCAATTTGCTTTCTATTGAGTACATCTCATGCTGTTTTATAGTACTTAATAAAATCTAATCCATTAGACAATGTGATAGAATCTTGTAATATATATACTGACTGCAGGCCCCCTTTGGTTCTAAAACCAATTTATATGTAGATGATATCCATTTTAAATCTCCTCCAAAATAATTTAGTTTACAGTTTCAAAAAGGCAAACTAAATACTTCTTGAAGGCCAACATCAAATCCACAAAATCTTTTCATTGTGTTGTTCATGCAAGAAAAATATAATGAAGCCGAAAAGTGGGAAATTTTCTGCAAAATAAAAGAAAAAAACCCAAGCACTTTTGCTGACCTTACCAAGGATGGATCTGTCTAAACCAGAATTTATCCTAGAAAGGATTTTTGCTGAAAAAGACATTTGATACCATTAAGACAATGCTTCATTGCCCTTTTTACCCAAATTTTTGGATGGTATATCTGTTTCCTAAACTTTTTTTCTTTGCAATTATAAAATTAGAAAATAAAAATAAAGGCATTTAATTTAAAATAAAATATCTAAATATAAATAGTATGTATTATTAAGCTGAAAAGGAAAACAAAAACCCAATCATCAACCCACAACTGAATATTAAGAATTCCAGGACTGAAAATCTGCTGCACACTCAACCACGTGAGAAAATCACACACCATTAATTTGATTAATAAGAATTTTACTTATAACAAGCAGAAAAAAAATTAAAATAATCCTGTATGACTAAGTTAAATTTTATTTTACTCTTTACAACTAGTTTGATGTTGGCTTTTAACTTATAATAATAAACAGTGTTCTAGGCATCCTATATGAACAATCATTATATATCACATTGACCATTGATGGCTTTTGTAGTTGAATCCATTAGCAGAGAAAAGATCATATATTACAATCCCCTATCTAATACAAAGGAGTTCTTTAAAATATTATATATTCTCCCTAAGTTCGCAAAATAGGTCTCTGCATGCTATATTATACCCATGGCCCTCTAAATTCCTTTATCATGATCAGCCCAGAACAGAGAAAAAACAGGGATTTGGTTCTGCAAACTGGAGATTAAACAGGTGAACTATTCCTCTATGCTTGTAAATATTGAGAAGACAGTAAAAGAAAGGAAAACATTTTGTCTTCTTTTTACTGTTTCACACACAAAACGCTTCTATAAATTGAAAATTGGGATAAATTACATAATTGAAACAGAAAAATTATTTTGTGCAATTATTGTTTATATCTAAACTATAATTATCATGCAACCATCTGAAAAACTCATCAACTTTTCTGAATCCAAGGACACAATTTTCAGAGGAAAATATTTTGTTTAAGAAACATTTAACATCATGTTTTACCCTTGGGGACGTTGCCTTATAAATATGTATACAGGAATCGCGTTGGAAACATTTTAAGAAATACATTTGAAACTAAAGATTCCCATACTGGTGCCCAAGTGGTCATAAGGCAGTCATGGTATTAGCTCTGTTCTTTCTGAGGGATTCATCTCATGTTTTAACATTTCAAAATTTGACAACTAGGCTTATCTTAGCTATCCTAAGCTCCTTTGTAGCCAAGAGGGAGAGAGAACATCCTGCATTTAGAACTTTCCTATAAAGATGGAGTTTCTAGGATAAAAAATATAGCAAGTCTGCGAGTTACGAAGTAAAATTTCCCTTGACTGGAAAGCAAAGCAGAAATTTATCTAGCTTTTGATAATGGCAATATGAGTAATAGAAGGCAAAGTTACAGCACCTGTGAGAGAAGAGCTAGATTTGTTTCTAGATACGGATGGTACAATCTATTTCTCTCTCTTCATCTTCTCTGATTCATTTAGAAATTCCTAAACAGTTTTTTTTTTGTTCCATTTTATATTTGTAGCTCTTCAATAGATCTTCTACAATTATCCCAAAGCCATTGTAAAGCATGTGCCCGTGAAGTGAAAGAGAAATGGGTCAAAAAACTTTTCTCAGAGCCTATTTATGAGCAGACATAGCCAGATTAATTGCATTACTGTTTAATGGAACACATATTCAATTAGTTTTGCAATGGCCTTTCAATTAAATAAACTTTCTACAGCCAATTTAAATGTCAGAAGAATGGGATTGAAAGCAGACATTTTTAACTACAAATTGAAGTCCATAGATCTTTTATTCCTCCACTCCTATTTAAAAAGTAGAACACTGAATTTTCATTTTTCTGAAAGAGTTATAAAGTAGGCCATCTACAAGCTTGTTTTATGAATTGTGGTGTAATTCAAGGGCTTCTCCCAACAGAGGATTAGTTACAGTAATACCTACAGATCACTACATATCACCATTTTCGTGTAAGTAAGGTCTTTAGAACACACAGAAATTCCTACGTATATTCTACCACTTTTAAATAGCAAAATTGAATGAAATAATGAAAGTGGAAATATGTTATGAATTTCTAGATATATTTTGAACAGAAAAATAATTCCCTGTGTAAAATACTTTACCTATTGTTAAAAACAAAATCATTATGAGCTCTTTCTCTGTTTTCTATGTATTGCTTAAATTTTCCAGCACTTTTAACTATTTACAATTTCTCACAAGATTATGCAAATTATGCTAAAAACCCAAACAATTTATGAAGCTGATTCAACTTCAAGCCAGTAATAAGAGACAGCAAATCTTTCATAAGATTTTACAAAATCCTTCCATTAGATTCGCTTCCATTAGAATAGCTCAGCTGATAACAGGGAAAATGTGATTCCAGTTCCACAACTAAGATTTTAGCTCTCGTTTGCTCTTTAGAAAATACCTCCACCACTGAACTAACTTTGTCTTTTTTTCTGCTTCCTTTCTGGAAACAAAGCCACCGGTCTGGTCTAATTCTACTGCAGCATCACGACTGACTTCTGCTAGTGATTTCTCAAGTTCTTTCAGTTCTATTGAGTATAATAGAGCCACTTGCAAGAATACAAGGAGGATTTTGTAAAATTTTCAAGAAATAAGAATGTTAATTTATTCATAAAAAGATAGAACAGCATCTCAGTCTTTTCCTAAAGCTGTATAAGTGATTTTGAAAAGAGGTTCAGATTACATATGTCCACACATACACATAATATAATATATTGGGTTTTACTTGTAATGAATAATTCAGAGTTGCTGTAGCTTCACCACTATAGCTATGCTTTTTTTTTTTTTTTTTTTTTTTTTTTTTTCCTCACACATCACAAAACCATTAGATTTATTAGTTCAGACTAAGGAATGAGATCTTGGTCTAAGCTAAACAATCTCAAATATCAGCTCAAGGTTTATTTTGAAAGAAGAGCAAGAACATGGCACTGAATAATGAGCCCAGTGATTACACTCACATTTCTTGGCTATTTCTTGTTCTTAGAATCTTCTAAAGCTGTCACAGTTTCCCAAATTGCTAGTTCTCACCAGTAATCTCTTTCTTTATCTTCCAGACTTCCCTTGTACTGTTTATACATAAAAGGTAATATTAAATTCCTTTAGTTGTACAATTCTACCACTCCTGCACATGAAGCCATCTTCTTTTATTTCTTTTTAACCTGACAGCTGGCAAATGTTGTGAATGTTGCCTAGTGGAAGGCAGTGGCCAGTTACTACTACTAACCCTACAAAACACATGATTTTTTTAGTGCCATATTCACCCTCTCCCCCAAAAATTGTCTCTTCACCATGAGTTTCATATTTTTTAAATATAACTGGATTTTTGACCTTCAGTCAATCCTTTTATTTTGTGCATCAGTAGAATTCAAAGAGAGGTTCCCACATAAATGGTATCTGTTTCACACACTACACAAGAAATATTACTATTGCATAAATAAAATTGATCTTCATTTTCTCCTTTCAAATCTGATTCCATTTCCAGTTTTTTTCAACTATAGTGGGGAACTTACTATTTACACCACTGATTGCTTACTTCAAGGAGTAACATGAATTTCTATTCATAGAAATATATATTTCTACTCATAAATATTCTATTCTAGTTCTATTTATGGATTAAACACTAAAATAGCTAAGAGGAGCAAAACTGAAAGAAAACAATAAATTTTTCTCCTATTGATAGACTAAAAGCATGAAGTCGTTTCATTTATGACAAAATGTAGGACAAACCATGAGAGATTTATTCAAAAAGGAGGGAAAAACCCCACAGACACTGAACACTATTAGAACTTTTGCTGACAGATGATGCAAAAATGGTCCTCTGGTAATGCTACATACTTTTTATTAAATAGCACAATTATGAGAAACTCTTACATGTTAGAGACAGCATAAATATTTGTATACCCAGGGCATTATTTGAAGAGTATAAGGGAAGCTTCTGCTAGCATACTTCTCATGAACTATTAATGACTCAAGTTTAAGTTTTGGTGCACCTCAACATGTTTCTGATACTCTCTCCCCTGCTTTGAAGAAAGGTCCTCACATTTGGTAAATCACTTTTCCTTCTTCCATTACCTTCATTCTTACTACCCTGTTTCCAGTTCTGGGTAATATTTACCTTAATTATCTATCATTTGTATTGGTGTTTTTAATATGGCAGATTTTGTGTGTGTGTGTGTGTATCTAGAAATTTTTACATCATACCCTAGATAATATTTAATTTTAATTTAATAAAAATTAGGCATCCCTTATGTGCCATCCTATAATCTTTTTCTGTGGTCAGAGGACAAAGATATTAAGACAATATGTTTTGACTTCCCTTGGCAAAGGTTTAAGGTAGATTTTTTGCCTCTGTTCAGTAAAGATAAGATCCTATCTCTGAGTAGATTAAAAGCCTGAAGTTAAGGGTGGATGGATCCTGCTTGATACGCTTTGTTCATTCTAAACAATGAATATTTTGTTTGCAATAATTGTTACATGTTGGCTGTATATATATCATTACAGGTGTAAAACTCAAGATCCAAAAAAAGTCAAATTTTCTGAGACAGGATACTGCACCTCGCTCCTCTTATGAGTAGTTCCACAGATCTGTCATGTAATGGAGAGGGATGAACACTGAATTATTATCAGTGAGCAGTTTTTCTTTACAGATGCAACACACAATTCTTTATAGTGCCACAGTTGTGGCATAAGCAAATCATAAAATTCAGTAGACTACATTTTCACCTGTACATTCTTACAGAAAGGTAAGTTCAATAGTCCCATATATGATGAAAAGGAAAGAAAACTGCAATCTATAGTCAAGGTGGGTGAAAAAGGTGAGGTCATATTATCCCAGTGCCTCATATTTTTCTTGCTTTCATGTGCAATATTTGAGATGTCCAGTCTTTAAAGTAATTCTTCAAGATGCTGCAGCTCAATTAAGTTTATGATCTACTTTGGCAGAATAAATTTCTCTGTTATATATCTATGGTGAGCATATATTCACCCCAGCTGAAGTCCAAAATGGGAAGGCAACACTCATTAAAAGAGTCATTAATAGTTCTCATTAATGGGCCTCTTCCCCAGCTACTGGCTCTGATCTTGGCTTTTTTTTTTCATGGATAGCTAGCATCCTAGACAGCTCAGCTTCAGGCTGCCTAGCAGAACTTACACAAAAGCAAACAAACATACAGATGGAGGAATAAAAGTTAGGAAATTATCTGTTATAAAGGTCTCGCCGTGTAATCGTGTTCATGAGCAAGCAGCTTAAACCTGAGCAGACCCTTCTGTTCTTCCTTTCATTTCAACATACTTATTTCCCTTAATCCTCATGCTTTTTCCATGACCCCACAGTATCTTTAAATGTTCTGTAATATGTTTCACTCAGTTCCCTTAAAACATATCACAGAAAGTTTTTTTAATTCCCACAAAGATCCCATAAGTTTGCTATCTCCCACAGGCCCCACAATTATCCTGACCTGCCACTTTCTTATCAATTACACAATTCCAGCTAAAGCTCTGAAAGGTGACCTTTTCAATGTCCCATCAGTCAGGGACCTCAGAATTATGTCTTTTGTTAGGGTCACTGGCACCTACTGCTCCATAGGATTTGTGGGTGTTTACTTTCACACTGAATTACTATTAACCACGTGTCAGTCCCTATAAATCAGTTCTCCCATATAGGATATCAAATTTGAGGAGCAGAATCAACATAAGCACAGTATATTTTTACTTCAGTGATACAAACATGTTTTAGGATGAGAAAGCCTAAGTCACCATCCAAAACTTTTATTGAGAAGCCTAAGCAAGTAGAAAGAGCAGCTGTTTGGGACATGCCCTGCTCACACAGAGCAGTTGTAGGGCACTCAGTTGCTGGGGGATGTTGGAGCTCCCACAACTTCACCATAGCAACAGACCCTCACTTCCAGACAATTTCTCGTTGCCAAATGTAACATATGAAATTAAATCCAGTGTAGTTCTTGCCACTTTCTAAATCTAAACTCTGTCTATGAGAAATCAGCTGCAGTGATGCTCTTTAATAAAGTCCTCCAAATCTCTGGTATATCTCCATATTTCAGGACAGGATTTCTTATTGTGGGGAATGAGCTTTCGCCATTTATTAAAATTGTATTTTTTGAAGGTTGATTTCTTTGGGTTTGATTCAATATGATTTTTTTGGTAAAGGCTGACATTTTGTGAATGTCATGACCACCTCAGAGAACACCACTCAATAGATTTATTGAGTTAGCATTATGCCAAGTAGCATTGGTCTTGAGAGCATGGAAATTTGGTTTCCATGGAAAAATGGAACTTCCTGTGTCCACTGAAATTGCATAGGTGGCTGGTCTGCAGAGAGCTTCTGTGAGCAGGAGCTGAAAATGACCTGATCAAACTAGGGTTTGGTGAATGCAGCAGAGAACATGACTGAGTGAGTACCTGAGAGGTTCTCCATTTACAGGCTACAATATAATAAGGTCTAGTGTTTATAGTGTGTTGCAATGAAAATACTACTCTCAGAAACATGAAATGCAAGAGAAGTTAATCATATTGAATATAGATGGATGTTAAAAAGAAAAATGTTCCTATAACTTTTGAGATGTGCATTATGCAAACTACATTTTTGTTTGCAACCTACGGCACCTCTTTAATTTGCTTAGAAAATATAGTTCTGTACCAAAAAAGCAGAACTTTAAAATACTCATGAAGAAAAATAGTACCATAATGCTTCAAAAAGAGGTTATTTGATATGGGTATGGTTTGTACCAATGACTCCTTTTCACATGCAGAGCTTGATCTTAGAAGCAGTTGAAGGCAATTTCTATTTTCAAAGAGTGTCATGAGTGGCTTTGATTTCTGAAACAGGTAGATATATAAACAATTAAATGTGATATAAACTCTTCTTTATTAAAAAAAAAAAAATATGTGAGGGGGAAAAAGTTTCATCTTCACATCCCTCTGATTAGAGCTGAATTTTTCATTTAGATTCTAGATAATGAAGTCTCCAAGCTATGAAACCACAAATGTAAACTCTGAAGTGATTAAAGCCTTAGGCCTATTACTGTAGAAAATTACCTTATTTAGGAAACAAGAACAATTTGATGCTAACAGACTTGGAAAAAGAATAGACCAAAGAGCTTTTGAAAACAAGACTTTGTTTACAAGTATTGTTCTCATTACATAGTCTAAATAGTAATGGGTGCATTTGATTTAATTACATTTAATTAAATTGCATTTAATTACATTTAATTGCAGTTAATTAGCATAGTAGTTTGCTATGTATTCCTACATAGTTCTCGTCTGATGCTTAGTTCCAGACTCATAAACCAACCAAAAGTCACAAATTCTTATCTAGTACAATTTTAGAGTTGTCTTCTAGAGTATTTTCATTTAAAAGCTCAGTGTGAACGTTGGGTAGGAGTTTCAGCCTTTGTTGTGAAGCTCCCTAATTCACAGAAATACCTGCTTTTCATAAGGCTTGGATGGAACTACTGCAATTTTTGCAATGCTGATCTCTTTAGACTCTTCTGCGACTCAGCCTGGCCAGAACTCCTCAAGAACATCACACAACCACCCAGTGATCCTGACAAATCCTGTCATAGCATGTCCAATACATGTTAATAAAAACAAGTCCTTCATTGAACCTAGAAGCTACAGACATTTCTAATAAAAAATAGAGAAGTGTATTTTTTGCCTTTCTTAATGAAAACTGAAGGTATAGTGCACAGACACGATTTTGAAGAGTTTAATTCTACACACTCATCAAGTAGAGACCCTTAAAAAACTACTTACTTTTGTAAAGTCATAGAGGGTTAATAAGTGAAAGCCAGAATTAGGCTTTTGTTGAGCAAATAGTGATTTTTCACTTTTTACTTCTAGCAAAAAAAAATATCCTCCCCCCACCCCCCCCCAAAAAAAAAAAAAAAAAAAGACACTAATCAGTAGTGATTCGCTATCTCTATTGTCCATGCAAGAATGTACCACTTTGGCTGAGTTTTTTTCCCTTCCTCCTTTTCATCTCACAATCAAAAAATTTAAATGCCAGGGAAGGAATTCGGTGTTATACTGGGAAGTTACCAGTTAATCTAGTACTTTGATCTGCCTGACAGGTTACTGCTTCAAGTATTTATATAAAAAATAGAGCTGTCAATATCTGCTTATTAAGTCAAATTCATATGAAGATATTTCTATTACTATACAAAAGCAATGTGATTTTTTTTTTCCTGAAGCTTCCTTACTACATAATCTATACACATTTTAACACTTGAACAGTATTCAAGCATAGGGAATAAATATAAGCATCATAACATCAAGACATCAGGACATAAAAATTGTGGAACCACGAGTAACAGAGTCAATGCACAAGAATTAAAGGACAGCAGAACAGCGGTATAGATTAACTGTGGAATCTCAAAAAAAAAAAAAAAAAAAAAAAAAAGTAATGCTATTTAGATTTATAGTCTCCTTTACTTTCAAAATAGAAAATGAAATAATTAATTTTTTTTTTAATCCGTGGAAGTAGCAGTGACTGCACAATACTAAACAGAGAGAGCCTGAAAAGGGTCTTTTCTTGAGGAAGTGTAATAAAACCTTTGTCCTACATTATTTTGGTAGATAATCACTTTATAATCTAAAAAAGCCACATTACATTAGGTGAACATGACTCAAAAAAGTGGCAGGACATTTTTATTCAACAGCAGAGACAATACTGGAATAAAGAGTTCTGAATTTAAACTGGTTTTGAACATTTGTACAAAATGCCTTTATACACTTCAATAGCCTTTTTCAGAGCACTTTTGTTTTAAAGAGTTTGAAAACCTCACTAGCATTTGGACAGACGTCTTTATTAGAATCTCTTAAAAATCCAAAGTAATGTTATGCTGCAGCAAATATTCCATATTTTTTACAGTCTAAAGAAGCACAGCAGCTAACGAAGTTACGCCAGAGTGCAGCACCCCATAGGTAAGCAGCTTTCTTATTGCAGTATTTTATTCAGTACAATATCACACAAAGTTTTTTCACCTCATGAAGATATCCATTATTAATTAGCTTATAGCAATTTTATTTTACAGCAGAATGTGTCATAGAGCAAGTTGGTTTTAAATTAAATTATGTTTCCTCTAACAACTTTTAGTACAGCCAAAAAACACCTCAATTTCGTAAGAAGTGAATGTGTAAGAAAATAGGAATCAAAATTAATCAGAATTAATTTCCCGTCTTTCTATTTGCTGCATGTAGAGAGCTTCTGAAATGTTTGTGAGCAATCTGAACTCTACTGCTAGAGAGCGCACAAAGACATCCATGAATCTGCCTTATATAAAAATATCACAACTTGTTCTTATCAGCTGAGTATGAATCTATAACTTTTCAGTTAACATTTCTAATTTTTATCCTTACTAGTCGGATTCCTTTTTTTGAAAACTTCTAAAGATAACATCATAGTTTTTAACCAATCTTTAAATTTCAAGATGATTTACTAAAAATGTCTGTATTAGTTTTAATTCACTCATTTGCTGTCTTCCTTTGGAGATTTATCAAAAGTTTTACAAATGTGGATATATTTATATTGCAATTGTTGCCTTTTATCACTTTGAAAGGGAAACACAGAGAATTTTTATCCAACTAATTAGAATTGCAAGAAAACCCTGTGTATAAAGTTTCAGCCATCTGAACACAGCTGGTATAACAGAGCTGTGAGATGTTATTTCAGTTTCCTTGACATAATCGCTGTGAAGGTGTGAAAAATTATAGGCGCTAAAAGAATTAGAAATCATAAATGCAAAAGCACAGGAGGATTAATCACAAAATAGTAGTTGTTAGGAGTTCAAAAACACAGGAGGAATTATACTAGGTGAAAGCCATAAAATATTCTGGAAACAAACAAATAATTGGAAGATGGTAACTTGAAAACATTAAGCATTAGCCTTCTTCAAGAAATATTTGACCATTCCTCATTGATGATGACTAACCAACCAGCAGAAACTCACTGTGTGCCTCATTTGGGCTGGGGAGCATTTTTGAGCATGTTAATGTGTAGCCCAGTTGCTTCTTAGTGACTTGATACCTATTATATAGAACAGAAAATAAATAATTGCACATCACACTGCAGAACTGTGCAGATACTGACGTCAGTATCTTTGGGCACCATAAAACTTACCCAGTGGAAGTGATTCAGAGAAAAAGTGTAACATTTCTGCTGAATCTGTGCTGAAATAGTATGACTTCTCAAACAGGAGAGCACCATCACCTTTGCTTCCTAGCAGTCATATTTTGACAAAAGACTAAAGAACACAGACATCAGTAAAGCAAGGTCTGACATTTAGGGCTCACCCACTCAGAACAAGTGTCACTCTTTCTTTCAAGGAAGCCAACTGATAGGAAGGAGCATAGACAAAGTATTCAGACAAGTACTAATCCCACAGGTTTATGGAAAAAAATAACACCCCCAAAACCTTTGGTAAAGGCAGACAAAGTAAACAAAATATTGACTGTCCACTAGACCTGACAAGTTATATAGTATAAAAAAAATCAAGCTATATGTATCTCTAATATACATGTTTACTGTTTTTAACTTTGCAAGAGTGTTAAATTTTGCCTAAGTGACCCCTTTAAATTCACCTTAAAATAATCTCAAAACCAGAGAGCTGAATAGGATTCCCCTCTTCCCAGTATAAGAAAACCCACTGCCAGAGGAGACTGAGACAAATTCTGATCTACACTACATTTCATCTCTGTTGCATCAGCTTCAGTAGCAGAATGTAGACTCTAACTAAATCAGAATTCTTTTGATTTCAGAGAAATAAGCTTTAAAGGAATTTCAGTTGCCCAGCTAGCTCTGCACAAGTATTTAGGACATATTTGTCAACACAACAGGGTATCAGTGCTCCAACTGCTCTGAAACATGGAAATGTCACTTGGGACTTGTTACAAGGTCTGAAGAAGCCTTTTTTTCAGCACAAGTTACAAAAGCCTGAAGTTTCACCAGCTCCACGAGAACAGGATGAGCACAATATGCAGCACAATGACTCTTTTCACTTTGAATCCTGAAATAATGCATGTAGCCAAGTAAGGGCTGATAATCAGAGTGCATATGTGTTCTTGAGACAGAAAAGACAATTGAACAGCAGGCAAACTCCTGGTATGAATTTACTAAGTAATATAGATCTGAGTGAATCTTTCCAACCAAACTCTCTTGAAACAAAACCAGATTTTCAGTGAAAGGATCCCTATCACCAATATCCTCCACATAAAATTAAACAGCTTTCTTTGAAACACAGAAAAAAATTTCAGGGGCAACATGGGAAAGGGATAAGGGGGAAGAGGTGTGAATGCGGAAAAATCAACCTGTTTTGGTTTTTTATTTTTAATTTAACAATATTAATTTGATGGAAATGTTTTGACAACCATGCCCTCTAAAAATTTAGGATTTATCTTTCTTTTTTTTAATGAAATAATTCTGAAAATGTTGCATAATATTTAAAGATTAGTTAAATCTTTCCTGTCTCCTGTTGCCTCTTGCTTTAGAACTTCTAGTTTTCAAGTTGTTCTTTACAGAACATCAAAGAACTGAGGAGAAATAATGCCATGAAACCTGGTGCTTCTTAGCACACAATTGGTATCAGCTGCAAGTAGCATTGTTAAACTGACAATGTATTATTATTTAAATATAAATAAATTAAATCACAGAAATTTCAGAAGCAGTAGATACCCAGAAGCCAAACTCAATTTAATGGGCAGCTGCAAAAAGAAAGAATGAAAAATTGGTAAATAAGATACTTATGGATGAGCACCCACTTAAGCAATTAAGATTTTTTAATCCAAGGCAAATATGTGAAAGGTTGGCATTCAAATCACATCTTTTTCAATCACCACATTCACATTTTAAAGACTGAAATATCAACTTTAACATATCTACTATAGACATCTAACTCTCCTCACAGTAAGAGTTGTTAGAGATATCAGCCACTATACCAAACAAGTGCAATTATCCAACCTTATCAATATCAATATTATCAATAATATTCATCAGAATTTGTAAACATGTGAGCATCTTGTGGTTAACAGAACAAAACAGTGGTCAGTGACATAAAGCTGTCTTACCTGTGAGACCCAGCCATCGTTGCAAAAGAAAGAACAAATCACAGAATGAAAGTGAATTATTTTACATTCGAAAAAACCATTCAGCAAGCTTTTTGTAAGTCAAATTTTCACTGAGTCAGCTGGAAGTATTGCCTGTTTAAAAGTTCGTGCAACAAGTCTCCAATCCATATTGTTGTGCATATGCTAAACAAAATAGCACATTTCAAGTTACATTTCTTTTAAGCTGTGATATTTAGGAATTGTGCAATTTGCAGTTCCAGATTTTAAGCATATGACCTGGTTTTCCCAGGGATTGTTCAGAGCTTTAATTCATTCCCTTTATGAAATGTTTTTTCTTTAATTATATTCTCTGTCAAAAATACTTAATTTCTTTTCTTGATTAGCTAATTACTTCTTTCCATTGCCTAGTTACTATTTTGGAATGTGCTGTTATCTGTTTGTTTGCATATGCTTAATTTTTAGTTTTCAATAATCTTTTTGACATTTAGTTCTTTATCTTTCCTTTCTTGCATGGAATTGTTTGGAATGTTTTCAGTCAGCTTATCAAAGTGTTTGCGTACAGAGATTTACTCTTTGTGTCTGCTTTTCTGTGTTGCCTTAATAATTCATGCTAAAAATGTTTTATAAGAAGCCTTGCAATTTTTCATTTTGAGTTTCTGAAGAGCTTCATAATAACTTTGTGTATCAAAGCCTTAAAGCACAGCCTGCTTAACCATAGTCTACTCATTGTTCTTGAGGTTCTGAAGAGCTGAGTTTTCATTTGCAAAAATGTTTTCATGCACTGATTACTAAGTTCTTTGTTGTTTGATATAACTTTTTCACTGTTAAAATTTGGCAATACAACTTTATGTTATGTAATAGCTTCTGTATGCACTCTACACAAAGTGTAGAACATAATCATAGAAACATAGAACTATACAAAGCAGAAAGCAGAAAACCAGGAGGACTTTAAATAAAGTCCTTCACTTTCAAAGCTGATGTGAGAGTGAGAAATAGCAGACAAAGGTAAACAGTGAAAAAAAAAGAAATTAATTTGCTAATCAAAGTGGAATGTGAAGTACATAGAAAAGTGTGAAGTAATAGAGTATTACAGAGAATAAGCTCTTAATTCCAGACGAATAAAGATACAAAAAAGAAAAAAACAAACAAAATTAGTAATAGATTTTAGTACTAAATTTATAAATATTCAGCCCATGCATTAAGCAGCTTCATGAAATGTGTATTGCATTTGGTGTGCATTTGGAACAGCTGTGAAGTGTGTGGGACTGACTTAATCATGACTTTTGATGATTCAAGAAGATGACAGAGACAGGAGTTAAATCATAAAAGCTAAAATTCTGAAACTCACCTGAAAAGATGTTGCCGTGGCAGAAAGAAAAGTATAAATGAGCATTTGAAACATAAAGTGCACAAATTTGAGACTAAGAGCACCAGGCTACTCCTCATCAGCATGACACATCATATTTTACAATGTATTTCAAAATCCTTTCAAGAAGTTATTTCATTCATGTACCCACACTCTCTCAGCCAATCTAAGGTATATCCCACAAGATTGGGAGGAGGGATGATGAGGAAGAGTGGATGATGAGGAAGAAAAAAAAAGCTTTATTATGAACGGGCCAGCTATGGAGCACCAGTGGATGATACCTACAAAAATAAGCTTAAGAAGGAGAATTCTATCACCTTATATAAGATATAATTGATGTGCTCTATATCCTTTCTGAAGATTGAAAAAAAAAAAAAAAAAAAAAAAGAAGATTTTTTGTTTCGCCTTTTTGGGGAGCAGAAATGTAAGTTTTTATATTTATTTGTACTGAAATGCATTAAACCTATGCTTGAATTTTTAATCATTTTGATAGTTTTGATAGTTTATTTTATCCTTCCATGAGCATTTCATCATAAAGAATGGAATCAGTGATCAAGAATCTTATCTTGAAGCTTTATATAATCTTTTAAACATCACAAGTCCCTGATTTCAGAGTTGACCAAGACTAAAGAAATTTGCAAGGAGGAAAATAAATCTTTTTTTTTCTAATAGATACTGTTCTGCTGTATAGCGACTTCAGTCTATTTATCCCTGATAGATTGATAGCAAAGGGATAAAATTATATATTACTGACACCACATCACTATCCTTAAGTCAGAACACTGAAGATATTGGGAAAGATTTCTCAAATAGTAATAAGATTATGAATCCAGCTGCTTTTTCACATAATTAGTTGATCAGTACTGAATGAATTTGAAAGCAGGAGAAAGTCCACATCAGCTGGACTTTTTCTGTGATTCTTTCCTTAGCATTAACAAAGGGATTTGGCTTGAGCCTGCTCAATAATGATTTGATGTCAATCACTTACTGAACTGCATAGGAACTGAGTGTCAGAAGTTACTTGTGAAGAAGGAGAAAATACTTAATTTTGAATATATATGATAAGATTAAATTTATCAATACTATGACTACAAATATAAATATGTCTTTCTTTGCATAGGAATGATGATGCAACTTATGTCATGATGATTTGTGAACAGTGAAAATGTTATAGTTTAAAGTGATATTCAGGCTTAGGATGACATCTAAGACTGGATCAGATGATCCTTGAAGTCCCTTCCAGCCTGGTGTTCTATTATTCTATGATACATTGATGCCTTAGGATTTTTAGCTTCTATATTTTCATGCATGTGTATTCTTGTACTCCTGTAGTTATCCCATCTTTAGACAAAACAATCCCTTTCTGAGCCTGAATCCAAGGACACCTCACTGCCTCTGATCCCCAAAATACGCAAACAGCGAGCTGCGGGGTGAGCAAGTTTGGGGTGGTTGACATCATGACCTGACCGATCATTGGAGAATTGGGGCCCAATATGTTAATAAGGCAGAACTTACAAAAAGTGAAGATCTCGTGACTTGGTGTCCATTTTGGGTGTAGCCTCAGGAGGAGACTTTTGTCTGCCCTAATGTACCACTAGGCCTGTATTAAAGTTGTCTATTCTCATTCTCTTAGGTTTGTCTGGTCTCTGTTTCAGGTGAACCTAATGGATAAGGCATCATCATAATCACAGTATAAAAGAAAGGACAAAATATCCTCATACGTGTAAAAGGGAATAGAATAAGATGAGGAAATAACACTGTAAAGACAATTCACTGTTACTATAAGAGACTTAATTTCCTTGGAGACTAATAAGTGGGAAACTGTTCCACTCTGGAAATCCAAGCAAAGTGGAAAATTAGTTTAAAGATGCCATCATCAAGAGAGATTATGGACAGAAAGAGGAAAACAAAATACTTTCAGCAGTATGGCATGACGATTATGGTCAAGTGGATGAAATAAGTGAAAGGATTAAGGGAGATAAGCATGAAGAGGAACCTGAAAGATGTTTTTCTTGTATACAGCTTTTAATGAAGTATTTTTAAAGGAACTACAATTAGAGTTAATGTTCACAAAGCTGTGCAGTTGCATACTTTTTCTGGAAGCAGCATTTTCTGAATATACTGATCACAGTGTATTGTAATAGAATACTTTTGGCTACTATGTATTTGAAAAACAGTTATAACAGTTGTTAAATAGCATCCACCTATCAGAAATAATATTCATTTACACTGCTGTTTGTAGTAGTGGGTGTACTATCCATATAACCTTATCAAATTGACTGAGATCCCATTGCCTGTGACCTGAATTTCAGAGGTGTCCAAGTGGATTAAAGCACCATTTTCAGATACAAGTTCTGTCACTTTGATGAAGTCTTTGAATGCTAATATATTCTCTTTTCTGTGAGAAGTTGGAATATGCTGTTATTTTGACCCTTTCCAACCTGTGCATTAAAAACTGGCAGCCATTTCAATTTTTCCCATGTACTGATTCTCAATCCTATGAGGAACAGACAAGCCATCATGTACTAAAAAATGAGATTTCATTGTGTTCTGTCTTTACATGAAACATTCTGTTCTCTCCCATTTTGGTACATTTAACATTCAGATATAAATTATTTATTTCCTGCTATAATTTTATTTTCATTGTTCATTCTTTTTCATGCCCCACAGTAATATATTACAATAAGAGAATATTAAAATATAAGAATTTCCGAGTGACATTAATAACTCATGAAAGGGCAAGTCCACAGGCAGTATAATAGTGCCTAATATCTTTTAAGGCATAGTTGAATTCTTCAATTTAATTGGTTAAAATATTACTGTCAAGCCTTTGATTTTATTAGCATAGTTGATGCAAGATACCAAGGACACCTAATGGCTACTAGGAAATTTAGACAGTGTCAGGATATTTTGTTGTTATGAGTACAAAATATGCTCAGTACATTTTAGTGCACCAAGTGACATCAGCATCCATATTCTCTTCTGCATTAAAATATCTGGATGAGAGATTAACCCTACAGTCAAAGAAGAAACCATGGAAGCAGATGGAAAGCAAAGAGCAAGGATATCCCAACAAGTGAGAAGTCAAAATGATGAAAAAGTTGAAAGAAAGCCTTCCTCAAACATCTGTGTGCAGCCTGGGAAAGAGGCAGGAAAGACCAGAACTCTCATGGGACCACAGAACTTTGAAATTGCTGATGGGACAGCTCACAAGGCTGGGGAGCAGTGAGGGACCCGAATAAAGAATGATGGGCAAGGCAAACAAGGAGTGAGTGTTCCCTTTACGTAAAGGAGCAGCTTGGGTGTATGAAGATTTCTTTTGGGATGGACGACAGATTGGCTGAGAGAGTGTGGGTCTGGATCAGAGGAGAAGCAAATAAAGGTGGTCATTGCAGTGAAATCTTGATTTTGATACTGCAACCCATTTGGGGATATTAAGTCAAAGAAAGCCATGTCTACCCCCAAGTGATATTTCTATTGATAGTCAGGAGCAGGAGCACTTTGTGAAGACAGGCTGAGGGAGCTTGTCAAGTTCAGCCTGGAGATGGCTCTGAGGGGACCTAAAGACCCAACAGTACCTGCAGGGAGTCTACCAAGAAGATCAAAGAAAGTTCTTCAATGGCACACAGATCAAACAGACATTAACTGAAACAGCAAATGCTCAAAATGCATAGAACAAAGAACTTTTTCCCTACAAGGGCAACTAAGCAGTAGAGTGGAGTATCCAGCAAGGCTGTGTGGTCTCTGTCCTCGGAGGCACTCCAGGCTTACTGGAGAAACCCTGAACAACATGAGAGCTGAACTCAGAGCCAAGCTTACTTTGGTCGCAAACTCAGAATAGAGATTTCCTGAGGTCCATCTATCCTGAATTACTCCATGATTCTATGATTCTACAAAGAGGTTTTTGTATGAATAGCTATGTCATTCAAGATCTCAAGCTACCGTCTTTATTACAACCAAAGTTTTACTTAGTGAAGCCCTAAATCTGCACATATGGCCATTGAGAAGAATAAATGTCTGTCTGTCACAAAATCAGGTTAGGTGTTTCAAGTTAAGTGTTTCAAGGGGCCAGAGTTTAAGTCCTTCTTAACACAGTTATCACTTATTTACATATCTATGAGATCACAACTACTTAGGCAGAAAAATGGGAAAACGTGGCCTCACCATCACTCTCTTCCCCAGCTAAGAGCAGCATGATCCCCTTAAAACAACACAGAAAAAGGAACTGTTCATACATATATGAATTACCTTTGCTCTCCTAGAAACTTCCTATGGACTGGTGTGTTGCTAAGTACAGATTTACATCATATTCCTATAGTACATCTTCTAACTGACATTTTCTGCCCTATCAAACCATTCTCAGGGGATAGTATGAGAGCGTAATTCTTCTTTGACCCATTTTGTAACAAAATGTTAATGTTAGATGAGACACCGTGTCACACACTGTGTTTGCAAAATCATTTTTCCTGAAGAGCTCACATCTCCACAAAGAAAAGACAGTGGATTAGAATTGACCTTAACTTATTTAGCTTTCACACTAGAGCTTTTTCCAGGAGAAATTAACATTAGCTATATGTGGAATAAAATTATGATACCTGTAGTACAGAGATTTAAAGTTATTCTAAGACTGTACGTCAATTTTTCATACTGCTTTTCTAATCCTTATCTTGATTTTTTGCAGATTTATACCAAACAAGGGTTTAGAACAGTCTTTTTCAGATACAAGTTACAGTGCTGCTTATCAAACACATTCTATCCCTATCTTTTCCTTTAAAAATGCAAGTTAATCTGAATCACTGTCATCATGTCAAATCTAAAATCTAAAATGGGTATTGACAAATTCAAACACATTTCAGTTTAGTGCTGATTAAACCACTACATAATACACATCATATATAAGATACTGAAATCAATAGAACTAGTCATATAACACGCTGAGAAAAGTTTTATTATAGTAAAGTTATCTCTAATTTAACCTGGCTAGTTAAAATGCTGTACGGGTCAAAGAAATGATGAAATGTGCTAAGCAACCCTTTTTCAGTGTATTTTCCTTTTTAAAAATTATGGATAGGGTTCAAGAAAGGGGGCACAATGGGTGCAATGTAGAGACTCAAAAGAATTTCCCAAGAGATTCATAAAAGATATTCCTTTATTTGCCCTAGGCTAAAATTTATGTAATATCAGCAGTACTTTTGGGTGTTCTGTAAAAAAGTAAAAACTGTTCTAATAAAGTTCTGAAATAACATTAGAGAGAATATTTTAGGACAGTGAATATTAACATAAAACACATAAATATCTACTGCTTGTTTCCATTTAAATCAGATCTTCAGTAATTCTGTAGCAAAGCTGAAGACCAGATCCAATCTACCTTTTTGAAATTCTCATGCACATAGTGAAACCTGTACAGAGCTCCTCCTTCCCCCCCCTCCCCCCCCCCCCCCCCCCAATTTTAGATAAGAGGAATATTTTTAAGGAATGTTAAACTTTCAAGGTTTTATAATCACACAGTAACCTTGAAATGTTTTTCCCTCTAGGGTCTCTGACTGAAATATAGATTTCTCTGAAAGTCATACCTGAGTTAATTACTATATTAACCTGCAACAGTTTTAAACGTCTGTACACAGAGTTCTGAGACAACCTAGCTTCAATTTTATTTCTGTTAAAGCTAGACTACACAATAGGTCATTCCTTATTTCAAGCATAACAAACTGAAGGCCATAAAGCATTTTTAAAATCTTTAAAAACCTCTTCCCATTTAAGGGAATTAAATTGTTTCTCTATCAAAACAGAGAAGATAGACTCACAACAGGAAAGAAACAAATCAATTTTGCTACTAATCCAGTCTGGTTCCGTGCTTTGTGATCGGTAGCAGACGGAAAACTACTCCCTGTATAATCATTTGCACATTTTTCATGATATTCATTCTAGAGGACCAAGCCCTCCCTCTTTCAGCAGCCTGCATAAACAGTGTGCAATTAAGTGGCTGCTATTCAGATTTCACATTGTCCTTTTATTAAGTGAACAGGTTCACATCCAATACAGCAAAAATATCCTCTTCTGAAGTCACAGACTCTCTTATATTATCCATTCTCTGATTGTGAGATATTGTTTTCTGCTACTAATTCCAGAATTTCAGAATAATAAGTGGGGTGTTTTCCATTATTTTCATATTCTGTTACAGAATGAATCTGCTGTATATCATCATCTATATTCAGATCACAGTTTTCATTTATTTCAGTTTTATATTTGAATACTGAGTATTTATGTTAGGGTACAGACAGACACTTTAGGCACACTTTAAGGCACAGCCTCTTTCTTTCCCTTGCTCTGGATTCAGTCCCTGAGCAATTCTGCTTGCCTCTGCCTGCTTGCCTTATATAAGTGTGAGAGAACAGGGAAGGAGTAGCTGTGTGTGTTTGTGTGTGTGTGATTTTTGTTTGTGTGTGTGTGTGTGTGTGTGTGTGTGTATATACTGAGAGGAAGGCTTGAGAGTCCTGCCCAGCATTTTATAGGACATTTATGTCCTGTTTCCCAGAATAGTAGCATATCACAGAATCACCAAATCACAGAATCATACTAAGAAGATACTTCAAGATCACCAAGTTCAATCATTGTCCCAGCACTGGCACGTCCAACACTAAACTATGTCCCCAAGTGCCACGTCTACCTATCTTTTCAACACCTCAAGGAATGGTCACTCAACCACATCCCTGACAAACCTTTCGTCTTGGTTTAACACCTCTATATGAGGTGAAGACCCAAAATTCGTTATCTCCCCTTTTAGTTTTTAGCCACTCCTCTTTCACCAATGAGGAGACAAATGCGAGAAGATATAAATGAAAAAAATAAGTACTGATTTATTAACAAACAAAGCAGCCACAGCCAAGACACCCATAATAACCTCTAGAGACAAAGGTGCCAAATCCCAGGGACTCCGTGTCAACAAAGAAGACAAGATGGTGGAGAAGCCCCGCCCCCAATATGGCACCCTCCGTATGTGACCGTGGGGACTACAATGCAAAAACAATGTGGCGGATAAGTCCAAACTATGTGATGAACACACAGAACAAAGGAAAACAACACAAACCTCCACAATTACAAAACTCCCTCCTTCCCCAAACAACCAACAGGGACCAGGGACAAAACAAAACCTGGAGAACCTTTTTTATTTTTGTCCAAAAGCAAGAGTCAATGCTGCTGGCTGTCTCACCTGAAGGGGCTCTCCTAGTGGCAGCAGTTCCAGCAGCAATTTGGGTTACGAAACACTGTTCCACAGGGGTGTGGTGATCAGCAGTAGTGGCTTGAACTGGGGCTATGGCTGAGAAGCTCATGGAAAGACAGAGAGAGTCTGATATTGTGGTGTGGCTATCCCAAGTGGCAGCAGTCAAAATGTCTGAAGGAAACCTCCCCCCTGGCTCCAGAAACAGGGAGTTGTCATGGCAAGAAAGGTGTTGCAAGATTTGCTTGTGGGCGGCTGGGGTGTGGCGCTGTTGCCTTCCACAGTGAGTTATAGGAAACTTTTTTTTCCACTTATATCTTCTCTCCTTGGTCTCCTTACTGGTTAAAGGGAGACAGCTGAACTAAACTATAAAGGGGGGTAACTTACCTTGGAGTCTCCACCCCATGTTATTGTCTTAAACTGAGACACCTTTCCATCCGGAAATCTTCCTTAATACTGAATCTAAACTTTCCCTGACACAACTTAAAGGCAATTGCTCTTGTCCTATCCTTGTTACTCGGGAGAAGAGACTGAACCCCACCTGTCTACACATCCTTTCAGGTACTGTAGAGAGGAATAAGGTGTGTGTCCCACCCCCCCACCTTCTTTTCTCCAGGCACTCCCCAGTATCCTCAGCTGCTCCTCATAAGAGTTGTGCTCCAGACTCTTCACCAGCTTTATGGCCCTTCTCCTGATTTGCTCCAGCACCTCAATGACTTTCTTGTAGTGAGAGGCTCAGAGGTGAGCGCAGGATTTGAGGTGCACTGTCATCAGTAGCAATTACAGGGGCACAATCATTTGCCGGCTCCTGCTGGCCACACTATTTCTGACACAAATTATGGTGTCTTTGACTCTTTTGGCCAGCTGGGCACACAGCTGGCTCATGTTCAGCTGCTGTTGAACAACGCCCTCTGGTCCTTTTCTGCTGAGAAGCTTTCCAGCTACTCTTCCTCACACCTGTGGCATTGTATGGAGTTATTGTGACCCAAGTGCATGGTAGTTGACAGTGTTGAATCTTACACAGTTGGGCTCAGACCATTGATCCAGCCTGTCCAGATCCCTCTGCAGACCCTTCCTACCCTCCAGTAGATTGACATTCATGCCCAGCTTGGTGCTGTCTGCAAACTTGCTGGAAGTGGACTCGATTCCATTGTCCAGACCATCCAGTGTGTACAGTAGTGCTAATTGTGATAAGAACCTCCTTTGTTTGCTTCATTACCATTGAAGGAGCATGCTCTGTATCAATGAGAAATAACAATGAGAACCATTGCATGAAAGAAAAAAAAATCACTGTATCACAGAATCACAGAATCACAGAAGTACCAGGTTGGAAGAGACCTTCAAGATCATCGAGTCCAACCTCTGTCCTAACACCTCAACTAAACTAAATCATGGCACCGAGTGCCACATCCAATCTCTTTTTAAACACGTCCAGGGATGGTGACTCCACCACCTCCCCAGGCAGGCCATTCCAATATTTTATCACCCTTTCTGTAAAAAAGTTTCTCCTAAGATATCTAACCTGTATTTTCCTTAGGCAACTTAAGACTGTGTCCTCTCGTTCTGTCAGTTGCTGCCCGGAAAAAGAGACCAACCCCCACCTCACTACACCCACCTTTCAGGAAGTTGTAGAGAGTGATAAGGTCACCTCTGAGTCTCCTTTTCTCCAGGCTAAACACCCAGCTCCTCAGCCCTCCTTCAGCTTCCTCTGGGCCTTCACCAGTCTTGTTGCCCTCCTCTGGACACGCTCAAGTGTCTCCACGTCCCTCCTGAACTGAGGGGCCCAAATGGACACAGTACTCAAAGGTGCGGCCTCACCAGTTTGCCGGGGAGTTAGGTTTTAGGGGGGAAGGGATGGACTTTTTCCTCTTGCTTTTTTCGCTGCTTGGCAAACCCACTAATTTTTTTTTTCCCTTTGATACCAGGGGGCCCTTCCCCCCCCCTCCTTTTTTTTCCCCCCCTTTTTTTTTTTTTTTTTTCTTTTTTTTTTTTTTTTTTTTTTTTTTTTTTTTTTT
>CM019216.1:39353982-39381993 GCA_009741485.1 Malurus cyaneus samueli | reverse complement strand
ATCATAACTTTGCTGTTGTACCATGGCTTCCAGCTCCTCTTGTTGTTACCCATGCTGCGTGCATTAGTATACATGCACTTCAGCTGGGCTACTGTTTTCACCCTTAACTCAGGCTTACCATCCTTGGGACTGTTTCCAGAGAGCCCAACTGTATCCCCTCCCCCTTCGAACCTAGTTTAAAGCCCTTTCAATGAGTTCAGCCAGTTCATGAGCTAAAAACCTTCTGCCCTTAACAGAGAGATGGAGCACATCTGGTTCTAGCAGACCAGGTGCTGTAAAGTTTCCCCATGATCAAAAAACCCAAAATTCTGCTGATGACACCAACCCTTGAGCCACTTGTTGATAACGTGGGCTCTCCTATTCTTTTGTCATTTTCCTCTGACATCAAGAGGACTGAACAGAACACTACCTGAACTCCTGCCCTATTCACCACTGACCCAGTGCCCTAAAGTCCCCTTAACTGCCTTGATGCTCCTCCTCTCAATCTCATCACTACCAGCCTGGAGTATCAGCAGTGGGTAGTAATCAGAGGGCCAAATCAGCCCAGTAGTCTCTCGGCAATATCCCGTACCCAGCCCCAGGGAGGCAGCAGATCTCCCTGTGGGATGGGTTCGGTCGACATATGGGGCCCTCTGTTCCCTAAGAAGGGAGTCACCCACTACACTACCCTTCTTTCTTTCTAATGTTAGAGGTGGTGATCTGTCTGACAGCTGACTCACGACTGGGAGGATCACTGAACAGATCATTCTCCTCTATGTCCTCCAGTTGATCTTCTAAATCCAGGGCCTCATACCTATTCTGAAGTGGCACCCGGTAGGTGAGGGGGGTAGGGAAGAATTTCTACCACCTCCCCGAGTGGGGACCCATTCCCACTCCCCTTCATCTGCCGGGTGTCCTCCAATTGCCTGACAGGGAGAGGCATAGGAGTCCTCTGACTCCTGGTGAGGCTCCCTCAAGGATGGAAGCGCAGAGCTCCACCAGCTATTTCCCTTTCACTTTCCCTAATACTCCTTAGTCTTTCTACCTCCTCCCTGAGCTCAGCCACCAGTGAAAGCAAATCGTTCACCTGGTCACACCGCAAGCATGCTCCTTCCACAACGTCCCCTGGTATCGCCGATAGGCTCAAACACTCCGCACAGGAATGGGTCTGGACAGACACATCCTTTTTGGAGGGCTCTATTTGGCTACATACACTTGTAGCATTCCCAGGTCTCAATCGTGTAAGGACCATTACTTCCGAGCACAACAACTAACAACCAAAAGCCCCACCAGCAGTAAACCTGCAGCCCTGCGTGCTTGTCCTGCCTGCGCAAACTGCCTCGCAAACTACCGTGCCGCGCCCTCAGAGGACCCGACCCGGGCCACCGCTCCGCTTCCCTTTCCCCGCAAACCCCGCACGCGTTACCCGGCTCCGCTGCTAGCAGGCGATGAGCATCTCACACACAAAACCATGAACTTCAGCTGGATCCCCAAGCCGGCTGCGGAGCCACTGCGAGACAAGCAGCAAACGCAGGGACGGCCCGATGTACCTGCGAGTCACGGCCCGAGCACCTCTCACTCACGGCACTTGCAAAGGCAAAGGCACCAAACCCGCCAGGCTTTGGCAAGGGACACCGCTGAGCAACAGCGGGGAAGGCAGCTCCTAAACGAGCCCTTGGGACGGGACGGGACGGGACGGGACGGGACGGGACAGCACCACACGGCCACCCCCGGAGCCGCTCCGGCCTCCCCCGCGCACCCCGGCCTCGGCCTGAGCAGCGTCACCTGGAAAGGATTAGGAGTGATTGCCAATTAGCAATCCAATTAGCAATCCACTATTGACTGGGACCTTGTGGAGACACAGCCTGCAACCTTTCCTTTAGTTATGTTCTGTAACATGAACCACATATAAGGAAGCTAAACAAGGATCCAATAATGCTGACATGTCATGAAATATCATTTAATATGTGAACAATATTAACACAGATTATTTGTGTGTGATTTTCTAACCTTTTAAAGAACAAACTGTAAAAGCAAGGAGTTTAGATTAATGGCACATGGTGCAGCAATGCTACTGATTGTACAAATTGTAGAAAAGACTGAAGTCTCTACATCTAAAACACACCCATGGCATTTGAGTTTATCTGCTAATTGGTATCACCAGTGGGTTTTCTTTCTCTGCATGGACAAGTTAGAGACACATATCAATACACAGACTGTAGAGGAGCACTGAATCTCACTAGACCACAGCTGTATTTTCTGTTCTGGAAAACAGGCAATACTATTTTGCTTCTCTTTCATCTGACCCTGAAATAATCCCTTTTCTAATGCCTATCTTTATTTCAGGCCTAGCCTTCTTACTGGAGTTTCATATTAGATCTAAAATCCTTTTTATCACTTCAAGTTTTGGCTCATACCTTATCTCCAGCACCCACTGAATTTTGCCCTACCTCTCTCTGAGGCCTCTCGTTCCATGTAATTTTTTCTCCATATACCAAAGGCTTCATTTTGTTACCTCTGCATCCCAATCTTAGTGCTGGGGGGCCACAGGGGAATGCTAAAACTGCAGATTCAAAGCCTTAATTTTCCTATCTGATACCTTATAGAGCAAAGTAACAAAACTAACAGTTCTGAGAAAACTCCTATCTAACTCCTGCRTCTGTCATATGGATTATGTAACCTTCCAAAAAAAAAATCTTGGATTTTTCTCTGAAAATAAGTTTCTACTGAAGAAATTCAATCTGTAGTTTTCTTGAACAGAATGTAATTATATAAATCAGGTAGATTATTCAGATTGAGAGACTGAGAGAAAAGACAAGTTTCAAGTGTTTTTTTCCACAGTATGTGGAAAAATTTTCCCATTTTTGACCACAGATTTTTTTTAACACAAACCTATCTTTTAAACACCTCAAGGAAATGGTCACTTAACCACATCCCTGACAACCTTCGTCTTGTACCTTGTATGTCTTGTTACCACCTTCTGTATGGGTGAAGACCCAAAATTCCGTGTATCTCCCCTGTTATTTTTAGCCACTCCTTTCACCATGATGGAGACAAATGCGAGAAGATATAAAGATGAAAAAAACATATTGTATGAATTTAATTAACCACAAAAGCAGCCACAGCCAAGACCCCATTAATAACCTCTAGAGACAAGGGTGCCATAATCCCTGGGATCTCCTGGTCAACAAAGAAGGAAAGATGGTGGAGAAGCCCCGCCCCCAATATGGCACCCTCCGTATGTGACGTGGGGACTACAATGCAAAAACAATGTGGTGGATAAGTCCAAACTATGTGATGAACACACAGAACAAAGGAAAACAACACAAACCGCCTCCATACAAAGGTCCCATCACTCTTCCCCCAAAACAACACCAACAGGGACACAGGGACAAAACAAAACCTGGAGAACCTTTTTTATTTTTGTCCAAAAGCAAGAGTCAGTGCTGCTGGCTGTCTCACCTGAAGGGGCTCTCCTGAGTGGCAGCAGTTCCAGCAGCAATTTGGGTTACGAAACACTGTTCCACAGGGGTGTGGTGATCAGCAGTAGTGGCTTGAACTGGGGCTATGGCTGAGAAGCTCATGGAAAGACAGAGAGAGTCTGATATTGTGGTGTGGCTATCCCAAGTGGCAGCAGTCAAAATGTCTGAAGGAAACCTCCCCCCTGGCTCCAGAAACAGGAGAGTTGTCATGGCAAGAAAGGTGTTGCAAGATTTGCTTGTGGGCGGCTGGGGTGTGGCGCTGTTGCCTTCCACAGTGAGTTATAGGAAACTTTTTTTTCCACTTATATCTTCTCTCCTTGGTCTCCTTACTGGTTAAAGGGAGACAGCTGAACTAAACTATAAAGGGGGGTAACTACCTTGGAGTCTCCACCCCATGTTATTGTCTTAAACTGAGACACCTTTCCATCCAGAAATCTTCCTTAATACTGAATCTAAACTTTCCCTGACAAAGCTGTAAAGGATACACATTGTGGTACGGTAGAACTCGCTGTGGCTATCCTTGTTTACTCGGGAGAAGGACTGAACCCCACCTGCTACAACCTCACAGATAGCTGTAGAGAGGATAAGGTGTGTCCACCCCCCCCTTTTCTCCAGGACTCACCCGTATCCCTCAGCTGATCTCCTCATAAGAGTTGTGCTCCAGACTCTTCACCAGCTTATGGCCCTTCTCCTGATTTGCTCCAGCACCTCAATGACTTTCTTGTAGTGAGAGGCTCAGAGGTGAGCGCAGGATTTGAGGTGCACTGTCATCAGTAGCAATTACAGGGGCACAATCATTTGCCGGCTCTGCTGGCCACACTATTTCTGACACACAATTTATGGTGTCTTTGACTCTTTTGGCCAGTTGGGCACAAGCATGCTTCATGTTCAGCTGCTGTTGAATCAACCCCCTGGATCTTTTCCTCAAAGAGAAAGCTTCCAGCACTCTTCCCCAGCCTGTAGCTCTGCATGGGGTTATTGTGACCCAAGTGCATGGTAGTTGAACAGTGTTGAATCATTCACAGTGGGCTCAGACCGATTGATCCATGCTGTCCAGATCCCTCTGCAGCCACTTCCTACCCTCCAGTAGATTGACTTCTGAGCCCAGTCTTCGGTGCTGTCTGCAAATCTTGCTGGAAGTGGACTCGATTCCTTGTCCAGACATCAGTGTGTACGATAGTAGTGCTCAATTGTGACTAAGAACCCTCCTTGTTCGTTCGATTACCTCATTGCAAGGAGCATGCTCTAGATATCATCGAGAATATAACGAATGGACCATTGATGAAAGAAAAAAAAAAATCATCTGTGCTCACCAGAATCACAGAGAACCAGAATATCTCAGGTTGGAAAAAGAGACTCACGCATCATCAGAGTCCGCAACCATCGGCCTAACACCCACAAACTAACATAGCGACCCGAGCTCGCCACATCCAATCCCTCTTTTCTAACACAGCGTCCAGGGATGGTGACCTCACCACCGCTCCCCAGGCAGGCCATTCCACGCAATATTCTATCACCCCTATTCCGTAAAAATGCATTTCTCCAATCGATCTAACCTGCTATTTTCCTTAGTGCAATAAGATGTGTCCTCTCGTTCTGTCAGTTGCTGCCCGGAAAAAGAGACCAACCCCCACCTCACTACACCCACCTTTCAGGAAGTTGTAGAAGAGGTGACTAAGGTCACCTCTGAGTCTCCTTCTCTTCCAGGCTAAACACCCCAGACTCTCCTCAGCCACCGTTCCTTCATAGGGTTTGTGTTCCAGCCCTTCTCACAGCCTTTGTTGCCCCTTCTGGACACGCTCAATGTCTCCACGTCCCTCCTAAACTGAGGGGGCCAGAACTGGACACAGTACTCAGGTTCGCCTCCCAGTGCCGAGCACTAGAGGGAAATCCTGACTCCTGTCCTGCTGGCCACACTAGCGCTATACAGGCCAGGATAACCATAGGCCTTTTTGGCCACCTGGGCACATGCTGACTACATCGTTGGTCGGCTGTCGACCAGTACCCCCAAGTCCTTCTGCCTGGGCACTCTCCACCACTTGATCCCAGCCTATTAGCTTGCAGGGATTTTGTTGCGCCAGCAAATGCAGAATCCTCTGGACTTGACCTGATTAAACTTCATCCAGTTCGGCAATTCAGCCCAGTTCAAAATTTGCAAGGTCTCTCTGCAGAGCCCTCACTACCCTCCAACAGATCGACACACGCTCCCAGTTTAGTGTCATCTGCAAATTTACTAATGAAAGACTCAATACCCTCATCCATATATCAATAGAAAATATTAAACAGAGCTGGTCCCAGTACAGACCCCTGAGGGGACACCACTGGTGCACTGCATGCACAGTCGGATGCGCACCATTCACCATCACCCTCTGGCCCCGGCCTTGTAGCCATTCTTAACCCGCAAGTGAGTGACTCCTGTCTCAAGCGCATGGGCTCAGTTTCTCAGAGTATGCTGTGGGAGACAGTATCAAAAAGGCTTTGCCGACAGTCTAATGAGACAACCATCTACAGCCTTTTCTGCACACCACCAGGATGGGTCCCTGTCATAAAGCGAGACTCAGGTTTGGTCAACACATGCACCCTACCCCTTCTAACCCATGCTGGCACGGGTCGTCGTCCCCTCGTCCATCCTGTACGATGCTGTATCAATCGCACTCAATATAAACTGTTCCATGACTCTTAGGCCGTAGGTACTCGAGGTCAGGCACATGCTGCTAAGTTACCAGGATCCTCTTTACCCTCCGCTTCTTTAGCTTGATGATGCAAGCACGTCATGTCGCAGCAGTCCCAGGTCATTTGCCAGCTTCCAGTATTGGAACCTCACAGTGGAGTCCAGGACTGTGGTAAATGATGGAGAAGTGACTGTTGCAAGCTCATTCTGCCAGCTCCCTCATCACCCTGGAATGGATCCCATCCGGTCCCATAGACTTTATACGATGAGTTCCCTAGTGCAGGCTCAGAAGTTCCCTGACTAGGCGCTCTCCCTGCTCGGAAGTGACAGGGCTGGACCTTCTGTACTCACCTGACACTAACTACCACCAGAGGACAGACTGTCCCGCTGACGACAAGGCTCAATCTCCACCAAAGACGATGCCGAGGCATACGAAGTCCATTAAGCACTATCGTCCGCTTTCTTCTAGACATCTGTCAGTTACTTAATCCCTTCCTGATCCAATAGACACAAAGAGTCAGGCATTGCCCTCCTTTTTCTCATTAATATTTTGTAAAAGCATTTTTCTATTTCCTTTACAACAAGTTGCCAAGTTAAGTTCAAACTGAGCTTTGGCCTCCAATTTTTTTTCCTACATGCCCTAGCAGCCTCCTTAAATACTTCCTGAGAGAGCTGACCCTTCTTCCAAAGATGATATATCCTCTTTTTGTTCCTAAGTTGCTTCCAAACCTCATTGTCCATCCAGGATGGACGTTTCACTCGCCCACTCATCTTTCGTCGCACTGGAACAGTCTGTTCCTGTGCCCTCAAGATCTCTCTTTGAAGTATGCCCACCCTTCTTGCACTCCTTTGCTTTTAAAGGCTGCTTCCCAAGGAACTCTCTGGATAAGTCTCTTAAACTAGGTTAAAGTCTGCCCTCCTGAAGTCCAATGTAGAATCTTATTGATGTTCACCCTCCTTTCACCAATTATTGAAAACTCAATAATTCCATGGTCACTATGCCCCAGTTGTCCTCCAACCACCACATCTCCCACCAGCCCGTCTCTATTTGTCAGACAATAAATCTAGTATAGCCTCTCCCCTGGTGGGCTCACTCACCAGCTGCAACAGAAAATTGTCCTCCACCCACTCCAAGAACTTCCTGGACTAGCCTCTTTTCTGCTGTATTAAGCTCCCAGCAGATGTCCAGGTAGGTTAAAGTCACCTACAAGACAAGGGCTGGTGACCCTGAAACATTCTCTAGCTGCTTATAGAATAAGTTATCCACTTCTTCATTCTAGTTGGGTGGTCTGTAACAGACTCCCAGTAAGATGTCAACTTTGTTGGCCTTTCCTTTAATCTTCACCCATAGGCATTCAACTTCATTATCATTAGTTGCAATGTCCATGGCATCAAAAACTTCCCTAATGTAAAGGGCCACCCCTCCACCTCTTCTCCCTTTTCTGTCTCTTCATGAAGAGCTTGTAGCCATCCAGTGCAGTGCTCCAGCTATGTGAGTCATCCCACCATGTTTCCTAATGGCAATCAGATCATAGCTTTGCTGTTGTACCATGGCTTCCAGCTCTCTCTTGTTTGTTACCCATGCTGCGTGCATTAGTTACATGCACTTCAGCTGGGCTTGTTTTCACCCCTAACTCAGGCTTACCACCCTTGGGCTGTTTCCAGAGAGCCCACTGTATCCCCTTCCCCCTTCGAACCTAGTTTAAAGCCCTTTCAACTGAGTTCAGCCAGTTCATGAGCTAAAAACCTTCTGCCCTTAACAGAGAGATGGAGCCCATCTGGTTCTAGCAGACCAGTGCTGTAAAGAGTTTCCCCATAATCAAAAACCCAAAATTCTGCTGATGACACCAACCCTTGAGCCACTTGTTGATAACTGTGGGCTCTCCTATTTCTGGTGTGTTGCTAAGTACAGATTTACTCATATTCCTATAGTACATCTCTTCTAACTGACATTTTCTGCCCTATCAAACCATTCTCAGGGGATAGTATGAGAGCGTAATTCTTCTTTGACCCATTTTGTAACAAAATGTTAATGTTAGATGAGACACCGTGTCACACACTGTGTTTGCAAAATCATTTTTCCTGAAGAGCTCACATCTCCACAAAGAAAAGACAGTGGATTAGAATTGACCTTAACTTATTTAGCTTTCACACTAGAGCTTTTTCCAGGAGAAATTAACATTAGCTATATGTGGAATAAAATTATGATACCTGTAGTACAGAGATTTAAAGTTATTCTAAGACTGTACGTCAATTTTTCATACTGCTTTTCTAATCCTTATCTTGATTTTTTGCAGATTTATACCAAACAAGGGTTTAGAACAGTCTTTTTCAGATACAAGTTACAGTGCTGCTTATCAAACACATTCTATCCCTATCTTTTCCTTTAAAAATGCAAGTTAATCTGAATCACTGTCATCATGTCAAATCTAAAATCTAAAATGGGTATTGACAAATTCAAACACATTTCAGTTTAGTGCTGATTAAACCACTACATAATACACATCATATATAAGATACTGAAATCAATAGAACTAGTCATATAACACGCTGAGAAAAGTTTTATTATAGTAAAGTTATCTCTAATTTAACCTGGCTAGTTAAAATGCTGTACGGGTCAAAGAAATGATGAAATGTGCTAAGCAACCCTTTTTCAGTGTATTTTCCTTTTTAAAAATTATGGATAGGGTTCAAGAAAGGGGGCACAAATCGGTGGCAATGTAGAGACTCAAAAGAATTTCCCAAGAGATTCATAAAAGATATTTCTTTATTTGCCCTAGGCTAAAATTTATGTAATATCAGCAGTACTTTTGGGTGCTCTGTAAAAAAGTAAAAACTATTCTAATAAAGTTCTGAAATAACATTAGGAGAGAATATTTAGGACAGTGAAATTAATGAAACATAAAACCAATAAATATCTACTGCTTGTTTCCATTTAAATCAGATCTTCAGTAATTCTGTAGCAAAGCTGAAGACCAGATCCAATCTACCTTTTGAAATTCTCAGGGCACATAGTGAAAACCTGTAACAGAGCTCCTTCCCCTCCCCCCCCCCTTCCCCCCCCCAATTTATAGATAAGAGGAATATTTTTAAAGGAATGTTAAACTTTCAAGGTTTTATAATCACACAGTAACCTTGAAATGTTTTTCCCTCTAGGGTCTCTGACTGAAATATAGATTTCTCTGAAAGTCATGCCTGAGTTAATTACTATATTAACCTGCAACAGTTTTAAACGTCTGTACACAGAGTTCTGAGACAACCTAGCTTCAATTTTATTTCTGTTAAAGCTAGACTACACAATAGGTCATTCCTTATTTCAAACATAACAAACTGAAGGCCATAAAGCATTTTTAAAATCTTTAAAAACCTCTTCCCATTTAAATAATTCCCTTTAACCACTCAGTATTTTTATAACTTCAGGGAAAGATGGGAGGGGAAGGAGTAGAGGGGAGGGGAAGGGAGACAGAATACTCAAACTTCTGTGGGGCTTTGCCACATTTGATTTGACTCTCTATCAAAACAGAGAAGATAGACTCACAACAGGAAAGAAACAAATCAATTTTTCTACTAATCCAGTCTGGTTCCATGCTTTGTGATCGGTAGCAGACGGAAAACTACTCCCTGTATAATCATTTGCACATTTTTCATGATATTCATTCTAGAGGACCAAGCCCTCCCTCTTTCAGCAGCCTGCATAAACAGTGTGCAATTAAGTGGCTGCTATTCAGATTTCACATTGTCCTTTTATTAAGTGAACAGGTTCACATCCAATACAGCAAAAATATCCTCTTCTGAAGTCACAGACTCTCTTATATTATCCATTCTCTGATTGTGAGATATTGTTTCCTGCTACTAATTCCAGAATTTCAGAATAATAAGTGGGGTGTTTTCCATTATTTTCATATTCTGTTACAGAATGAATCTGTTGTATATCATCATCTATATTCAGATCACGGTTTTCATTTATTTCAGTTTTATATTTGAATACTGAGTATTTATGTTAGGGTACAGACAGACACTTTAGGCACACTTTAAGGCACAGCCTCTTTCTTTCCCTTGCTCTGGATTCAGTCCCTGAGCAATTCTGCTTGCCTCTGCCTGCTTGCCTTATATAAGTGTGAGAGAACAGGGAAGGAGTAGCTGTGTGTGTTGTGTGTGTGTGGTGATTTTTGTGTTTGGGTGTGTGTGTATACTGAGAGGGAAGGCTTGGAGAGTCCTGTTCCAGCATCTTATAGGAAATTTATGTCCTGTTTCCCCCAGAATACTTAGCATATCACAGAATCACCAAATCACAGAATCATACAAAGAAGATACTTCAAGATCACCAAGTTCAATCATTGTCCCAGCACTGGTACGTCCAAAACTAAACTATGTCCCCAAGTGCCACATCTACCTATCTTTTAAACACCTCAAGTAATGGTCACTCAACCACATCCCTGACAAACCTTTCGTCTTGGTTTAACACCTCTGTTAATTGTCTTGGTTTAACCACCTTCTGTTGGTGAAGACCCAAAATTCGTTATCTCCCCTTTTTTAGCCACTCCTCTGTCACCAATGAGGAGACAAATGCGAGAAGATATAAATGAAAAAAAAAAATAGTGTGATTTTAAACAAACAAAGCAGCCACAGCCAAGACACCCATAATAACCTCTAGAGACAAAGGTGCCAAATCCCAGGGACTCTGTGTCAACAAAGAAGACAAGATGGTGGAGAAGCCCCGCCCCCAATATGGCACCCTCCGTATGTGACTGTGGGGACTACAATGCAAAAACAATGTGGCGGATAAGTCCAAACTATGTGATGAACACACAGAACAAAGGAAAATAACACGAACCGAGCCTCCACAAGTTCCAAAATACTCCTTCCCTCACAACAACCAACAGGGACACAGGGACAAAACAAAACCTGGAGAACCTTTTTTATTTTTGTCCAAAAGCAAGAGTCAATGCTGCTGGCTGTCTCACCTGAAGGGGCTCTCCTAGTGGCAGCAGTTCCAGCAGCAATTTGGGTTACGAAACACTGTTCCACAGGGGTGTGGTGATCAGCAGTAGTGGCTTGAACTGGGGCTATGGCTGAGAAGCTCATGGAAAGACAGAGAGAGTCTGACATTGTGGTGTGGCTATCCCAAGTGGCAGCAGTCAAAATGTCTGAAGAAAACCTCCCCCCTGGCTCCAGAAACAGAGAGTTGTCATGGCAAGAAAGGTGTTGCAAGATTTGCTTGTGGGCGGCTGGGGTGTGGCGCTGTTGCCTTCCACAGTGAGTTATAGGAAACTTTTTTTTCCACTTATATCTTCTCTCCTTGGTCTCCTTACTGGTTAAAGGGAGACAGCTGAACTAAACTATAAAGGGGGGTAACTCACCTTGGAGTCTCCACCCCATGTTATTGTCTTAAACTGAGACACCTTTCCATCCAGAAATCTTCCTTAATACTGAATCTAAACTTTCCCTGACACAACTTAAAGGCAATTGCTCTTGTCCTATCCTTGTTACTCGGGAGAAGAGACTGAACCCCACCTGTCTACACATCCTTTCAGGTACTGTAGAGAGGAATAAGGTGTGTGTCCACCCCCCCCCTTCTTTTCTCCAGGCATCCCCAGTATCCTCAGCTGCTCCTCAAGATTTTGTGCTCCAGACTTTTCACCAGCTTTATGGCCCTTCTCCTGATTTGCTCCAGCACCTCAATGACTTTCTTGTAGTGAGAGGCTCAGAGGTGAGCGCAGGATTTGAGGTGCACTGTCATCAGTAGCAATTACAGGGGCACAATCATTTGCCGGCTCCTGCTGGCCACACTATTTCTGACACAAATTATGGTGGTCTTTGACTCTTTGGCACGTCTGGGCACAAGCTGGCTCATGGTTCAAGCTGCTGTTGAACAACGCCTCTGGTCCTTTTCTGCTGAGAAGCTTTCCAGTACTTCCACACCTGTGGATGTTGGAGTTATTGACCCAGTGATGGTAGTTGCGAGTGTTGAATCTTACACAGTTGGGCTCAACCATGATCCAGCTTGTCCGATCCCTCTGCAGACCCTTCCTACCCTCAGTAGTTGACATTCATGCCCAGCTTGGTGCTGTCTGCAAACTTGCTGGAAGTGGACTCGATTCCTTTGTCCAGACCATCCAGTGTGTACAGTAGTGCTAATTGTGATAAGAACCTCCTTTGTTTGCTTCATTACCATTGAAGGAGCATGCTCTGTATCAATGAGAAATAACAATGAGAACCATTGCATGAAAGAAAAAAAAATCACTGTATCACAGATCACAGAACACAGAAGTACCAGGTTGGAAGAGACCTTCAAGATCATCGAGTCCAACCTCTGTCCTACACCTCACTAAACTAAATCCGGCACGAGGCCACATCCAATCTCTTTTTAAACACGTCCAGGGATGGTGACTCCACCACCTCCCCAGGCAGGCCATTCCAATACTTTATCACCCTTTCTGTAAAAAAAGTTTCTCCTAATATCTAACCTGTATTTTCCTTAGCGCAACTTAAGACTGTGTCCTCTCGTTCTGTCAGTTGCTGCCCGGAAAAAGAGACCAACCCCCACCTCACTACACCCACCTTTCAGGAAGTTGTAGAGAGTGGTAAGGTCACCTCTGAGCTCTCCTTTTTCCAGGCTAACACCCCCAGCTCCTCAAGGTGTTCCTCATCAGCTTGTTCCAACCCTTCACCAGCCTTGTTGCCCTCCTTGGCACCGTCAAGTGTCTCCCCTCCTTCTAAACTGAGGGGCCCAGAACTGGACACCAGTTACTCAGGTGCAGCCTCACCAGTGCCGATATAGGGGAAGGATGACTTCCCTGCTCCTGCTGGCCACACTATTCTGATACAGGCCAGGATACCATTGGCCTTTTTGCCACCTGGCACACTGCTGATCATGTTGAGTCGGCTGTCACAGTACCCCCAAGTCTCTTTCTGCCTGGGCACTCTCCACCACTCTGATCCCAGCCTATGCGTTGAGGGGGTTGTTGCGGCAAAATGCAGAACTCGGCACTTGGACTGATTAAACTTCTCCTATTGGACTCAGCCCATGTATCCAACCTTCCAGGTCTCTCTGCAGAGCCCTCCTACCCTCCAACAGATCGACACACGCTCCCAGTTTAGTGTCATCTGCAAATTTACTAATGAAAGACTCAATACCCTCATCCATATCATCAATAAAAATATTAAACAGAGCTGTCCCAGTACAGACCCCTGAGGGACACCCTGGTGACTGGCTGCCAGCTGGATGCAGCACCATTCACCACACCCTCTGGGCCCGGCCTTCTAGCCAATCTTAACCCAGCGAAGAGTACTCCTGTCCAAGCCGTGGGCTGCCAGCTTTTCCAGGAGTATGCTGTGGGAGACAGTATCAAGGCTTTGCTGAAGTCTAAATAGACAACATCTACAGCCTTTCCTGCATCCACCAGGCGGGTTACCCGGTCATAAAAGGAGACCAGGTGGTCAAACATGACCTACCCCTTCTAAACCCATGCTGGCTGGGTCTGATCCCCTGTCCATCCTGTAGGTGCTGTATAATAGCACTCAATATAAACTGTTCCATTACCTTCCGGTAGAGGTCAGGCTAACCGGGCCTGTAATTACCAGGATCCTCCTTCTTACCCTTTTTATTAATGGGCGTCACATTGGCCAGCTTCTAGTCATCTGGAACCTCACCAGTGAGCCAGGACTGCTGGTAGATGATGGAGAGTGGCTTTGAAGCTCATCTGCCAGCTCCCTCATCACCCTGGGATGGATCCCATCCGGTCCCATAGATTTATGGATATCCAGGCAGCTCAGAAGTTCCCTGACTGCCTCCTCTTGATAACAGGGGGACTGTTCTGCTCCCTGACACTATCTACCAACCCAGGAGGAAGTTGTCCTGAGCACCATGTGTTTTTTCAGTAAAGACCGAGGCAAAGAAGTCATTAAGCACTTCCGCTTCTTCTCATCTGCAGTTACTAAATTCCCTTCCGCATCCAATAGATAACAAAGGTCGGTTTGCCCCTCCTTTTTTCATTGATATATTTGTAAAAGCATTTTCTATTATCCTCACAAGGGTTGCCAAATTGAGTTCATACTGAGCTTTGGCCTCCCCAATTTTTTTCCTACATGCCCTAGCGCCTCCTTAAATATTCCTGAGAGACCTGACCCTCCTTCCAAGATGATATATCCTCTTTTTTGTCCTAAGTTGCTTCCAAACCTCATTGTCCATCCAGGATGGACGTTTGCCTCCCCACTCATCTTTCTCGTACTGGAGCAGTCTTTCCTGTGCCCTCAAGATCTCTCTTTGAAGTATGCCCACCCTTCCTGCACTCCTTGCTTTTAAGGGCTGCTTCCCAAGGAACTCTCTGGATAAGTCTCTTAAAAGGTTAAAGTCTGCCCTCCTGAAGTCCAATGTAGAAGTCTTATTGATGTTCACCCTCCTTTCACCAATTATTGAAAACTCAATAATTCCATGGTCACTATGCCCCAGTTGTCCTCCAACCACCACATCTCCCACCAGCCCGTCTCTATTTGTCAACAATAAATCTAGTATAGCCTCTCCCTGGTGGGCTCACTCACCAGCTGCAACAGAAAATTGTCCTCCACCCACTCCAAGAACTTCCTGGACAGCCTCTTTTCTGCTGTATTAATTCCCAGCAGATGTCGGTAGGTTAAAGTCACCTACGAGAACAAGGGCTGTGACCCTGAAACATTCTCTAGCTGCTTATAGAATAAGTTATCCCTTCTTCATTCTGGTTGGGTGGTCTGTAACAGACTCCCAGTAAGATGTCAGCTTTGTTGGCCTTCCTTTAATCTTTACCCATAGGCATTCAACTTCATTATCATTAGTTGCAATGTCCATGCATCAAAAACTCCCTAATGTAAAGGGCCACCCCTCCACCTCTTCTCCCTTTTCTGTCTCTTCTGAAGAGCTTGTAGCCATCCAGTGCAGTGCTCCAGCTATGTGAGTCATCCCACCATGTTTCCGTAATGGCAATCATATCATAGACTTTGCTGTTGTACCATGGCTTCCAGCTCCTCTTGTTCGTTACCCATGCTGCGTGCATTAGTATACATGCACTTCAGCTGGGCTACTGTTTTCACCCTTAACTCAGGCTTACCATCCTGGGACTGTTTCCAGAGAGCCCAACTGTATCCCCTTCCCCCTTCGAACCTAGTTTAAAGCCCTTTCAATGAGTTCAGCCAGTTCATGAGCTAAAAACCTTCTGCCCTTAACAGAGAGATGGAGCACATCTGGTTCTAGCAGACCAGGTGCTGTAAAGTTTTCCCCATGATCAAAAAACCCAAAATTCTGCTGATGACACCAACCCTTGAGCCACTTGTTGATAACGTGGGCCCTCCTATTTCTTTTGTCATTTTCCTCTGACATCAAGAGGACTGAACAGAACACTACCTGAACTCCTGCCCTATTCACCACTGGACCCAGTGCCCTAAAGTCCCTTTTAACTGCCTTGATGCTCCTCCTCTCAATCTCATCACTGCCAGCCTGGAGTATCAGCAGTGGGTAGTAATCAGAGGGCCAAATCAGCCCAGGTAGTCTCTCGGCAATATCCCGTACCCCAGCCCCAGGACGGCAGCAGATCTCCCTGTGGGATGGGTCGGTCGACATATGGGGCCCTCTGTTCCCCTAAGAAGGGAGTCACCCACTACCACTACCCTTCTTTTCTTTCTAATGTTAGAGGTGGTGATCTGTCTGACAGCTGACTCACGACTGGGAGGATCACTGAACAGATCATTCTCCTCTATGTCCTCCAGTTGATCTTCTAAATCCAGGGCCTCATACCTATTCTGAAGTGGCACCCGGGTAGGTGAGGGGGGTAGGGAAGAATTCTACCACCTCCCGAGTGGGGACCCATTCCACTCCCCTTCATCTGCCGGGTGTCCTCCAATTGCCTGACAGGGAGAGGCATAGGAGTCCTCTGACTCCTGGTGAGGCTCCCTCAAGGATGGAAGCGCAGAGCTCCACCAGTCTATTTCCCTTTCACTTTCCCTAATACTCCTTAGTCTTTCTACCTCCTCCCTGAGCTCAGCCACCAGTGAAAGCAAATCGTTCACCTGGTCACACCGCAAGCATGCTCCTTCCACAACGTCCCCTGGTATCGCCGATAGGCTCAAACACTCCGCACAGGAATGGGTCTGGACAGACACATCCTTTTTGGAGGGCTCTATTTGGCTACATACACTTGTAGCATTCCCAGGTCTCAATCGTGTAAGGACCATTACTTCCGAGCACAACAACTAACAACCAAAAGCCCCACCAGCAGTAAACCTGCAGCCCTGCGTGCTTGTCCTGCCTGCGCAAACTGCCTCGCAAACTACCGTGCCGCGCCCTCAGAGGACCCGACCCGGGCCACCGCTCCGCTTCCCTTTCCCCGCAAACCCCGCACGCGTTACCCGGCTCCGCTGCTAGCAGGCGATGAGCATCTCACACACAAAACCATGAACTTCAGCTGGATCCCCAAGCCGGCTGCGGAGCCACTGCGAGACAAGCAGCAAACGCAGGGACGGCCCGATGTACCTGCGAGTCACGGCCCGAGCACCTCTCACTCACGGCACTTGCAAAGGCAAAGGCACCAAACCCGCCAGGCTTTGGCAAGGGACACCGCTGAGCAACAGCGGGGAAGGCAGCTCCTAAACGAGCCCTTGGGACGGGACGGGACGGGACGGGACGGGACGGGACAGCACCACACGGCCACCCCGGAGCCGCTCCGGCCTCCCCCGCGCACCCCGGCCTCGGCCTGAGCAGCGTCACCTGGAAAGGATTAGGAGTGATTGCCAATTAGCAATCCAATTAGCAATCCACTATTGACTGGGACCTTGTGGAGACACAGCCTGCAACCTTTCCTTTAGTTATGTTCTGTAACATGAACCACATATAAGGAAGCTAAACAAGGATCCAATAATGCTGACATGTCATGAAATATCATTTAATATGTGAACAATATTAACACAGATTATTTGTGTGTGATTTTCTAACCTTTTAAAGAACAAACTGTAAAAGCAAGGAGTTTAGATTAATGGCACATGGTGCAGCAATGCTACTGATTGTACAAATTGTAGAAAAGACTGAAGTCTCTACATCTAAAACACACCCATGGCATTTGAGTTTATCTGCTAATTGGTATCACCAGTGGGTTTTCTTTCTCTGCATGGACAAGTTAGAGACACATATCAATACACAGACTGTAGAGGAGCACTGAATCTCACTAGACCACAGCTGTATTTTCTGTTCTGGAAAACAGGCAATACTATTTTGCTTCTCTTTCATCTGACCCTGAAATAATCCCTTTTCTAATGCCTATCTTTATTTCAGGCCTAGCCTTCTTACTGGAGTTTCATATTAGATCTAAAATCCTTTTTATCACTTCAAGTTTTGGCTCATACCTTATCTCCAGCACCCACTGAATTTTGCCCTACCTCTCTCTGAGGCCTCTCGTTCCATGTAATTTTTTCTCCATATACCAAAGGCTTCATTTTGTTACCTCTGCATCCCAATCTTAGTGCTGGGGGGCCACAGGGGAATGCTAAAACTGCAGATTCAAAGCCTTAATTTTCCTATCTGATACCTTATAGAGCAAAGTAACAAAACTAACAGTTCTGAGAAAACTCCTATCTAACTCCTGCGTCTGTCATATGGATTATGTAACCTTCCAAAAAAAAAATCTTGGATTTTTCTCTGAAAATAAGTTTCTACTGAAGAAATTCAATCTGTAGTTTTCTTGAACAGAATGTAATTATATAAATCAGGTAGATTATTCAGATTGAGAGACTGAGAGAAAAGACAAGTTTCAAGTGTTTTTTTCCACAGTATGTGGAAAAATTTTCCCATTTTTGACCACAGATTTTTTTTAACTTTAATCTGGTTCACAGGTATAAACCTTATGTTTCTGAAATTTGAAGGAAATGCAGTGTCTATGAATAGTATGAAAAGATTTCAGTTTTCCAGGGCTGAATATTTGAATAGAGGCACAGTAAAATAAATAAGAGTTTGATGCTGTCAAAGACAAATTGGAATGGTAAGTCTAATAATATAAACTCACAGCACAATTGGTAATAAACAATGTATCTCTATACATAAATTGAGGTTCATTATATATGTCACGATTTTAGCTGGAAATCTAAAGGATAAATTAAAAATCTGTGTCTTTTTTGATTACAGTGTGAGTTACATCACAAAAAGCACACCATCCAGTGTTTCTCATGACAATGGAAGCAACAGAAGAAGTTAGCACTCCTCACAACATTTTTCCTGGTTCCTTCTTCAGCCCACCCACCCATTCCTTCCTGTCTCCAGTTCTGCTGAACTCTCTGAGGCTACTCTGATTTCCAGTCCAGAGGTGCTCCTGAAAGTTTTTCACCAAAGGAACTCCTTGGGAAGCATTCCCACACCCTGACTTTGCCTTTCCCAGTCTGCTGTATTGGGGATGGTTGGCAGCAGACTTAAATTGGGAATGATTCTGACACAAAAGCAACCAGGAACACCAGGATCCACGGTTGTATATTTTAGTGCAGCATTAAACTATTCTGATGTTAAATGTGGTTCATTCAGGTTCAATTCATAGCCAGCTGAAGTCAGCAGGAGCCTTGCATGGATTTCAGTGATCTTCATGTAAAGCCCAGAGAAAGGAAGACCCTTTTTCCTTGTGTGAGCAAGATAACAGAAATGGAAACAGTAATGATTGATTATGTAGGTCATTGTCAGTTCTGGGAGCTATGTGTTATGTATAATGTATTAGGCTAACCCTAAGGAAAAGTAGTTTGTGATGGGGAGTGGAGATGACTACATTCTAGGTCCTGGAGTACTTGTTTTGTTCATCTTGATGTGAATAGCTTCTGTGTTTCACTGGGTCTTGGTAGGACAGAGATAAATTTAGAAGCAAATTTTGCTTATATCTTCACTCACGGTGTCTATTGACTTAAATGAAAACTGATTTGACTTAGCTAGGGCAGAATTTTGTATGCACACTTTTGAATTTTAATAGAATATATATCTATGTCCTAAGGTACTATGTTCACTTTTCTGATGTTGTTTTTACTTGCCCTTTGTTAGTTTTAATGCTTTTAAAAGAAATATGCACTCCCAGAAGCAAAACAAATTTAAAATGCCTATTTTGACTGTTTCTTATTTTTATATTAAGTATGCTCTCCATACTCTGTGGGTAAGGAAGACTTGATTACTAGAACTTGTGGCTTTTGGTCTTATTAAGGCGCACAAGAACAACTTGGAAGTACACCTCAAATGACTTTCAGAGCACACAGAAATATATCTCTCTTGCATTCCTGAAAGATACAATACTCAAAACAAACACAACTGAGCAGAAACTGAAAAAAGGCTGGAGTTATTGTAGAGTTTAATGATCCATTTTCTTTTTTTTTTTTTTTTTTTTTGGTTGTTGGTTGGTCTTTTTTTTTTTAAATCTGTTACTGGCAGCAGGAAGTAAAGCACAGAGTAAGGAAAAAACTCTTCCAAGCATTTAGGAAAACCTATGTTCTCTCCATGGATGTTTGATCTATTTGTGGTACTACAATGAGCTGCTCCTTTGGCAAGAGGAGGTACACTGGGTGGTTCACACCACACAATTTATTTACAAGCTGCAACAGCTGCAACTCCATTTTTTTTTCCTGAAATACAGAGGGAATGCAGCCAAGTGTAACATAAATATGCAAGTCCGATGTGCCTGTGTCAGATACCATCCTCAAAGATGTTTCACTTAGAAAGAGGGAACTGAAATCTCCAGATATAATTTTACACTGAAAAGAATTAATTAAAACAATGCTTTTAAAGAGTAGAGGATCTGATTATATATTTATTTATCATGGGATGTAGCAATGCAATATGCTAAACAATATTTTAAAGTACATAAGTAACTCTTTTGAACTTTTATTCCCTTATCAAAGAATGCAGCCTCTCTATTCTGCATTGCACCAGTAATCCAGACAATAGCATACTTTTACTGAAAGGAAAATTGTATAAAATTGTGATTATTGAATATTTTCTTTCATTTTAATTGTACTTGACTATCAAATGCGTGTTCCCTCATGAACAGGCTGAATATTGGATTCCAAAGGCATCACTAGGAGTTCTTGCATGTTAAGCTGTTTTGGGCAGTCATGTTGGGATGAAACATGGCAAATTTTATATCTCTCACAAGAGATATGCAAAAGTAGCACAGTTTCTTTATAACACTTTAGTTAATCCCATTTTAGAGCTAAAAATGGGAAATTGCTTTGTTTCCATTCAGTGCCTCACTCCTCAAATTAAGATTTTTCAAGATAAAGGATTTGGCAAGATTATCACCCATTAAGCAGCTGCCAACACAACCAGAGCCATGAAATGCTTTCTGAAAAAAAAAAAAAAAAAGTAATAGCAGGGGCTCAGTGTGCAGCTTCAGATTTCCCCCTTGACTTTTCCCTTGGCCAGCAGAATTCTGCAGTAGGGGTGTTTACAGCATTTCTTCTTCCCCATAAAGAGTAGCTAGTTAAAGAATCATCCTTAAAGTAAAATTAAAACAGTGTTAATCAATGGATGGATGAGAGTTATGGAAGTAAATGTCATAAGTGATTAATTAAATTAATTTTTTAATCTTTTGAATTTCTCAATGGAAAGAAGGTGACAGAGATTGTGAGGGGTGTTGAGAAGCATTTCAAGATCCATCTCTTTTGTTGTATAACTAAAAAAACAGATGCGTGATGTAAATATTCATGTTAATAAATGAAAAAGTGTTTTATGGAAGTATTTAATAAAATTCTTTCAAATTGTGACTATCTGGGAAAATACTGCTCTTGCAACTTTGTCAAATATTCGTGTTATCCCATGTAATTACAGTGAAAAACATAATTAAAAGTTGAAACAAATATTTGAAGAAACCAAAACATCTGGCAGCTTTTTTTGCAGCTCTAGTTATGTGTGATGATAATTGAATACAGCAAGAGTGAACTGATAAATGGACTATCCACAAGAGAGTGGGAAAGATTCAGCAAAAGAAAGACAAAAGAAAATATGTCCGACTTGTATATGCTACTTTCTAGAAAGTTCTTCTTGCAAATTGCACACTATCAAATTAAAAAAAAAAAAAAAACAAACATAATCAAGAGGTTCTGTTAATATTAATTAATATTTTATGTAAACTGAGTATGAATGTAGCCATTTTAGTTTAGGAAAGGTTTTCCATTCTTTCCACTTCATCATTTGGAAGTTATGCCATTTACAGTTAATTTTATGTGAACTTGTAATTCTCTATGCATTTCTGTGTAACTAAAGAATTTGTAATACTCATGATCTAGCACCAGAAAAAAAGCAAATACCTCCCCCAAAACAAAGCAAGCAAACAAAAACAGATGGGTATTGTTGCAACATTAAAAGAAATAATACTATGGCACAATTTGGGTACCATATTTCATGTTTTTCTCACAGGCCTAGAGGTGTGGAGAGATTTAGTTTGCATAACTACTGAAATATGAGTTATAAAAAGAAAAAGATTACTTTCATAAATTTTGAAATTCGGAGAACCATAAATATGGCTACAAACCATGGTGGGAGTCTATGCTGGCACAGATAGGCTTTTTTGTGTCAACATCTCCCTATGGACCTGAGTGATGGATCTGATCCCACCCCATTGCTTTGTGCCAAAATCTTCCCATGGACCTGATCCCTCACATGGCACTGCTGGAGCAGGGAGTTTGGGGAGGCTCCATACCCACAGCTGTTCTGTCTGCCATGAAACACAAAGCCCCATGCTGGGCTGGAAGCTGAAGGTGAAACAGGACATTGTGGGGCAGAGAGGGACTGACTGGGAAAGACAAGCCCCAAGGTATTTAAAGGAGGTTCTCTGACCCCTAATACCCAGCAGTGGCCTTTATCTTTCACTCACCTTGTGCATTCTTTCCTCCCACCCAGCACCCAAGTTCACGTCGGGTACAACACATGTTCGACAATGTTCCTCTCCTCTCCAAAGCTACAAAAGTCCCTTCCAGCATCATCATCCCTGCCTGTCATCCAAGCTGCCACCCAGGGTGGGTCCTCCTGGGGAATCTCTCAAGGACTCATCCCCAGCATCAGAAAAGTGCTTGGTAACTGGTGTGTATCTTCTCCTCTCTAGCATACATTCTGTGTCAGTGGGTAGACATCAACCCAGACATTTATGAACAAAGAAGCCAGAGGGGTGGTTGTCTCACCCACAAGTAGGGTGCTCACTCTAGCTGGCCAAGGGAGCCATGGCCCACATGGCAGCTATTTCTCTGTGTGCCAGATCCACCTCAAGCTTAGCTACCCATAGGGAGTCAGGCATTTGGGAGGTGTTTCACCAAAGGGCCACCACTTTGTGTAATTATTGCTTCCTAATTTAACTTGTTGGCATAAGCCACTGATGGCCACATATATCACATGGCCTCAGACTGAGCTTTCTGATTTTCTGCCTACCAAAAGTCACTTATCTACTGTTACCTGGTCATTACTAGGCTAGATGGATGCCCATATATTCAATTAGATTTTCTTTTTGAAAAGCAGGTGATGTTAGCTTGTATATGTATGCATTATTCTTTCATGTATACTCTTAGGAGGTATACAAAGTACAGTAAGGCAAAATATACTTGCTTAAGTAGAGCTTAATAATTTTCTCCTTTCAAATCAACTGTCAAAGTCACAATACCAATTATTCTCAGGGAAGTAAGGCAATGCTTTAAAAAGGACATTAGCCTTAATTCATATGCAGCATCTTGCTTTCAGAAATCACTGCTACTTTGCTTTGTGGTAAATTATTTTGTAAATCTGAAAAAAAAAATAAAAAAAAAAAAAGCAAGCCACCATGAATGTATCTTTGTGCTGGCAGTTTATGCACAGGTTAACCAAAAGCAGCTTCTCCCCTTTGGTGCATTTTATACCTATTTTGGAAAGAAGTCCCCCGAGCCAATCATAGAAATTCACAATTAAGTCCTTCCTTGATATAAGGCAAGTTAGCTAATTGAAAATTCAAGAAGTATAAAATACCTGTAACTATATTTGTTACTGTTTGTTTGTATTTCTAGGTCAAGCATTTCTATTTCAAGAATTGGATGCTGTACTGAGAAAACAAAGCAGAGCACTATTTAATGCATATTCTGGTCTTAACAACATGCAGAAAACTTATGGCCTCAGGTAACGATGTATTAAGGCAGTAGTGCTCAAATTATAGCTCTTAAGGGACCTGAATATGGCTCTCATGAAACCAATATGTCTCATTTGTGTTCCTTTTGCTGTATTTTAGTCCTGGAGACAGAAGAACAAAGATAATAGAAAAAAAAACCCTGTGCAAAAACACACCTGCAAGGGAATACTGGAACAGTAGAGAGCCACCTTGCTGCCCTTTTAATTAAGTGAAAGGCGCAGCGGGGGGACAAAATGAGGCATGGGGTAGTTACTTCCCTGAATGGAAATGCATATGGCAGAACAGCAAAAAAAATACTCTTTTTCAGATCTTAAAGCTCTCCTTGCCTCCTGGCTAAAGTATCCAGATTCTTGAAAGAGAAAGTCCAGCTGAGTCAAGCCAGCAGACAGTTTAAAAAAAACACCAAATTTTTCTGGTTTAAAAATTGAAGTTCTGCTTTAAATTACTTTGTTTGTGCAGTTGAATGCCTACTTGAGCTTCAGTTTCTATCTTAGCATTTTTTAAATTTATTTACATTTCTCCCAAATGTGAGTTCAAAGGCTGACAATTAATAGAATGACAGAAACGTCCTCCCCCATGAATGTACTTCACTCATTTTTAGTCTGTACAGACTTGAATTTCTGTGACTCTATGAACCTTCAGTACAGATTACAGAGAAATTATCTTTGAATACTCTATCAAACCACATTTTATTCCAGAGGCAGAAAGATACTTTGGTGAGGTTCATGTAGGTTCATTCTGAAGTCACTGTTATGCTACACCCTTTCTCCTGTGTCATTTTTGATATTTCCAGATCTTTATGCACTCAAACTTTATAATGATTCAATCTTAAAATCCATTTCCATTTAAAACTGGAAAAATTGTCTAATATTTCCTATGTGTTTTCAGGATGGATGAATACAAATTTAGAAAACACTAAACATACGTTTAGAAACATATATGTTTGTTCTGTTAACTTTGCATGCATTTTTATCCTTTGTATTTGCTTTTCCCAAATACCTTGGCACATTTTTTGGCCTGTCCATTTTATCTGTGGAAACAGAGTTTTTGTCACTCACTCAGTGTTATACCACACAGAATGTTGTTTGTAAAATACTGTATAACCACATAACAAATGCAGGATCATATCTGCAGACAATCAAAAGTACTTTTAACGAATTGTTCTTGCTTATTTGTTCTGACAGTTTGAAGGGGGGTCCAGTCCCACAGAATACAGTGTGCCTCAGCTCAGTGTTGCATATAAAGGATGTCAGCAGTTGCTTAGAGCGAAGATCTTTGCCCCTGATGCAGTCAGACAGATATGCATGTGCTTGGCTTAATGTACAAGAGCAGCTAACCAGGGACACATGGTGAGGTCTGAGCATTTGGCTCATTTCCTGGAGCACAGTACAAGAGAGGAAAGAGATGTTTAATGATCTTAGGGTCAGCAGACCTTGTGCTGCAAATATACTGGCTTCAGAAAAATAAAAATCATAGAGGTGCTTTTTTTATCTTTTATTGCTAAACAAAGGAAGTATGAATCTTCTGAGCAAACATATGAACAGGCAAACAAGCACATGAAAAACAGAAGGACCCTTAGGAAAGTGTAGTCTTTTAACCTCGTATAGTGTCAATATTGAGTATGAGCAATCATGCCAGGCTGGTTGCACTCTATGAACTGTTTGCAGGCAATTTATAACTCAAAAGTTATTTGAAAACCTTCAAATACTTTTGGCTGTTGCATACCCTTTAAGAGGCCAGTTCTTTTTCTATCACTGTTCTACTACTAGCTAGCACTGGAAATAGAGTATTGAAATAAGATGGATTTAGGATAACTAATCTTGTATTTGGAGATTAGTTTTGTTCATGAAAAGTATGCACGTAAAGTAGTCAGGAGTATAATTTAGATAATTTGTGAAAAAAAAATATGTTAAAATATGTGAAATATAAGGTGTGACAAAATGAAAAGGTACACATGTTGGGTTTTTGGAGAAGTCTTACTCATTGCCTTCAGTGCACAGAGTATCTAGATTCCTAGTAGTCTTGTTGTGACACTGAGTGATTTAAAAGGATGAAACAATATGTACGAGCTATTATGTAAAATTTACAGCTTTCCTATATAAGGGCTACAAGGCTCCTTGCCTTTCATGTGAGATCATTATCCAAAAGTTGTAGTTAGACTTTAGACTTACCAAAATCACACAGTCCAGAGCTCCTGATGTCTACATGAGTCCTGTAACCATATCAGGTTATACAAGGGATGGTGAAGTCATCTGTCCTTTTATTCCTGTGAAAAGAAATGAGATAAAAAAATAATGAATAATGAATAATGAAAATAATATCCTACGATGGAGCAAAAAAACCTTTAACAGACCCAACAGTAACCAGTTTGTAGAGTTCCTTCTTGCCCATGGCTTTCCGAGATAGGTAGAGTGAGCCTTGGTATTATCAGCCATAGTAAGATTTAGCATGTGATGATTAGAAGATGAGGAAGTTTGGTAACAGAAGACTATTTACTTTGGGTTTTATTCACATTAGAATATGCGTGTGTTCTATCTGCAAGTGAAAACTAAAGGTATGCACAGCTGTATGAACAGCAGGATGAAACTGGCCCTTTCTAAGGTCTCTAAACCGCAAAACTTGGTTTTTTTACAGATCAGATTTTTACAGGATTTACATACCAGACAAAACGAAAAAAATTTTCAAGTCCAAGAGAAAAAAAGCCGATAGTAGCCACAGCAACATCAATACAATTTTTTTAACCAGTCTTCAAGTTTTCTTTTCGAAAACTGAAAATAGAGTATCATTCAGCAATTTCCAAGATCTACAGGGGTTGAAATATACAAAATAAATAATTTTAGATATTAGAAATGTCCTATTTGTCCTATATGCATATTTACCTTAATTTTAAATTCTGAACAGAAACACTTATGCTACACATAAATAAAACCCACTTTTTCTTTATAAGCATGTCTGGGTATCCAATGTAGTAATTTAAATAAAATTATGATATTCCTGTACTGGAATGCTTGGCAATGCTTAAAAATTCTAATTTTCTTTTAGACAGAGATTTGTCCTTTTAAAATGTTTCTATAAATTTGATAGACTGTTCAGAAGGTGCCAAAATTTGAGAATGAGAACAAGAACACTTATCTGTTCTCAATACAGAGTAGTAGGCTTCAGGGACTCATTAGTCCACTTTGTCCACACCAAACACCCACTGAAAATACACCTGGGCCTACAGTGCCTATGTCTCCCTGATCTTTTGTGAGATATGGAGGGAGAAAAATGTTATCTTTACAATGCTGAAATAATTTTGTTCTATTCATTCCTTTCAAAGTTCATTTCTGGCTGGATAAGTACATGTGAAGGAAAGTAAAATCTATTGTGATTGTTATGCTAACAAACTCTCGAAATTTGCTGTGACTGCTTGGACAGTAAAATGTCTGCAGTGCATGGCAGCATAATGTTTTCTTTCAAACCTCAGCAGTGTAAGAAAAAGAAAGCTTTGGAGCTTCAGCTAAATAGTTTCGTGTTACAGTAAGTGGTGGAAGGCAGTTCAGCAGTCATCACAGTGCCAGATATTTAAACTGAGATATAAGCATTTATAGCTGCCTCCTGCTGCTTGCCCAGTATTGTTTGCTGGTTTAGAGTAGATCACTGCTCAGCATCTTTGGTTTAGTTTACAGTTATGATGCTTGTGCTGTGTTGCAGTGATGAAATCTCCCTTATAATGCACCCATTCATGTGCTTTTAAAAGTCAGTAAACGATCATGTAGCTGTACTGTGTCACCTTGATGGCATTTTGCTGGTTTGTAGTTGCTGCTGCTGTCTGTTGTTTTAAAATTGTGGAAGTTTCTATCATTTTATCAACTTCTTATTGGGACTGTCAGAAGCCTGTCATTGACCTAAGTAATGAAGAAATAAAACTATAAAACTCAAATCACAGTCTAACACATTATTTTGAAAAAAAAAACCCACTGATAAGCAGTGTATTAAGACTAAAACAGAAGGCTTTGAACTGCAAGTTCTGCTTACACCTAATTATCTTCAGTTACACAGTCAAAATATTTTGTCAGAGACCCAATGCTGTAAGAATGAAAGTTATTGTATTCTACAGTTTCCAGGTCACATGATTAAATAGAATTGAAGATAGCTCATTAAATGAAAAATGCTACCATTTACTTAGAGTCATATAATTTAAATCTAGGACTTGAGTGGATTCCCCCCACTGAATAAGAAAGCATAAAACTTATCCTCATTCCTTTCTTAATTTCTTTCTACCAAAACATTATTCTGTAGGATGAAAGAGTAGAACATGTCCTTGTATTGTACCTTTAATTCCACTATTTTCATGACAGAAAAAGTAGAACTGATTTGTGTTATTGGTTAATTAAAAACTGAATTTCTTTGACTCGTGCTCCAGCTTGCCACTTAAAAATTAATTATGGACAATAACAAATAGCAAAGTGTTCCTTTTTCAGAATAAGTTCCCCATTGGGATGCAATGAAAATGTTAATAATTAATCAAATAGTCTAACTTGGTATTATTTTTTGCTACCTCACTCATATACAAAACCCCACTGATGTTAGTTGACTTTTTTTTGTTTCATAAATATTTATATATAATTGCATTTCGCCTGTAAATTACATTTTTTCACCCCAAAGGGAAGAAAAAACAATTTGTGTGTTAATTTTCTCTCACTGGTTTTGTTCAGCTTCAGTAGTTCTGTATATAAAATAAGAGATTAGATAAAAAGGAATGCACACAACC
>CM019216.1:38929563-39353977 GCA_009741485.1 Malurus cyaneus samueli | reverse complement strand
TTTAAAGAGTAATAATTAGGAAATTGCTAATTTTACTGCAATTCAGGTACATTGATACCTCCCAGCACACAGCGAAAAGCAGGCAATTCATTGTTCCTGTTCCCCCTACCGCCCAACTTTAAAACTAATTTTGTTTAGATTCTGCTGCCCCCTACAGAACAAGTTAATATTTAGCATTTTACAAACCCAAGGGTTGGTGTCCATTATTATTCAGTCTTACCTGGACAAGTTAATGCACATTTTCCATACAAGGAAGCAGAGCTTTATTTGCTGTCATTACAATTTTTTAATATGTTCAACATGACCTGTGCTAAAAAAAATTAAAAAGAAAAAAAAATAAAAAGCCCAGCCAAACTCACCACTTTGTGTTATATTGATATATTTTTTTTTAAAAAAAAAGTGATGTGTACTGTTATTGAACCACTGAATTAAAGTGAAACATATTTTACATGCTCCAAGAAAGCAGAAAGCAAGTTTACTAACCCTTGAATCTCAGGAAGTAAACTAATTATGTACTTTATCAGCTGCTACCTGGATACTACTATTCTTTCCAGACTCCGCTATCTGTAACAAACAGCAGCAGTTAAATGCAATGATGCACTTCAGATTCTAATAGAAAACAGACTGTGAATAGGATAGGGAGGAATAGAAAATACTCTAAATGTAATCTGTATCTTTCTAATTACATTTTGTAAATATAACATGCTCTTTGAAAAGTAATATTTGTACTAGTTGATATTCCTAAAAAGTACCTGTCTAAATAAAAATCAAGACTTAGACTATGCTTCCTGTGGCAAATCTCAAAGTTGAATATGAAAGTTTATTCTCCATGGGTATGCCTACCTGTCTCATACTGCACTGTATGTGTCCATCATTTAGGAGATTATGCATGAAAGAGAGAAAGCCAAGGAATCTTCCATCATATCCAGTCCTTGCAGCTGTGTGGAGAAAGAAAATAAGCAGGAGATTTCATATGGCCTGGATTAGCTCCCTTTGGTGTTACCTTGAAACCAGGCATTAAAGGAAAGTGTCATAAATGTGCTTGAGTTTCTCTTAAAAAAGACATCCCAGAACCACAGTACAGAAACTCACATGTCCTTGGCTGACTGGGATTAGCAAAAAGTTAGGACACTGCACTAATAATATCCCCCCTAACAGGTATTCATTCTTCTGAATGTTTCCCCAAATATTCAGATACTATTCTTGAGAAGATAGGTACAGGTTATGCTTTCCAAAGCATTTGGTGAATGAATCATGGAACACAAAATTAAACATGGCTTGTTTTGCTTACAAAATAATTTTGTAGAAATGTCAGCAAACCCAAGAAAACTTACAGGCATTTTGATTCCTTTCATTGTCTTGGAAACAAATCCCAATTTTTATTGAAGACTTTACAAGAGTTGGCTGTGAATGGGCAGTGAAACCATGAAGACAGACTAAAACACATTAATGGGTCATGCTCCTTAAAGAGGCACAGTAAAAGTGTCCTCAAAAAATCCAAAGATCCTTCTCAGATGAAAGAAATGTTATTCTGATCATACCATTAGTAGTGAAAACCTCTGCATGAGTAAATGCAATAAAGACAATCCTACCCATGTATAAAATATGCTGTCCAGAGAAATTTTCTGGACAGGATTCCTTTCAAATAGTAAACTTTTTGCTTTGAAACATATTTCAGTATTTTCTCACCTATATGTTTAAAGGAATGTATTCCTGGAGGTAGAAAAAGGAAACAGAAAGATGAAAAACTTCAGAATAGGCTGTTTTTTTTTTTTTTTTTTTTTTTTTTTTTCCCAGAAAGAACAGAGACATTAAAGGCAGGGAAAAGCCCCCTAAAAAGTACCTATTAAATGTATTTTCCAACTTTCATCCATTCACTTACTCTGTATAAGAATCTGCCATTCACTCAAATGGTGCATTTATTTACTATGTATGTCAGGAGCATATATGTTCACTGCTTCACAAAAAAACCCTATAATTTAACATCCCACACTAGGCTATTAAAGCTAAAAGCTTTTAGAACAAATAAAAAATCTGACACTTTTCTATGGTTTAAACTTGGCTGGGTTGGGAGGAGGAACTAAGTAAAAGAACAGCTTTGCAAGCTTCATCTAATTCTTCAAACAGACGAAGTGCAGATTCTGTAGATTTAAATATTCACATTAATATTGATTTGCAGGGATATCAGGGAAGAAAAACAACACCATTAAAATGATAGAGACATAATTCCAATTATAGTTGTTGGTAATGGAACTGCTGCATTACTAAAAGCTACAGTCTTAGATTAGAAGGGTACAGCAGTGATTCAAACTGAGGGAGAAAATAAAAGAACAAGAAACATGTCATTGCTACAAAACCAGAACCAATAAAGAATGTAAGCATTTAAACAGCAAGACATTACTCCTCACAATAAAACTGTGCCACTATATGGAAGAAAAACACTTAAGCATTTATCAAATACCTGAAAACATATAGACTCTGAATGTCCTGGGTTTCAGTTCAGACTTCTGAGATACTTTCTGTATTTTACATGTTTGATATTTAATTTAAATAAAAAAGAGGTTGTTGTTACAGGAGCAAAATGTGGAAACCATTAATTCCCCTATTCTTTAACTACTCTTGTCCAGTCAGCCTTGTGTTCCTCTTGACCTTTCTCCCTTACCTTGTCTCTTGTGCTCAGCCCCAGTCTGAGTCTTTTATCTGTAATATAGCTCCAAAATGTGGAAAGGGCCACCTTACCCAAATTTCATTACAGCCTTCTGAGAGGGAAGATAATTAACTGAATATTGGTCAGAAGGCTCCTTAACATATGGGTTCCAGTAGGTTTTATGTATGAGTAAGGTGGTCTTGCAAATTGTGTGATCTCATGGCTGGTGTGATCTGTTAAGAGGAAGGGAGATGAACCATGGGTGAAAGTCATCTTTGGGGTGCAGATGTAAATGTTTTACAATGACAACTTTATTACAGCATTTATTCCCTCTTGTGTTTCTGACAAGACAACTGTTTCATCGTGTTGATGGCAAACAGCATTAATCCTGTGTGAAACATAGTGTTAAAATAATGTCCTTCTCCTTGATGCAATGCAGCATTTTAGTTTTTCACTGGGAGACAGAACCTAAGAAAATTATATTGCTCTTCAGCTGACAAAGAGTTGCAGGATTTTAGAATTCAATGTTCTTTTTCCAGCAAAACTGTCCTTGAGATTACCAGGTACAAAATTATATAGAATTTATAGTTTTCTCTAAAACTCAGAATTATTTAAACAGACTATCTTAATCACATCAGGGAGTGATTCCTTTAACTCGAATGACCCCAACTCTGGCTTTGAAATAACTTTAAAACATTGGTCACATTGTGTCATTCAGGCCCTGGCAGACACTTGGTTTGTGTAAAGATCAAATCTGCCAGTGTCTGTTCAGGTCTAAAAATAAAGGTGTGTAGAAGAAAATCCCTCACATTTTCAGATCATAACTTCCTTCCTTCTACAACCATTATGCAAAATAAGAATGAGGTTTTGACAGACTAGGGGCAGACACAGAAAAAAGCAGAGACTTGGCTTTCTGTACGCAAGTTTACATCTTTCTTTGTAATTTTTGGCTTGCATTTTTTTAAATTTAATTTTGTCAGTTTTGTTTATTTCCCTGCCTTCTTTTCCCATTGCTATCTTGCCATCAGTATTTAGTTTCAATTATGTGGCTATTTTCTGTTGATAGCATGCAAAATGTGATCTAACCTAAATATTTCAGCAATTCTCATATTTGCCCCTCATCTTCTTTTGTGCAGCATTACCTTTCCTTAGACCAGTTATTTCCATGGTAGGATTGCATTCTTTTCTGGTGAGATAGCAATAGAAATCATTTTATACAATGAAACCATTTCTAATTTGCCTTTTCATATATTAAAATGCATCATAGGAAATTTAAAATGCGCAGCTAAGTATCAGAGCATATTTTTAATTTAAGCTACCACTCTCTGTGTTAGCCTAACATATTTAATTACTGGACATATGGATACAGCATTCCCTATATTTTATGGTGTTCAATCAGTTGAAGTAATAGGTGGCAATGCTGTTAAGTGTAGTTAAGCAACATGCACACAAGATGCTGAGTACTTGACATGAATGGTCTGAAAACCTGTTCATCTCCTTCCATGAATCTGGTTTACAAAGTGAAATCTTAGGGTTGGTGTGAGTGCAGTAACAGCAGAGATAAGATTTGCTTAGTAGAAAGGATTCTCTATGGCACAGTGCCACAGTGAGGAAAATAGTTCCTTTTGTAAGAACTTCTATTCCCTTAATGCATCCAGTTGTGGCTCCTTATTTTAACCAATCAGTGCTCTGCTCTATCATCTCCTACATTTAGTCCCGTGGTTTGACAGACAAGGTCATCTTGGTAGCAAAACAAAAGGATTTTCTATTGAATTCGCATACAACATAAACCAGTGGTAGAGATTGCATGATTGTGTTGAGCATATGGCAGACCCCAGAATTTCCTGTCTTGTAAAGATACTGACCCACTGATCTTTTTACCAAAAAAAACCCCTCAACCAGTACTAACCAGAAAAAAGTGTTGACCAGTAACACAGCCCATATACCCATTCTGGCTGAAAGTAAAAATTTCAGTTCCATGGACACCCAAGAGAAAATAACACTCCTTGGTTGTCCTGTTTTGATGTGAGAAAAAGGACAAGAGCTGAGTGCTCTCACCACTTGTCCTGTCAGCTTGCAGCAATCTGTAGCATTGCCCTTCTCTGAACTTCCCTGACCAGATGAATCTGTCTGACTGTGCTTTAGTAGTTCTCCATTACTTTAGTGACTTAATATAACATTGTCTTGATTTTTTTATTTTTGTCTTAAAGCCTTGCTACCAAAGTGAGATACAGAAGGTAAGTGTGCATTGTGTGATAAATATATATTCACTTTTGCCTCATTTATTTGTTTTTAAGGAAATTCAGTGCACTCTACCATTTGTCACATGAGAAACAACTTTTCCCTATAGACTTTTTTCTATATTTACTTTATTTATATCTCTTCTGCACCCACTTTTTGTTTTCTGTAGGGAAAATTTCTAGTCTAAAATGAATGCTCTTGTAGATGCTTTTTATTATTATATTATGTGTAATATGTGTGTGCTTACTTTTTGTGATGGTTTACTCAGTAAAAAATTGGTTTTGATCATCTTCATTGCCCTTCCCTCCATTTTTTCTTCAATCATCTTTCTTCTTGCACATTATAACTACAACTATCCACCATTATCAAGTATGAGTGGTTTTTTGTGTCTATTCATCTTCTATTAAATTCTAAGATCCAATTTGCATCATGGAGCATTACTGAATGATGTTTCTACAGGATTTGGTGTCATGGTCATGCATTACTTGTAAGGCACTTGCTAATTTTGAGTCTTCCACTGTATATCATCAGGTAGGGTTGCATTTTAGCCTTGTACACTTGCTTTGATTGATGAATTGATAAACATTACATTTATTGTATTTTAAAATTTATTTCATTGCAGATCAGACTCATGATTAGAGGTCTTAGATATTCACAGACTATGTCACTTTTGAATAAACTTAATAATTATGCAACATCAGCCAGCACTATCAGTCACTTCCCATACCTGATCCAGACAAATAATGAATACAATGATCAACCACAGGTAAAATACAAACCCCTCTGGGATTCTTATCATTGCCCTCCATCCAGTGCAAGAGTTAAAAATTTTTCCTGCATTTTTTCCCAGTCTTTCAATCAATTACTTAACTGTGACAGGACTTTTCCACTTTCCCACAAAGGGGAAAAAAAGCATGTTAAAAGCTTTTTGGAAGCCGGAATATACTGTTATGAGCCTTATTGACAACTTCATTGACATCACTAAATGTCTCTTCAAAACTTGAGGGTTGTGGCTTTATTCTACAAAAGCTGTATTGACTTTTCACCGCAGTATCATGCATTCACATAATTCCATTCTTTTTTATAGTTCTGATTGCTTTGCTTGGTACAAAAAGTCAAATGCACTCAGACCAAAGGCTGTTCCTATAGAGGCCTTCTAAAAACCTTTTGTGAAAATGACACTGCATTTACTGTCTTCCTTTCACCTTGCTGGTGAGGAATTGAATTGTGCATCACTTTTTTTCTTGAGTTTTATTCTTTACTTTTTCTTCTTTTTGTTGCCTGTTTATTTTTTTTTTTTTTTGGGGGGGGGGCTTGTTATTAACTTTTATTATTATTTTTATATTTGTTTTTTGGTTGACTGTTTTTTTCTTCATTTGAATTTTTAAAGTGATTGTATCTCAACCCAAAAGTTTTAACATTTTCTTCTGATTCTCCTCCCCATCCCACCAGGGTTAGAGGGAAGAGTGAGCTTCAAGTTTTCTCATGAAGAGTAAACTTTTCTAGGAGGAATGCAGATCCAGCATAGAGCTCTCGGGTCCAATCCCCCTTGTCAAGCAACTGGAACAGTTGCCCATGTCTGTGTCCAAATTGCTTCTGAATACCTACAAGGCAGGAAATACAAGTTCTGGACTTTCTCCCTCTATCCTGTTGAGGGGAGGGAGTGGTAGAGTGTCTTGGTGGGTACCTGACAGCTAACAAATGTAAACCTACTGCATTTAAATACTGAAACCAAAATCAGCCAAAAAACCCACACATACCAATTTCATTTAATAGACTTTTCCTAGTCCTATGTTGGTTGTTTTCTCTTGCAACTCCATTTATTTAAAGGAGTTGTTTATGGATATGTTTGCAACCATGTACTTCATGTAGTTATGCTTATTATGCTTGTAAAAAGCCATTTGTGAACTCTCTGTGATGAAGGCCGTGCCATGTTCTGCAGAAAAGCTGCAGAGGTGTTTTCTTTGGGAACCTTCACATGAACTCTTCTACATCCAGAAATAAAATGCCTCTTTGCTTTTAAAAAAGAATATATTTTACATGGGTAATGTAAAATCACAAGTGTGATTTATAAACTCAAACAGGCTTTCTTCAGACTATACAGTCTGATTCTCTGTCAGTAGAGGCTGTAAAAAAACACTTCTATCCCTGTAATGCAACCAGTACTTCAGTGTGGTTAGAATGCATTTCTAGAAAAGCATCACACACATATTTGATAAGAAATAAATGCAATGTACTATAACTCTGCAACAATTTAAAAGGACTGGTGGTGGTGGGATATGTGCTCACTTTTAGTGTTCTCCTTATCATTTCCTCTACAGCAGAAATAACCCTGTTCTATTTTCTCTTCAATAAAACTGCATGGAATTAAATTGAGAGGCAGAACAGCATCTGTGTAGCTAATACTACCCTTGAAATAGCATATGAAATAACACTGAACACTGAAAGAGCATTGAACATTGAAATACATATGTCAAATAACAAATTTTGTTTCTCTTTTCTAATGACTCTGTTGCTGGAAAACAAAGCTATGCCTGATAGCTGTGGCTGGACAGTGGTTCTCTGTATCTTATATGACACATCTTTGCAGGCTCCTTGTCTCATAGCAGGATGATTTCTAGCACTAAGATTCTGCCCCCTACATTGGTCATTATTTTGTGTTCATATTTAGCAGTATCATCTGTGCTACTCATTGTCTACTGGATCTGACTTCACAAGAATCACACCGTGTCACTTCAGTTTTCTCAGTTAGTTGGATAGCTATAATTTTTTATTTATATTTGCTCATTTCTATGTTAAATATACTTCATATATGTTCAAACAATGAAGACAAATGGCTTTATTTTATCCCTGGAATCTTAAACAGTCTGGATTGAGGAAACACTTTGCTAAGTATTGTGCATTCATACACTTCTTAAACAGTGGCATCTGACTGAAAAATGCAAAATAAGACACGATCATATGTGCAGACGGGTTTGCAGAGAAAAAGATGGGTACAGCAACATGCACGGTTACTGGCATGGTCTTCTTTGATTGAAAAGCTGTAGTAGATACACTTGTGTAACAAGACAGGTCAGAAATGCAGCTAATATGGTTTACTAATTAAGCATTCAGCTATGTGACTGTGATCTCTGCTTCTTTAAGGAGTTCTGCCAGACTGTCACAGTTCCCATGTTCACCAATGTGCAAGACACAGAACTTCTTCCTTTAACCCCACAGGCCTTTTTTATTTCACTGTTTCCCTTATGGAACAAAAGTAAACCAGGGCTGATGACCTGCCTGAGGTTTTGAAGTAAGGGACGTTCAACATTATTATAACTTCTGTCATATGTAAAGTTGGTACACCAGCAAAACTATTCTGCTGTCCTGTCAGTGGGTGTAAAAATAATAATTTGCCCACAAAGGACTTGCTTTGCTTTTGAAGTAACAAGAGATCTGGTTGCAATAGCAATTCTTCTGGGAACAGGGTTAACTGGCTGCTCTTCACAGTTTTCATATCCGTCAGAAAAAAAAAAAATATCCAGACCAGATCATTAGGCTTATCTAAATATACCCTAAAATCTGACATTTAAGAGTTTAAATTCCCATTAAAAGCTACAGGAAGGTAATAAAAATTGAAATTAGACAGTAGTGTCAGCACACTATATCTTTGCAAGAAAGTAATCTCAAGGTTGAGTAATGATGGGATGGGTTTATGTTAAGAAAATACACTCTTGTAGCCTTGGGAAAAAATCCAGAGAATATCAGAACATTATTTTCTGTTGTCTCACACTAACACCAAATGCTTAATACAGCGTTAAAACCCCGCATTGTCCAGTACACTGGGTTTAGCTGAAACAGGTAATTTTCCCCACAGCAGCCCTCACAGAGCAGTGCTGAGCTGTGCACTGGGAGCTGGAAAGGAGTGACAACACATCAGTGTTTCAGCTGCTGCTGAGCAGCATCAGAGCTGTGTCTCCAACATCCCTCCTCCCCATCAGTAGGCTCGGGGGTGAGCAAAACCTTGGAATGGGAAACAACTGGAATAGCTGACCCAAACTGACCAAAGACATCTGCTCAGTTATAAAAGCTAAGAAAGCAGTGAGGAAGGCCAGGTGAGAACATTTGTTGTTTACATTTGTCTTCCAGAGCAACCACTGCACTTGCTGAAGTCCCTTTTGCTGGGAAGTGGATTTACATTGTTTGGTCATGGGAAGTAGAGAATAAAAAAATTAGGGTCTTTTTTTCCTTTCCTTGCATGGGATAATAGTTTAGTAAACTGCCTTATCCCAACATGTAAGTTTTCTTACATTTATTTTTCCTCCCCTATCCAGCTGTGGAGAACTGGGATAGAATAGCTTGGTAAGCACCTGGCATCCAGCCAAGGTCAGCCCACCACATGCACCTTTAGACAACTATTTAAGGTCTTGGTTAAAATTGGTTAAAAGAGAAGCAGACACCTAAAACTTCTTGCTTTTATGACCAGAGAAAAAATCCATTTCATTGAGAATTTCACCGTGAAACTTTAAGAATTCCACAACAGTTCGAAAAAAATAATCTCCACATTGCTCAGGAATCTGTATCTTCCACCAAATAAGAATTCTGTTGACTATATGGGTTCTTATATTTAATTATTTTATACTCCAGACTTACTAGTGGTCACAGATACTGAGTAGATTTCATCTCAGGTAATTAGGTGTTTACTGTGTAGGTATCCACATCAAAATTTCAAAAGCTTATTTTGTAGTCAAGGAGGAAAAATAAGCAATCCCAGGCCATGAGTCTTTTGAATTATTTTAGATGTCTGTTTTAGAGCAGGATAAATCAAGCCAACAAAGTGCCAACTGACTTTGCTGACTGCCTAGAAAGAGAGGCCAAATGAAGCCCCACATTTGGTAGATTAATAATGCCTTCTGAGAGATATGGTGTGACAGCACAAGGTTCATGTTAACTGTTTCATGCATGGCTTCCTAGTAAAATAATAGACCCAGAATAAGACTGTTCAAAGGCAGCATGTGTGTGAGAAGCAAGAACTACAACGGCAGATAATATAGAAAATTTGTATCTTGGGATGAGGGAAAGTCAGAAAAATAATAGAAGGAAAGAAGAAATAGTCATCTCAAGGAAGTGAGCTGATGCAAATGGAAGGGAGTAGCAATCAATATGCACAGCTGTGATCCCACTCAGATGTTATGATTACAGACTGCTTTGGTCTTATTAATGTTGTATAATCACCAGCCACCAGAAGTGTGAGCTTGTGAAAGTAGAACGGCTGAAATACAGGAAAGAAATGTATCAAAATGGAAGGCAGAGGCATAAGTTTATGGCAGCTTATAGTGACAACAGCAAATACTGTCTTCTTGACCTGTCACTGAGAGAAATTGTATTTCCCTCAATTTGGCTGTTTGGCAGGCACACAATTTCTGGGGTTGACATCATCATTTATTCCTTTTTTTGATGTGGTTGGCAGCAATTTCAGCTGTTTTGCAAGAAGCATTTGAATTGCCTATTAAGAACTTTTAATCTGTTTATTTATTTATTCTGAAAAGCATACTCATGCATGCATCATCAATCATCCTCTATGAGTTTGAGTCAGCTGTGGATCCTGAGCTGAGCAGCTGACTCATTGTGACACTGAGCACACGGATCGAATTCTTGTTAATTGTTCCTACTGACGTGATCAGTGTCATAGGGACAGAGTGGGCAGACTGAAGTTGGGGTGTTTGTACCTTAAAGTGAAGGCTGAATCATGTAGACATCCTGTGTCTGCAACTCAAAAAGAAGCCTTTAGTCAGAGGAGATACAAAAGCAATAGTTATGAGATTGTTATTATGACAATTGATCCATTCTAAAATTGTTCAGCCATAACAAGGGGCATATAACAATGAGTCAGAAGGAGCAAAAGCATTCGCTGGCTTTAGGGTATCACCTGACCTCTGTAGGAACTCTGGATCTTACGACATATCTGGGATTGCTGGGATAGAGGAGAAGCAGTAGTCATCTCCACCATATCAATTTACTCTGTACTTCTCAGTCTGCTCTAAACTTCCCCAGCTCTGTTATGTGGCTCTGACTTTTAATAATACCAGTGATATGTGAACCTGGCAAGAAGAATACATCCTAAAATGGAACTTGGTGGGGTTGTGCAAATCCTGGATGCATATTTTAAAAAAAAAAAAAAAAAAAAAAAAAAAAAGAAAGTTGAAGGTCCTGGCAGACAACAAGGCAAACATGAGTCAGCTGCTAAAGATCTGATAAATCTCACAAAAAAACATCATATGTAACCATGCTGGGTTAATGACAAGAGTATAAAAGAAAAGCTGAGGGAACTGATTTTTCCTAAGGAAAAATCAAGGAAAGCTGGATCTAATCCTTGTGATGATTACAGAGTGGAGCAAACAATATATAGTTTGAGACCAAATGAAATTGGTTCCTTCACCCTGGAGAAAAGAAGCCTGAGGGAGAGTTCACTGCAGACTTCCATTGAAGGGAGACTGCAGAGGAGGTGGAGTCACACTTGTCCAGCATATGATGAGTGGCAAGATACAGCAGCCATAGCTTTCGGAGGGAAATTCAGATTGGACAAAAGAAAAAACTCCCTGCACAGAAAGTGTTTAAGCGCTGAAGCAAGTTACGCACAAGGGCTGTAGAAAAAGCACTGTCGGAGATATTCAGAACTTGACTGAACAAGACTCAGAGAAACTGATTTAACTTAAAAGCCAGCACTGCTCTGAACAGCAAGTTATCCTGAACGATGTCCTGGGTTCCATTCCAAACATCCTTTCTTTTTATGATGCTTTGCTTCCTTTTGGCCCTGGAATTAAAGAACTTTCTCTCTGACAGCTGTTGCCATTAATAATTACATGAAATCCTGCAGGAGTTCTTGTCCAGCTACCTTCATCATTGGGCTGCTGAAATCAGTCATGCAGACCACTGGTGACTAGAATACGTTGGAACAAACAGATATAAACTAATGTAAATTAGAGGAAATGATGAAAATTACTTGTATCCTGTATTAGTTTTGGGAAAATAAATCATGCCCATCATAGTAGCTATTCACTGAAAACATCTGTTCAGTAGAAACTAAAAGCAACTAAGATTTTTTACTTTATTAAAAAGAAATAGAGATCACTGAGAATCAGACACTAAGGCACTAGATCCTCTGTGATCTAACTGGTGACAACTTATTCTGGTTTTCACAGCAAGGCTAAAGTAATGTTACTATTAACTTACTCAGGTAAGAATTATTTCTAAGGGAGGTTTTCTATAGGAAGGAATTCATGATGTCTTAACGAACTCAGTAAACCACCCAACTCAGTATATAATGGTCTGAGTATCAGAATTACGGGTTGTTGACTGCCTTGATAATGAGATGGGGTTTTGTTCCAAATGTCAAATGCATATATTCTGCCTTTTCACCACATTTATCCATAAGTGCTATACGCTCCGAATTTCACAAATTGTCGGGCATATTTATTGTGGGAGTTTAGCTTTCTGCTTCCAGTTCCCTTTTCATTTAGAATTGCTAATTAGTTACCTCACAGTTTAAGATGATATGGCATAGACTGCAAATTATTTCAGGGTAGTTATAAGCTAGATGAAGAGCAGCTGAAAAACAGGTGTCTGCCTTATGATTGGATGCTGTGTTAGGAATGAAGAGAAAGTAATGATTGCTGAAGAGGGAAGTTGGATAGAAACCTTTATCTCAACATGTAAGTGCACAGAGCATGTCTGACATTTTATGAAGTACAAGCACCACCTCATTTCAGAGGTTTTAATGGCAAAATTAAAATAATATTTCAGTGAAAGTGTAGGATACCAGATGAGGATTTGCATTGAAAAGTGTACAGAAGGTGTCCTTTATACTGTTTAAAATGTGTGTGCTGTGGCAGAGGCAGAGGTCTGAATTATACAGTCAATTTTCATCCCATTCTTGAAGATGAACTATGTCTAAATGGACAATAATTCATTGTGCTATGCTTTTCTATTGTTTTCATGTGCAGTTTTAATCAGTTTAAAATGTGGTATGCCTAGCAATATGGATTAAAGCTCTTCCTTCTGGGGCAATCTATACTTTCCTTCAAGTACAGAAAAGCCTTAAACTTCTGATGAGCAAAATCCTTTGGCATCCAATAATTTCACCAAGATTTAGCGTCCTTTTTTTTCAGGTATTATGTATAAGGCCAAAGAAAATTCGCTGATTTTTTTAATATCATTCCTTTAACTGCAATGACACCCCAAAGCCTTGTTGGAAAACATTCCTGAAAAATACATCCTATCAAGTTTTACATGCATATATTTGAAGACAAGTCTCTGCAAAAATAAAGAGGATAAACAGGAACTTTTAACCTCATTGAACTTTTTTGGTCACCTCTAAAATAAGCAGCATAAAATAGCACAAAATTACTTCTTCACTAGTCATTTATGACTCCTTGAAATTTCCCAGATATAAAAAACCAAACAAATTCAAACCCAAAGAAAACCAAGGAAACAAACACATAATAGTTTGAACATGTTGTAACTTCGCAGTTTTTATGAGTGCACAACACAAAACTGCAGAATTTGCAGGCTGCAGCTGCCCTTTCTGTTCCTACAGAGACTGCTAAGGAAGGAGAGAGTGTGGAAAGCACATAAGGCTGGAAGTTTAGCTGAAATTGGACTGCTCTGAGAGCCACAGGAGGTCTGACTTGAAAAGCACATTTACATGACATTTTCAGCATTGAATTCTTGAGTTTGCCTTTCCATTCTGAGTAAAATATTATTTTTCCAGAAAACAAGCAAACACATAAAAATTCAATTTCCTGGTCACTTCTTGCAAAACATATTTGGAACTCTGTGCCAGAGAAAAGTGACAAAGGTTTTAGTGACACCTTTGAACATCATAGTATTGACAGAAATTTCTAGAATCAAAATTATCTGCTAACAGGGAAATCTTGGTACAAAATTCAGAAAACAAGCATGAATTCTAGCCATTGTGAAAGATTGAAGAGGAAGTTGCTATTGTTTCCTAGTATGGGCAAAGATTATTCAAAGTACCTATGGAAAGAATAATTTTTCCAGCTTGGCACTATAACTTTACAGAATCAGTTTTTCTTATTAAGAAATAAAACTGTTGTAGGAGATCTCTTGACAAGTCTTGAGACAGTCATTAATACAAGGCAGTGCAGGAAGATGAGCCCTTTCCTCTGTGCTGGCAAAACTTGCTAGAGCAAAGAATTGTCAGTTTTTATCTTGCAGTCTGCCATATAATGTGATATGCACCTGATTCAGCTTCAAACTTCAGTACTTGGAATAAAACACCATTTTTGATTATGACATCTAGAGATGTCTTCATCATGATATCTTTAGGTCCTGTGGATGCCCATACTTTGGGATGGGGGACTTGATTCAATTTACTAAAGGTTTTGGGGAACATTGGAGGTGCCCTACAGTATTTCATCGAGATTCTAGCTGCCTCTCTAGATTATTGTGGGTGCCCTGTAGGTCTTGTCTCAGACCTACTAGTTACATGGGAAGGTCTCAGAAGGCTTCACATGCTTGTTAGACAGCTGAATTTGCAGCCACTAGGGAGGCTAAGAGCACAGGTATAAGTTTTAATGCCCCAAAGTGTCACATAGTAAATGATATACAAAAAACTCATGTCTTTGTAAAGTGACAGCTGGAGACCTATGAGAATGTCTTAGGATATCATTAATAGTCACGTGTGGGCACCTGAAGAGATTCCTAACTGCCTATCTAAGCTATAGATTTATGCAAGTGTCTTTTTTTAACCCCAGATGGCAACTAAGGACCATGTACCTACTCACTCTTTCCTCCCCTTACCCCCTCCTGTGGGATGAGGAGAATAGGAAAAAGGTAAAACCCATGGGTTGAGATAAAAGCAGTAAAAATCAAAATAGAGTAACTTATAGTGATAATGCTGATGATGGTAATAATAATAGTAAAANAAAAAAAAGAGAAAGGTAACCCCAAGGAATAAACCCCAAGAATAACAAATGACCCACAATAGAGTTGCTCACTCTCTTCTGACTGATGCCCACCCTGTTCCCAAGGCAGTGATTGGCCCCTCCTGGACAACTCCCCACAGTTTGTATACTGAGCATGGTGGTCTGTGGTGTGGAATATCCCTTTGGTCAGTTCAAGTCATTTGTCCTGGCTCTGGTCCCTCCTGGTTCCTTGTGCACCTGCTTGGTGGCAGAGCATGAGAAACTGAAAAGTTCTTGATTTAGGGTAAGCACTACTTAGCATCAGCTAAAATGTCAGTGTGTTGTCAACACTACAATTCATTAACACTAGAACTCAAAACACAGATAAGAGAAATAAAATGCGTTCCCAGCCAAATCCAGGAAAGCACGATACAGACACCAACAAATTTTACAAAATTATTTTAAAAGATTGTTGTCTGAAGATATATTCTCAATACTAAAAATCCCCTCTTTGGTGATATGTTATGTTATATAATATAAATATATGTTAATTTTGATTATTTTTTTCTGAATCTTAGAGAAATTAATTTTACAAAAGTTATATGAATTAAAGTTTAACATAAGAAGTAGAATGATGAATATTTGATAAATGTGCAATGATAAATATTTGATAAATGTGTAATGCATCCATATAAATACCACAGATTATCAGTTTATTTTAAACTGAGGTCACAGTTTCATAGAATTTGATGCTATTTCCTTAATTAAAACAGGCATCAGTGAGTAAACAACAGGGCATTTGCTGAGACTTGTTTGTCGTCTTCTGATACCATATTAAATAATTTTGGCCCAACAAACTAAATTTAAATTACAGCCTTTGCTTTCATCATAACATGTTTTGAGCAACCACCTTAATCATGTTCATTCTTAATTGCAATTTCTTTAAGACTAATTAATATATTGTAACAGTTGGAAGTCCTCATAATTTATTAATAGGCAATACTTTCTCTTTTCTAACCCAACCTCTAAATGACTGAAGAGATCTGAAGTGGCAGTCTCCAAGAGTTCAAGATGAATTGATATTAACAAACTTGATAAAGCAGTCTCACTAGGAAGAGATCTGTCAGATTTAACCCTTCTTTATGTATAATTCTCTCTGTCAAATCCATTATTTGCTTACTCAACAATTTATTTGAAAATATAATGTTTAAATAGGAAGACTTCTTAATAGTTTCTAAAAACTGATTGAGGAATAGAGGAATAGAAACAGATGAAACATCCAATTGTTCAAAATCATTATATGTTGTTGCTCAAAATTAGGAACAACATACCATGGGAAAAATAGTTATTCAACTAAATTACAAACATACCATGCTTATTTCCCAGAATATCTACAGTACTGGTTTGGTTGGCTTGTTAGGTTTTTTTTCCTTCTTTTTTTCCTTTTGTTTTAACCTCTAGTCATGCTGTCTGCTGATTGGTCACATAGGAAACAGCATATAGCAGTAAATTACTGAGGTTCAATGAATCTAAATCTGTAATTTCCATAGTATGACTATAGTGAACATTTACTATTTTTTGTGGGTTTAACAGTGGGTTACTGAAGTGCGGCACAGTAGAAGGTTTTTTTTTCTGTTTTCTTGTATTTTTTTTAATAATTTCGTTAAAGCAACTTATATAACATGCTTATTAAAGTCTTAAATAAACTGACTTAATAGTCAAAGTAGACTGAAGTAAATTTTTTTGGCAGCTTTTCTTTCTGTTAATATAGCTGTGAGCCCTGCTGAGACATGTAAAGAAAGCAATCATTAGGTTAACGCTATATTTTATTTCTATGGTAAATTAAATAATGAAGAGACCAAATTTCATACCCTTCTTTCACACCTCATAGAATATTATGTTGTCTCTAGATGAAGACAAGAAATTAAGAAAAATTAAATAGACTGTTAAGTACAATTTATCCACATCAGAAAGATTTATAAAACTTCTTTAAGAGGAGTAGGATAAATTGTTATTTTTTTTTCCTAGAATTTGGGTATTCAAAATATAGTTTTTTTTTAAAAAATTACAAGCTTCATTGTAAGGTTTGGAGCAATGCTTATGCTCCCTGAAATGAGAATAAGAACATAAGCCCTGCTTTAAATGAGAAAAGTGGGTTCAAAATACAATGGAATATAATTTAGAGAATAGGAACATAATCAGCTGGCTCTCAATATTACGGATGGGGGGAAGCATCAGCAAGAAAAGACACAATTTCTGCCATACAAGTGACTTGACTGCAGGGTCTGCAGGGAAGATTTAGGAAGAAAGAATGTCTATGAACCGGAAGGCTAAAGAGAGAGAACTGGAGCATTGCTGTGAACTCTAAAAGGATACCTAATCCAATGATCACTAATACAGCTCATGTGCATGCTGAACAATGCGTCTTTACTCTGTGATAATTCATTACAGGTAAATCTCTCAAAAAAAGCTTTAATTGAGCATGCTCATAATTAGATCATGAGCTATGGCTTCATCTCTCAGACATTACCACCTCTTGGCAAAATAACTTCTGTTGCCTTTTTTATACCAATACATGTATGATTTCATAGCTAGTTTCTTGCAAACCTAGACATCTGTGAAGAACTATTACCAACTTCTTAAAGATCACATTTCACAACCAAAGTTGTCTTAGAAAGATTGCTAAAATTTGTATTTATCCTGCTTCTTATGCTTTAATTTTATGATCATATCAGTTTCATAAAATGAAATTTAGAGGTAAAATAGTTCAAAAATGTATTAGAGTTGTGATATTGACCAAAGTACTGAGTGAAGCTGAATTGTTGGATTAAATACTGCACAAAGTGATTGCCACACAATGAGTGGACAGAAAACTCCAACATCTAAAAGAAAATCAGAGACTAACTGACACAGTAGATGTTCTATGGTTTACTCAAACCAATTAAACATATGAACAGACCTTTGCAAATGGAACTAGAAAAGAGATTCATTATAAAAGAGAATGCCAGAAAGACAAAAAGAAGCTACAAGATTTAGTATATATTGCTTGCTTCTTCTTGCATTCTTTGCTATGATGTTCCAGATTTTGACACTAGGTTTCTTTAAAAATCACATCTGAAATTTTACTGTAAGGTATATAATATTTATAGAAACAAACTGTCTCTGATTTATTACAATAGCAGCTATGTTTGTTTCTATTCTTTTCTTTCTTATCTTTTTTTTCACCCCCTTCAGCATAAAAATCCCTTTCTGGAGAGGATGGAGAGACAGGTGACAGCAGATCTGAAGAAATGCAGCCTGGAATCTAACTAAATTGACTAGTGCAATGTTGTACTGTTGCCAGTTTGTATTTGTTAGAAGTAGTTAAAAGAATAAGGTTTAAAATATGTTTGTGAGACAAGAAGTTGGCCCAAAAATAATGGAAGACTACAAATAAAATTATGTTTTCTTGGAAAGGAAAGAAGGAATCTTCATTGGAAAAGAAGATTCTCAAAAAAAAAGGAATGTCCATTCTAGGATACTTTTTGCAGTTGATCAGTTCTTTTGTTTCACGAGTTTCCTTTAAAACATTTTGTTTTGCAAGGAATGTCTTGAATAGCAAAAGTATGTTACTAAGAAAATGATTGAGGCAAATATTGGAAACCTCAAGCATTCAAAACATAAAAATTAATAGAAATGTTTGAAAAATCACGAGGTTTTTTATTATTATTTTATTTTACTTAGAAACTTTTGTAATTTTTCAGTAACATTTCATTGTCTTTACCATTTTTTTCCTCTATATATCATAGTCTCTGGTCATTTAGTAATTTGGGGTTTAAATCAATGTGACTATTTTTTATACACTTGGATATCTCTTGAACTTGAATATTTGAAAATATAATAATTATAATAACATGGAAAGTACCAATGAGGTTTATCATAGCATCATTTACATTTATGTTTTCAGATTACTTTGAGATTATCTAACAGTAACAAAAGTTACATCATCAGAGGTTTTTGACTATGATATTCCCATGTTCTAATGTAAAAATAATATATCATTTTTTCTCAAAAGTTAAAATTCCTGGCATTTCATTTATCATTTGCAAAAGTCTATACTGCAGCTTCCTATGCTCATAGGTATAAGGCTGTCAAATTATTTATGAGAGGAGTTAACAGTTCGTGGACACCATAAACTGAAGCAAGACCAAACTCAGAAAGCTTGCACCTACTTCCTACCTGTCAAACCAATCAAAATTCAGATAAGATCCAAGCTTTCAAAAACCAGCATAATTAAAAGAAATTACTATTTCAACTGATTTCAGATCAAGCTTTCAATCAGAAAACACGAATTCAAAGGTCAGTACAACAGCCAGGAGAAGAGTATACAATATAAATGAACACTATCTAAAAAATTAAAGCTGCTGAGCTCTTGAGTAAAAGGTTTTCAGGATATTGTTGTGGAGGCAGAATAATCTCACTGGGCCCAGAAAGATTCAACTGTACCATGGGAAAGACTGACCACTCCAAGAGAAGTTACTTGTATCATTTTGTTCTGTAAGTTTTCCACTTGGTATATTCCATACTTTTTCCCCTCTTTAACTTCTTTCTGAAAAATTCAGAAGCTGAATACACTTTTTCCTGTGAAAGACACACACTTTTCTCCCTTTCTTTCCTTCCCTGTGATTTTGTACTAAAAATAATATATATTTTCTGATATACTGATAGCATGTATCTGCTTAGCCCAGAAGGGGTTTTATTCCCCTTTCAAACTGAGTAGCGATGGAAAGATAACATTTAAGCAATTTCAGCAACTCGTGGCTATTTTCCTGAGGGATCTTATTGTCAAGTTTACAAATTTAAAATCAACAGTATCCTCAGTCACTCTATACTTACTCTATTTTTAGTCTATAGTTATCACATGAATTTAACATTATTCAATACTTGTCTAAAATGACTAAGTGGGTAGAACAGTGTTATCCAAAATTCCTCATTGTTCTTTATAGGCAAAATTATCCTTTAAGGCATCAGCAAGTTACACCAACCTTCATCTAAGAGCCAATGAGATCCTTTTTCTGTGTTCTCTGTCATCCACAGCTGACTTCACATTAGGATGACAAATAACCTTCCTAGAGTTTCAATACCCAGATCTTCCTCCCATATTCTCAACATCTCTGGAATTAATCATTACACATCACACTGCAAAAGTTTATCTGTTTTCATGTAAGAATCCAGTAGTATTTAAAACAAACCAACAATAAAGAACAAGTTTCTTTCTCCCGGAAAGAAAGGACCTCTAATTTCTGTATACACAGTAACAAATGTAAAAGACAGAACTCTTACCATCAGGACCTATTACCTGTTTTAAATTGTTTCCTAGTTTTAAGGAACTAAAAGAAAGTTTCGATAACTTCTGCTATTTACCAGTTTCAGTAAATAGTTGTACAAGGAAAAATAATTTAAAAATAAGATTAAAATAATTGTAGTAATGCAAATTCACTAATAATTTCCATTTTTGGATGCAGATTTTGTTCTGCTTATGTGATGTTCTGTTTATGTTCTGAAATTTGATGCATCCTGTTCCATTTTCTGGCTGTTGTGTCTCATTTCAGAGGTGACAAGCACGTGACTGAGGTTTTTCCAACTGCTATAAATTTAATTATTGTGTTTTTTTTGTTTGTTTGTTGTTTTTTTTGTTTTGTTTTGTTTTTTTTTAAAGTGTGGAAATCTGGAAGTCTGCTCCTACCAGAGAAGTAAAAAGGGGAAGGAGGGAAAAGGGATTGAAACATTTTTCTTAAAACCTTAATAAGATGACATTTCAAAAAACTTCTACATTGCCTGGAAGTTCTTGTCACCATTATGCTGGAAGTGAGTCATTCAGATGTATTTTTAAGTATGCTCTCTGCCATTTCAGAGAAAAAAAAACAGACATCTAAGGTCAAATATATGGATTAGGTGAATGCAACTAAAATTATTTAACAGGATTTTTTTTCTTTTTTAATCGTGGGCATCTGAAAAAAAAAACCCTGTTCATCAACCATATTTTAATTTTTGCAACTAAGTTTGATAGGTAATCAAATCAGAATAATTAATCAGAATCTTGACCTCAGTTCTGTTTAAGTAGATAGCCAAAACTTTGAAGATTGTGTGGAAAAAATTAGAAACCATAAAAAAAGTGCAAAACAATAAAGATATTGCTTACAAACACACATCCCTTGAAAATCTGATATATGTCATCCTCCATCTTAAGTAATTTAATTTTATAATTTTGGACCCACAAACAGTATCCAAGAACTGGAAAACACTGCAACTTAAATAACCAGAAAATTGGTAGATTAATACAAGTTTGGAAACAAGTTCATATTCTCTGGATAGTTTTTTGTCATATGTACCATCCCAAATAAATTTCCCTTTTCAATGAATTATTGAACATTCTTTAAAACTCAGTGAACTAATTTTTAGTCTAATGAAATAAAATAGATAACAGGAGAGGGGTTTTTTTTGTTGTTATGCATTCTGGCATTTGTACAACATATTTTGACTTATAAGGGGAATATTTTCAGTAGATTTTATAATTATTATGATTATTTATAAAATTTTCTCTACTTCGGCTGACAAATTTGTTAAATATAGTTTAATTGGTGCTTTTGATTACACCTGTCCATTAATGTTTGAAATGCTTCTTTGGGGCATGTATTTTCTGTACTGAATTAAAATAAATTATTTATACAGTTACAGTTTCCCATTTTTATTTTTAAAAAGTGAGGCCAAATTTTAGTAATATGCATAATTTTATTAATAGTAATTTGCCACTCTTTCTTTTGGTTTTGGATATTTATTTTGGTTTTTTTTTTGAATATTATTGAAGCGTTTCTCCTCTATTTTGAAGGAAAATGCCAAGATATATACAAGCATGAAAAAATCATTAAAATCCAGCTAGGTTATTTTTCCCTGGCAGACACCTATTAAAATACTGATGAAGATGAAAGGACTGATCCTTATGTACAAATGTCTGAGGGAACAGATGAAATGTAGTTGTAGTAAATTTCCAGATATTGTAAAGAGAATCAACGGGGATTTTTGAAAAATATGAGATGAAAGATGATGAAATTGAACACACATTTCTGGATTTATCTGAAATTTCCTACATCTCCAGATTTTGAGAATTTCTCTAAATGCTGTACATTTCAGAGAGGTATAGAAGAAAGAAGCACAGAATATAATTAAAGTCTCTCCAAGGTAGAAATTACAAGGATTGCAAAGACTAGAAGAGCAGTACCTCCCACTTACAGATCAATTTCAGTTGCAAACCAAAATCATCATCTGAAAGTTTAGTAGACAACAGGTTTATTTTAACATGGGCCTCTCAAACTTCCCCTCTTATACTGCCATTCAGCAGTTTCTTGATCCTGTAAGAAGGAAAAAAGTAACATTAAACAAAATTATTGTTTCATTACATGAGCCACTGTGAGATAAACCTTCTGGATCTAGATTATCTTTAGTTTCTTGTCATTACATGTTACAGCTGCAGGGTCTTGTTGATAGATTATCCTGTTGATGTTGAGTATGGCAAGTCTGTTTCTCTCAGTTCAGGGCAATCCATTACAGGTCCTGAAAAAAAGTGTGAGCTTTGTACATCCATCCTACGGGAAGGATGATCTTAAAAAAGACACAAACAGCTTCCCAGGAGCTAATGTAGATAGAAGTGCTCTCATATAAAAAAAGCTTTATCTTTCATTAATACTTTACCAAAAATCACATATTAATATAAGGAATAGTGTTATCAGTTTTTCTAATAAAAATGCTTCTTCTGCTATGTATAAATATATGAATAAATATATATATATACACTTTTTAGAGCATAAGAGAATCAAATTTTTATTTCAAAATGTTTTCAATCAATTTAATATGTGGATCCTTTGTTTTAAGATGCGAGAATTACAGTAGGTTTTAAAATTAACTGTCAGTTTTTTCCTCCTTCCTTAATTATATTAAGAATTCCAGAGAACAGGACCAGATTGATAAATATCAGTACCAAATAATTTGATACCATAGGCTGTTCTTCCTACATTTTGTTAACTTAGGAGCTTTTATGCTGACATCTGATTTCACTTTTATAGGCTCATGAAACTGAACATGACAGGGTTTTCTTCTAATATTGTCTCAAATGTATCCAAGGGCATTTAAATGGGCAAAATAGATCAGATACAATACAGTTTTCCTTATTGGTATATGTTGCTAAATAAAATGTTATTGACATGATAGATTACCTATCTTCATAAATTGTATACAGCTTTTTTGCTGTTTGGGAGTCATACATTGCAGGAATGTACTGATGTTAACTTGTCTGTGGAATTACTATATAAATAATATAGACATTTTACAGATATAGAAAAAACATCTAACTTTTAAGACCCCTTTTATAATCATAAATACTATTGAGAAACGTTCCATAAACACTATCAGCTAAAACATTGATCTGACTTTTAATATTTCCAGCTTTTCTCATTCCTGGTTTATTTATTTTATCCATTTGTCTTTAATTTTTAAGAGATTGACTGTTTTTTCATTGGACAAAATGAAGCAGGAGAAAATCAATCATCTCTCAATGTGTATGATGCCTTGGGCATAACATCATCCTACTGGGAATACTCTAGAGGTTTAAGCTACACTTGCTTGTACTTTATTTGCAGCACAGATGAACTTCCACATCATATGTACTTATTTACTGATTTTAGTGTCCATAAAAAATACCTCTTGCATAAAAAGTTCAAAGGTCTCAGTCACATATTACAAACTGAACACAAATAAAATAGGTTCCATTAAACACAGAAAGGATATATAAAATGTCCAGTTCTCTATTCACATACCCTTGTCCTCAGGATAAGTATGGGTAGGACATTGTGGTGAATGGGTGATTCAGATCACTTGAAGAACCACTGCCAAAGAAAAAGTGGAACAGGGGAGGAGTGTAAGGGTTCCTCCCCCTGAGGAAGAAGGAGCAGCAGAGACATGAGCTGACCACAACCCCTGTTCTTCATCCCGCTGAGCCACTGGTGGAGAGGGGGAGGAAAATACAGAAGTGAAGTTGAGCCCAGCATGAAAGGTAGGGAGTATGTGGGCTTTCAGATTTGGATTTTATTTTCTCATTATCCTACTCTGATTTTTATTATTAATAATTTAATCTAATTTCCCCAAGTAGAGCCTGTTTTTCCTGTGGTGGTAATTGCTGAGTGGCCCCTCCCTGTCCTTAACTCAACCCTTGACCCTTTTTTCTCCACTGTCCAGCTGAGGAGGGCTGTGATAGATGGTTTTTGGCTGGGCACCTGACATCCAGCCAAGGTAAACCCACCACACTGATGGATACAAATTGATGCAATTTGCAGACTATGCATAATATAAGTGTAGGAAGGTAGAAGTAATAATTTGATCTACAAGATAATAATTGCATGTTAAAACAGCCAAATTTTTCCATGCCATCAGTGCTTTCCAGGAATTTTTATTTCTCAACATATGTCTCTTTTCCAAACCCATACCCACATCTACCACGACACCTTTACATTAGAGAACAGTAGAAATAGCAAAAAATATATTTTTGAAGCTTTATAGTTCATGGAACTGTAATCCACAGCTCAGGGAAATGGACAGACATGGTATTCTGATTGCATCAAAGCACTATCACAAAGCAAAAAAATGTGATCCAGGTAAACTTGTTAAGAAGTCTGAGTTTGCACGGGAGATTTATTGAGTGGATAAATACCACAGCCGTGCCATTCCTACTGCTCTCTTCTCTCTTTTTTTTTAATAGAAGGCCCATCTCTGCTAACATAACTCTGATGTGCTCACCAACCAGGTTTCTGTAAGATATTCTGAATAATGAGAGCTGGTGATATAAAATTTAATATTACATTGTGCAGCAAAAAACAAAGATCTCAGGTTATTTTTTTCCCTTGAGAAATGAAAATATGTAAGTAGTTTAACATAGAGGATAGATAGATAGATAGATAGATAGATAGATAGATAGATAGATAGATAGATAGATAGATAGATAGATAGATAGATAGATAGATAGATGTGACTGTGAAAATTAAAAAAATAATAATCCTGGTTTTACACTATTTGTGGTACTCTGTGTCACTGAGTCATTTAGTTTAGCAACCATAAATTAAAACTAACAATGATTTTTGCATGAAGATTTTGTAAAAAAAAATATGCCAACCAACAGTAAAATGTAATATAATAAAAGCAGGATTTTGGATTGATTTACTGTATCCAAGATGAATTCAGTAATAATATTAAATTTAAGGCTGTTTGGCTCAGTGCTGTAATATAATTGTCTCTTCAGAAAGGCATTTATTTTTTACTGTGTCATGACAATTTTTTGATCATTAATAAAATTCCTTTTTTGTTATGCTTTTCCTTCATCTGATGTCAGCCACCAACATTCAGTTAGCAGGAACAGTCAGTGAAGTATTCTCATTGATTTATAAATATTATATACACATGTATAATTATATATATGCAATGTCATTGTCCAAGAATGCAATATAGATATTTATCATGTTTATTAGACAAAAGCAATATCAACTACAATTTAAAGACCAAGAAAAGTAATTATTCTTAAAATAAAATTATGTACTCCAATAATGTGTTCCAGTGTCTGTGATTAAACAAAACTTCACTAAATTACCTACAATAGTTTAGAGATCACCAATTTATTATTTTTTATCATTGACTTAAGAATACAAATCTTCAGAAATTGACTTCTCAGGTCATTCTAGGTTTGAAATAGATTTTACTTTCTTTATTGTATATATACAGGCTGATGATTAAATAATGTGAAAGACATTGAATGAAAATTAAAAGCTGAGTTAAAATTAAATTGCAATGAAAGAAAAGCCCATAACAGGGCCCATGAGGATATATTCACATTATCACCATATGAACAGTTTTGCTGGAAGAAAGAACAGATGAATTTAAATTGCTGAGGCCATTAATTAATGTTTTATTGAGAAGAGTATGAATCTGACATACTTTCAGCTTAATATTATTAACATAGGAAGGCAGATGACCAGGCACTGAGATAAGTTTAGCTAACTGAACAGATCATGAGAAACCACTGAGTACCACAGGAGAATCTGCTGGACACAACAAATCGCCACAAGGTGTTGGAAAAATTCTCCCTGCTGGACCAGATGCTTCAATCCAGATGATGGATGCTGCCCTGGAAGCCCCAGGCTGCAGGAAGTGCCTGGGGCCTCTCTTTAATGCCAGGAGAGATGGTGTCATGGTTTTGCTTGGTCCAATTTTTGGTGGTGGGGGATGGGGATCAAGAAACCACAACTATGGCTGCTGTGAGAAGTCTCCTTCTTCTTCTTCTCCAGCAAAGAGAGGCCTGCCCCCCCTCCTGTGTTTCAGAGCCAACCCATCATTGGTTCTGAGGTTGATGGACAGGCTGACCATCAGGCCTGGGCCAATTACACAGGATAGTTACACCTCTGTGATGACATATTTTGTAGTATTTAAGAAAGAATTCATAACAAGATAGTTGCGGCCGCCATGTTTAGGTTAATTGATAGCATGTAGTTTTAGTATCTTGCACTGGAAATTCAAAACAGAGCAGGAGGGTGAGGAGATGTAAGAAGAAAAATGGAGACACCTCAAGATCACAGAACAGTAAGGAGAAGCTGTGCCCTTGCTGTGGTTCTCGGACAAGCTGGAGGAGATAAGTTGTTCTTGAAAAGAACTATTTCCATCATATTGAGAGAGACCTGTATAGAGAGGTAAAGCGACCTTGCTGTGAGAGAAAAAAAACCCTGGCCTTTTGAGGATCGGATTGTTTTTGATTATGAAGCCAAGAAACAGAGAAGAGGTTTGCTCCCCCCACGAAGTTTTGATGTAGAAGAAGCTGTATTTGGTGTTCTGCCAGGAGGTTTGTGATAATCGGACTCACGTCGCTGAAAAAAAACAACATGGGCTTTGAAGGACATTTCTTTCCTTTTCTCCTGCGAGGTAAAGAAGTTCCTTTCTGCTATTAGCAGTTTTGCACTGACTGTTTCTCAGGAAAGGACACATCCCACAGCTGGAGCTGTAAGAATGTTGTATCCTACAACGCTTGGACAACAGCTGAGTGTTTTGATCTGTGTTAGACTTTCATTCTCCTGCCCCCCTGTGTGTGAGGGACAACATGGGAGGGGTGGAGATGGGGGACTTGAAAGAAGAGATGGGTCCCTGGGAAAGTGTAACAGGTGTCTTAAAATGTCCATTTTATTTTTTCTTTTCTTTGTAAATATCCCTATCTTTGTTTTTCACCCAGTGCCGTAATACTTCTTTCTAGTAGTGTGTAGTAATAAATCTTGCAACTTAAGTTATGCAGCCTGTCTGACTCTTTGTGGAGTACATAGGTATCTTTCTTCCAATTATGTTTATCTCAAAGCCATAAATATTTCGTGTTAATTGGGTTTTCGCTCTCTCTCCCTTCTCCCTCTCCAGTGGGGGGGAAAGGGAACGTCGTGGGCACAGTTCAAACCACGACAGATGGCTTTCCAGGATTTGTGCTGTCTCTGAGGAGCTGAGTGGTTGGAGGAGTTACAGGAGGAAATGAGCAGGCTACAGGGCATCATCAGAGAGCATGGGAAGGAAACAGACAGGGTCTTCTCAGAGGCTTACAGCTGCAGGGCTGATTGTTCTCACCTAAATTCTAAGAGGAGTCAGGTGTGCTTTTAAACTGAACGTCTGGGCCACCCCACCTTAAAACATGCAAGACCCCCAAGAGGAAGCAGGATACAATGCTGTGGTTTCTCTAATAACTGGATTTCTCTAATACTGAAAGGTGAGTTATGTGAGAGTCAGACATGTACCCAGATAGTGGAGGGGAGTACTGATGCCTTCTCAGGAGCAGTTTTAAAGGCCAGCAGCACCTTATTGACATATCCAAAATGTTATTTAACACTGAGGTAGTAAAAGACCTTGTCAGCAATATCAGAAGTACCAAACTGAGGTCTAGAGGAAGTAAATTCTGGGACTGAAAGCAAAAAATTAATTACAGTTATCTGAGATGAGGAAGTGCTGAAAAGGCTTCACCAGGTAGGATCTCAGTGGAGAAGCAAAGATGAAGGGAGCCCAACCAAGGAACAGGGTAGGATTCAACAGCTGAAACACAAGTGTTTGATGTCTTCCTATGAAACAGAGTGTCAGAAGAATACCTCAAGATATGTGTCCTGGGTCTACACAAAACGTTTTTGTATCAGTTGGACGTGATGATCTCAAAGGTCTTTTCCAACCTAGTTAATTCTGTGATATCTGTGTCCAAGTGGCTAGGCCACTTCCCAAAACAGTCAGATTCAGACTTTTTTTCATGTCTGGATGCAGATGAACCTAAATTTTGCACTTTTTAGAATCTAAAAAAAATGTAATAGCCTATGAGTTCCTTCATTTAGCCATTTTTAATTTGATATAAATATTTTATTACTCATTAGTTTGGGCATGAAAATGCTGCCATATTTGCCTTCTGAAATAAATCTTGTGGGATGTGGATGAGTCAGGCTTTGGTCTTCTCTGTGTCTAAACTAAAAAATTTCAAATTCATTTGCAAATGGTTCTCTCTGTTAAAGATATAATTCATAATCAATATAAAATTTGGTTCTCTATCATATTAAGTTTGTGATCCAAAGAAAATTCCAGATTTTCTATTGCTGTTAAGAGCTCTTGCATGTTTGCTCACAAGGGTCTATTTCATCAGGCATCGATATATTTGCAAACTTTTTGGTATTTTCTTAAAAGCAAAAGAAAAAGGAAGATTAAAAAAAGGAATAAAAGAGAATTAAATTATGTTCTAAAAAAGAAATAAAATATCATATAGGTATTCACAACATACAGACAATCTATACTGTTTTCTGAGAACCTTAAAAACTATAAGTATTAATTTTGAATTCTTTGTCTTAAAAAGAGAGAATTGACATGCATCTTGGAGCTTAAAGTCAAACCTCTCAGAGCTTATTGTATTCTGACAATGACTAATTTGGACAGACATCTACTCATTCTTAAAGTAGACTTATTACAGAAGAATGAGGTCAACTCAAGATGGCAATTTTTCTTCTCATCTATCAATGTCATATCTACTGAGAAGTGCTGAAAAAAATCACAGCCTAGCTCCCTGGAATATAAGGACAGTGAGAGGCAGGAGACCAGGTCTGTATCTGTCATTCTATCTGAAAATATGGAAACATATACCAATCTACAAAAAAAAATTACAATTAAACAAAACAGCAACGGTTTTTGACTTTCTAAATGAGCTATTTATGTACCTTCCTGTCCATGTTTTCCACACATATTAAAAGGATTAAACAATTTTCTTTCTTATGCTTATTTTTGTAGGAATATATTTAAATATCTGTAGTCATGTAGCTGTGCATGGAAGTTTACAAGTTTCTCTGTGTAGAATTTCTGCATTGGCTCTGAAGCAACAATTTCTGTTGTTTCAGTGCTAGCTGAACATTTTCCACAAATGTTGCCAAAAAGAAGTACCTAAACTCTCTTGTGCCATGAGCTACCCACTGTCAGAATCTGGACTATTATGTTTTTGTCATTTGCTCTAATATGAAAGGTTGTTTTAATGATGGAAGGTGAGAAAAATTTTGTCTTTTATCTCAACTATATTTTCATCCTAAGATAGGCAACAGCAAATTACTTGATGAAAATTAATGATTATCTATCCTTTTTTTAGAAGTGACTTAATTATAAGTTTTATAAATAATGGATTACTAATTCATTACATAACAAGCTGCTGAAATTAGCTCATTACTGTACCTTCTGTCATGGTTATAGGAGCCTGCCATACATAGCAATTCAATTTACTGAAATATATTCTGTGTTGCAGCAGCACTCGCTAGATTCATGATGCTTGAGCTAAGATGTCTTTAGCATTTCCATTATAAACCATGCTTTTAGCTTCCAATTTCTCACCTATTTGGATCAAACTTATTACAAAAATTTAACAATCAGTACTTGATACTAACACAGTGATTTATGTGATATGAAATGAAGTAATAAACTTCTGAAATACTACCATATGTAATTTAAAACTTTGCTACCAGTTTTGTACAGTTTTATTTTTGCATCTCATTATCAAAAGTCCAATCTTTACCATGATACCTCTTTTAAAAATAAAAATTTCACTTCTACTGTATGCTTTTCTTCCACAGAATTTCACATTAGTTAATGAGAGATGATTCTGCAATTGCAATTTTTTGTCACATAAGAGGTTCAATGCAAAAAACATAAGGCTTTGGACATAAGCTTTTACAAATCACTTTAAAAAGAAAGAGGAGGAACAAGACCCCAGAAAATGGGAAAAGAAAAGGGGGGAAAAAAAGACAAATAAAGTTCAGGTTGTTAATTAATTTCAAACTTCTAACTTATAGTCAATTTGGATTACCATTAATTACATGGCTAAATGGAGACTTTCAAATTACAAGCAATTGTTCACATCGAATCAAGGATCCTTAATCCATCTTCAATTAGGAAATCTGTAGCTTTGCTTTATTTTTTTTTACTTCAAATAGATTTTAAGTTACTTTGAAAGTCTCCTACAATTATCTCAGCCACAGTTGAAACAGAAATGGGGGAGAATGGAAATGTTGAATATTACTCATTTTGGGTGAAGAGAAGCATGCCATACTATTTCATCACCACAGAACTCCTGCATCTCTTTAAATTCTGTCAGTCAGGAGTTTGAAAACTCATTCAAGTATTTCTCATACAACTGGAACAGAAATTTGTTTGAGGATGTTAAGATTGTGGACGTTAGTGACGTGTTAATTTTTCATAGTGTGAGGATATTTGATTCAAACTTTATATATATGTGGACAAACATAGATTAAAACTATAGATATAAACTTCATCCCCATTTTTGTATCAGCATATATATCTGATCAAAAGTCAACATTGTGCAGATTTCATCTTAAAGTTGCTAAGATAATTGAAAATTATTTACAAAAGTACAGTCATTTTGAGGACTTTATGATCAAAGAGTTTAGTATACAATTAAGAGACAACCTGGTCTGAAGAATAATGTGCAGAATTTAAAATCCATATTTATGTTTTTTTTTCATTTTTCAGAAGCTGTTTTATCTGAGGATTTATGAGGGGTTTTTTTGAGATTCCTTCAGTTTTGGGGTTTCTTAAGTGAAGAAAAAAGTAGGATTCTCAGGTAAATAAAACAGGATATTTGTTAAATGTAATGAGAACATGAGCAATGGAAAAAAAATTACTTTAGAAGGTATGCTTGTGATATTGGGTTTTCCTGGCTTTTGGGTTCTTTGGAATCTTTTTGGTTCTTTAATAAATATTGTCTATTCTCTCAAATGCATAATTAACCATTATATAATCAAATAAATAAATATTACTACTCACAGGGAGAAAGAAACACACTATTTATGCAACAATTATGTGAATTGCTTTCAAATACCTGAAAATTCTAGTTGCAATTTTACATTTATTGACAATAAAATTCCTCCAGCAGTGTTCTGTGATGGACTTTTTATGAGCTCAGTGGATAATGACTAAAGGTTTCATAACAAAATATTTAATAAAGACTGCTGTATACAAATGGTCACAGACTTATAAACATAAGTACTGCAATTTTTCACATATGATCTAATCCATATCTGAACATATTAAACTGTAATTTTCAAAGAATTGGAGTTATTATAAAAAAGTGAGTTGCACTATAAAAACATGAAACTCTGTACTTTCCTATTTTGATGTAAGAAAGTTTGACAAATTCCACAGGATTAATTATCAGGCTGAGTGTTATTCTGGTGATTGAATTCAGGCAAAATCTCCAATGCTGCTCTTCCAGTAACAGTCACTCATCTGAGAGCAGGGAATTTGATTTTGATCATTACTAGCAACCTCAACTGACAAACATAAGTCCACTGATAATTCAATAAAACTGACCAGAACTCAGATACCACCTTAGATACTTGAGGTGGAAAGTGCCACTGGTACCCAAATACCTCATTTAGTGCATATGCTGACACATATTCCTGAACAGGCTTGATGTTTAAAACAAAAGGGAGAACACTTCATGATTTTGACTCTCCCCTTCCTTGCTTTACGTCACCTGGATGATAAATTCTGAATGAAATTCAACTGATGCATGTTAACCTAACCAAATCAATATGACTAGAAAATATTATTTCACTTCCCTGCCATTGCATTTGAAGTAAATTTTAAGCTGTCCTGTGAATTCATAATCCCAAAGAGAAAGAGTTCAAAGACATTCTGGAGAGAAACGCTTTGTCCTCAATGCATCTTTGCATGAGCATCCTGAATAGGAATTAAATGCTTGCATTCAGCATTGTTCAGCTTTGGGATACTTCATATGTGATAAGGAGAACTATCAAAAGTGATTTCTGTAGGCATCCCCTTTGCTACAATAATACAAATAACCCAATAAAGCTCAGGAAGCTAGGAAGCGCATTGCTGTCTCTTATGTAAATAAATATTAGTTTGGAGGTTTATTTGAAAAATGAAGGTGTCTTCCAGATGTTTGGATTGCTTAAATGCTGGATTCTTCTGGAACTAAAGGGATTTGGGGATTCCTCATGAAAGTGAGAGGAAATTTAACTAGACCATTTATATTGTTTGCCTGCTTTCTCAGCTGAGTTTTCATTCACATTAAGGTATCTGGGTGTTGAAAGATTCCAGATCCAAAATCACTGAAGATTTGTCTCCTGCAATTTCTCTGGTATAACCTGACATTAATTTGGTAGAACAATGTATAACTCAGAATAAGATAATTCCTCATAGGGGGACCTAGTGAGGGTAATATTCTTAGGAATCTTTCACTTGGTGCAAAAACACACAAACTCAAAGCAAACCAAACAAAAAATACTGCATGGGCAATCCCAAATATGCTTGTACCTGAGCTTTTAGATAAAAAAAAGGACTGAAAATTACTTTTGGACTTGCAAAATTACCTCACAGTATAATTTTACAATAATTCCTAAGTTATCTTTTCAGTCATGAAATTCCTTAAAAATTAGTTACTAATGTGTTGTAAAGTCTCTATACTTTGACCCACTTTTCTTGCATTAATCAGTTTCAGCTATTTTCAAAAATTTCTTTTCCATTTCTTTCATGTCTGATCTAAGGTACCAAGAAATTGCTAAGTGCAACAAAAATGTGAGTTATACTTCACAATTTTACAAGCTGGCAATGCATTGTCTATTACACCCTTACCTACAAGAGCCTGTAAAATGAAAGATTCGCTCTTGTCAAGAACCCTCTCCAATGAGACCGTATTTAAAAAGACCCATTGTGAAATTCTGCTTCAAAATAAAAGCAAAAAATCAATTCACACTTTACACTTCAGCGTACAAATTCAGAGCTTTATCATTTTAAAGCATCAAAGAATAAAAGTTAAATATCATGTAATAAAATATATGAAAGAAAAATATTAATATCTCCTGGCAAAGAGAGATATCTTACTCTTACAGGCATCCTTATAATGATGTTATGAGCCACTAAGGCACATATTAAACTGCATGTGTTGGTAGGATATATGATGCATCTTTTGGAGGTCTAGTGAAACAAACAACTATTTCTTTGTAGTGCTTTCATAATTATCCTAAGTTGTGTCCACAATCTCATTTTGTCCAACCATATTAGATGAAAGTACTTGAGTTAAGATAAATGGGTGCTCACTCACCTTTGTATCCCATAGAGGTGAAACGTTTAAACATTTTTTCTGAATTTTTTTGTTTTTTTCTTTTTTTTTAAAGATCTTAACCTAGCAAGGTACTCTGATCTCTTGATGAGGTACATAATTTAGGTATATGTTTCATCTAAATTTCATTCAATTAACTTGGTGGTCAGTCTTGCCTTATAAATCTAGCATTTGTAATTCCTTTCCAGTCAGAGAAGTAAAATCTATATTAACAGAGGTGATTTAGTCCATCTGAATTAGATATCCTGAGCCCTTGTTTTAGGGTATGTGAGTTAACATATACTTGGTTGCTGAAACACTTTTGATAGTTATTTTAATTATTTATACTATAACAATGATGCTTGTATTTTGCAACAGATTTATGATAATTTAAATTTAATTACAGTTTTCTATTAATATCTATGTAGTTTATATAGCTCACTTGAGCATTTTCATGGTGCTTTATTTTTTTGGGAAGGAATTCTATTATAAATGTCTTCTTATCAAAATTAATAGCCCATTCTTGTTTGATATGGAGGGTAATTATATGGTTTAAATTAATTTTAGTAATATCAAATATAATTTTTTCCTTGCATCCATCTGTATATCTCCCTAATTAAAATGTCATGTAATGTTTCTGGAGGATAAGGAAGAAATTGCCTGTTTCAGTGTACTGGCATTTTAAGCAAATATTTATATCAGACAGTGCATTCAATAACAAAAATATTATCATCTTCTATACTGTGTTACAGAAAGTTTTTCATTAAACCTTAAGAAATGGAGATTTTTTTCAAAGGGCTATGGAAGACCATAACTGTCCAAGGATCTTTACCTTAATTCACTCAGAAGGTGTGTTTCATAAGCAGGTTTATGTTTACTAGGAGATTTAAATACATTCCCTGCCTCCTTCTAGCTACCTTTTTCTGCTTTAGTGCTCCTAAATGGGGCAAATGCAAACGTAATCCTTTTTAATGAATGTTGGATATGAACTTATTCAGAGCCTTTCTGCTTTTGACATTTCTAGGACTTACATATTAAGAAATTAACATATCTTGAGTATCTTTCTACTTAGAAGAACTTAAAACTTTTGTGAAGGGAAAGAGATAGGGAAAGATAGCAAATATCAGTTGATAAATATTACATTGATAATACATAAACAAAAAAACCCTAACTTTGCACAAGCTGTGCTTCATATTTCAGTTCTCTACCACTTAGCGTGCTGAGAAATAAAATTTAAAAAAAAAAGTCAATTTTGGACTGGCATTTTAAATTGTTCCTTCTGGGGGAAAAAAAAAAACAAACAAAAAAAAAAAAAAAAAAAAAAAACCACAAAAAAACCCCCTTAATATCTCTATAATAATAAATAAAATTCCTTTCCTTTCCCTTCAGCCTCCTGGAAACAGAGGGTCAAGTTCAGTTGAGGGTATTACTATACTGTTTACCATTACTTCTGTTCTGTTAAAAGAGAAAAAAGTTTCCTCTAAAGACCTTTCCTGCTGGTAATAAAAGAAAAAGCCCTGGAAAAGTTTGATGCTTTTTAAAATGTAGTAATTAATTAATTATGTAATATCAAAATTAGGTCACCTAAGCAGGTTTTCAGTTTTAAGACGGAAGTAGTTTCTCTGTACCTTCTTCTATTACAGAAAAGACATAGCTTACTGTCAAGCCTAACCTTTCAGAAGTCAAATTGCCTAACTTTCAGATGATTTCTGATTCAATTAGTTTCTGTTTCAATTCAAGGAACAATTTTTCAATGAGTAAAATGGCTATAAGACGGATAACAAAGCTAATGGGCTCTACTTAGCAATGCTCGCATTAATATTCCAGGCTACAGATAGTCATAACAGTGGGAAAGTAAGCAAAATAAGAACCACAGAATGGTTCAAATTGAAGTTAATAACCTTGTCATGAAAAATATTTCTGTTATTTTCTTTTGTTTTGAATGATGGTATTTGCATCTCTACACAACACAGTAGGCATGTACAACCTGGGAAAGCCAGTGCAGTTTAAACATCTGGTTCCAAAGCATAATAAATTAAAACAAAGGTAATGGAGTGAAAAATTCTGAAGTATTTTAATGTGTTATTTGTGTATTTTTGTCCTAATTTTGTGATTCTCCTCAGAAATCAATTTTACTTATTTGTGTTAAGCAAAAGGAAGTTAGATGAAAGAGCGGCCTGCAAAATGAAATGTTTCTATTTTTATTAACAAAAGCTTTAGTAAGAAATCAAACATAAAGTGAAGTATTATTCTCAAAGTACCTCCAGTAACCTGTGGGACTATCAGAATAGAAAATGACCTCCTAGATTAAGCATGATGCAAAGTATATGTGCAATACAAAAAAAGTTTAAGCTGATTCATCCTTAATTTGAAAAAATCTGAAAGTGCATATGCAAGGCCCCAAAACTTGTTCAATGAGTCTTTTAAAAGGGCTTAGAGTTGTTCATGTACTCTGAATTAGACACGCTGAGAAATACTGACAAGCTATTCTCAAGAGATCAAAACAACAGCAAAGAAACTTGACTGGAAACCTTAGAAAATCGAAGAACTTTGGCAAAAGGTTTAGAGCAGCATTTAATCAACATAAAACACTTCCCGAAGCATTACCTTCACCCATTCCATTTAGCAATCTCTAAGGCGGTCTGATTTTAAGTTACTCAATAATTCCAAGAAGAGGGTATTTGAAGAAGGATAGAAAAGATACAGAAATGAGCAGATATGGCTACCGCTCCTGTTTCCCATGGTGTTTAGCTGACAAAGACTAACCCTTAATGGTCCGTCATAAAGAAGCAGAACTCTTTAAACTTCTTTTACAGATGCGATTTTTTAGTAGTATTAGAATGATTTATTTGTGCTCCTCAAACATCTAAGTTTCAGATTCTAAACAAAACCTTAAACCTTTCACTTGACGCTTTACCAAAACACTGTATCAGGAAGAACAGACCCTAAGTTCAAATGTATCACAAGAACTTTAGGAGTCCCATTATTCCATGATGCTCACTATGGTGCAGGAAATCATTTGAGCCAATAGTTAATCTTCAGAGTTTTCAAGCTGTACAGTATAGCATAGGATAGACTGGCATGCATTATAGTATTAATTGCTCTGACTTTAGCATTTGTGCTACATATTCCTCTCATATTTGGTGTGATTTAATTGTAAAGTGTTCATAGTAGATATGGACAGTATAACCCCTCCAATGGCTAAAGTACACATATTTAGCAGTGATCAAATGGTCCAAGACCAAGAGTGAAGAAGAAAGCTAGTTTAGTTCCCATTAGAATGCCTGAAACAGAGAACAGACCTACTCATTTCCAGAGCATTAAAACTTTTGTCTAAGGAGTATGAATTTTTTTTTTTATCTAGCTCTTCAGGAAGTGGAAGACATTTTGTACTGATTCTGAGACAGTAAATTAACAGGGGCACAGTCTTAATCTGGGCCAGAGGAGGTATAGGTTGGACATTTGGAAGAAAATGTTCACAGAAAGGGTTGTTGGGCATTGGAACGTGCTGCTCAGGGAGGTGGTGGGCTCACTGTCCCTGAAAGTCTTTGAGAAGAGACTGGATGTGGCACTCAGTGCCATGGTCTAGTTGACAAGGTGGTGTTCTGTCATGGGTTGGTCTCAATGATTTCAAAGGTCTTTTCCAACCCAGTTGATTCTGTAATTCTGTGAAGAATGAGACATAATAACCTACTTAACTGGTGGAAGTTTTACAGGGATGTGAAGAATGGAGGTTTTTTTTATAGGTAACATTTTATGGGCAATGGCTTGTTTCCACTGAGGGCTTTCAAGTGAAAATAATTGAAAGTGAAATCAAAAAGAGGACAAAACTTGAAAGAAAAAAAATTACTAATAAAACACTACTCAATAGCTAAAAACAAGGCATCTGTAGTGTTTCTGCAACAAGCGAGCTACCACTGGGAGTTTTGAATAGCTTTTATACATCTGACTGGAGAGCTGCAGACTGCATAAAATGCTAACTACTCACCAGCTGTACCTCCAGTGTGCTTTTCTGACCTTAACCTTACACCTTCTACAGTTAACCATGGCCTTCTACAGACATGATTGTAAGAAACAGGGTGAGTACATCACAAATTTCAAAGATTCTTCTTCAATCCTGCAGACAACTATACCATGATATTTACCTTTCCAACAGACAAAACTCAGATCTTGTGAAAGTTAGTCAAGAGCGAAGTAACATCAGGTTATACCAGATCTGAAGATAAGGGAATGTCTGAGCAGGGCTATCTGACTAAGGAACATAACAGTTACTAATTTTTGGCAGGGCCTCTATTGCTGGATCAACTCGGCATGCATGAAAATACCATTTTCTGTATTTGTTTCTTTATCTGTGTTGGGAAATATTGTAGCACGGAGCCTATCAGAACAGTTGCTGGGAGAATACATTAACATTCCAACAGTGTCTTCAAAACATTAAGTGTCTTAAGTACTAGAATATTTATTCAAATTAAAATAGGTTTCTAAAATAAATTAATTGAGAGAAGAAAAACTTATTGAGTAGCTCCAGCTACAACACCAAAATGAACTCTCTTCCTACTGATTGTACCTCTTGACATTTCTTCTTCAGCTTGTACTGATGAATTTTCTGTACTCTGGGAATGAATGCTGAAATGCTGGTGAACTTCAAATTGGATGAAATTCAACATGAGTTCAAGCAGCGAAGCCTGTTTGCATTGCAGTATGATGCAGATTCAAGGCTATGAGACAGGGTGAAAGACAGTATTCAAGAAACTGTCAGTACTGTGGCAAACCACCAGATGTTACATACAGTCTTCCTAAACTTTTCTTCACCATGATGAAGCACAATTTTTAGTCTTAGTCTCGAATAAAAATCTCTCTTTCTAGGTGCATGTGAAAGGTTCTGTGCAACAGATATTTAAAGCGGGTGATACTTCAAGATTACCTAAACATAGTGCCAAAAGTTGTTCTGCTGTGGAGATTTCAGCACTCTTATATTTATATTCTTATTCATAAGCACATTGCTGGTATCAGAAGAGAGCACCGAGTTCAGAGGAAGCAGAAAGAGTTCTCTTATGAAAAGCACTGCACATGGTTATTTACATTTTTTAATACTGCAGTACAGCTATTACATTAATTTCAGCTCTTAGCTAAATCTTTAATTTCATAATTATTTGGTACTCAGCAGCTAATTAATGTTTTGAGATCTAATAATACTAAAGAACTTTTAGTTTACTTTTGAGTGCTAATACTAGAGATTTAGAAGTTTCCAAACAATTTCATTACCGTATTAGAACCACGAATTATTTCAAAAGACAAGGTCAAATGGAAAATCTGTGTGCTTTCCCAGCTTCTTGGGAACCCCAGCTTTCTCGCTGATGAAGTGGGAAAGCAGGAAAGACCTGGATGCTGTGTCAGCACTGCTCGGCAGTAACAAAACTCTTCATTATCAACACTGTTTTTATCACAAATCTAAACCTCAGCCCCATGTTAATACTAAGAAGAAAAACTCTATCCCAGACAGAAGATTAGTATTTCTAATCATAGAATCATTTAGGTTGGACTTTTTTTAGGTCATCAATTCCAATCGTCAACCTGACACTGCAAAATCCGTTACTAAATAATCCAGTCATGGTCTGGGTTATCTCAAGCCTTGCTTTTACTTTTCCCATGGAAGATTTAGGGGAACACTCTTAAAATATTGGTAGTAGGATGCTCTCGCATTCCTGCACAAATAATCTGGAAAGAACTCCCCATGTTTTTTCTAAAGCCCAGACCTGACTTTTGCAAGACGTTATATAATGTGGAAGGATAGCATTTTTAATTAAACAGAGGCTCTATAATTTTATTGGTTTTGCATGGCAAGGTTTTTGAAGCAGAGGGGCTTGCTAGGGGGGTATCTGTGAGAAGCTGCCAGAGGCTTCCCCAGTGTCTGAAAGAGCCAAGGCCAGCAGGCTCCACGATGGATCCACATCGGCTCAAGGCCAAGTCTGTCAGCGATGGTGGGAGAGGGGTAACATTTCAGAAAGGGAGAAAAGCCTGCAGAATTGCAGTCAGAGACAGGAGTGAGAATATGTGGAAGAGAAAACCCTGCAGACACCGAGGTCAGCAAAGAAGGGGCAGGAGGTGCTCCATGTGCCAGAGCAGAGATTCCCCTGCAGCCCCTGGTGAAGAACATGGTGAAGCAGGATGTCACTTGCAGCCCATGGAGGACTTGGTGCTGGAGCAGGTGGATGCTTCAAGGAAGATGTGACCTGGTGGGAAGCCCATCTTGGGAGGACCCATGGACCCATGGGAAGAGGACCCCACACTGGACAAGGTTTGCTATCAGGACTTAGGACCCCGTGGGGGACCCAGGCTGGAAAAATCTCTCTTCCCCTCCCCACCCTTTTTTTTTTTTTTTTTTTTTTTTTTTTTTTTAATATATATACAGCAGGGAGAAGTAACTTTGAAGTAATTTATTTAAGAAAGGTAAAGATTGTCTTCAAATCATATTGCCTAATAAAATGTATACAATCCCCAGGCTGAGGATTGAGATATAATAAAAAGAGAGTAGAGACTTTACATAAAATTATAACTGAGAACTGCAAACAAAATAAAGTGAGTAAGAAGGGAATCATCATTCTAGGGAGCTGGTTTTTTTCAGTCACAGCAATTCTAAATTTAGAATTCATCTTGCACCACTCTTAATAAATATGAGATATATACTAAGATTTCAAGTTTCTTAATTCTAGCATAAGGATATTTCATCAAACTGTTGGAGAATCCAGTGAGAGGGCTTTGACAATTCAAAATCACCTTCCACTAGAAATATGTAAACCCTCAACAGAAAGAGTGAAAGTAGCCTGACAAACCCCTTTCCAAAGCACCCAGTCTGAGGATCCTGAGCCATTCCTATCATACCCCCTGTAGGTGCCCAGAGGCTCTGTGGAGACAGCTCTCATCCGCTCTGTTAGTGCTGCTATTCAGGGCTCATGGCACTCCAGTGACTCTGTGGTATCCATGGTGAAAGAATTTCTTTTCATTTGACACCTCCCTTTTTCTCTAAATTGGTCTCTGAAGATTTTACCTGATACTGAACAAACGAAATCCTGAGGAAGACTCCTAAAGGACATTAGCAGGTTTATGTGTTTTATAGATCAGAGATTATTACTGATCTAATTCTCTAGTCCTTTCTTACAGTTGATTATCATAATCTATAAATAGCTGAAAACCTATTTTTTTTTCTCAGACCATTAAATAATTTTTACTGCAATTTCTTGGTCAGATCAACTCTGATGTACAGAACTGAATATATTTCAGAGTGTTTTTGAAAACGTTTGGTAAAACAGTTGAATCATGGTAAAAGAATAAAAATAGTTTTTAGGAATGACTTTCCTAGACAATAATGTAATTAATTTCAGCCACTAAAATTTGAAATGAAAAACATAGATATTTGCATGGTTTAAGAAAAGAAAAAGATCAAATCGGTGCAGGACCTGGTGGATATTACTGATCTGGCTCTTTATCTAACATATACTGGCAAAAAAAAAAGATTAATTGAAAGCACATTCCCTAATGACAAGTTGGGCAAAGCAGGAGGGAAAAGATACCAAAGGGATGTTTAACTCATTTGAAACCAATGGTTTCCCAAAGGCAGTTTCATAAAATGACAAAACTGTGGCTCTAGCTAAAAAGAAAAAGAAAAAGCAAGCCATTAAGAGGCTGCCTGTTTGCTCAGTGAAATGAAGCACAAGGTTGATTAAAATAACCTGAAATCAGGCAAACCTGTAACAGACTGCTATGCTACTGAGTAGTGTGTGCTTCTGATGGTTAAGATAAATTTTTTTGGATTAGCTTGACCGTGGATTTATGCCATTTAAGAAGCCTGTAAAAGATAAATGGATAGCAAAGGAAGTAGAACAGTTTGCAGTACACAAAAATTTACATATACAGAGCAACGTAACAATATTCTGGATAAGGAGAATCCTCATATAAAAGTAGATAACTGTCCTGGGAAAAACAAAGGATCAAAAAGCAAAGGAGGTATTAAGAATAATCTACACAAGGCAAATGAAAGAAGAATGGAAACAATAATTCCACAGCATGAGGGCAGAGCACTTTTGTCCTATTTCAAATGTGTTTCTGGATTTATAAGAGACAATACATGTCAACTTTATATTTTCCTTTAAAAATCCACAGAGAAAGTTGGAGAATTGTGCTTGTTTCATTTGGGTGATTCTTTTTGGTTGTTTTATGGGGGTGTTCATACAATGCAGAAAAAGGCAAAGGAAAGCAATGAGACACATAAAATTATCTCATTGGCTCCTAAACAGACACCCCAAAAATATTCAAAATTGACACTAGAATACAAATAAAAAGTATATATGAGAAGAAATACAGGAACAAATTTAGGCCATCATATGAAAATTGTTGGTATAGGAAAGCTATAAGATTGGTCTGTATCATGGCATATTCTACACAAGAAAATTCCAGGACTGAAAAGTTTTAAGTAAACATACTCAGCAAAAATCCTAGGTAAGATTTTCATGTTTGTAAAGCTCGGTGCAAAAGACACTGTTACTCATTGTACCCGTATGTGTGAACATCACGTGTATGAATCTCAGTCAACCACTCTAATATCATTTTAGTCAGTCAAAGAATATAGATGATTTGCCTCAAACTAAAATGGGATGTCCTAATACTGGAAAAGTAAATTATCATCTTTGATAGTTATTCTAACTACCTTCATCTTAGTCAATCAAATTCTGATTTGTGATAGTCAGTAAGATGAATCCTATTAGAAAATGCTTGCAAGATATTGATATGAAAAAAAGTTTTCTACAGGAGTACTATTACCAGTAAGCAGAAAAATGAAGATAGAATTGCAGCATGGGGCATAAATAGCTGAAACTGAAAAGATGAAAGAACTTTCAAACTAAATTTGTTTCAGCATTACAGAAGACGGTAATTGATTTGGATATGCAGATGACTAAATAGAAAACACAAAATATAGTCATGATGGAAAAACACTTCAATCTTTTCAAGGAAGATGCATCACCTATGTATCTCCTTAGCAACTTTATTCAATTTATTAGATTCTCTCTCTGATTACAAACAGATTTGATATATCAAAACAATAAACAAGTTAATCACTTTAAGTGCATTATGGAAGAATAATGTATCATGACACTTTCTGGAGGAAAAATCACTCTAGTAAATCCTTTCCCTAATGATTGGTTTAGGAGTAAGATATACTATATACCAAAAGACCTGAATGGGACTGAAGACTTTTCGGTGTCAGTGAGTTTTGTTGGTTTTGGTTTTTTTTTGTTGTTTTGTTTTGGTTTTTTTTATTGGTTTTTTTGTTTTTTTTTTTTTTTTTTTTTAATATGTAGCTGCACCGATAGGAACACAACAAAAAAATATGCAGGAGGGATGGAGAAATTTAGAATACAACCTGAAATCAGATCTCAACAAAGCGCCAGTCAGGTTTGAAAGAATGAATTCCTTTAGTCAATTCTTTGAAAAATGAGGCATCAAATTGATCTAAACTTATCTAGAATGTTACAGGGTTTTCCAGCACAAATCTCCAAGGGAGAACTGGGCACTCAATAGTGTAAAACCCTTGGTAGGGATTGTGACTTTCATGTAGCTCAAAGTTATCCTCAACACAAAGAGGCCTCCTGGAGGAGATTCAAGTGCCACATCTTGGCAGATAATGCTTTACTTGATGCGATCTTGGATGATGTGGGCATTTGGTAGCAACTCTGGGCCATATGTTCCCATCAGCTGGGCCTTGCCACCCTGGTGCAGGATCTCACAGGAGATATTCAGCCAGCTGGCTGCTCGGCAGTGAACACGCACAGGCAGGCGTGACACCAGAGCTCAGTGCCATCAGTGCCAGGCCAGCCCTGTGTGCCTCGTGCAGCTTGAACAAAGAGCAGTGATCCGCTCCAGCTGGAGCAGTCAGACTCAAATCAGGTCTTGCAGTGCCTTGGTGCCCAACCTCGCCTTCCTGACCCCATAGGACCTCCTGACAGAGAAGTGTGTGAAGCCATCTGTCCCTGTCTGCCTGGAGGCCAGTTCCGTTTGAGCAACAAGCACTGTGGCTTTTCTTGTATCATGACAGCAGCTAAAAATAGACCTGGCTTTCCTCTCCTCCTTTGCTGATCAACCATACTTATCCCTACGCTCTTCTGTCCATCTCTTTGTTTACTCTGTCTTTCTGTGCAGGACAGTGACAGTCACAGCTCCTCTCTCTTCCTGACATTATTTCATATCTTGTTTTCAGCTGTCCTTTCTGTCTTTGCTATTTCTTTGCTCTTTTTCAGCTGTATCTTTGTTCTTTTCTTCTCCATGCTCTACACAGGAAAAAAATTTCACAAGAATTCATTCCATTCTCACAGTCAGATCTCACTTAGGATTTCATAAACTCAAGTCATATTGGATAATCTTTCTCAATATTGCATTCTCCTCTGTACTCATGCTGTCTACATGGGCACTTAAATATCCTTTAGTCACCAGGCAACAACATTAGCAGAAAACACAAACCTATTACAAAATTTACTGTAGGAAACTTAACTCTTCAGAAGATGTATTTAAAAGGAAAGAAAAACAGATACAAAAGCAGAGGGAAACTATGAGGGCAGAGTAATTAACCGAATAAATAATTTTTAAATTTCTGTGTTTCACAAACCATGCTGCCGCAAGCACTGTGGAAGCAATGGAACATGTTGAGCAGCAGGAAACTATACCACTGTAAGAGAAGGTTTACTTTAAGTAAATTAAAAAGGCAAGACCTACAGGTCCCCCTAGTTCTCTTTTACATGACCCACTCCTGCATGTGGGTGAAGGGGATACCCCTCTGCAGAGAGGCCAGATGAGGGTTGCATTGGGTCAGCCTATGGTTCTAAATGAATGGACTTCAAATCTCCACTGGTGGCTGCCCTCATGCAGGACAGCCTCTGTGCTTCCCTAGATACTTTCCAGACCTTTTCACCAGACATCTTTGTGTCTAGGATATGTTTCTAGGTTCTGGAAATGCATGGCACATTGCACAGTCTCCCATGGTGTCATTCCTATTAACCACATTCATCAAAAGACCAGGTCTGCAGCCACGTTTGAAAAGGTGTGAGTTGGATCCATTGTAGAAGCTGAGGGAAAAACAAGGATGAATTCACAATAAAATTGCACTAATAACCTAATGACTGTGTTCAAAGCTGTGGGACGATAGTGTCCTGAACTCTAGTGTAGCAAACAGAACATCTGAATTGAAGCAGGACTGAACTGAGGGCAAGGGGATGTGGTATGAATTTGGGTCATGTTTGGTGTGCAATGGATTCTTTACAGATGAAGCTTCCTTTCTATCTCTTTGTAGTCTGGTTTGTATGGGAGGTATTGAGAATGTGATGCTGCAAGAAAAGATTTAAGTACTGGTACCTCAAGTGGAGGATGCTTTCCAGCAGAATTGAGAGTTGCTGACCTGCTGCTGTGTGTTCTTTGTGTCGTGCTGCTGCCCTGCCAGGTACAAAAGCAGCCAGACAGTGTTTCTCGAGCTCAACAGGCTACAGCTGGCACAATTGTACCTTATATAGTCCCACAGTGAGGATACCTAGTGCCCCAGAGGGGCTTGATGAGATTTTGTAGAAGTACTACTGTCACAACTGCATTGCGTGAACTATAAGGCTGTCCTATGAGAGGAATTAAACAATGCTTGTTTTCACCCTGAATGTCAAATAAAAGCACACATTTTGTGTCCTCAGAGTAATAGATTGATATGGTTTCTACCAAATTCTGATAGGGTTGGATTGGAAATAGAACATATTCCAGATTTCTGCAAGGCTTCAGAGAGTCTCAGCAGATCGAACAGACTCGTGTCAGGAAGGGTGAGAAGAAGGGCATGGAAAGTTCATGGTTTAACATTTCCTTTGAGTGTGCCCAGGCTGAGTTGGCTTCATGGGAAATGCAAGAAAAGAGCAAGGGTGGCAATTTCCTCCAGGTAATGCTTCATAAATGAAATAACATTTGGTATTAAAAGCTGCACTCATTGTTTTTTAGGAGTGTGGGAGGCATGTTTGGAGGCGGGGGAACAGTGCGTACAGTGCCATTTTTTGTGAGGCAGGGTTTCTTTTTCCCAATGCCAAGGACAAACAATCAGAGCCAATGATTGTGGGGCCATGTGTAGAGTCCTGACAGGATCTGTCTTGTTCAGGAAACGTGAATGTGTGACTGTGTTATCACCACACCACATGCCCTGTGGGGTAGCACCCTGCTCTGTGCTGCAGCTGGTTGCTAAGCAGACATAATCCATCAGCTGGCGATTTTTTTCTTTCTTTTCCTGTGAGTTGCCCTGGGAGACTGTCAAGCTGCAGTGATGGCAAATCCAGCCTCCCTCAGGCATTTCCCTTCTCTCTTTGTGCCATTCTCAGTGTCACTAAGCTTGAGATTCCCCTTTCTCCCTTGGCTGCCAAGAACATAAATACAATTTACACTCACTAAATCTCTCCTCAGTTCCTCCCTCTTCCCCTGTATTTGACAGAGATGGCAGTAGTGGCAGGACAGCATAGGCAGGTGTCTGCCCTTCAGAGTCAGCAAAGAAGTCCTGCTGTGGGGTGCTGGACTACTCCTTTGACAGGAGGTCACTGCAGCTTCAGAGCTCAAATGCCTGCCTTGCCTGGGGCAGCAGCAATGCAGCACCTGAATGATGCCTGCACTGCAGAGTGTGATGTGAGAAACTGTGAGGACCTACATGGGGAGAGGTCCCCAGCCTTCCTGCAGGAGGAGATTTTTGTTTATCATTGCATTGCTAAGTACCATGCTCTGCCACAGGTAATCTTGCCACCTCTGCCAAGACCAAACAGAACACTTTCACAGCAAAATAGTCTTGACTAAGAATTTTTTTTTTTTTAATTTAGTTTATTTTCATTCAGCATAACATTTTCAATACAGGTTTTGGTACTCAGGAAAAAAATAAAAAGTAAGAAACATAAGCATTTAAGGAAATACATATTATGTCTCTTCTCCAGGTCAGCGTAGGCAAATCTTGTTTCCTCCCCACTTCTCAGTCTTGACTTCCTTGGTTTTGCTGCAGATTATGCTCAGACAAACCATTCCTTTGGTGAGGTGCCAGAGACTGGGGTTGGTGCATAATGGCTTCTCTCTGACACTCCTCGTTTCTTACCAATTTTTCTTCACTTCCAAGGGGGCTCTTTGATAACTGAAAGTTTGCTCTCCTAAAATTCATCATCCTGACTCTTGTTTTCACCTTTCCTCTATCTCTCAATATAGTGAGCTCTGTGAGGGCACAAACACTGCAGTCCAGGCTGCCCCCAATCTTGAAATTTCTAATCAGTGTACCCATGTTGGTATGCAACTGGTCAGTAAAGCTTTCCTCATGAGGCTATCACCTGGACTAAGAAATTACCCTTGCCACTCACCAGATCTGTACTCCTTATGTACTGTACTCTTTTACAATAGATGTCAGGTTGACTGAATTCCCTCAGCAAGATCAGAGCCTGCCAGCATGATGTGTCCTATAGCTGAATTAAAAACGCTTCATCAACCGGGTCTCCTTGAACAGACAGCCTGTAGCAAACACCAAACATAAGGTTTCCTTTGTTGCTGTGGTCCCTAATTTTTTACTGATTAGCTACCTACTACTTTTCAAAGACAGGTCTGTACAGAATTGGGAGGGGGATCTGATAAACCAGATGGTTCTGCTGCTGTTCAAAAGGACCTCAACAAGCTGGTGCAATGGGCAAACAGGAACTTCATGTACTTCAATAAAGGTAAATGCCAAGCCCTGCACCTAGGCAGGAAGAACTCCCTGGATCAGTTCACGCTGGGGGACAATCAGCTGAAGCACCAAAGCAGGTTTTTTTCTGAAAAGGACCCAAGGAATGCTGTGGACAGCAAATGGAACATGGCCAATGCTGTGCCTCTGCAGCCAAGAAGGGCAGTGTCATCTGGAGGACATTAGCAGACAGCATTTTCGGCTGTTTCTGGTGATCCTTGCCCTCTTCTCAGTCCTGGTGACTCCCATCTGGAACACTGATTCAGGTTCTGGGCTCCCCAGTAGAAGAGACACAGATATACTGGAGTAAGTCCAGGGAAGGGGCATGAAGATGATAAAAGGACTGGAACACATGACATACAAAGACATCTTAGATCGTTTTCCCAAAGGAAGAGAAGGCTCAAGGGAACTGATCAATGTGTACATACAATGATGAGGCAAATAAAGAAGATGGAGCCACACCTTTCTCAGAGTCAACCAGTGAAAACACAAGGACAAACTGAAATACAGGAATTTCCATTTAAACATGGAAGACATATTGTAAGGTCAAGACAAATACTTTCAGTGCTAAGCATGGGAGCACCTTTAGGCAAACATTTAAAAGAATTGTAAAAAAAATTATTTAATTTCTCTGTACTTCTGCTCTGATGACAATGTTCTATATCAGGCAATAATCCAGAAGATAATAAAAGAGAACAGGAATGAAGGACAGATCTGGGCATCACTAAGCTTTGAAGGATCTTCAAAGATGATAACAAATTTTTATGCAGCCTTTGAGGAAGAGGTCTCAATGTGAATTGAGCAATAAAGAAATATAGGTTAAAGATTGTCCAAACAGAATTCTATAGAAAAAATCCCAGACAATATGATCTTATTTACTCTGACTCATAGTAACCTTTTAAAGGGAAAGAAAAAAGGAATTGTGTCTGTATTATTTAAAGTATTTTTCCCCTTGAAATTAGACATTTTTGTGGAAGAAAAACTATTATAATTTATAAAATAGGAAGAACGCCATGTGACGAGTTTGCACCTGTCCTTCAATTATTGGGAAATGTGTTGTTGTACCCCCTTGAATGCTATAAAGAAGTTTAGTGACAGAATAATATACAAATGAATATGATATTGTGATGGTCTAATTTTTCACATTTTTTAGTATTCTTAATTCGCTGCACCTTATATTTTCCTCATTTTTAACTAACTCTTGCTAAACTACTCACAGAACTCCTACCAGCATTCCATTCTTTTCATTAGCAATGCCATATATAAAGTAGCATAGAACCTGTCAAAAAAATTACTAAGCTTAAACCAAACTTGATTTTTTCTGTATTTACTCTGTACTTCAAGGGGTTTTGTCAGCTCATACAGACACCATCACAGTGTCTCAAGATGAAAAAGTCAAAGACCTGTGGAGGTGTGGAAGTAGTTAAAAGTATCATTTCAAGGGTAGATTTGTATGAGAAGGCTTGGAGGAGGAAGGAAAACTATCACAAAGATCTAAATCAGGGATGTCTTGTTAATTAGGGTTTTCTGTTCTAATTGGGAGGAAATGGCTATAAATTTAAAGCTTCTGACCTGAAGGAGGTGAGTACAGAAAATGCAATCAAAATACAAATTAGCAATATGTTATCTGAAAGATAGCTAGAAATGCCAGTGAAAGCTTTTGTTCAGATTGTTAACTTAATTTTTACATAAACACAGCATTTTAAAAACTGTAGGAATAAGCTCTGCAATTACTCTACAGTGTAAAGTAAATTCTAAACCTTTTTTGTTTACCGTCAAAATAATGCTCGTATTAACATAAATGTTTGTACAGAATAATATTTAAAATTTATGTATTTTCAATGTTTTTTTTTAATCAAAAGTGTGCCTAATCATAATGATACATTGTCAAAAGAAGTATGTTTCAATATTATATTATGAAGTTCATCTAAAAGCCGATGCTATGCACTGCTTTACTTTTTGCTAGATGCCAGATAAGCATACAGCCATAAATCAAAAATCCTCCATTTAAGAGATTACAGAAAAGTGTCTTCCTGCTTCACCATTATTTGTTTTGAAACTCCAAATGTATTTCATTCTGTATTGGGATGAAATAAAGTGCTAAGAGGTGTAAGATAGTGTGACCCCTTCCTCCTGTTGATTCAGTCCAGGACCTTTCCAGCCAGAGGCAGGAGCCCAGTCCCGTGTCCTGGGGAGCTGTGCTCTGTGCCCAAGCTGAGGACAGCATTAAAGCTTTCCTCGGTGCAGGCACGAGTAGTGAAGATAAAATATCCCAGAGCAAAACACACACAGACACATAGAGGACACTGATACTGCCAGTGCCAGGGCCGCAGAAAAGTAGATCATATCAATTGCACTTCTCTAACTCACAAACTCTGCAACCCATTGTAACCAAATTTTTCAGGCACAATTTGCCCATAGTGAAGCCATGTTAGCTGTCATCAATCACCTCCTCATTTTCTGCACGTCTTAACACAGTTTTCAGGAGGTTCTACTTCTTTATCTTGCCCAGCACTGAGACTGACAGGCTTGTACTTTCCTGGTTCTTCCTTTTGTGGAAGCTATCTGGGTGCTCCCACCTGAATGCCCAGGTAGTTTGCAAAAAGGAATTTCTTCTTTATTCTAGATGAATTTTTTTATATTAAGCACAGTTTTTATACCACATGAAGGAAAATCCATTTTTTATTTTCAAGCAGGAAAAGGGATCATTGAGGATGGCGTACTGCATAACCCAGGTGATTGGTAATGAGAATAATTTTTTGGTCTGAATTACATAATCAACAGAAATAGAACATAAATTGATTGCAGGCGGGACATTCACATTTGTAGTTTCATCCAGTGAGACTTGGACATATTTCAGGAAGAAAGGAAAAAAAGCCTGAAATAGTTCATACCATACAGGCAATGTTCATCCAGCACTGCCTGCTAAGACCTTAAGAGACTATACCAAGATATGAGAACCTATTAACCCACATAAAAATGCGATCCTCTTCTGTCTCTTTACAAAGCTAGTAATCACAACTCTGCATGAAAAACAGGAGAGGTGGGGAGAACATGCCTATCTGCTCACGTACAAGAGATATGGAAGACCTACAAAAAGAGCTAGGTGCTTCCAGAGTAACAAGAATTCTTGGCTGAGATAAATGTTCTATCGCTGACTCAAAAGTATGGCTGAATTCCAAAAAATAATCTGTTTAACCCTACAAGCCTGGATCTGGGTAGTCACAGCACCTGCTCAAACAGCTACTAAGCTGTAAGTAAGAGTTTTCTCCAACCATGGTATATGTACAGCATTTCTACTATGGCCCACAGTAAGAGATATATCTGAGAAATTTGAATCACATGAGCATTTCTTTCCAGCCTCTTCCCCACAAATCAGCACAAATTTGGTAATTACTAAAAATCATAGCCCTTCATCTTATAATTACTGTGCTCAGTTTACTTCTAGGAAGTCCTGTATGCTGCATAGAGTAAATTAAATCATAAGCAAACTGAGATACAAATGACAAGTGTTGGATTTATGCACTTCATAATATTAAGCTTTAATATTTTGGTATGATTTACTAAGGAAGTTTTATGAGTCATATTTGTAATGTCATTGACTATGCAGTATTTAATCAAGGAAATATTTACAAGTTAAAGTCAAGTGTAAATTTCATCTTACAAACCAAACATTTGTGCTAAAATTTCTATTTCATACTGCACAGAACTGAAGTGGTTTTAAGCAAAGAAATTACTGAAGCTAGAATTTAGATGTTTTTGCAAGAAACTATTTGTCTTAATTCAGTGTTCTGATTTTTTTTTTCCCATTTGGGATCAGGTCGCTTTAATTTTTGTTCATCAGCTTTGAAAAATAAAACTTTTAGTCATGGAAAACAAGAAACTATTATACATGTTCCAAATATCAATTATAAAGTGATTTCGTGTGTATGTATGTGTGTGTGTGTGTGTGTGTGTGTGTGTTTAAAGCAGTCTTAGCATCCATACAGTGGCCACATTAGAGCAACAGCTGTGATTTTATTGAAGTTCTCATTTTCTCACATTTTAAAAATTGCTGAAATATCTACTGATGCTCAGGTGTTATAAATGTAACTCATCATATATAAACATATAAAATTCCTCAAAAGAGTTGAAATTTTGTTCCTAACTTCTATTTTGTCACAAAGTCCTCTCTGGTTCACAAAAAAGCAAAAGGGGTCCCAAGCAATAAATTTATCCATTTAATCCATCCAGTAGACATAGATGACGTCTAGATAGTGTAGTGTAGCGCTCCTATAGTTCAGATGGTTGATCTGATTCCAGCTAGCTCACCCAAACACTGCACTTAGCTGTGGCTCTTAGAGTTAGGTTTGTTAAGAAATCGATCTGTTTGTGGTGACTTTGGAGAATATTTTTGCTCCAAGGAAAAAAAATGAAATATTTCAGAGATTTTTATACAGGATACACTTAAAAAACAATAGCTTCATTCAATTTCTTTCTGAACTGGAATGTATAAAAATAGTATGCTTTAATAGCTCATCGAAATTCTGGAGCTGTTTTTCCCTTTTTGTTTCATTTTTTCACTTATATTAATCCAATACTGATGGATTCTTTCTATCCATGGACCAGTTGCAGTACAAGCCACATAATTATGTTTTCAGTGTCCTGCCACTGGTCTCAAAAACTCAAGAGGCTGTTTCTAGACATGAGATAAAAATTTGTCATTTTCTATTTCTTTTCAACTCTATCCATCCCTGCTGGGACTCCCAATTAGTTACAGCTCCCATGTCATTTGAATTCAACAAGAACTTCAGGAATATATTTAGTTAAAAAATTCTTGTCATGCTACAAAAGAATTAACTGGGATAGAAATAAAAATCATTGACTATTATTAGTTTGGTCAAACTTTGACATCATTTGATCTTCTGGACCCTTACTTTAATTGTACAAAATCACATTAGAGATAGAAAAAGTTCTTAGGTTTTATTTTTTGAAATAAAGTAATTTTTGACTTTTGTTTTCTATTTTAAACATAATACTTTTTCTTTGAAGTTCAGTCAGAAATAATACACCCAGACTTAGTTCAAACTGAAAATCACAGCCTGGAGATTGATGTGCACATCCACATCAGCAGTGGACGATAAAGATCACTAAGGATTAGTATGGAACAAAATGACTATACATTGTTCATACACATTCGTGAAGGATTAACGCTGTCTGCCTACTAATCACAGAACTGTTTGGGGTTGGAAGGGTCCCTAAAGATCATCTTTCTCCGATCCCCTGTCATGGGCAGGGACACCTTCCCTGCCCAGGGTTACACCCAACCTGGCCTTGAGCACATACAATATTGAAGGGATAGGGCGTCTACAAGTTTTCTGGACAGCTTGCCCCAGTACCTCACCACCCTTACAGAAAAGTATTTTTCCTAATATCTTGTCTAAATTTGCCTTATAAGCACTACTAAGCGCCTACCAGCTGCTCATTCACTTCAACATTTCAAGAAAATCATCTGGGAAAAAATGAAAGCAGTCAAGCAATGGAAGGAAAAGAATAAAAGTGAAAAAAAGAAAAAAAGGTGGAAGACTTACAGTGACCCATATTTCACCTACAGACTGCTGCCCAGACAGTATTCAAGCATCAGCTAGTTTGGGAAGACTCCTTCCCCAGTGTTATTGCCCAATACAGTGTTACATAGTTTGGAACATGTCCTTGGTGGGTTGGGGTCAGCTGTCCTGCCTGTGATTGCTCCCAGCCTCTTGCCTACTGGTAGCCTACTTGCTGGGGGAAAGAAAGTGAAACACAGAGAAAGCCTTGATGCTGTGCAAGCCCTGTTCAGCAATAGCTAAAATATCCATGCCTTACCAACGTTTCGTTCTCGAATGAAAATATAGCACTTCAAATTAACCCTATTCCAGCAAGAGCAAGTGAAGCATTTCTATTTTTCAAAAAAAAAACCCCTTATTTATTTTAGTCTATAATTTTTTTTGTTTCACTCTTTAATTCCTTTCAGTCATTCTGTGAAATAGTACTGTGAGGTCCGCCCATGCTCATGATAACACAAAAAAACTGTTTCTTTCTAATGTTTCTCTCTCTTGAGCCAGTCACTTTTACTGAAAATTACATAGAAGGATAGTAGCAGGAAATGTTCTAACGAATTCATGCCTCCTCTGGGTGAGTATTCCTATATATAATAGCAACTTCACGTGTAAATTAAAGATAACTAAACTACATGCAAGTTTACACTTATAGATATGTATGTCTTTACACATATATATGATATGATGTATATCATATATAGTATGTCATATATCATATATCATATATTAGTGTCTGGGTGTGAAAAAACAGAATTGCAGAATTTGAGAGTGGCTGAGGTCAGAAAGACCATCTAGCCTGCTCGGTGTTGTTGCTCAAAGCAAGACAAAGAAAGACAAAATAAATCAGATTGCTTAGAATGTATCCAGTCAGGTTTTGGTTATCTGCTAGGATGGAGACTCCACCACCTCTGGGAAACCTGTGTCAATGTTCCAACATTCTCACCAAAACAAACAAAACAAAACCAAACTTTTTCCTTATGCTTAGGAGAAATTCCAGTTGTTACAATTTGTGCCCATTGTATCTTGTCTTTCCATTAGATTCCTTTGGAAAAGTCTGGTTCTACCTTCTTTATACCCGCCCATCAGATATTTATACACATTAATCGTATCCCCATGGAGCCTTCTCAAGGCTTAACAGTTCCATCCCTGTCAGCCCCTCTTCATGTCGCAAAGTTATGAAATAAAATAAACTGTCTTCTTTAAACCATTTATTTGATGTTTGCATTATGATCTGTGCCCACTGAATTACTGAGGCCTCAGTCCCATAGATGGGTGAACCAGCCAGACCTCATCCTTTCTGTCTTCTCAGAAGGATGGGGAAGGTGCCCCATAGATATGAAGGTGCAGCACAACCAGAGCCCAGAACCAAGAGGCATTCTCAGAGCATGCAGTTTAGACTCTACCAAATCAATCTGATTTAATGCATGCTGTATAGAATGGCATCACTGTCTAGGTGTGTTTCACTGTAGTTATACACAAGTATTCCCAGATTCTTTCCTAGTCCTACAGGTTTAATTCAAACAATGTGTTCTTTCCTCAGCTTGTCAAGACCTTAAAACCGTTGCAATGTCCAGTAGCTTTAATTTCTTCTAAACAAGATGGTGTTCTGCTCCTAGTTTTCCCTTCTTATGTTTTGTTGCTGTCTGTAAGGCAGAACTGATTATATTAAACATTTTACAAGTAAGATTTTAAACTCTTGCTAGGGGTCTGTTTTTTTGGTTTGGTTTTGTTTTTAATTTCTGTTATTAGAAAGAGATAAATTGCATTGTTTTACAGAAGTGTCAAATATGAACACTTTCCAGCTACCCTACTCTTGGGTATACTCGTGCTTTTAAACATCAAAGCAAACTCTTAATTACAGGAAAGGAAATGAAAACACTATTTTGATTTATAGCAACTTCATGGTATTTCTGAAGTCTGAGAAAGTTATTACCCTGGGGGTTTCAAACACTTCACTGTCAGTTCTTATTTCTAAGAAAAAATAATAATAAATATTGGCACTAACTAGATTTGAAAAAAAAAAAAAAACCAAAACAAAACAGAAAAACCCACTTTATTTTCTCTCTCTCAGCTAGGATAAGCAGAGCTTTGGTCTAGATAAGAAACTGGGTCTTGGCTCAGTTCAAGATCTTATTATAGTTATAAAGTGAGATTTATGTCCTCTGGTGCATGGGGAGAGGTAAGGATGTGGGGGAGTGCAGGTGCTCTGCCTGTGACAAACCAACTCTGCTGCTGCATCAGCCTGCTGGCACATGGGACAAACACACGCTAGAGCTGCACTTTTGTTAGGTGAGGTGTGGTGAAAAACACAGAAATGCTCCTGCCTGCTCTCAGACCTCTGTTCAGCCTTTCAGCTGGTAGTGGTAGTGGTTTTTTTTTATAAAGAGACCAGTGTTATTTGGCTGGCCCTCCTTTCCCCCAGAGCTTTTACTCATGGAATAGCTACTCTTCTGGGTATATGCCGTAACAATTTAAGCTACTACTGCCACCTTAATATGGGTTTATAAAACAATTTGGTTAGGACCATCTCATATAATAAAACATTTCTATGAAGAATCAATACCTGTTCCTCTGGGTTCACTCTCTTTCTGTGAGTTTTAATTTCCCCTGTGTGTGTAAGTACGTATATTTCTACAGCTGCTGGAGTTGTTCTGGCCTGCAGGACTCAAGCAGCTTTTCTGAGTGTTGTCTGGATTAAGTGTGCACTTAAATACTGGCCATAAGGTGTACAACTTAGCCTGGAGTTCAGACTTTTCTTCTGGCGCACTGATTCAACTTCTGGAAATTTTTACATCTGCCTCTTGACTGGAAAAAAAAAATCTTGCAATTATAAAAATACTTGCCGAAATGTAGGCTCATATATTTTAACTATTTTGATTGATGTTAAGGTTCACAGAAGATTTAGGAAAAACAGAAATAGATCTATTTTCCTGTTCTCACACAAATGTTTTCCATTCATTAATCAAATAATTTAATTTTGTTAAAGTTCCTCACTTCACTCTTCATGATGCAGAGAAAACGGCATATCATCCAATGCATATCATAGCCATACCATCCTAAAGACAAACTCTTTGTTGGAAGAATCTACAAACCATGTTATTATAGTGATTATGATGATAAAACTCAATTATTAAAGTAATCAAGGTATAACCTAAGACAGAAAAAACAGATCTAATTAAGCTTTGTGTTTTTCAACTTATTTCAGTGAAAATACTGCATTCATGTTCTTGAACACTGAAGTTACACCGAAGTGCATTACAGAGACATTTTACATAAAAAAATAGGTAAAATATTTTTAGGAGTTTTGCCTCTCAGAAGAAAGAAACCAAAAATAAATTTACCATTTAATCAGTAGTAAAGACTCTGTTGAAGCATGGGAAGGATTTATACAAGACAATTCAAAATCATTTACCTGCTTACACTTTATCTTCTACTCATCTGTGTGAATTCTGAAGTACAACCACTTTAAGAAATATCTAAAAAAAAAACCCCACATTTTTTTTTTGCATCTCTTTATTCATGCCTTTGCATTTTGTTTTAAATATGCTACTTTCAGGAACAATTTTACTTTTGTTTTATGCTTGAGAACAGGGAATTTTATTGAGGTTTGAATCACCTCAGGACGTAACTGTGTATCCAAGTTACCTGCAAAAAAGTCACTTGGGAAACCACTCTGAAGCATGTGGACCACTAGTGGTAGAGTAACCCCAAACAGTGGTCTATCATGAGCTGGGAGTAGACATTGAGTATCAGAACATAGGAAAAGTCCCACTGGTTTAGTTCAAAAATCAATCCAGACTCATATATTGTCTCCCATAGAATTTAAAGCAATTTATGGAAATATGGGAACAGGACATGTACACGTAATACCTCCAGGATGCAAGAACAAGGATTCTTGAAACCTCTGCTTTGCCAGAAAGTACAAATTAATATATTCATACAGGTGAATATAAAATATAACAAATAAAAATAAAAATATATAGGTTTAAATGTGAGCATTTTAAAAAAAACTTCCATGTATTACCCTTACATAATTTAAAAGTTCAGCTTTTCTTTCAGTTAAAAGAATCCTTCCACAGCTACACTGCTGAGAGGGTTTGTTTTATCTCAAAATTCTGGCTTCTCTCCTTAATTTCTGTAAGCCAGAGGGAATTTGGCTGGAGTTGATTAGCAAGACACATCTGGAAAAGTTTCAGCTAAATAGAGTGATGCCCAGGAATTTTATCATTTTTCAAGACTGCATAGACATTTAGTTAACCTAAGTGATTTTTAATCGTAGTTCCAGAATGTTTCTTTTGTGCTAATCTTCTCTAGAGGAAACTTACATCTGTTTAGCTGTCTGTTAAATACAGATAAGTTGTGAAAAAGAATCTGAAGTCCTGCTCAGGTCACCTGGCACAGAATTCCAGCCTTTCCCTTAATACTACACGAATCACGCATTTTCTGCCTTCCAGAGCAAAAGCAGTTCTTTCTGAACTGCTCAATTCAAAGTGCAAATGGTGGGGGTAGGGGTGGCGGGAATTCCCTTTTCTGAAGAAATGACTGATATGCTTTTTGGCTTCAATTATTTTGTTTACAGATTAAGAGAGGGAGTTACTGATGCTGGTTCATTTGTTTTCAGTCAGCACAGAAATAAAAAATTTTCTCTGATAAAAATATACTTAATTCTTTGTCTGGTGGCATGCATTTGGTATTTTGGAAGTACACAGCAGAACAAGCAAGGAAATTGTCACATATATTTTTTAAAGAGAGCTTAAACTTACTACATTATTTCTTGAGCAATAGACTACGCTTCATATGTTCCAGAAACATTCTGGTTTTCACAATTTGACACAGTATTTATGAAAATGATAATAAATATCTCATTTCTCAAGCTTCAGTTAAACTGTCCAGGTTGCATATTTGATACATTTGATTCTTCAAATAAAAAATGTCATGACTTGTATTCTGATATCACTTTACCAAACTTAACTAACTCATTCATCTTGAACTACATCATAAAATATTATTTATAAGAACTGAATTTGTATATCTACACATTCTTATTGTTCCATCATTCTCTTTGTGTCTCAAAGCACTTTCTGATTATTTTCATACATTTTCTCATTTCATTCATTTGAAATATTTTACAGTCCTAGCATGCTATCATCTTTTAGACCAAGCAAATATAGCATTTTACTTGTTCAATATACTATAAAGATTTTAATAAATGATTACACACATACTCATCCAAGAGAGTTGGCTGAATAATTCATCATGAATCTTTCCCCTTATTCAATTTACATGAATAATTACTAGCTGTAGACTGCTCACAAGTAGTTTATTCTGAGTATTCACTATTTAAAATCCCAAATCTGTGCTAGTTTATTGCTGTGCAGGTTATATGAAGATGCAGAAAATCACGTTTTCCTTCCTTGAAGATTGAAATTCTCAACTTCAACACAAAATACTGAAAGAGGTAGTACAATATCTATTTACAGAATGGGACAAGATATTTTGGAGAATGTCCTATCAAGCAGACATGTAAATTAGAGACTGAAAGAACAGATTTGGCAGATAAAAAGATCTATGTAAGTGTAATATGTTTGATAAAACAGGTAGAGTATAACACATACATGAAGTCATATTAAAATGGAAAACATTTTATAAAGATCGTGGAAGTTAGGAGATGTGCCTGAGGACTGGAAGAAAGTAAATATCACCCCAATCTTCAAAAACTACAGTCCTTTCAATCCCTGGAAAGGCAATAGAACCTATCCTGAAGTCATCTCATGCGGTGGACAAGAAAGACATCAGGAGGTCAACATTGATTCACCAAAGGGAAATCACACTTGACCAACTTGATTGCCTTCTATGATGGGACAATTGCCTGTAGACGGATGAGGGGACAGCAATGGATATTGCCTATCTGGACTCTAGCAAAGTTGTTGACACTCTCTCCCATGTCATCCTCCCAGGAAAGCTCAGGAAGCACAGGCAAGAATGGATGGTGAGGTTAATTGAGAATTGTCTAAAATGGCAGATCCTGGGAAGCTGTGTTCAATGCCCCTGCATCTGTCTGGAGGCTTGTAACTTACTGGGGAGAGTCTAGCAAAGGGCTGCCAAGATGAAGAAGAATCTTGAGCAAGAAATTGATGATTCCAACAGAATACCTTTTATTTCTGCTTAAGATACCTCTCAAAAAAGACTAGACAGACCACCCCTTCCATGAGAAAAGGCTGAGGTAAATGGGACAGTTCAGCCTGGAGAAGTGAAGGCTTGAGGGGATCTGATCAATGTATACCTGAAGGGAAGCTGCAAAGAAAATGGAAGAAAAAAAAAAAAAAAAAAAAAAAAAAAAAAAACCAAAAAAAAAAAACCAAAACCTAGTCAATAAGGCAGTTATTTATAGAAATATATGCTACTTAATAAACATATTTGTATAAAATGTGTTTTTTAATGCAGCCAACTGGATATCTATGGAAGAAAACAATTGGAAAATAATGATTCTGAAAACATCTAGGAGCTGCAGAAAATAACACTCAATGATAGTATCTATTATGACTGTGATAGAAAATTGCTGAGTTTTGATTAAAAAAACTTTACAGTGAGGGAGAATAGAAAATAATTTTGTTTGTGCTTTTAGCACATGAAAATTGAGGGTTTTTTTAACTTAGTGGCAGTTGTGTGTATATACTTAAATATGGCTATTGACAAATTGAAACACAAATGTACAAAGAAAAACAGGATTGAAAAAATAGAAAAGACTAAATGCAGTTGAGAAGCTTCAAGATATCTATTCTTATGGCTTAGCAAAGAAAATACTTAGACATAGTGTGATTACAGTAGTTAAAAGTATCAAAGAAACTCAAATTTAAAAGAAAGGAGCACATCATCCCGCTCTGTGAGTAGGATAGAGTATTTTTACTTTCTTTTTTCCTTCCCAAATACGTTTCTTTGTGGAAACCCTGAACTCTGAACTTTCTATGTGATATGAAGTTCCTGAATGGCATTTCCACCATAGGCAATAGGGATTGCTGCACATACAAGTCATCCTTGGGTGATAAAAGAATCTCAGTTTCTAGTCTGATGTGAGAAAAAAAAAAAAAATTGAATCATGAGAGCTCTTACAGCTGGACTGTTGTACTATTGTCCAAACTAGAACTACAGTTCTTCATACTTTCATTATGCTTCTATTTTTAGAGATTTTGAAATATATTTCTTTCATTTTGTAATGGCATGAAATGAATGCCAAAGTTCTTAGATTTTTTTTTTTTTAATTAGATTCTTATTGTTCTTTCTAACTTACCTTAAGAGTTACCTATTGAAATAATTGTCAGGAGAAAATAATTTTTTAATGTATTTATTTTATGATGTGAAAAATATTAAAACTATCCTATACTGCTATTTGGTCTGAGAAGAATTTTGCCAAGCACAAATTTTTTGCTTTTCATACCAAGACAAACAAATGAAATACCTAAATCTGGAAATGAAACAGGAGGCTTGTTTAAAGATCATATATTATTTTGTGTTTAATCAATTATTTTTTGGGGGAAAGGATGCCCTTCTAATGGAAATTCTCCCCAAAGCAGTGATATGTATGGGGAAATGAATGAATTGTTTTCTTATTTTGGAATGTTCTGTTTAGGAAAGATTTGTAAGAAAATCCACCCCAGCTCTGAGGCAAAACCAACAAGAGGGGAGTTTCAATCCCATAGAACAGTCTCTGATTCTTTCCTTTCCCTATAACCTAGTGACTCCTCCAAAGTCCATGACAAAATTCCTTTGCTTTTCTTCAGGGATCACAGCCAAGACACACAGTGAGAATACTCAACAATCCTGTAAAGTTCTTTGAGAAAGGATGTTGTCAGTCTTTTCTAGGGACTCTGCTCTACCTTTACTAAATATTTGATAGACATTGTAGTAAGGATTGGAGGATATGTATACATCTAGACAGCTGAACTACAGACCTAAGCTTTTACCTGATGTTTAAAAAAAAAAAAAAAAAAAAAAAAAACCACCTTAAATATTTAATGTAGAAAAGAACAGCATAAACAGCTGAGAATAAAGTTTGCCTTAAAATGTATGCTGTTGGAAATGCACTTTGGTTATGGCAGGAAAACTGAAATCTTCTCCCTCCTCTCTATTGTGAGAAAAAAAAAAACAAAACATATTAATTCCATAAAGGTGAATTCTATATCTTGGTTGAGGTTTCTGACATGTGCTATTATATATAGTACATGAAATATTTCCATGATTCATTGCAGCTTCTAAATTAATTCTTTCATTACTTCTATAAAATAGTCATTAGAAAATTTCAGGAATGGAAAAGCGTATTTAAATCACTGTATTTTAATATCCACAACAGACAATCACTAGAAGTCAATTTGCACCGAGTCTGAGGTCATCCTTGGTCCAGTACACAAACTAAACACTCAAATATTGGCATGATTTGAACATGAGAAGCTCTCACAAATACAGAATACACTGAAAAGAAATGATATTTCCCTTCCATCTTAATAAATACTTGAAATAAAACTATTTTTATGCTTCTTAACTTTCTTCTATACTTTTTTCACATTTTCATTTTAATCACAATTGCTTACCAACTTGCTTTATATATCAGTGCTTATAAGTTGGTCAGAAAAACTTAGCATGCTACTGGACTCGCTAAATGTAATTCATCTTTATTATAGGGCTGTCAACATATATTTATGTTCATGTGAGTATCCTCTGTTTGTGTACACTGTATTTATCACAGGGAGACAAATAGGCTCACTCTGTGTTTGATGCTAATTACTAGGTTGCCAGCATAGCAGCACTAAATTATGTTTTAGCAAGGCAGATCCAAAGAGTTTGGAAGCTTTCCATTCACAGTCCATGAAAAAGACCCATCTGTACTAGAAAATCGAGAAACAGCTCTTTCCCATAAGAATGTCATACAAATTTTACCATCATCCCATAGTTTTTATTCCTGCAGTAGCTGAACACCTTCTGGTTTTGTAGTTAACTGGAAAATGGCCCATGCCCTGTGAAACCTTAGGCAGTGGGTGCTAGAGAATGAGCACCATATGAGTAGTGCTCCTGCAGTGATGGACTATAAACAGCCTGGTGCTTGTAGCATCTCTCATGCTGTTTTATCTGTTGCACGTTAAATCTGTTAGGTCAATATTTAAGCTAAAAATCATCTAATATCTGTAATCAGTGAGGCTCCTAGAGGGAGATCTAGCAATTCATTTTAGCAGCCTTTGGTGCAACAGCAGTATTGCTGGATGTCTTTTGATAGTCTACTGTATTAAAATATCAAGCAACTTCGCAATATGTTTTTGTAACAAGGAGACAGCAGTTTGCTTTTTCATTTCAAACCCTCCGAATTTTTAATCGTGAGCCCCCTGCTGGTAAATGAGTTAAACTGATCATAGCGAGAACTTGAATAATAGCAAGAACTTCTTAATTAGAAAGTCATGCTATTGATCTTGTTATGAACTGTTTTCATTCTAAATGTCTAGATATTACCATTCCTCTGAAAATGCTTCAGAAAAATAGAGACACGCTTAATTAATTCTAATGCAAGGACAAACTTAGTCATTTGTTGTAAAATGTGAAACAAACTCCAAATTGAATTTTCAGCTTTGTTTTTTATTTATTTTAGTGATGCAGAACAAGAGCTGAGCATTAAAACACACAGGAAATATAAAAATTTGAACAACATGAAAAAGGAGCTTCTATATATTATTATCCAAATAAATTAATCCACAGAGCGAAATTATTTCTTTCCATATATAAGAACTACAGCCAGAGTCTTCTGGAGCTTTTATCTTCATGACAGCTACAGGAAACAAAAATAATAAAAATATATTTTAATGTAAGTATGCTGACCCTTCCCTCTTCTTTTTTTTCTCTGTAGGTATAAAGCTGAACATGAGATCATTGTGTGGCTCCTGTCTCATCTCTGTTATTTTGCTCTTGTGGAATGAAGCCTGATATGAGAGAAATTAAAACTAAAAATGCACATTTTAAGTATCCAGTTGCATAGGGCACTGTTTCCTAATGCCCATAATCTTTTCACAAACATGAATCTTTCATCTTGAATGTTGAGACAGCTAAAGGAGAAAAGCTAGAAAAAGATAGTAGGAAAAATCAATTATATGGACTTTCTAAATATAGATTTCAGAAGGAGAGTATCTTGGAATAACAAGCAATGAATGACTCTCAGGTCACTTCTTGACATATTTTGTATTCTAATGCATCACTCACCAAATGTTGTGAACTGCAGATGACTTCTGAAGAGGCTCTTGAGGGCTGTCCTCATCCCATGTTGACACCTGGAACAAAGACACCCGTGGCTGAGATTTTTACAAGTTTTTTTTTTACAGTAAGGCTCTAACATATGCTCTTATGATAATACCAATCTAATTTTAATGTACAATTAAGAAAGGCAGAAAAAATACCCATTTCCCTCTGTAAACTATAAAGGAAGTCAAATGGGCTCTGTTAGACATTAGCAGATAGTGACTCCTAGTGCTGCTGTTCAGCCTGAGGTAATTTTTGGTAGATTACAGGGTATATAAGTGAAAACTGGACAAGACTTCAAGTCAGCAAAGAGAAACAGAAATATGTTTTCAATTTACCAGTCAAGAAAAATGCAGACCCACCCAGGCCACCAAGTCCCTCTGGGTCACACTGGGGTCCCAGAGTGTCAGTTTCCAAGGGGGACATGGCTTGGCAGCCCCAGAGGCTTTCATCAGGGGTGTGGTTGGAGCCCCAGAAGATGTGGTGGGGCAAAACCAAAGGGTTCCTGCAGGTCAAATGATGCCGTATAAACTGTGTCACAACTGTGCAATACCACCCTGAGAGAACCCTCTGGCATGGCCAGCTGAAAGTCCAATGCCTGTATCGGTCTCATTTTGTGTCTCTCTGAGTGAGAGCTTCCCCCTGAGTTGGGCACATCTTTTACATATGCTTCAGTTGGGTACTTTAAATAAATTTAATTGGATTGTAACATGTTTGACTGGTTGCTTTTTTTTTTATTTTTTTTTTTGTGTGAGACCAGCATCACCCTAGAGACTACAAACTGACCAGAAAGCATTCAAAATAATCCCATGTGCCTTTGGAGATGTTTTCAGTTTCCAGAGCAGGGGGAAGAGAAAGAGAGAATAGATAGAAATAAATGAATGGAGAATTTGGAACACTGTTTACAAATTATTATAATCCTGCATGTCCTCAGTAAATTCAATGCTAATGGGCAATTTAAAGCAAAACAGACACTGAGGAACTGCTTACTTGTGATGCACCATCCACTAAGCTGCTGTGGGGAAAAAAAACAGCTACACCATCTGAAAAAAATGCTTGTGGCTACAAAAATATTAGTGAGCTGAATGATGGAGCAAAATCTTGGGTGCTGAGAAACAGTTCTCTCTACTATTAAACTGCAAGAATGGTGGATGGCTGGGTTTCAGCCTAGGCCAAGTATCTTTCCGCTCCCAGTTCAAGTTGTGACTGGAATGCTCGTTCCCAGCAGGCTGCTTGTCCTACACAGTTGTCTTGGGCTGATTTTTGTGCCAATTTTGTTCTGTATTCCTTTTCTGTTGGTATATACGCCCAAAAGATACACTGTCTCTTTAAGTGTAACCCGGAAGAAGCCGCGTGGGCTGCTGGGAAAGGCAGCTGCCACACAGGCTGGCTTTTTCCAGCTCCGCTCTGGCTGGCTTTTCCCCGCTCCGCTCCGGCTCAGCTTTCTCTCCGTGGGAGTCCTTCTGCTCGCAGAGTGCAGTTACACTGTTACAGTTTCGGCTGTTAGCTTCGGCAGCTCTCCTCAGACCCCCGTCTGCCTCTCCGGGAGAAAAAACCGCGCGGTTTCACCTCCTCGGGATTCCGGAAGGGAACCGGGCTGGCAGCAGAAAGACTGTGTACAGGTTTCTTGGTTTTTTTCTTTTTGCCACTGTTACAGAAACGGCCACGTGGTTTGTTTTTCTTTTTGTTTCTTTTTCCCGGGGGCGGGAGGCGCCATTTTGTCGGCACCGCGTGGGCGGGGTTTTGAATACTAACCTTACTCTGTATCTTGTCGCGGCGCCATCTTGTCAGCACCGCGTGGCGGGGGGGTGTTTCTCTTTTGAACAACCGTTACTTTTTATCTGTGTCCTGTGGGCACTGTGTTAATAAATTACTTTTTTTTTTTCTCTTCACTTTTTGCCCAGTATCTATTTTTCTGTTGGTGGGGGGAAAAAATTATCAAATTTATTTTCATTTCAGGGGAAACGTTCCTCTGGAACGGTTTTCTCTGAAAACATTTGTCTCAAAACCGAGACAACAGTGCTCTCAGATCTAAGGATGTTTCTTATTCATGATGAGCCGTTCTGCTCCTCATTTTCTGGGCATGATTATTTCACTACTATGGATGTAGATGATGTATGTGTGCATCCTAAACATAAACTGTCACCCTCACTAGCAGTGATTGTCTGAAAAATTACTGTCTCGTGTCATCACAATTACTGTGCATGTTTGGTCAGCATGTTTGCAATTACTCTGTTCTTTTCCCTTAATTAAGCCAAACTGCAGACTTGGTCGTAATGACTGTGCAATATTGGCCTCACAAATCCACCTTTAAAGAATTTTTACAAAATATATTATTCCCCATTTATTATGTTTCAGGAACAAGAAAAGTTATAACATCCTTGAAGCCTCAAGCATCTTTGATAGTAGCAAACTAAGCTAGATCTAGTGGCAATTGGTTAGACATTGTCTTAAGGTGCTGTTCCGCATTTGAATCAGTGCTTGAACTCCTAAACATTCAATAAACTCCTGAAAAGGTACATTGAAGTCAGTCCCACTCCTCATCTTCAACTCATCACCTGCTCTGGGCCTAAAGACTTTGTTTGCCACAGTCTTGCCCCATTTCCTTTAGACGTTTGTATGAACATAAGGAAAAGTAGACTGCCAAATTATTGGGGGTATCTCAGCCCACTTCGGGGTCTTGCTCTGTGTCTTGTAGGTGGCAATAATCACTGGAGAATGTTTTGATTCTATGATTTGCAGTCTCTTAGGGTTATTCATATATATGACTAACATTTTGTCTGCCGTTCTTTTCTGTATTTAATACTTCATTGATAGACACAATCATTACTAGAAGACATGAATGAGTAAGAAGCACCTTTTGACCATTTCTTTTTCTAATAGATTTATAGTTATGGAAATTTTTCCCCTAGAGTGGTGTCCCCACAGTAATGTCATCCCCACAATAAACCAATAACTGTTTCTGTCTAGAGTGGAGTTGTTAGTGTTTAAAATTTGAGAACTTTAGAATGTGGTATCTTCAGATGTTTTCTGCTTTTAGGAGAAAAGATATTTTTATAAAAGAGAAGAATCCTCATAAATATGAATATTCAAACCACACACTGCGAAAGCTTAATTAGAGTAAATGTCACTACAGCTTCTGGTGAAGAAATAAGAAAGCAAAAAAACAGCTCTGTGCCTTTCACATAAAATCAGTAATGGTAGCAAGGCCTCTGGGCTTCAAGAAGTCTCATACATTTTCACCAGACTGCTAGAAATGTTCGTGGCATTGTTTTCAAGTTCTGTCTGAGATGTCAGCACAGCACAATGTTGAAAAGATATCCAAAGGCTCTCCTTTCAGAGCAAGAAATCCATGACAACCAATTGTTCCAGCTACCAGGATTATGATGCTCCATGTAACTCTGTCTGTCATTGCACAGAACTATGAATATGCTCTCTCTCACATACATACAAATACTCACACTCCAGGCATTCGCAATTCATTTGCAAATCATAATTTTAAGTAGCCCAAATGTAAACTTGACCAAACCTGATGGAGTTCAAGAAGCATTTGGACAATGCCCTCAGGAACATGGTGTGATTTTTGGGGTGTCCTGCATAGGGCCAAGAGTTGGACTCGATGATCCTGATGGGTGCCTTCCAAATCAGTGTATTCTATGATTTTATGATTCTAATAAAACCCCAGGAAATAAAAAACAGAATCAACTGCTTCCAAAATAACAAAGGAATGTGCCAATAGTGATCCCTTTAAGTTCCCAATGCCTTCTAATATTGTCATTTCTTTCATCTAGCAACTTATGCAGATGATGCTTCACCATGTGTTATTCCCATTGTGCTATTTTTATTCTCCTATGCAAGTTTGCAAGTAAGGACTCTTAGATCTCCTCATCTCTTTATTAAGATTATCAGAAAATTGTAAAAGAAAAGTTTCAAAACCAGAATATTTTTCAAAGTTTTTAACTCAAAAGACAGCATTCATGTACAATATTATTGTTTCTCTTAGCTTTCTGCAGATCTTACTATCTCCAAATTCAAAATGCAAATACATTTGTTAATATTAATTTTACTGTGTGCCGTGCCTGTGTCTCACAGGATGGTGTTGACTGGCTGAGGCCCAACAAGAAAATAGGTAAGTTAGCTGATCTAGAAAATAAACAGAAACAAAAACAATTAAGAAAGTTGACTAACGTAAGGGGGAAAAAAGAAATTAACTTATTCATGGCTGAAAGAGAAAGATTATAAATTAAGTCATACTGGGTGTGCTGAAGTATTGGAACTGACTGTCCAGAACAGCTGTGGAACCTCCATCCTTGAAGACTTTCAAAACTCAGCCAGCAACCTGACCTAGTTCTAGCTCTGCTTTGAAGAACAAGTTAACATAGATAACTTCCAAAAAATACACTCCAGCACAAATTATCCATACTAAAAGAAATTTGGAAGATATCAATAGAGATCTCAGAGTATTTTGAAAATTGGCTATAAAAAGTACTAATTTATGTAAAACAAAAAAAAGCAAACAAACAGCAACAACAACAAAAGGAATCCAAATCCAAATCCAACAGCATTACTTGAAAACAAAATATATCTTCCACTGTCAATTTGTCACATAGAGTAAATTATGAACAACTTGTCAAAACTAAATTATCATTTTTGACAGCCAATGACAATTCGCCTAAGACACAGGGTATATCTTTAAAGTTTATGACATTAGTTTTCTATACTTTCTTCCTGTCTCTAGGGCACCAAATATGACATCATTCATACAAACAGCATACTCAGCCCTGGGAAAGAACAGAAGTGTCCAAGAATTTGACAGATTCATTAACATTAGCACCTGTTGTCAACATAAATTTTTGTCTTTAGATGTTAGAAAATTTCTCAACTGTAATTTTTACACAAAAAAAAGATAGCAAATTATTGCAGCTGAGTGTTGAAAATAAAATATTTTAAATGTCTTACAATATCAAATAAACGATTTTATGATGCTCATTTCTGTTCATTCTATGAAAGCAATTTTTATATAGTTTTCTTCAAAATATTTTGACAGTTATCTTAGCAGTAAAAAAATCACTTAGAATAAATGAAGCAATACAAAAAAAAGCTTGTCATTTTAATTTACACAGAAGGGGTTGTAAGTACAGCCCTATATTTTTCATCCTATATTGCTCAGTTTAGATTTTGATTTGCTACATTAGCATGTAGCGAACATGACTTGCATTCACACGTCACTGAGACTTTGTGCCCTGGAATTAAACCAACAATTGTGGGTACCTGGTTGTAAGAAGTTGTTGATGTTACAATCAGGGAAAGGCACTGCCCTGTTGCAAAGAGGGGCTGGATTTTGGCCAGGTGGGCGTGGCTAGGTCACTATTCCATATCACTCCCATCACTGTCAAGGTGTCGCTTAAGTTAAGATGGTGAACACCCTTTTTTGGGTAAAACACCATCCTTTTTTGAGTGCTTTTTTTATTAATATTTTTTGCTGTTTCTGTGAATTCCTTATACCATTGTTTTTTGCTTTGAGTAAATTATCTCAACCCATAGTCTCTGCCTTTGTCTCTCTTTTATCAGAAGGGGTGGAGAAAGTAAATTTGCTTCTTTGGAGTTTAACTTTCAGCTGATGTTAAACCACCGTAGGCACACAGCAACATTTACTGAAGGAAACTGGAAGAAAAGTTTCTTTCCTGTCTCTGAAGAATTTATTACAAACTTTACTAAAATAATACTAAAGTAAAAAGTGACCTCAGTAGTAGACTTAAGTACACCAGTCAGTCAGAATTTATGGCTTAATCCTAAATATCCCTGTGGAGCTTGAATCTCTCATGTGTTCCTCCAGAGAACACTTTTCTAAGGGATGGTGATGAAATCAAATTGCAAACTGAAAATGTGTGGCAAAAACATTTAAATGAGAAAAACAGTTTTTCCCTGGAGTTTCCTCTCCCTGAGTATTCCTGAAAGTATTTCAAGCTGTGGCTTGATTAGTGGTATGCAAAACTGAGATCAGAGAGGTTTTGTCACAAAGACCAACAGTATTTTCTACTTTAGCTATTTCCTCCTCAATGCAGAAAAGATTTTGCAACTCCCCACTATTTTCAGCACTTCCACCTTAAAGAGGCTATGAAAGTCCATGCAGACACAGAATACATCTCCTAGAATGCCTAAAAATTCAGTAAAGAAGAAAGCTTTATTCCTTCTCAATATTTCATTTTCTCCCAAGATCTTAGCTAACAGAGAATGTCTTGATCTATGTTCACATTAGGGTATTAATTCAGGTCTTGGACTTGAATTATAACTCAAACAACTGTTCACCCATACAGCCTACATTCTGACTCACATTTATTGAGAGTCAAAGGTGATTTTTTCAATTTAAAATTCAAAGTCAGAATTTCAACCATGGTGTCAAGGGCCAGTAGAAATCACACATCCGACATTCTGGCTTTTTGTTTTATATTATACAGAGGGGAAAGAGGAAACCAGAACTGGAGCCCCAAAATAAACATCTCATCCTCATGTTATGGGCATTAGAAAGTACAATACAAAAGCCAAAGCTGTCTTCAAAAAAGTTAAATTCTCTCTGAAGATGGGCTTCTATATTGCCGAAACCTGATCCAAAACTGCAACTTTCCCTTTGGAGATTTGTCAGTTCCAGTTAGACTGCCTTCGTCTAGATGTTGAGCTACCAACAAATATTTTCTCCTTCTCTTCATAAGCAAAGGAAAGGTGGTCTGATTCCAAAATTCTCTTTTCATGGACAGAGATGGTCCCTGGTGACATTGAACAGCATTCATTCATTTATTCATTGTTCTGACATATAAATTCAGAACAAACAGGCAGAAAAAAAGACAAATAAGAATTTTACTCTGTCAACTCTGCATAGTTTCTACCTTTCTGGAACCTTCTCCAAGATGAGTGGTATTCAAACAGAGGGGTAATAAACATTAGGAAGGATGGCTGAATTTATGTAAATATTATCTAAAAGTCTATGTAAAACAGCTGAAAATAATAGTTGAGGTGACTTCTTCCTCTGATTTTGAACTCATACATACATCATGATTAGCTAAACTTAGCTAGAGCACCCTCCACAAAATTGTTGCTGAGAAGAAATCATCTGCTCACAAAACAAGCAAAATATATGATGATCTGTAATATGTGGACATTTGAAACTGGAAGTTAGTTGAAGAATTATATGGATTGAGTAATAAGAAATAGACATAGTAAGGTCTAATATAATAGACTTGCTTCCTTGGTACTTAAGGCAAATAATATATTATTCCTTAATTATTTTCTTCTGATCCTTCTTTATTCTGAATGTCTGATATCATGTGATTTTGTGTAACATTGCACATTAGAATATTTTAAATGCATTTCAACTAATGGTAATATGGCCTCTCCTGATTTATTTTATGTGAACACAACTTAGAACCTCAGTGTGTTTAAATATAGCTTTTTCAGATAATACTGTCCACATTATTTCTGTAATGGTCTGCTTCCAAAACAAACTCTAACAGATCAGGGGACTGCTGTTACATATATTGTTAGTTGTTTTTTTTTTCTCCCAAAAAAAAAAGCTCCCACAGTGAATCAAAATCTTAAAAATTTAATTGACACTTACTTGATAATTTCCAGTATAACAAATTTTTCTGTTTCTTTTTTTCCTCCCCTGTAGAATAACTCCTCCAAAAAAAAAGCCGACAATGTTTTCTATTAATCCTTTTCACTGAATCCATGGAATCAGATTCACTTACTTGTCAGAGTAGTCCAGGATACTGACACAGGTAGAAAATCATTATAACTCTGAAGGATGTTACTTCAGTTTCTCTGTTCATGAAATTCTCTTTGATTTCCATATTACCATATCTTAATGTATGTTCTCTTGGTACAATATTAAGAGCTTCAATATCACTGTGCAATCTATTAGCTCATTCACAAACAGTGGTTTTTAGGTTGATAAAGTGCAATTAAAGTCTTGTCTGAGACAAGTATTAAGGCAGCTGAACCAGCTTAAGAAATGGACAGAGGAAAACCATGATATTTGAAAGGAATTGGGGGGAGGGATAGAAATCCTAACCCCTCAGTACTTCACATTAGAAAATTTAGATAGAACAGTTTTGAAGATCAAAGAAAAATAGTTTTTTAGGTTTATGACAGAGATCAAAAAGGATGCTCCATTTTTTATTCTGTTGTTATTAAAGTATTGATACTCACTAACAAACAGCATCTTTAAGAAGCTGATTCTGATTCACATTTTTATGTAAAACATGGATTACAGCTACAGAAAGCAGTGGTTCTGAGGTGCAAAGATAAACTTCCATAATATCTGAGTTTAAAGTAGTCTGTATACTTTGGCAAAGAAAAGATCTGCTGGGCAAATTTGTATAACAAAAACTATGATAATAATATAAATAATTTCCAAAATAATAAGGCAAGGATAATAAACATTTTTTTTTCATGTTGAAAGTAACCAATGGTTAATATAGATATTTCTTAGAATACGAGAAACAGACCAAGAGAGGGTCTGTTGGAAGTTTAATGGCTTTGAAGCATCAGATTATTGAAAGATATCCATCTGCAGGTGAGTTGCTGTTCTGAGGTGAACATGGCTCATTTCAAGACTTCACATGTTTTACTTAATATAATTTGCATTTTCTTACTTACATGCAATATGCCTCTACTTCTTTTTTTAATTTCTTTTAAGATCTGTTCTATAAATGCACATGCACCCCAATTCAGCTGCTATTGGATTATTATCACTTCTGATATATGCTGTTCTCTAAAGAAGTCAGCTGTGTACTTAATGTTTTCTGTTAATATAATATTTTGCTGTCTTTCAAAGCTTGTCTTTGCAAACCCTCCAGTGTTAGGACTTTAACTCAGTGTTGGTGTTGCATTCTCATATATTTTCATTATTTTAACCATAAATCTATCATTATATGAGGCATCAATGAAGGACACATTGCTGGAATTATACATTATTTATTTTATTACTAAAACAATGACAGATTTCAGACCACCTAGCCTAGGAAGTGTGTCTACACCATGAATGTCTAAGGAAAGCTTTTTCTAATTTCAATATTGTCCTATTGCCAAATGATCCAGAAACATGTATGTGAGCCATAAGTCCTCCAGGATCTATTCAATGAAGTAGAAAAAGTTCCAGTCTGAAGACCTTTTAAGAGCTTTCTCTCTCTGTTGACTGTACAAAAAAAAATTTAGGTTGCCGTGGCCGTGGCCATTTTTAGAGCTATGTGTGAGGGCTGGGCTCGGACACAGCCTGAGCTCAGAGGGTCAAAATAGCGCAGACTCTAGCTGGGCTGACGCATCCAGTCATGGGACTGGATAAATGAAAGTATTCTACCAATAAAAGACAAAAACATTCTGCATAAACATTGGAGGCTGCCTAGCCATGTGATCTGGCTGAGGCATGTTTGATTGATGTGATTCTATGTGCGGGAAAGATAAGAAAAGTGTATAAAAAGCATGCTAGTGGCAGTTAGAGAGGAGGGAGCTGCTGTCACTAAGAGAGACAGAGAGCAGAGCTGAATATCACTATATCTAAGAGAGCCTGAAATACGAAGATTAATAAAGAAGAAACCTGGACCTGCCTGCCTGCCTGCCTCGTGTGTCTTTCCTGTGCCGGGGATCTGTGGGAGCTACGGGGCTCAATAAAGCGAATTTAACATTAGGTGGTCGTAATTTAAATTTTTTGAGATGTCCCAGAACCAGAAGTGAATATAACTTTTATATAAAATATAACTTTTATCATGTTTTCCAGCTGTTTGATACTCCTTCTTACCTAGGCTGTCCCAAATGGATCTAGATACAAATATTAAGGTAACTAACTCCAGTTCTGGTTGTGGTTTTTGAGCAGAGTTTCTGATATTTTTATATTCCTTAATTAGAAAATGCAGAAGTTATGTCAAAGTTATATCTCAGATGTTAAAACTCCAAAAATAAAATGTAGCAAATAAAAATACATTAATATATTTACTCTTTCCCCATCACTTGGAGCTGATGCTTTAGTATTTATCATATTCTTGCTGATTTTGAAAGTTGTGATAAATCAAGTAGGAATCAACCTGGGCTTTTTCAGCATTAAAAAAAAAAACAAAAAAAAAAAAAAAAAAAAAAACAAAAAAAAAACCACCCACAACCAAACCTGAGAAGAGTCTTTTAAAAGTAGTATAGAAATTATTATGCTTCTGGAAATAGTAATAACTATGTAGTTTTAGTCAGTTCCTGGAACTGTCATGTGCAGTTTTATATGCTAAAGAGTTTGGAACACCAAAGGGCAAAACTGATAGGGTAAGCAGATGAGACTACACTGGTAATAGGATATAGAATCTTCATGTCATTACTACAGATCTGGAAATTATTAAAGGTCATAGCTGAAGAAAAGGTTATTTGATGCCCACCATCAAAGTGAAATGGAAATTTATTGGGTAAATTGGAATTTGGACTGATCATTAGAGAAGAACATCACTCTTCCAACTCAAAGGAAGTTACATGGCACAAGGAAGTGTAGAAATTTATTCCAAAACTGGTTTGTGCCTTTAATTCTTCAGCACAGGTAAGGACTTCCATGGGGACTAAGAAAATGTTTTACCATAATAATATCATTTAACAAAGTTTTTGTTTATGCAGCCCATGTTGGAAACAGTCACACAGATGCATAATCCCTTACTCAGATCATAACTGCAACTCATGAAATGCCTTACCCTCAATATGAGCATGCCTTAACAAGAAAACAGCAGGAAATTAGTGGGGCTCAAAAGGAAAAAGTACTCTGATGTGAAACAAAAAAGCATATCTTGTTTACATTTGTGGCCGTTTCTTCTTTCTCAAATTAATTTATTCCTTCTTATTATGCACATCTGAGAAATCTTTCTGTAAGCATACATGTTTTCAAAGGCAAAAATAAAAGATACCCACTAAAAACAAAATGAAACAGGCAATTAGTGTCAGGCTTTCAAATGCCCACTTCTCTGTCAATGTGTTTGCCCATAATCATCTCAGTCAAATTCAACAGTAACTGCCTCATGTGCAAAACTATTATTAATGCAGATAGACTGTAATGTGGAATCCCTTCAATTTTCAACAGAGTTGTTTCTGAGCACTTTATAGACTGTGTGGTGTTTAGAAGTTAGGGAAGAAAGTAAAAGAGTTGTGGTAGAAAGTGTCCCCCCTGAGGAGGACAAGGGCTGCCTATATAGAGCTCATGTATACAGAAGATCGATCAGAAGATGCTCATAATGATAAAAACAAAAAATTTGAAAGTTAGAGTTTAAATATAGAACCTAATTTTCTTCAGTGAGGGGTACTTTATCTTTCCTTTATCATTTAACTGTTATCTGGCTATCTACCTGTACATATTCTCTTTAAGAGGGTCATGTTCTGTTTTGCATTATTCAAGAGTCAGCCAATGCCCACAGCCCATGGTGGAGCACCTGTGTCCAAAGGAAGCATGTCGAAAGGTTTTTCTTGGTGGTGCCAAGCAACAAGAGGCAACAGGTGGAAAATGATGCACAGGAGTTTCCATCTTAATACGAGGAAGAACTTTTTTACAGTGCAGGGGACAGAGCACTAGGACAGATTGTCTAGAGAAGTTGTGGATTGTCCCTCACTGGAGGTATCAGTGGACCCAACCCAGTGCCATGTGCTCTAGGATGACCCTGCTTGAGCAAGGAGGTTAGACCAGATCCCCATGCTCCATTACAATCTTATCCATTCTGTTATTCTGTGAAGAACAAAGCAGAGGTACATTAGAGATGAGACATTTGCAGAGATAAATATTTTCGTAAAACTAATGAGCTGTGGGAAAGAACTTTCTGAGATTTCTTGTCTTTTATTAGGGCATCAAATTGTGTTTTAGGGATCATCAGCTGTTTCAAATTCCTGACAGGAATGAAAATTGTTGATTTTGTCAAAGACTTGTCTCATAGGCAGATTTCAAGAAACAATTGTCCTTAAACGTCATTGTCTTGTAACGCCCAGAATGCAAAACAATAGTTAGAGCTGGACTGGGTTTTCTAATTGCCTCCAAAATCTAATATACAATGAGGAAACATGCATAGACACCGTTGTTTCTATGAGTGTCATGAAAAACTGGTGAGAAAAACCTCCCAGTTGCTGATCCTTCTCTGTTCTCTAAATTAACTGTGGCCAAATGCTGATAGCGTTTGCATCTGAACACTGAATCCCAAAAACCAAAAGCTGAGCATTTCTCTGTCTTTCCAAGCCAGTCTCTACCTTAGGATTGAGAATTTTCTGCACAAGAAACTCAGCCAGTTGAATAGGAGGGATGAAAACCACTGGGGTATCTGTCCTATACACAAGAAAATCCAAAGAATCAGTAACACATCCAGGATCTCTTAAAAGCTTGTTTATTTTATAGGATATTTTTCCTTGTTTTCTGTACCCACCTAGAACAATAACATTCAAAAGCAAGGGTATATTTTTATTGACAAATATGCACAAAAGACTAAGAAAGTAATATCCTGGTGTATGTTCTATGGGACTATTAGCATAATTTACTCCAGATTGCAAATCCAGTTTTAAGGCTTTCTCAGAATTTGAGTTTCCTCTTTTGACTTTCTCCTTCTCCTGAGATCTAGTGAGTAAGCAGATTTAGAACTTTTTAGATTTTCATAAAATTGTAAACGTACCACAGAGAACAGGGTGACACTAGGAACAAACTCATGGACTTTATCTTCTGGGAATGAGTGAACAGCAAGATCCTCATTATCATTAAGAGATCTGAGTTTGTGCCCACAGAAATCAATGAATACATTGCTGAGCCAGTGAACTGTAAAAGCAATGAAGCATCTGTTTCAGTGAGAAGACTAAAGAAAATAACACCAAAGGAAATTTGTTCCAGATCTACCCAAAGTGTTTCTTTGAAAATTAAATGCTCTTGATTTCCACAGAATTTTGATAAAAGTAAAAGCATGTTTCAGAGTGAAATAATCAAATAATTAATTTTTACATGTTTTGGTTTTCTATTAATTTGTATTTCTAAGCTGAATTTTTTTTTTTCTGAATTTAACCTGATTTCACTCTTTTATTTTAATCCCTCTTCTCTTTGGAAACGACATTGTTTTTCCTATTTCATTAGTTCATATATTTCCATCTAGTAAGACTACAAGGCTGGCTCCAAAATCACACCTCCACAATAACTAAAGTTGCAACTGGGCCTCTGCTGCAGACTGAGACACTCAGGTATATGTGCCCACTTGTAGGAAGGTCTAACCTAGTTTTTTATTCAGCTCATTGAAAGAGATATTAATTTATTATACTCCACCAGGTCTCCATCTAAGAATATAAATAAGTACAGATTATCCAATAATGTTTTCCAGAAATTCTTGTGAATTTCAGTGATAGCATAGGACATTTCAAAAGGTACTAGATAACCCTGTGGGGCACTTGAATTAACCTTTAAATCTTTTCTTCAAGTGGTCTACATGACTCCACTGACTGATTTATTGAGGTCTCCATTGACGGCATCAGTTGCCTTGAAAATTAGCACTTGTGTACACCTACATTTAGACACATAAACATAGATTCTTGTCTGGTAATGAGGTCCACTTTTACTGCCTGTTTGGAAAGAAAAACAACAACCACTGATTTCACTGAAAAGTCTGTAATTTGACACTTGTCATTACAAAAAGAAAGTATGAAATTTTTGTTTGCTTTTTTTTTTCCTATAAAACAGTATTTCCAACCTGAGTTTGGGAATCAGTTAAAACATCTTATTCAAATAAAATTATTCTTGTTAAATATTTAAATATTTTTAATTCTTTCAACTTTGCTCTTTGGAGGATATATAGAATTTCTGCCAAAAATAAAACATTTATAAATGAAAGTATTAAAAATATATTGATATAACAACAACATATCATAAATGGGCAATTAATACACTGAAGATGGAAAAAAAGGTAAAGGAGGTTCCATATGATAAGATGAAATTCGGTGAAGAAATTTCAAGAGGATTTGCTGTAGATCCAATAACCTTCCCCATTTGTAAAAACAGACTTTGATTAGATGATGTCTATAATTATGTGTAAGCCCAAAAAAAAAGACATAGAAGGATTTTAGTAGAGGGGACACAGAGAAGAGAGCAGAGCAGCATCCATGCAGACTCCTTTTCTCCTTCCTGGGAGAAGGCTGGAGAGGTTCAACATCTCCACGGAGGTGCCAAGGCCAGCCCCCCACCGTGAGGGAGTTTGTGGACCATTTTCAGGGAATGGGGGACAGGGAGTGCCTTGAGTGCCCTGCCATTCACCAGTTGTGGAGTTGGCATGGGAGTGTGTAGGGCTGGAGTATCCTCATCTTCCCTCTGCAAGGAGAAGTGAGCAGGGAATGTGCAGGCTGATTTCCACGAGGAAAGGGGGGGGTTTGTGTCTCCAAATGCACCTGTGTGTAACCACATGACGTGTGGAGGGGGGTCAGCGGATTTGGAATAGCCCTTCTTTGATTAAATATATATAGAAGAGGAGTCAGAAACTTGTAATTATAAATTAACATTCTGTGAGTTAGTACTGCTGTGGTAAATCTGTTTTTTGGCTGATATTAATCCTGAATGCACAGGTCACTGATTGCCAGTTAATTATGTGTCTCTGATAAATCCATAAACCATTTCAATCCCAATTTGGTTTAAAATCTGTGAAGTGAGCATTTTTTTCCCCTATGGCATAAGTCCATAACAGCAAGAACTTGACTTCTTGAACTGCAAGGTTCTTTCCAAAAAAAAAAAATACAAATACAAGATTTTTTCTTGTTTTTTCCTCCACAAAGAATCATAAAAAAATCATTTGACACTAATTGTAAACTACTTTTCTACAGACCCTGAATCTGTCAGTCAGGGTCTACAGTAGCCTTTCCACATTTTGGGAACATTGAATTTTTTTTGAAAGTAACTGTTTGGATGATCCAGAAAAGATGGAGATTTTCCTCAGAGCCAAAGTCCTGAGAATATTCAGGGAAACAAATGCAAGACCATCTGCTATTTTAGCTTCCAAATTGCAGACTAGAGAAAGAAGATTATTCATGAAAAAGGATGGAAAGTGGCACTTCATTTCTAAATACAAGCAGAATATATAGGTAGAATATAGATAGATCCTAGACTATAGGTTTTTCACTACCATACCATGGAACTTTTTCGTACTTATAAAGCTTTCTATATTTAGAGTTCAAAAATCTATACAATGAGTTATTCATTTACTGCAGCTATTGTAAATTTTCTGCAGTATTATATCTAGCAACACTGTATATTATACAATATGTTAATTAAAGAGTTTTTTAACAGTCAGGTCTTTCCTACTTTTATGTCTAAAAGGAACAAATTCAACTATGATTATTTTCTTCACTAAATTTGCACGATCTTGTTGTCGTAGAATCACTGTTGTGATATACTAAAATGCATTTTTCTGCAGTACTGGTATTTGTGAGTGTCGTGGTTTGAACTGTGCTGAAAGCCAAAAGCACTGTACCCACAACGTTCTCTCCTTTCCTCCACCGGAGAGGAAGAAGGGAGAGCAAATGCCCAATTATCACGAAAATTTATGGCTTTCAGATAACATAACATAATTGAAAGAAAGATACGTATGTGCTCCAGAAAATGGTCAGACAGGCTGAATAACTTAAGTTGCAAAATCAAACTACTAAAATACCACCACACCGGGGAGGGTAACAAAGATAGGGAAAAATTTACAAGGAGAAGAAAAATAAAAACGGACATTTTAAGACACCTGTTATCCTTTCCAGGGATCCGTCTCTTTCTCAGGTTGTCCCTCTCCACTCCCCCATGTTTTCCCACACACACAGGGGACAGGAATGAAAGTCTAACACAGATCAAACCACTCATTACAGTTGTTGTCCAGCATCATAGGAGAAACCTTCTTACAGCTCCAAGCTGTGGAAGTTCTTTTCCCAAGAAACAGTCAGTGTATAACTGCTGATGGCAAGGGAGTTTTTCTTTACCTCGTAGGAGAAAGGAAAGAATGTTCCTCAAGGCCAAACTGAGTTGTTTCGGTGGCATAAGACCACTATCACAAATCTCCTGGCAGAACACAGCTTCTTCTAAGCATCTGCTTACTTCAGACGTGGGGCGGGGGCATCTCCTCCTCCGTGCAGAACACATTTTCTTCTTAGCATCAACTCTCTTCAAACGTCGTGGGGGGGCCAAGCCTCTTCCCCCTTTTTGGCTCCTGATCAGTTCAGTCCAGTCCTCAAAGGCCAGGTTTTATTCCCTCAGAACAAGGTCGCTCTCCTTTTCTATACAGGTCTCTCATTGATGAAACAGTCCTTTCAAGAACAACTTATTTTCTCCATGCTCGAGAATCACAGCAACAGCACAGCAACCCATCCCATCTTCTCCTTACTGGGATCTTCGGTCTCCATTTTTCTTCTTACATCTCCTCACCCTCCTGCTCTGTTTTTCCCCAGTGCATGATACTATCAACTAAATACTTACAGCCTAAAACTACATAGCGACCGCCTCTATATTGATTTGAATTCTTCTTAAGTACAGGACAATACATCATCACAGAGGTGTAACCAACCTGTGCAATTGGCCCAGGCCTGATGGGCAGCTTGTCCATCAACCTCAGAGCCATATTGGATTGGCTCTAAGACACAGCGGGCAGGGCTCCTTTTGCTGGAGAAGAAGGAGAAAACTTCTAGAACTTCCTCACAGGAGCCATCTTTGTGGTTTCTTGGTCCCATCCCCCACCACCAAAAATCGGACTAAGCAAAACCATGACAATGAGCTTAAACCTGGGCAATGAAGACATTTTTTGATTCCAGAAGATCTCCATCATAGATAGGAAGCCTGGAAAGTCACTGCAATCAAGCTTGTATTCATTTGCTCATGTTAGAAATAAATTACATTTTAGAGGTTTTCAAGCCTTTGAAGTTCACTTTTCAAGACAGGGTTATATAATATCTGGTAAAACAAATTTATATTTAATCTTGTAATTGAGGTTAAAAAATATTTATTTATTTATTTGTATAGGCTACAGTCTCTCCAGAATATTTTCCTGGGGAATACCAGCATAAATTCATTGGCATATTTGGAAACAGGACCCTCATACTGCTTGTTCAAACATTACATGTGTTCAATTTCCTTTATTGCAAGGTTATTTCATCTCAGATCTTGAATAGCTGATGTTTAATAAGGATCTGTTCTATACATGATTTTCCTTTAGCTTCCACCTGCTGCCTCATTACATTTGGTAGCATGTTACATTTAGTGTGATATTGAACAAATGGGTACATAGAACTCTGCCCGGTCGAGAATATGTAAGGAAAAAAATCTGTTTGTGCCAGAAAAAAAGATTACATTCCAAAGTGTTCCTTTAAAATATTTTAATCTTAAATCAAACTTGAAAACCATATGGATACAACTCCTGTGTAAATTTCTTTTTGCTTTTAAGTGTGAACGATTTCTGATGCTTAACCCATGTTTGCCACTCTAATTTGAAATGCTTTTTACTGACTTTTTTATTGGATTAGCTCATGGATTATTCTATTTACAAGTATACCTGCTCTCCTATGTACTTCATTTGGAAGCCTCAGGCTTAGAAATAAAGTATAGACAGTAATGAGCTTTCTGGCAGAAAAAAAAAATAAAAAAAAAAAAATAAAGCAAACCTCCTTCTGAAAACATCACTATATCATTCAAATCCTTTACTTCCTCCTATGACACAAACCAGGTGTCATACTTTAAGATCATAATATATATTCTAGGGTCTGTAACTTCCTCATTGTCTAGAAATGTCAGGATATTTTCATAAGTAGAGACACCCAGTATAGTCAACTGTCGGAGTTTCTGTTGCAGACTTTCTTTCCTCTTTTGTGTTCTGTGAGATTTCCACTCCTCCTTCCCTCCACACGTGCACTTTCTCCTTCTTGTTCACTTGTTGTTACTTAGAGTACCCAGGACATTCATGACCATATCTGCACTGTTCTGACCAATAGCCAGAGGGACTGATCCATCAGCAGCCCTCGATATTTGCTTCTCTTCCCATACTGATCCAAAACTGTGAGAGGTTTCTTGTTCCTGCTCAAGAGCTATGAGGATCTGTGGTGAAATAATTTCCATTGTGGTGCTATACATGCCTAGGCTTTTTTTTTTTTTTTTTTTTTTTAATATTCTTTTGTATACTTTAAGAATACACTTTGCATTCGCTGCAGACTCCAAAAACACTGAATGAGGCAATCTTTCACTGTTGCTATTTATTAGCCTGGTTTCTAAAGAAGGTATAGCTTATTCAGCTCAGTCTCGGAGTCTCTGCATGCATATGAGAAAGAAAAAGTGTTTCTCTAATAACTTCCGAACACCTTGTCTGATTTCAGCCAGACATGACAGAGCAGGTGAAATATAAAGACAATTTAAAGTATATAAGGTCTCAGTGAAAAATAGGCAGTTGATGTTGAAAAGACCTTATGACTCTCAGTATTTGTCACAAAATGATTTCTACAGAGAAAGAATAAAATTAGATGCCAGAGGTTCTGTGACAAAGACCTTATTGGTGTTCTGATCACATGCATAGCTTCCACTGAAGTGCACAATTAAACAAGAGACATAAATCCATAATAAATCAGAACCAATCAGATCAATGTTTACAGGACTAGTAGCTGGCACTCCAAAACCAGTCAGAATGTCAGCCATGGGTCAGATTCCCATTTTCCTAATCAGTGTACAAATATAGAGCAGCAAGTCCATTCTTGGTTGATTTTCTACATACATATCTCCTCATTAAGACTGACCCTTTAAACCACTTAGCCTTTTTCATCCACAGCAATGGCAGCTGCTTCAGTGAATCTGCACAAAATCGTCAAATTAAACAAGTTTCTTACTAAACCATAAACAGCTCTTATCTTATAAAACTTTTATAAAGTTGAGGCCACAGGTCAAACTTTGTCTTCCTTTCTGTCTGTGCAAAAAGTTTTAATAGGTTTCATGGTTTCAAAACTTAAAGCCAAGGGAATCATTTTACCATCAATGACCTCCTTCCTAATAGGGACTTTGTTTCACTGTACTATCCCTTTAGTGAGTTGATAACAAGTGCTGGGCCAAAGAAAGCTTACACAGTCCTGGGGCGTGCTATCCTTTGCTAAGAGTCAAATGCCACACAGCTGCTCACTCACTCCCCCTCTTCAGAGGGACAAATAAGAATAGAAAGCTATGGGTGAGTTAAAAAGGGAAGATTTCTCATTGCAGAGGCAATGCAGACTCTACTTGGGGAAAATGAATTTAAAATATTGCTACCAGATTTTCGATAGCAAACCGGTTCTAACTCATCCTTTCCCCACATCATTAAGAAGTTAAAAAAAAAATCCTTCTTGGGAGTTTATGCCCAGATGCATGCATAGAGCAGAAATCATTGTCAAAATGGATACTTTCAGAATACAGTTGTTCATTGTGCAAGATACTTTCTTCAAAAATATAGGGACAAAAAATTTCATACTCTAAATATTTTTTGTCCTTTTTTTTTTCTTTTTGCGCTCATGAAGTGAAGGTAGTGTGATATATTGACAAAAGGCATTTTTAATTATCTTATTTACTTATTTGTGACTCATTTCTCTTGCAATCAAATAAACCACTAAGATCTGCCAGGACTAGCTGAAAAATCTGTTTTAAAGCAGACTTGTTTGTGTTGTAAAAATGTTTAGTCCTAATGGAATAGGATTTGGAGTCAGTTGTGAAATCACAGCAAAATCGCAGAACCTGGAGACCTTTCCCACAAAGACCCTTCTGTTTAGGAACAAGGTTGTTCCTAACAAGGTTGTTCCTCCTCATTCCCCATCTAGAGCACCTGTTTACAGCTTTTAGAAAGTCATTAAATTGAACATGGTAGGAGAGAAGTTTCAGGATGGTAAACACCAACAACTCTCACTGTCATGGGTGCACTTGATTCAAATTTTCAGTAATTCAGTGCCTCTTACTCACACATTTTCGAAGAGTGGAAAGAAAATAAAAGAAGGACAAGCAAAGAATTTTTTTATAAGATTCTCTCAGGCCACTTGTATTTACAAATACCAATCCCACTGCAGTACTCATTGCTGCCTTTGTGTGACTCATAGATAGCATTACATTTACCCTGGCAATACGAGAAAGGAAAATGTTGCTTCTCCTTTCATACAAACGAAGAACAGATAGTGAGCCAAAGTAAGTGACTTGAACCCCTACCTCCAGAGTTCTTGTTATGTTCCTGGATGCAATCATCCATTACATTTTTTACCTGCTGGCAAGTGGAAAATAACAACTCCCTCAACTCTGATTCTCAACCAGAATTATTCACCCTTCACAAAAATGCACAGCAGGCTCAACCAAACAAGCCCCTACTGACATGGAGAGCAAGTTGCTGGTTTTCCTTTCTTATCAGTTTCTTTGCACTCAGAAACAGAAACAGCATAAAGCCCATGCTTCTAAAGCAGGTTAGAATAGGGAAAGAGTCATGGAAACAGAAGCATTAATTATTGTCTATGTACTTAGGGTAACTAACAGTTATTATGCATAGTGTTGTTTCCATATATCAAAGGCTAAATCTGTACTGTATTTTAAGTTAAATGTAAATATAAATCAGATTTATATTTGTGGTTTTGGTGCTATAAAAGGAAAAAATATTCTTCATGTTTCATGCCAAGGAAAGGTTGATAGATGAGCAGATGGAGAAAATAGTCTACTGTGTCCCAGATGGAGAAAATAGTCAGCTGTATCCCATTATCAGAATGGCAGTGTGTAATGAAATAAACAGATTAAAATGTTTTTGTTGTTGTTATCTTATAAATGATAAATGTCTTATGAATGTCCAACTGTGCAACAAAACTGGCAAATTTTCCTTTGTAACACATATTTCAGAGGCATTATTCTTAATTCCTAAATCCTCATTGACAAGTATACAGACTTTGTGTTATTGGAGACTGCACACATTGAGTGGTGAATGATACTTGGGCATCACATATAACATCAAAATCACTTTGTTACCCTGAGCTGGTTTATATCTGCCTGACAGGCAATTATTCAGTTATGTTCAGGCTTTCCGATAAGAGGCTGGCACTGAATGACTTAATTAACATAATTATTTATATGAATTTTAAAAATATCACTGCAATCAAGAAGAAGGTACACAGTCTGTACATTTGGTATTCATGTAGTCCTGGAAAGTGTTGATTAAACAACATGAATTTATATCTGAATTTATAAAGGAAAAAGGTTAAGCTTCAAGTTACCCCACAAAGATGTTACCCACCCCAAGTGTTGAGCAGTTCTTTGACAATAATGAACATTTTTAATAAGTATAATTTCAGCACATATGTGCAGAGGAAGAACAAACAAGTGGTTAGAGTATTACATTAGGTCATGCATGCTTCAAATCCCATCCATAGTGTTCTCAAATAACCTCAGGCAAATCATTTATAGCTAGATGCACAAATCATTTCAGTTTCCCATGTGTCCTGAGTGGCCACACAGCTGCCAGAAAATCAGAGCATTAAAACTCCAGTCCTTCCAGTGAACACCACTCAAAGGTAAGACCTGGCACATTGCAAGGGAAAGGAGGATAAGCAAACACCTCTGGCTACTGTCCCTTCCTTACTTCATTCCAGGTGATTTCCCCTGCTTGCTTCCATCTATAAGTGTTCATTCTGGGAACCATATGAAGTATCAAACAATCCTGAGTTAAGGATGAGACACAAGCAGATCTGAAAGTATAGGATGTGTGGTGAAATGGAGGTTGACACAGAAAGAGATATCATTTACTCCAAATATGTCTATAGTATCCTTGGAGATCATCTAGGATATCCTACTTGGATTTCAGATGCTTTTGCAGTATGGAAAGTCTGCTGTTTAACCTACAAGGTCTTTGATGTGCTCAAGCAGTTGCTCCACATGAAAATGTGGTGTTCAGAGCCCAGAGGGCAACCTAATCAATGTGTCACTGAGGATGCACAGACTTGTCCAAGCTGTTCTGAGCAAGGCAAGATAGGGCTCCAAGGTGAAAAAGTGCCTTAGATTACTTGGCAGAGTTTGAAAGTACCAGCTCTTTATACACACCATGCAGGAGAATGGTGACAAAATGATGGAACACTCCATTGTACTGAAGTGTACTGAAATTTGTACTGAAGTGTACTGAACTTTGTCAGAAAAGACTATCCTGAAAGCAAGGGAAATAGTTATCCTTTCCAAAACGGACAAAAGTACACAATCTGAAGCGATGACAGGAAAAATGAAATTAGAGAAATTTTCAGGCAGAAGTAAATGCACTGAACTCCACCTTTCACTTTTTCATTCTATACTAAAGAGCAACTGATTTATAATATAATTTTAGAAAAAAAAATATAATATTATTTTGGAATTGGAACTTATAACACACTGTGAGTATTGTCAAGCCATTGGAGGAAAAGATAACCAAATGTTGAAATTGAAAAGATTCAAAGAATCAGAGGAAATAAGATTAGCTGTAATAGACAGTTTATCATTTATTGACAATACCATCATATCAGATTCACAAACTGAATACTAATATATGAGATGTGCTGATTGCAGACATTCTCTTGTAGACACTACTTTGAAGTCCAGATTTAGAAATTGTATATAAAAATTTAGTCACAAGAAGTGAAAACTCTATCTAATGTTAAAAAAAAAAATGACTGTAAAATCTACTTCTGAAGACAAGACTCTAGTCAGAACACACACAGAGTTCCAATATAAGATGTACTTCTTTCTTAGATGAAACTTAAAGGAACAGGTACAATAAAAAAAATTTTAAAAAAGAAGCTTTAATGTAAATATATATTTTTAAAGGAAATATGATTTAAAGATTGATAGTCTGTGGAAAGATTGACCCTCTGCCCATATTACCTTTTTCATCAACCCTGAAGTTTGTGTCACTGTACTGCAAATCAGATCAACTCAGCAGTCTTTCTGAAAATTAATCTGAGGGGTAGGAAGAAATTTTTTTTTTTTTTTAAGTCAAATGTGTAGGGTGACCTGACTGATAATGTGGCCATACAAGCTCCAAGAAACTGGTTCAGGAGATCTTACAGGATCATGGGGGATTCAGGGACAGGGAGAGCAGGGGCAGAGAAAATCACCCTACAGTAGCAGCTCCATCAGTCATGAAAGGACTCCTTGAATTCCTTCCCAGAGCTGTGTATTAGTCAATGGAAGAAATGCAGTAGAACCATGTGGTACTCCAGTGTTATGATTATGAAGGATTAGTACTTGAATAAAAAGGTGAAAATATTATCACTGAGTCAGCCACAAAATTAATTTAGCCTGCTATTTTGTCTATGACAGAAATCATCAGCAGTGCTTAAGGGATGAAGGTAAGAAGAAACAAGAAAAGGATAAAGCAACTCTCCCTAGCAAGATAGTTTTACTTTCTGTAATTTGTGATTGCAGCTGGATCACAATATTTAACAACCTCAAACAGACAAAACTATTCCTCTTGAACTTCTCTTATTTAATCCAATTTGTATTTTTGGTATCCAGAATATATTGTAGCAATGAGCTCTGTTATTCAACTGTGTCTTTTATGAAAAAAACATTCTTTTTTTCTTTAAAATACACTGCAAATTCATTTGAAAAGATCCCTTAGTTCTAGTACAATAAATAGTACAAGGGGGAATAAACTTTCCCTTTTTAATGTTTTCTTGGATTATATTAAGTTTCCTCAATAAGAAACTAATATTCAATAACATTAATTTACTTCCATTTAAAAAAGTAATTATTACACCTTAAAATTAAAAGATTAATCTTTTTTTTTTTTTTATGATCTACACAGCTAATCCCAGAAGATTTTTCCCTCAAACCCACAATATGGAACAAAATACTTGCATTGAAATGTATACTGTACTGCTCTGCTAAGACTAATATAGTTTTCATTAGACTCAGCCTACACCATCAAAGCCTCTTAAACAAATGGAATTCACGCTATCTAAATACTTTTCATTAAAATAGCCCTATTAATCAGGATTTATTTTAATGAAACCAGGTGAGACAACACAACCCAAGAACACGGGTGATTTGCTATTACATAATCCGCTACACTTGACAATCTGTTGGGAAGGAGCTGTGGCCAAAGGAACAACCCCAAGGACCATACTATAAATGAGCCCAGAAGAAGTTGTCCTACCTCAATTTGTCTTCAAAATTGGCTGTAAAAACCTTCCTCAGAAATAATCCCATTAACCGAAGTCAATCAAGTAACATAACTGTGAGGCATTATAGGATTTAAAGTGGGGTACTTACATGAGCAGGCAGTGTTTGTAAGGCCTTTTCACCTGTGGGTTTGGTGCTGTCTAGGGCTCTCCTAATGTACAAACAGTTTGCAAAAACTATGTACTGCCACTCAGCCAAGTAGTGGTATGATAGTTAAGAAGAGCATGGCTATCACCTGGTCAGCTTCATGGTCTTTTCTGTTTATTTCCTTTTTTGCAACCCGTGCAAAAGCAATATATAGATATTCAGCAGACTGTATCTGACATGTTTACACTTTCCTTGTATTTTGGAGGCAGTAAGCCTGCCCATATGATCATAAGAATACATGTTATGAGTAATTCTGAAACTCATTACAGGAGAAGCTGGACTCAACAATTCTGATGAGTCCCTTTCACCTCAGTATATTCTACTGCTCGATGACTCCATTATGGTTTTCTACCTTTGCCAGTGGCTGATGGTGAATGAAATCAATGAAATCTCTCTTTCCCCCTACAGCATCAAATTCCATAGCTTAAATAATCACCTTCTTTGACTGTTCTTGACCGCCAATATATTGAAATAAGACACTAAAAAACTGATCCCCATTCACCTTTCTTATGCCACTTACAGTTTTTATAAGTCCCTTAAAACACATTTTTTTCTGGAATGCAGAGTCCTAACCAGCACAGCCCCCCTCTGGTGGAAGCATTTCCTCCTGCTGTCGCCTTGTCTGTATCCGTTCCTGTCTCTCAGGCAAGGTTTGGCATCCAGGTTTTTCACCGGATGATGAGGTTAAGCTGTTCAACTTCCTGAGAAAGCTCACAGCTCCATTTTGTAACAGAGGAGGGAATTCTCTGGCAAAGGAGAAACTTATCACTGTCTAGCCAGCTGGCTACTTAAAAGCTTTGTGCTTCCCCTTTTCACTCCTGCCCAACATAAATCTTCAGTCATGGGTAACTCTGAAATCTTTCCTTACATGAAAATGAGGAGACGATGGATGATCCTTGGAGGAGGGCATTCCAGTTGGTTACAGCCAAAAACAGCTGAGAATGTGGACTGAGGTGATATGTTAATATTAATTTTTGCATTGGGTTGGCATTAAACACAATTTTCCAGGTTCAGACAACTATATTGCTCTGCTTGGGGGTTTGTTGTAGCTTTCTTTTTTTTCTTTTCCCTGAAATAATTTGTATTTCTTTCAATGTTCTCTTTAGTTGCAACTGTTTGTCAAATAGTTTAATGTGGTTTAGTAAACTGAAGTCTGTAGTGTAGCAAAATATTATCTTGTTTATATATTTGCTTAATAAGTGTTAACACAATGTAAGGATTTTAAGGCATAAAGAAGGTAATCCAACTGAATGAGATTGATTTTTCTTCTCCTTTTTTTTTTTTTTTGTTGTTCATTTCTTTTCAACAAAGAGGAAAAAAAAACAACCCTGATATAGAATGTTCAGTACAATGTCCCTGAACTTTATATCCTCCAAAATATTAAAGAGTAAAAACAAACAAATAAAACACAACAGAATTATGAATAAGGAATTGTTTGTCAAGCATACAATATTATTATGTAAATTTATCTCACTGGAAAGAAAAAAAATCACTGAATCCTTGCTTATACATTTTATTTCTGACAATTACCGACATTAATATAAAGGATGCAAAAAAATCATGTTTAGCCATGTTTTTAACTATAAATGAAACTTTTTTGTTTTTCTCAGAAGAAAATATATCCTAATTTCACTGCCTATTCATGATGTTATTATTTTGACAGAAAACAGCATTTTCTTATTTTAATTGGCAACCAGAAAAAAAGACTGTTTTGAAGATCTTGGCCTGTAGAGCCAGATAAGATATAGGAACTGTGTCAGCTGCCCCCAGATTCAAGAAAATACTCATTAAAACTTGGAATAATGTCACTGTTTCCATATCAAAGATAGCATCAATAGAGTAACAAAGTGAGTGGTGGAACCTTAAAGTAAATAATTATGCTTCATTTCTTGCTTCATCTTTCATAGGTAATATCTGAAATGGTTTGCAATGTCAGAGTCAGGTGGAAAATGGTCATGAAGGAAAAATCTGGAATATCAGCAGAATATACATAAAGCCATATACACACATCGAGAATATGAAAGGAGAATTAAACCTTCAACATCATTAATTCCAAGCCTGGATTTCCATGAAATGATGACAGATTGCTATTTAAAGCCACAATGTTCTCCAGCAGTGAAGGTGTCTTGGAGACCTGCTGTTTCTAACATTTCCAGGTTTTTGATAACTGTGTGTAAGAGCATTTACTAAACTCATTAGTTTTACTAAGTGTTTTTAACAAATCTAATGCCCAACTATTTTTAAAATGTAGCTTTTAGAGTGACCTTTAATCTCCCATGGGAAATTAGAAAATGGAGAAGTTATTGGAGGAGGAGATCCAACAAAATTACAGTCACGACAAGCTTGAATTACACCATGTAATTGAATGTATTCAGAAGCCAAAAATCAATGCAGTCAGCCAGAAGTATACCAAATGTGACATTCATTTTTTCTGCTTTATCAAGCTTAATTGATGTCTTAGGAACTAAATAAGAGTAATAGGCAGCCTTATGGTAGAACCCTCCAGAGATGTTTCAAGTGGCTATTCATAAAGGCTGCAAATAATTCATAGCTTTCCCTGTCAGTTGATGGGGTGATAAAATAACTATGCTGCTTTTAAATACCACATGCCCTGGCATTAATTTCACCCCCATCCCTCCAAGCTTTCCATTGAGAGAGGTAACAGGCACAAATCCATCTAGCTGGCATATCCTGAATTAGAGAAGCTCTTGACTTGTCAGTATCGTTTTGGGCAGGAAGTTAACATGTCATGGCTAACAAGCTAACATTAGTGACATTTCTTGGCATTTCCAAACAGTTTGTCATAATGCATATGCATATATAAAATACACTAATATATGACAGTATTCAATAAAGGAGAGTGCTTGGTAACATGGGGAATGCTTCAGAATAATGCTTTACACCCCTGCCTCTGTGACCAAATCTAAAATGATACAAAAAGGCCTAAGCCGCAGTGATACAGGGAACACAAGATGGTCATCATTTTTTACTAGTTGTTATGCAATTAAATTTCATTTAAAAAAAAAAAAAAACAATAAAGAATGATATTCTGGAAAGGGCACTGAAAAGTGATCTACTTCCTGATTCTTTAATTACAAAGAAAAACAACTGTCATGAACAAATCCTATTCCTAGAGTACTAGTAGCCTACCAAAAAGTATTTATTATAATACTTTTATAAAAGTAAAATATATATAAGAATATATATATTCTTTTATTTTATAAAAGATATTTTAATATCTCTTGGATATTTGGTCTGAGAGTTTCAAAGGATATATGGAAATGAGATGACTAAATTTCTTCTTCTCTCTCTCTCTGAACTTTCTGTCATTTCCTGAAATGCTCTCCCCTTGCCAAGAGGGGATATGAAAGGTAATGATGCAAAACTTCCAGACATACTAGAATTTATACTAGAGGGAAAAATATTTGTCCTTCTTCCCAGGATTATAAGGCTCCATCTATATGACTAAATCAAAGAAGTTTAGTTGCATTTATGGTGCTTTTTAAAGTAGACTCTGATTTCAGCTTATTTTCTGACAGTGACATTTTAATATATAGATGACTCAAGCTATCTGAAAATAACTCAATTAGCAGTGTATCCAAACTGGTGGGCAACAGAAATGCTTATCCTGATGAGGATTTTTTTACATTTGAACTGTCTACAACTCACAGCAATAAGCCTGTCAGACTTGAAGAAATGTTAGGACAATGCTCGCAGATACCTGGTGTGATTCTTGGGATGGTCCTCTACAGGGTCAGGAGCTGGACTTTGATGATCCTTGTGGGTCCCTTTCAACTCAGAATATTTTATGATTCTATGATTCTACACATACATACACACAAACACTTCAGAAGAGACAATCTCATATCAAAATAAACAGCAGAAGCCTCTTGACTTTTCCTTATCTTCCACTGTTCTTTGGACCAAAGTATGCGTAGAACACATGGTAGCACAAAGAGATCATAGGACTCAGAATTACGTTTCTGGAGAAATTTTTAATAATAAAAAATCATTTGTGCAGTCCTTTTCTACTACAGATTGTACTAAAATTATCAAGGACAACAAAAGGAACAGGTAGTCTAAAAGCACTGGACCAGACAGGGCAGGCTCAGTACAATGGCTCAATTACAACATAATATATAATAGAGGTGTTGCAGAGAAATACGTTTAAAAAAACACATATTTCTGAAATCCATTAAAACCTCATAGCTTGTCACACAAATAGATTTCAGTCTAGATGGTTTTTTTTTTTTTCATTAATCACAGATTCACAGAAGGGTTAGGGCTGGAAGAATCAACTGGAGGTTATCTGCTTCAACCTCCCATTTGAAGCAGGATCCCTCACAGCACATTACTCAGGATTGTGTCCAAATGGCTTTTGAATATCTCCAGGGAATGAGATTACACCACCTCTCTGAGGAACCTGATTCAGTTCAATTCCTGTGTTCCAGCTTCTGCCCATTGCATCTCATTCCATTTCCTGGCATCACTGAGAAGAGCCTGAATGATCTTCTTGATGTCCACCCTGCAGACACTTGTACATATTGATAAAGACCCACTCAGTCTTCTCTTCTCCAGGCTAAGCAGGCACAACTCCCTCAGTCTTTCCACACAGGAGAGATACTCCACTCTCCTGTCATTGTATCCCTTTGCTGGACCTGCTCCAGAGCCTCCATGTCTCTCTTTTACTGGGGACCCCAAAACTGGACACGGCATTGCAACTCAGGCTTCACCAGGGAACCAAGGGACAGGATCACCTCCTCTGTCCTGAGGGCAATGCTCTTCCCAATTCACCCCAGGATACCACTGGCCTTCTTGGCCACAAGGACACTGCTGGCTCATGGACAGCTTGTTTTTTCACCAGGACTCCCATAACAAATAATCCACATTCTTCACATGTCCTTCACATGTTCACAGGTCCTTAGACAGGAATAGCCAGAAAGAGTTTGTGGATTCTGGAAGTTTAATACTTTAATCATATTACTCAGTCACCCAATTAAAAAAAGTAACACCTACCTATATTTCTGTTACTTTAGCAGCTTTGGTAAGAAAATGAGATGTGCTTGCATTAATTCTTTTAAGCAATTACTTTTATTTGTGAAGAGAATTTTAGCTGAGTCTTTGAGAGCTCTGCAGGCTTCGATTTAAAAATCTAACATTGCCAAGACCACCTGTTTATATCTCCTCTCCTGCAGCATAATCTTATCTTCTGTGAAATATGTTACTGCATTTCTCCCTAGGCATGATCTAGATAAGATTTGCCAGCCTTGGAAGAAACCCCATTTTCAAATTCCAGTTAGCCCCAGATATTGCTATTTCTGACATTTCCACTGTATGGCAATCAGCTAAAATATCATCCACCATCCCAATCAACTTTAAAGCACAGCAGATGAATGTTAATTAGTCTAGTCATTAGTTTTGCTGAAAGGAAGAGGGGTTGATGAACCAAACCTCAAGCTATCAACATCTAAACACACAAAATCTCTTAAAAAAGTTAAAACTGCAAAATGTTACAAAGAAACAAATTAACAGCAAAAGGCAGATCCTTCCAAGAAACCTTTAGTTTTGTGTCCTGTGATTTTTGCATATACTAAGCAGAATGGAAGTTCTTAATTACACTTTCATTAGTATACCAATATAGTTCAACAGAAATCAATACAGAGGCACCCCCCCATGGGCCCCAGCACCCTGATTCAGAGAAAATGTCACTCGTACCAGAATGAAAACAATCAGTTGAATGGCCTGTACTGTGGTTAATTAACCTGTTTGTGAAGTATTTCCTGCTACCTTGGGCTGTGCAATCATGTCTCAATCACCTTCAGTGTCTGAGCTGAGCTTCCCAGAGCTCTGAATAACTCTGATGCAGCAGCTGCAGTCTGTACAGGCTACACCGACCTTCTTTAGCACTCCACATTACAGGAGAATTTTGGTTTGGATCAAGACCTGGGAGTGCGTAACATCTGAGAGATATACTCCCGTTCCCGAAACTATCAGTCTGTCTTATAAATGTGAACTCTGGAGATGCCTGAGAACAGTTTGTATCGTTGAGGAAAGAATTTCAAGGGACTTAGTGAAGGCCCACTCAACCTTCTTATACCTCCTCCTCCTTCTGATGTTCCTCAGTCTCCATGACGCCTCACTTTTTTGAGACTGCCAAGGGCACAGCATGCATAAAGAGGAAGCAGCAGAAAGGCCTTAGCCAGCCTTCCACACTTTTCCTTTTCAAAAAATATCTGTAATTTGCAATCACTTTGTTGTACATATAATGGCACATTTAAGCTCCTTTACTGGCTTCTGGAAAAGAAAAAGCAACCCACACAAAAGAGTCTCTCCCTGCAAATCAGATACAAGTCCAAGCTATTTTAAATATAAAATTAATTTTCTATTCATTCTTTTTTTCCCTCCCTCCAATTAGCAGCTAATCTCATCCATATAGCTGCAGGCTCCAAACTGGTAAATGTTGTGAATCACTAAGAAGTAGTTGGGAACTTTTTTTTCTTATAATTACAAGATATAATTACTTTGGAGCTTTTTTAGAAACTTCCATGATTAGCAAAGCTTTTGGTAATTGTAGACATAGCATTTATATTTTTAATAAGCAGAAAACTTTTATGTTCAAATAAAAGAATTAAATCCACAAAACCCAAGCAATTTATGTCTTAGAAACCCCTGGAGTACATTTGAGAGATACAAAAGCAGGACTTCAGGAGCCGCAGCTTTTTACATTGAAAATAGGCAATGATATTTTGGTTATTAGCATCTAACTGCAGTGCATACGTGCAGGAGAGGAAGATATTTCCTGGGAGAAAATAAAAACAAATAAAACACAGAAAGACTCAAAAGGTTGGTTAAAACTTTGTATGATTCCTTTCCTTGAACTCTTGAGAAAAAAGTCCCTCTCTTCCCCAGCAAGGATTGCAGGAGCAGCAGCAGGCTAAGGGTAAAACAGGGCCATGCTGCAGTGCAGCCTGTGGCCTAAAGGTAGACAAATACCAGGGAAAGAAAAAGTTCCAGGGCACAGGAGCTTAGCTTTCTCCATTATTTGCTCCTTAGAATTGCAGAAAGCTCACATTTGGGCAGTGACAGCAGCCCAGAGCACAGGCCAGCAGTTAGCACGGGTCAGGACCAGCTCTTGACAGGCGTCTCACCTTCAGCAGCCCTGTCCTGTAAGGAAAGAGCCCTTTCACACCACTGCAAACAGATCTGTTGCAGCTGTCCTGGATGTCAGCCAGTGGCTCCAGGAATATTCCTCCTCCTGTGGTAAAAACAATTCCAGTGCTGAGAGCAGCAACTGTGCAGGAACAACCCTGAGCAACACCTACACTGCATTTCAGCATTCTCTGAAGAGATCTCCAAACCAGTGCTGACCTGATCCCAAAAGTCACTGTGCTACATCAAAGTAATATGCAGACGCAAAAAAATAACAACAGAGCTCCTCCCTAAGCTAGCTAATGATTCCGCTTGGTCTTTCACCTCAGCTTGGAAATTAAGCCACACAGCCGTATGTATTATTTCAGGATTTGAGTTATCTCAAGGGTAAAATGCAGATCTGCAGGAGATTTTAGCACTGGGAAGTCCAGAGCTAGGTGTTTTAGCTGAACGTACAAAAGCACTACAAAATATCATATGTTGAACTAAAAAAATCTTGAGTGCCAATGTACAGGCAGCACTTCTAGGACTAGCCACTCCATCTCATAATTTACCCAAAAAAACTACCATGCAGGTTTTCTTTCTTAGGTAAATGAAAAATTACAGAGTAGAAAACTACAAAAGAAAATAATACCGCTATATGAGATTCTGCTGGCTCATGGGGCAACATATCTTGGCAACAAAACCTAGACTTCTAATTCCTGCAGGGTTTGTGAGTTTTTCTCTATTGAGTCTCCTGTTTGCTGCTTAGACAAAAGAGGAAGCAGAGGACAGACTGAAATCATTCACAGTCTGCACCCTGACTTTATAGAATCATTTACGTTGTAAAAGGTCTTTGGGATCAGTAAGTCCAGCCATTAACATGGCCCTGAGAAGCCCACTGCTGAACCCTGTCCCCAAGTGCCACATCTACACCTCTTTTAAAATCTTCCAGGGATAATGAAACTATCACTTTACCACACGGACTGTGCCAATCTTTGACAACTCTTTCNCATGAGTAATTATTTGAGGAATTTTCTCCTTAATATCCAAACTAATATGTCCCCAGCACAATTTAAGACCATTTAACCTTGTGTTGTCACTTGTTGCCTGACAGAAGAGGCCAGCCCACACCTTGTCACAACCTTCTTCCAGGAAACCGTGAGAGCAAAAGGTCCCACCTGAGCTGCCTTTCCTCCAGGCTAAACAAACCCAGCTCCACATCAGACCTGTGCTCCTGAGCTTTCACCATCTCCATTGCCCTTCTCTGGACTTGCTCCATCACCTCACTGTCCTTCTTGTACTGAGGGGCCCAGAACTGGGCACAGAACTCAAGGTGTGGTCTCACCAGTGCCAAATACAGGGGAACCGTCACCACCTTGGTTCTGCTAGCCACATTATTGCTGATACAGGCCAAGAAATCATTGGCCTTCTTGATGACCTGGGCACACTGCTGGCTCAGATTCAGCCATCTGTTAACCAGCACTCTCAAGTTTTTTTTTCCCATCTGTAACTTTCAAGCCACCCCCAAACATGCATCATTGTAGGGACCGTGTCATGGGTTAAAGCATACTACAGGAGGATCTGACAGCTGCCAATAGCTGACTTTTAGCATATTTAGCAACCTGAATACTTCTTGATAGGACAGATCTTGTTTCAGTGCAGCAAATGACAGTTTTACTATTGAATTGTATGGATTGGGTTTCCTCAATGTAATCAAACAGATAGAGTTAAACTAATGTGTGATTGCCTTTGCATGAGTGTGTTTGTCCACAGTTGCATATCTCCTCTGCAAAATTAGGTGACATCCCAGAACTGAGAAATAAAAATGGTGAACTTTAACTTCAGTGAGCTTTGCACAACCCAGAAAGTAAAATTACAGACTCTGAAGGGAATAGAAACGAGAAGAAAAACCTTAAAGGGTATTTTTGAAGTTAGTTTCTCAGAAGAAATAAATGGAAAGATAAGGAGAAAACACCTAGATATATAAGTGGGTCGTCTCGAAAGAGCATGTTAATGGGGTGCATTTGCATCAGACATTTGCAGAGAAATAAATGTAGATGAATAAAACAAGAATTTATTACTGTGGTTTTTTTCGGTTCTCCATCTTGACACAACAAGGAACTGAAATGTTATAAAATGCTTTACCTTCTTGCTCTCTGTCTTTTTGGATGACTGTTTTTGGCAAAAGTTTTTGTGAGTTTTATTCATGATAGGGGCTGAGTGTGTCTGCAATTGATAAAGGCTCTACAGTAATGTATACTTGCAAGACAGGTTGTCTGTGAATATATTTTAAAGCAAATCTTATCAACAAAATGTCAGTGGTGTCCTGGTGTTATTCTGTACAGTCACTGCAGTGCCAGAAAGCTACTCACCAGGGATTCAAACTTTAAGCAGAGACAGGGAAAAGAAATATGAACACTCTACGGATTCAGATAAACAAAGTTACTTCCCTGGACATGGTAGATTCAAATGAAATTTGGTACTGAAGTTTTCATTTAGATACTGTCAGGCAAAGAGCAGATAAATAAATAAATGCAAAAATAATATTTTAAAAATCTTCAGCATGCTGCTGTGTGCATAAGTTGCAAATTGCATGGGTTTTCTTACAAAATTAATGCAATACCTTCTTGCTTCTGCCTTATTTCTGATGCATCCTCTTTTCTTGCAAAAAGTTGTCTGTATAACAGAAATTTTTATTTCAGCAGTGGACAGTTGACATTCTACTAATAAGAACAGAATAGAAGATTGTTACCTAATTTTTAAATCATTCTGGGATATTTCTGTGAGAAAGGGCTAAGCTGGAATGCAGCTAAGATTAACAACTATGCTGTAGGAGGAAAAATGTGAGGATCATCATTATTTTTAGATAATATATAACATATCAATCAATCACTAGTCTGTTGCTGGGGGCAATACCATCTCTAGACTTGTCACTTATCCACTGGGTTTTATTTAAACATTGTTTTGAATCTAAGAGAAGGAATTATTAAGAAATTAATAATTTTGCATGTATTTTGCATCTTCTACTATGACTCCCTGAATACTCCAAACAAAAGACTGCTGTTGACATTTTTCAAGGGGAAACTTTTAGACCATGAGTTAATATGATAAAGCAATAGAAAACCTTTTATGTCAAGATTGCCTGTTTAAGTGCAGTGCATTTCAAGTTACCTGAAATAAACTCCAGCAGTCATTTCTGAAAAACAATATTTACATTTTTACACATCGATGGCAGATGACATTACAAGTCCATTTTCTGGTTAACTGGAGTATCTGGATTTATTATAAGTCTCACTCAAACAAGAGGAGATGCTGAAGTACAGAGAATGGATGGGGGTAAAAATCAAAAAAAGAGAGGCATTGGAATGAAATATAGCAGTGTCTGAGAGACACTAGTGTTTTGAACAGTAACTCCTCAAAATGTCTAAACAACGTCTATATTGTGCCTGAGCTGTTCACCGTGTATTTGTTTCCTCAAGATCTCTCGTCTACTAATGTCAATATAACCGGCATTCCTTCACCAATTTCCATGGAAAATCTTTACTAAACCTGTTCTCCCAGTGTTCACAGAACATAAAAAACTTCACTTGAACTGTTGCTTCCAATAGGATGTTTCTTAGACTATCTTCTCTGGGAGATCCATTTTGAAACCTCTCCAATAAAGGATGAGGAAGGCTGGGATTGGAGCTGGTCCATTTTACAGATTGTGCTAATCACAAAGCTGTGGGAGGTAGCTACTTTTATTGGTTTTGTGGGTAACTATAGCACTGTGAGCAAGAAGTGCAAAAGCTACACAGGCCAAAGGAGTGCAGATGTTGTCAGTTCAGATTGCCCAGTGGGAAAGATGTTGTCTTGAGTGGCTGCTCTCAGATTTACTCCTGGTTTGGTTTTGTTCCTTCATCCAACAAGCAGCAAATAAAAACCCCATCAGAATCCCAGGAAGCAGAACACCACTTACTGGGCAAGAGCTTCCATCAGGCAAATGTGCAAAAAAACAGAATTCTGGCTTTCAGCTTTGAGGAGTTCAGTCCCTGCAGGAGACTGAGTTTCAGAAATGCTCCGCTCTTCCACATTTCCTTATTGATTGGATTGGGCATCCCAGCACTTTGTGCACTGGCAGCTGTCAATCTCACCTTGCTCCAAACTGAAATTAGCTTTGCAAATTTTGGTTTTGGAGACAGGCTCTGAGGCTGGAGGATTTGTATGCCACATGTCACAACACTCAACTCCTTTCGTTTGAGAAAGATTTAAATTGTGCTCTTGTTATTCCACAGTTTTTTTCCTCAAACTCACATACACAACTTTAGACAGAAAAACTCGTTTTATAATCTGTTTTTATAGGGTTTTTTTCCATCATTTGAGGTCGTGTCCTAGGGAAACTGTAATTCAGTTAAAAATATACAGCTATACACATGTATGCAGAAAGTCCCCATCTTGACTGAGTTATTTAAAATATTAATACAATAAATACAGAACATTAAAAATGAAGCCAGCATCATTTGGGGCTATCTTTGCATATTTTATAGCTAGATACATACTTCTTTCAGGCAAGAATGTCTAAAATTCATTAAAATACTCATTTACTCGCAGGAACTGTTTCACTCTTAGGACATCATATAAACAAAGAAAAACACCCACACCAGATTATTTAACACTCCATAGAAGAGGAATGTCTCCCAGCATGAAATCTTTCTCTTCTGAGTTACCATATGCCTCCTACTCCTTATTCCATTTCTCCATCTCCTCTAGCATAAACATTTCCATCCATTAACAACCTTTCAAAATCTTTACATTTTAAATATTGTATAGCAACACATGTAAACAGAAATCTATGTTACTTTTATTACACTCTTGGTACAAATTCACAGCACCTGACAGCAAAATCTCAGCTCAGTGTAGGAAATACATACCTGCTCAGCTGTAAAATTTTATATGCAATAAATCCTGTCAAATGCTATATAAACCTCTACATTAAGGTTGCAATATTATGCTAGAACATTTCCTCTGATTTCTCTTCCTAATTTCCTTCAAAGCCTCTCTGATATTTAAAGGAGATAAAAAAAAAAAAAGTCGGGTGTAGACAGAAACTGTATTAACTACCTACTGTCTTAAATGCAAAATAGAGCAGTTACAGAACATTCCTGGGCTTGACAGACTGGAACACAGCCAATAAAATTGTGCCATTAAAGTCAATGTGCCCCATTCCTTCCCAGTACCTTAGTAATGGACAGAAAATAGGCAAACTGCTGTTTCAGAAGCCTGTTAAAGAAGAACTAAAAGCCTGAACCTGTGTCAAGAGTACAGAATATATGCTGTAAGTGGATTTTTTTTTAAATAACAGTTAGCTTTCACAAGAAGATTTATTTTGCTAATAAGTATTTTTTGTTTTCCTTTTTCTCAAGAATTAAAACCAATCCACTTCAAACCTTAAACTTTGATATGTTAAAACCCAGTCACAATGCAACTGATCCAGAGATAGTTTTTTTTGTGTCAGTTCAGCATCAAGCAGCATTTCCTCTTCAACTGGCAATGAAGTCAAGGGTAGACGCTAGAGAATAAGTTCTCCATCACTGATTTCTGAAGATGATGCTATCTGGTTCATGTCAAATGAGCCATCATTTGAAGATGAAAATCTGTCTACAGAGAGACATGGAGCCTTAAAGTTAGCACCTCACATCAGAAAGTGAAGCTTAATATTGTGACAATCAGACAGTTTAACAAGAAAGCAAAATTCAGTACAGTCTGAGAATATAAAATAGTGTAACTTCTACAAGTGAATGGTTGTTCTGTCATTTTTATGTGAAATCTTTCATTGTGTTTATTCAGTCATTGTAACTTTACATGCAAAAATAGAATGAAATAAAAACATTTCTTTTAAATTCAAATTTGCTTCAGGTTTGTACCTTCAGATCATGCTCAGATTTCATCCTAAGGTATTTAGAAATTTGTCATCTCACAGGCCTAATATTATGAAAGCCCAAGGTTGTGAAGTTTTGGGTTTTGTTTTTTTTCCAGGTGCTAAAAATAAGTTTTGGACTGCCTCTGAGTCAGTCACAAAATTCTCTACATAATGACATTCATGTTGAAATATGCTGAGTAAAATTCTGCATGTTTTTATTGATCTTTTAATAATACTGATGAATAACTTCAAAAACCAACAAAAAAAACCAACAAAAACCCCAAAAAATCCCGCAAAAAAACCCACAAAAGACCCCAAAAACTAAAACTAAAACCAACCAAAAAAAAAATTGAATGTTTCTTCTAGATTGACAATTTGTGAGGATGAATACTTTTTATGAAACTTTTGGTTTCCTAGTTTATAAGTGGGTATAATTAAATTCAAAATTCAGACTAGAAACAATAATTGGATCTGTAAACCTGCAATTGTCATTAAAGTATGATTCACATTTCCTTCAAACACTCACCCTATGATTTAAAGACTCATTTTAATTTTCATTTCCACAAGTCCCCAGCAAATTTCTACTGACTAGCATAACAAAGATCTCACAAAAACATAAATTACAAATATCTTAGGAGGAAAGTCTCCATCTTTCTCAGAGATCAGAAAGTAAGCACCAGACTCTTTCCACTGTCTAAAATACAATACTGAGTTCCTGAATATTTCAGTTGCTGTTTTCAGCAAGATTTCTCAGTTTTGAGCAGGTTTTATACCGAGGTAGTTGTAGTCCTATCCTGTGTCAAGCACAGTAGCACAAAGCAGTGGTGCATTTTCTCTTGAGCCTCTAGTATTAGCAGAAACACAAAAGTGAAGCTCAAAACCCATCACTATAAAGCAATAATAAATAGTTTATTGGAAATTATGGGCAAAAGGAAGTGGTGAAGTCAGAGAAAGTGATGGACAGGGAAAGAAGCATCATTGAAAAGGGCAGCAAAGACCCAAACCTTGCAAGGCTCAAATGCAATGTCTCAGTGGATATCTGCTGTATAATTGATTGACCTGGATAATACTTTGTTCATTACCTTTACGATGTGTGGAAGAGATCCGGTTTCAGTAGTCTTTTTACTGTTCAGGCAAAATTTTGTTCATCATATTTTTTTAATAAGCTCTGAATAATATATTATATGTAGGACTGAAATCCTAGCCATAACATTCCCATTATTATATTCTAAGATGCAGAATAATGGAAAGAAAACCATAATTGATAATTTGTCTTATGTTGCTTTAAGTGTCTATCTAGTGTGCTTAAAACTGATATTTTTTATGGTCATTATTTACTTACTATTTACTTAGTTTTATCCCTTGAAAACTAATAAAATTCAATATGTCCCACTTTGATTTAAACAAACACCTTATTTCTGCTGCTGTACTGCTCCCATTCAATCTGGTGTAGCTGAAGGTTTAGAATTAATGAAATCAGACCTAATGGAAATTCAGTAAGAAATAAGAATACATGCCCCTGTTTATAAACATAAAAATAAAGAATACACTTAATTTAATGTCACAACTTTTCTCCCATGGCAAAGAAAGAATAATCTTTGTTTTCTATATAATTCTGATCAAAATGTTAAAAAACAGCAATGGTTAAACAAACCTTCTGAATTGCATGTAATTTGTTATTTAAATGAAAATGCTAACTTTAAATTATCTTTTCTAGTTGGTGTTATATTATGCAACTTAACATCTTATTAAAGAGAAGTCTTCCATTTAAAATAGTATGGCTTGCAAACCTTATCTTGAACAGTAAATTAATACAGTACTTTGGTTCACCAAAAAGTGTCAGCCATTCTTTAAGTCTTAACTTGTCATACAATTGCATATTAATGAACACCCTGTAGAATTATAGTTTATCATTTAATGTTTACAATTTATTTTCTTGCAATTTTAAAGATCATATTTTATTGAAATTACAGTTATAAAAGTAGCAAGGGACCATTAGTGATAATACATGGCCATCTTGATGTAAAACATTATGTAAATAAGTATATTCCTTTTTTAAATTTTAAAATCAAACAGTATTTCAGTTGAGTTTGAATCATGCAGTTCAGTTAATTATGTCCTTTATAATGCTAATATTAGTCTGTACAATTTTACTCTAGTTATGCTGGCTGCAATTTTACTCTGATTCAATTAAGCTTTCTTTTAATTCTTTCATTTAGAATTAATGAAGAACAACTACTATTTACAGGAATGAAATAAAAGTGTTTTCAGTAGCTGCAAAGAATGTGCACTGTGATTCTCTGACACTGGGCAAACCCCAATATTTTTAGTAATTTAAACAAGTCCATCTTAAACCTGTCCATCTAAATTGATGATCAAAGTAAACTAAATTCTTGCAGGTTACACCTCCTGATCTCTTTTCCACAGAAAACCACAAAAGGGGTAGTCTCATAGTTTAGCACTTGTTTCAATGAGGGCAAACTTTTGTTAAAGATCCTCATTATGCTACATTAGCAGTATTATATATGATTGTTCTGATTCCTTCATTTAATTCCAGGTCCAATTCAAGATTCTCTATACTTAGGAATGCAATTAGACTTGACTAATCTGAAAATAAATGTCTAATCCATGGGATTGAAGAACAATTCTGTGCAATGGCATGGAAGTCTCTATTTTCTTTGTCCTAAAATTTTAGGCAAAACTCCAGACTTAGACTTCTTCCTGAAAATACCAATTTGGTGCATTATGTTTTACTAAGTAAGTGGATAACTCCAGAGTCATTATTCAGTATAGTCTATGTTATATACTTATAAAAAGCTCTAAACTATTATTTAGCCTGTAAGCCTTTAAATACTTATATCAGCAAATATATTGACTTCACAGCACCATAAAAATGGGTATATATTAGTATTGTAAATGCTACAATAGATTATTTTACCAGTTCAGTGGAAACAATTTTGTGAATTGAGAGCATCTGACAAATGCATCAGATTATATACAATTTCTTGGTTTGATTATTTTTATGAACAATTGACTATCAAACTGAAGTTTTGAATGTTCTAAGTAAAATCACTCTTAGCACTGAATCTTCACTAAGGAGGAGTTCCATTAAAACAGTAAAGAATCATTCTGCTTTCCTGGTTAGCCTCATGCATGATGAAATCTCATGCTCTCTGCCACTGCACCTTACAGCGTTCAATGTTTCTTTTCTAAACAGCAAAGCTGAATCTATAAAGTCAAGATACAGTTCAAGACATTCAGATACGTGTATATATAAGGGTGCTCTTTGCCTGTTCTTAGATTACAGTCTTTTGCCTCTGCAGAAAACAGCTCAGTGGTGTTGTCGTTTGAGTATCGAGGATTGTATGAACTGATTGTATGCACCTGACAACAAAATATAAATCTAAAAATATGAATATGACTAAGAGTACATATCCAGTACTTATCCGAGATACACTTGGCTACGCAACATCATCACAAACCTGGCAGATATGGCACAGGGCTGATGGGGGATCCGCATCCTAGAGGACCTAGAGGCTTTCTGGGATACATGAGGGTACCTCGAAGGCTGGAAAGGGTTGTGTTCAACTAACTGTAGCATACTTCTACAATATACATAGACCAAAACCAGATGCCTCAGTTGCAGCATGAATCCAAATTAAAGTTTCTGGCTATAAGCCCTCAAAACTATGGCTAGATTTTAAGAAATTAGTTTTCTGTATAGCTGGATTGTAAGAAAATATGGTCAGTGTAAGAACACTAGATGTCCTTTCTGTGTTCTCATATCCATGCCTCAGTGCAAGTTCATATTTCTTTTGTCATTTTAAATGACTAAGACTTCAACTATTCTAGCTAAAGGCTTAAACTTAATTAGTATTCCTAGACAGGCTAAAGTAAATCTTGGTTCCACTACATAAAGTCCATGTAAAAATTTAAACATTTATCACTTACTTTTACTGTGGAGAAAGACTAAAATCTGTCCTGTTCACCCTGTACTAAATAAGACCTGTTACAGTAACAGATCTGCTTGGAAATTAATCTACATACATATATATATATGATTATTTATTTATTTATATTATGTATATATAAATAATGTAAATACTATTTAGATATGTCTACTTACTAAGAAATCAAGGTGCCAGCTCAGGGCCCTGATCTTGTAAGAATTTTTCATTCTTTATAATGAGGAAAAGAGAAATAAAAGCATGCACTTGAACATAATTAACCTTCTAAAGTAGGGCTAGTAAACATAGAGAAAATCTCTGGAGGTTACCCCTTTGAAAAGATTGTAGTTCAAAGTAGTATTGCATTCAGTATTTCTTGTGTTCTTCTTTAGGAATGAAAGAAGTTAATGGCTTCTTTTTCCTAGACACAAGTTTCCCCCAGGATTTAACAGGATAGACCAAATACTATATTTCTAGCAAGCATATTTCAAAGATGGCTCTTCTGTGATATTTCATCTTTGACTTTAAATATTCCAAATATCAGTGAAGAAAACTGAAATATTTATGGTTATTCCATTCCAAAACTTCTATCTTTGAAGCTATAAGAAAATATTGATAGCATTGCGCCTACTAAGAAACCATTTTTTTTTGTTGCCCATTCCATCTCAACTATGTCCTTCTCAGTGGATAACGGGGCTCATTTCAGGAGAGAGATTTAGAAGTGAGCTGAAAATTCAACAGTCCAAAACAGGCAGGAGGGGTACCTGTGTCATCATATCAGTAACAAATGGCTTAGATTCTTAATCATTAGCTGAAATGCAGAGTCAACTCTTACTGTTTATCCCGCTCAACCTAGAGAGTAGATTTTAGTAGTAGTAATATCTAGTTACTATACAAATATAAGTCTTCTCATTCTAAAATTTCTCAGATTTTAAGATTCTATTAAATATTAAAAGAGGAATGACCCAGAATCATAGAATGCTTTGGATTGAAAGGGACTTTCAAATGAAACAGAATCCCATCCAACTAGATCTTGACTGTTCCCAGGGTGGGACATCTACTAGCTCTGGGTAACCTGTTTCAGTGTCTTACCACCCTCATAATAAAAAAAAATATTCTTTATATTTTGTGTGAATCTACTATCTTTTAGTTTCAAGCCATTAACTCTTTGTCCTGTCACTACAGACTCTATGAAACAGTCAGTCCCCATCTTTCTTATAAACCCCTCTAAGTATGAAAAGGCTGTGATGAGGTGTCCCTGTAGCATTCTCTTCTACAATGTCACATTGAGCATGAGAAGAATAAATATCAATCTTTTTAATTGAAGTAGTCCAGCATTCTGCATCATACAGGACATTCACTGTGACTTTGCTTGTGGAAAAACTAAAAATCTGTTAAATGTCTGACAATGTCCTATTTTCTGTCTGAGTAAGATTTTGAACCAAGGGTAACAATTGTCACTGAAAGTATCTCTCTGCATTTGGAGAAAGTCTTTCAGAGATTAATAGCTTGTCACAAAAAGCTCAGTCTGGTAACACTGATCTATAAAATCATATGTTCCAACTATGGGCACATTTCACGCTCAATATCAAATGTATATGCACAGCTGACAGGCTCATGTAAGAGTATGGAAAATATCTATACTTTTAAAGACTCTGTGAAGGATGAGAAATAGGTTGTTTTACTGGAGTGACCTTGGCTGGACATCAGGCAGCTTCCCAAGCTGCTCCATTACTCCCCTCCTGTCATGGTTTTACTTGGTCCGATTTTTGGTGGTGGGGGGATGGGATCAAGAAACCACGAAGATGGCTCCTGTGAGAAGTTCTAGGGGCTGTCTCCTTCTTCTTCAGCAGAAGGAGCCCTACCCCCCTGTGTTTCAGAGCCAATCCATCATGGCTCTGAGGGTGATGGACAGGCTGATCATCAGGCCTGGGCCAATTGCACAGGTTGGTTACACCTCTGTGATGTCGTATTATTTAGTATTTAAGAAGAATTCAAAACAAGATAGGGTGGCCGCCATGTTGAGTTAGGTTGTTAGCATGAAGTTTTAGTATCTTGCACTGGGAAAAAAAGAGCAGGAGGGTGAGGAGATGTAAGAAAAAGAATGGAGACCGAAGATCAATAAGGAGAAGACTGGATGATTGCTGTGCTGTGCTATGGTTCTCGAACATGGAGGAAATAAGTTGTTCTCAAAAAGGCTATTTTCATCATTGACAGAGAGAGAGAGGCCTGAATAGAAAAAAAGGAGAGCGACTTTGCTCTGAGGAAAAAAAAAAAAACTGGCCTTTGAGGACTGGACTAAACAGCGAAAAAGGGAGAAGAGGCTTGGCCCCACACGACGTCTGATGCTTAGAAGAAGCTGTGCTCTGCCAGGAGGTTTGTGATAGTCGGTCTCACACCGCTGAAAACAACGCAGTTTGGCCTTGAAGGACATTCTTTTCTTTTCTCCTACGAGGTAAAGAAATACTCCCCCCGCCATCAGCAGTTATGCACTGACTGTTCTCGGGAAAAAAAAACTTCCACATCTTGGAGCTGTAAGAACACTTTTCCTATGATGCTGGACAACAACTGTAATGAGTGGTTTGATCTGTGTTAGACTTTCATTCTTGCCCCCTTTTTGTGTGTGCGAAAACATGGAGGGGGGTGGAGAGGGATAGACCTGGGAAAGAGACGGGTCCCCGGAAAGGATAACAGGCATCTTAAAATGTCCATTTTTATCTTTCATCTCCTTGTAAACTTTTTCCCATCTCTGTTTTTTTTTTCCTCCCCAGTGCCGTAGTATTCTTAGTAGTTTGTAGTAATAAATCTATTTTTGCAACTTAAGTTATTCAGCCTGTCTGACTGTTTTCTCTGGAGCACATCCATATTCTTCTCTCAATTATGTTATGTTATCTGAAAGCCATAAATTTCGTGTTAATTGGGCTTTTGCTTCCCTTCTCCCTCTCTGGTGGGGGGAGGAGGGGATATCATGGGTGCAGTGCTTTTAATTTTCAGCACGGTCTAAACCACGACACCTCCTCAGCTGGACATGGGAGAAAAAATATAACAAAAGGCTCATGGGTCAAAATAAGGACAGGGAAATGTCATCCTTAAGTTACCATCATGGGCAAAACAGTCTCATCTTAGAGAAAAATATCTTCATTTATTGCCAGTCAAATTAGGGTAAATAACAATAAATAAAACCAAATCTTAGAAATACCTTTCCTCCATCCCTGCCTTCTCCCTGGGCTTAACTGAAGTCCTAAATTCTCTCCCTCCTGCCCAACAGCAGTGTGGGGGATAGGGAATGGGGATTGTGGTCAGCTCACCTCACATTGCCTCTGCCATTCCCTCCTGAAGGGGAGAACTCCTCGCTCTCCTCCTATGCTTCAGTGTGGGGTTCCTCACACAGAAGACAGCCCTTTATGGACTTCTCCAATGTGAGCCCTTCCCACAGGCTGCAGTTATTCACTAATTGCTCTGTCATGGGTCCTTTCCAAAGGATGTAATCCTTCAGGAATAGGCTGCTCTGGTGTGGGTCCCCTGCCGCGTCACAAGTCCTGTCAGAAGCCCTGCTCCAGTTTGGGCTCCTCTTTCCTCTGGTCCACAGGTCCTGCAAGAAGCCTGCTCTAGCCAGCATAGATTTCCCATAATATCAAACCCTTCTTCAGGCTTCCACCTGCTTTCTTATGGGGTCCTCCATGGGCTGTAAGGGGACATCCTGTCTCACCATGATCTGCACCATGATCTGTGCCAGGGGCTGCAGGGTAATTTCTGCATCTCAATCATCTCCTCTCTCTCCTGCTTCCCTGACCTTGGTGTCTGGAGAACTCTCCTCTCACATATTCTCACCCTTCTGTTCTCTGGTTGCAATTGTTGCACAGGTTTTTCCTTCCTTATTCAATCTGGGGTCTGACCTTAGCCAGCAGTGGATCAGTCTTGGAATTGGCTGGTGCTGGCTGTGTTGGACATGGAAGAAACTTCTAGCAATTTCTTAAAGCAGCCACCCCCATGGTTCCCCTGCTGCTGAGATCTTGCCACCCAAACTCAATAGCGTTTTAGATTAATTTAATTAAATCATGAAAACAGCAGTAAGTTTGTCTTTAGAAGTTTAGTGTGACCTAGACAGACAGGCTGTTCCAGAGAATACCACCTTTCTTTTATATATTTATCATAGGAAAGGTGAATTGTCCTCTAAAATCTTTCAGTGTTGATTTGAGACAGCCTAAACAACTAATTTAGGTTTAGAGATTTACTTTCTAGAAGCCTAAAGTAATACTGGATTAATCTCACTCTATTTGACATGCTTGACATGAAAATCAACATATTAATCACGTATTATTACAAATCAAATTTTTAACTAACAGGGTCATTAACCTTAGTGATATTGGCTTTTTCTTCTGAGGAAAATACCAATGACAAGTTCTAGAAAATGATACCAGTGTTTATGCCACTACTTAACTCTCCCCATTCCAAGTTATGTTGGTAGATATTTTTACACAATGACTGACCTGATTTGTATTTTTTCATAATGCATAACCTCCTTTACCCAAAAGCTGATGATGATACAGCTGCACAAGGTAAGCACAAACCAATTTTTTGTGTTAAGTTCTTAATTCAAGAAGAAGGGGTTTTATTTATTACAAAAACAAATTACCTAACAAACTGAGAATTTAAAGGTAAGAGCTGAACCACTGATTTCAACAGGGCCAGACTTTAACAATTAAATCTAATGAATGGGAGCAGATTGCCCTTCTGTAATTTTGGATTCTTGTAATTGTGACGTGAGGCTGTATTATCTGAAAAGACCAAAACTACTGCTCTCTAACATGCCCTTGTTATTTGCATGTTGACAAGTTTTACACATCTGGTGTAAATACTTGTTGCTTTGCCATCAGCCACTGGTCCTGTTCTTTGACTGGAACTGTGGCCATTACCTTCTACAGAATATTTCCGAATGAAAAAAGTCAAAGAGTTTTCTGAAAACTTTTAATAGGCTGCATTGTAAAGATAACTGTTAGGAAGAGTTGTCACCTACTTTCCACCTACTCTTAAAACACTGGCTTTCTAAATTACTTTTATTATTTTTTTGACTGTATATGCTTTCTCCCAGGCCCATGTCATATCACATGTCATTGAGCTTGGTTTATATATATAAATAAGGCATACAGCCTACTGCAGACTACATCTTATACTTTTTTACTTTTCTGTACACAGTATCCAGTACTTTTAATGATATCCTTAGAGAGCTAGTCAAAGAGATTGGGGGTAGAAATGTGCTAGTGACTGTAGGTTCAGCTGAAGCTCAGAAGGTATACAGGGTAGGATTTGTGGTGTTTTGTTTGCTGGTCCTCCCTCAAAAACTCTCTCTCTTCAGAGTAATGAGGTGGGCATCAAATTCTGGTTCGCATTTGACAGACATGTAAAAAGTCTCCCTTGGGCTGAAAAGTACAACCAAAAAGAGCCGAAAGAAATAGTAATACAACAAACATCTTTGTAATCATTGAGTCACCCTGATCATATCTGCAAGGCAGAATGAAAATAGAATAAAGGATTATGAAAAAATAATTTATATTCCACACTATTCAATTTGATTAAGCTTGTTCCATATAAGTAGTGCTGCTGAAGTTTCACTGAGTTCCACTGCTTTCGTGTGCATCTATTTCCTCTATTTTCTCTACTGGATCATGGCCGCAGAGAAAGAATTATAAAACAAATACAAAATAGTTGTATGTCTGTAGTGAGTATATACAGGGGAACCTACTGAATTGTGAACATAGAGCTGTCTCAGAACATTTGATTACCTTATAAAATACCTAATGGAACCTGTGGTAACAATTTATATTGTTTGACAACCTTATTTATGACTCTGGAGAAGAAGCAGTATATCTGAACATAAACACAAATACAATACTTATGAAGAATTTGAGGGAACACCTGTGGTTTAATATGGAGTTAAATATCCAGCCTCAGTATTGAAAAATGTGAATTTAGCACATTATGGACATTAGCGTATCAGAAATCACAATCAGGTATCAACTTGTTTACATGTGATCAGGTATGAGTAGCTCAGATACACAATGGATTTGATGTACAACCCACTCTGAGTCAATAGTGACAGAATAAGCAGTCATGACTTACGTCCTACAACAAGCTGATTCTATCTACCAACGTAATTCATGAAGGAGAAGTAAAGACATTTTAAAGTGATTCTTTCTCAGTCAAATTGTCTTCTGCTTTGAAAGTAAACACATTGTGATTGTCTAGCATCTGGAGTCCATTATATTTTAATTATGTTTTGTGCAAGTGATGTTTCCCCTTAAAAATGTACTTGATAGATCACTATCTTTTATTTATTCTGCATTGATCATTGTAGGTTTGGCTTTTTTCATCTTCAGACCCAATTAAAAAATACCAGTAGAGAAAGATGATAAAAGTGATGATGAGAAGTCTCAGAGACTCAATTTAACATTATGGTTGCATTATGTGATATTCTGAAAGAAAATCTGCAGAAATATACTAAACACTAAAGTAATTTGGAAACTGCTAGAAAGAAGGCTCAAAAGGCTCTGGGCAAACATTCAACCATGATGGAGACAGAAAGTATAATACAGAAATTCCAGTTAGCCATTGCAAAAGACTGCCAAAGGAAGTGGGATGCTCCCATTTTTCCAAGTTTTCATATGCTTTCTGGATTCTTATAATAAAATTATCGTTCAGCCTAAACTCTTGAAGGTCTCCATTGGTCCTGCATTTATAAAATTATAATTGCACAATCATTTAAAATAACCGTAAAGAGAAACTTCATGGTTTATCGCCACTACGGAATTAAAGCATAAAGATAGGGAGGAAAAAAAAATATCACTATAAAGAAAATAGGCCTCAAAGGACCTACATTTGCTAATGTAGCTTGAATATCACCACTTGTTACCCTAGAAGTAACGCTTGTCAATTGAATAGAACCTAGACTAACAACACAGCCTCCTGCAATTTTTAATGATAGCATAGATGTGTTTCCTATACTCCTATGGTCTACTTTTAGCTTTGAAAGCAGGAGGCCTCAAAAATCTCCTTGAGCCCAATACCGATATTTAGATATTTCCAGCTGGGAGTGTAATCTGAAAGGTCTACAGTTTTGTCTGACTCTTACAGAACTTGCTGGTTTTTTGGGTCTGAATGGAAGTCTCCTGGATGTACATTAGTCTAGAAGGACAAGGTCCTCCACATGGTCCAAAACTCCATTGCAGTTTGGGTGCTTTTTCACCAATGCCTCCAATTATGTGACGCACAACTACTAAAATTAATGAACAGAACTTGACTTCCCTAGTATCTGTGGCAGTACTGAGAGAATCTGTCTCCTTCTCCTTGCAGTAAGTTGAATAACAAAATTGGAGCAAAAAAAAGAATGAAGTGGAGCAGAAGGTTTTATCCCCCTGGCCAGTCACATTGCCAGACTCCCTTTCTATTGATATATTCTTCAAGGAGAATGTTCCATATCCAGGTGGGAAATGTGAATTGTGGTTTTAAACCTTCATCCCAAGTACAAAAATGAACAGAGGTTCACATTTCTTGGCAGCGAGCTCTACAAACACTCTACCTAGCATCTGTGAAATAAATGTACCACACAAGGAGAAACTTCCAGCTTTTTTCTTGTGCTTTTATTCTCTTATGCACAGATTTAGACAGAGTCTCCTCAGAACATTGCTTTTCTGCTCTGACCCTTCAGTAGCATTGATCCCATGGTCAGAGAGTCCATAGAAAAAGACAAAGGATTAGTATATTTGGTCATAAATGTTTAGTATATTCCCTATATCACTACAACTTCCTAAAAGCTGTCATAATGCACTGGGAAAATGAAATAGCAGGGCATAAAGGTAATTTTTAAGACACCTGAAGAATATTTCAAAATATTTTGTATACTGATCTATCTACTCAAGTGTCCTCAAAAGGCTGGAGAAATCAGCAGACAGGAAGGAATCTCATGCAAGTCACAAAGTAAAATAATCTTTCCTTAGGAGAAAAAACACCATGAACCAATACATAACGGAGGCCACCCAACTTGACAGCAGCTTGACAGAAAAGGACCCCAGGGGTCCTGGTAGGTGCCAGGTGGAACATGAGCTACCAATGTGTCCTTGCAGCACAGAAACACGATGGTGTCCTGGGCTTCACTAGAAATGCTGCCAGCAGGTCGGGGGGATTCACAGCACTGAGGTCACACTTGGAGAAACACATCTGGTTCTGGGCTCCCAGACAAAACAGACACGGAGACACTGGAGAGAATTCAGTGTGGGGACACAAAGATTATTGAGGGACTGGAGCATTTCTGTCAAAAGGAAAGGCTGGGAGTATTGGGATTGTTCACCCTGGAGAAGAGAAAGCCCTTAGGAGATAACATCCATGGAATAAACATCTGAAGGGAATGTGCAAAGAGGACAGAGCCAGGATCTCTTTAGAGGTACCCACTGACAGGAAAACAGGAAAAGGGCAAAGACTGAATATTGGACATTCTCTGTGAACATCAGGAGACACTTTTTTTTCACTGTGCAAGTGACTGAACCCTAGCATAGGTTGCTCAGAGAGGTTATGGCGTCTCCATCCTTGGAGTTATAAAAAGCCACCTGGACAAGATCCTGGGGAACTGACTCCAGGTGATCCTTCTTGTGCAAAGGGTTGGTCCAGATGGTCGCTAGAGGTCCCTTCCAACCTCAGCCAGTTTGTGATTCTGTGATGTATGGAGCAGCTTTTTCTCTCAATTTGGACAGAGAAACAAAACATATCTACCACTACATACCTGAACAATGCTTCAATTGTCCCATCCTTTTCCTAAGGCTTTTTTTCTTCAATATAAAAAACAACACATAGAGTAAAGAAATAAATCCCCTGCTCTCTTCATCTTTCCCATTCTTTTATGCATTAATACCTTACACAGGAAGAGAAACTTTTGTAATTTTAGATAAGACAAATTTTAATTTGAGCAGCAATGTGAAATCAATAAACTACCATATATTTGTACTTCAACTGAAAAAAAAATAAAGCCTAGAAGTAAAGACTAGAGTTAAGGTCCTAATCAGTCAAAATTATTAAACTACTCAGGTACTTTTTCTAATTATAGCTCCTTAGACACTCAAAATGGCAGGGAGAGGGTGAAGCTTTCTCTGTATCTCCTGCAATATGTTGCTTGCAATTAGTACCTTTTTAGAAAATGTCACTTTGCATTCTCAGTTTCAGATGCTCAGATACTCTGCATGCAGATGGCAGATTAAGACCTTCATAAAGTTAATCATATAAAGGCAGGGGAAAAAAGTTCTCCTAGAGGCTGAGTTGAATACGTAAATATAGAAAAACATAATTTGCTTTGCATGAAATGGAAACCTTTTTGCTTTAAGGAAAACTCCCAGAGAAAGCTTAATATTTCAGTAAGTTTCTCACAAATTATCTACACTTTGTTTAAGATAAAGAAAATCACTTGAGGGTCATGACATTCACAGTGTTTCAACTTACTTTAGCATCAATTATTTTTTTAATTTTTGCAAAATGTCACATAATTCATACATAAAATCATGCTGGTGAATCAGTAATCCTAATATTTATAGCTATCAGAAAACTTCAGATTTAGCTGAAAGTTCCTTTTTAAGTAGATGTATTATAAAATTTATTATAAAATTGAAGGTATCCTTTATAAAAATTAATAGTCAAATAGGATTATGAAAAGCACATAAAAATATAAAACATTCTTAGTTTTTGTATTATGTATTAACATTGGCTTCATATGGAACCCAAATTTGATAGTAAGATGTTGCTATTTATTGAAGTTGAAATTTATTTTTGTGACAGGAGACAAAAGTGGGATATTATCAATTTTGTTCATTTATGGATGCAATATGTAAATTTTAAGAATTTCCTAAGTTAAAGCCAAACTTTGTATTGTCTGATGAGCCTAATTCTTAAAACATCACAAGTCCAGGAGGAATTAAGTAGCAACACACAGCATAGATGTTCACTAAGCTATATAAATTTCACTACATTAAATTCAGGAATATACAAAAATATGCATTAAAAATTTCATACACCTTTTAACACCTATTTGGTCAGAAAAAATATATTAAAAAAGAATTATCTATATCTGTACTTAATTTTCTTCTGTGTAGCTTATGCATTAAAACTGTTTAGCTAGACCATGAACATTTAACTCTGGACAATCAAACACAACTTAATATTTTGTCTTTTGAATAAATATCAAAGATAGGAAAAAATGTAACTGCAATGGTTTTTTATGCTGAGCACTGTAATTTAGTAGTAAGACAAATTAGTATAAACAGCCACATAATCAGACACCCTATATTGATGTAGATGCCTTTTAATATGATCTCACATGACTACCAGTGCTAATCCATGCAGCTTTTCTGCTTTCACCACCACTACTACTGCATCAACATGTCACCTAAATAACTGCAATTAAGCATTCTCTGTAGCTGCTGATTACAGGATGCTGATGAACATTCCCAGTGGATTTAGCAGACACTTTCATAACAACGACAATAATCATCTCATATTATAATGTCTGTGCTTCTGAAGACTTCTTAAATAATCTAAAATTTTAATTGTACAGACTGTTGATTAGTGCAGCCTAAAGTTCAACAGGAGCTTAATCAAAAAGGTTCAAGTATCACATCACTGACATCCATTAAGCAATATGGTAATATACATCCTAGGAAATAAATACTTAAGCTACTTGGTCTTTCAACCAAAGAAAACATTTTACAAAAGTCCATTGCCCTCTTGAAAAGATCATTGGAATTTCTTATGTCACTTTCTAATGCAAGGAAAGAAGCAATATTTTTTCTTTCTTTTCAATGAGAATTTCTTCATTTTGTTGAGTTCATTGTCATTTTACATTGAGAATGACATTTGAAAAGCCAAAATGCAGAATTTTGATGTCTCAAATAAAACTTTTATTGTCTATATGGTTTTGAAAACTGATAAATAATATTTTTTTTTAACTGAAACCAGGTGAATTCAATTGTGCAGTACACACCTGGACCAGTGTACTGTCTGTGATGATCTCTACACTCCTTACAAACTGTATCCATTACATTATATTTTCTTATTTTTATTCCTGCATAGAAAAAGTATTCCATGAAAAAAAGGGGGAATCCTTTCAGTTTATCTCATCACAGATAGCATTAGAGGCTGCATTCCTTTGAATATGTGTACATCAGCAGAAAGAAATTTTTTTACTTTCTGAAAAATCTGCCTCTTTGTTCTCCTTAGTTTATTTATCTCCTTATTTTAGCTATATGCAGTATTGTTTTTGTTAGCCTTTTTATTAAAGAGAATACACCTATACTCCTTTCATGTTTCAATAAAAGATATCCATCCCTTCTGATACGGCATAACTGGGTCAACTACACCAGCAAAAGCAACAGCTCTATTGTCTTAGAACGGGTTATGAACCATCAAAGAATTCTGAAGTGCACCCAGACTCATTTCTGGGGCCTTCTACCAGAGGACCACTCGTGTTTCACCGTGTTGCATGAGACAGCATAAAAATTTTCCCCAGAGAAGGCACCTGAGCATATATTGCCTACTGAACATTTTGTTTCATGGTCTTTCCCCACCCCTGATGGATAAAGACTCTGACCATCACTCCAAACAAGTCATCTAAACTGCAACAATTAAGTCTTATCTCTGGATCCACAGGCAGTGACAACTTTTCTCTCCACTGTGTACACTTATCCCTTCCTTTTATTTTCTTTTCCTTATATATTCTCTTAACAGGTATTTTTTATACTTTTACATTACTCTATTTCTATACATAAGGACTAAAACAACTACAGACTTCTTTTCCATTGCAACAAAAGGGCTATAAAATTATCCCACTCTATATATAAATATTGGTAATTCTGAGTTGCTTCACTAACCTACCCCAAGGGATCTATTAACAATTACCTCAGTTAGCTCTCCTCTGCGGTGGGTGGTAACAAAAGCGTGTTTTTTTGTCAGGTGAACTAACAGCTCATGGTCAGGTATTTAAAAGAATAGGAGTAGAAATTATGCAACTGATATGCTTGGGTCACTCACAGGATCTGGCTTTAATGGTGTTTCCAAAGTGTCTTATAACGCCTTCCCATCCAATTCAAAATGCCTTAGCAAAAAGACAATATTATTTTGACAGGGGAACAAACCCCTGGTTTATGAACCCAATCCCTACGCTGACAAGAGTTTTTGAGAGGGATAGATGGAAAGAGTTAGGAAAATGAAGTGATTCTATCACAAAGCAAGAAATAGTACTGATTCTATAAATCAAGTTATTTTCAGATGTGTTCTCCTGTTTTCTGCATTTCTTTTGCTCCTCAATCTTGGGACGCTCTGGCCTTCTCTAACTGTTACCACTGAAAGCTTTTTTGAGAGATTCTGTTGACCTTTAAGTTCCAGGCAGCAGTTAAGTTTACCTACGGTAGCATATCCATATGAATAGTCTGGGAAAAAAACAGGTCATTTTTTGCCCTTTAATTCCCCATAATACAAGAGAAAAGAGTAAGGGTGGAAGGAAATCAATCGTAACTTATCCCTTGACGAATATCAGCAAACACTGTGTCACAAAACCAATGTGAAGAAATGGAGTATGGATTTTCTGCTGACATTTGTAAAGTGTTTGTGTCAAAGTATTTTTCTAATATAGCAAAGGTTACAGTTTAACAAATTAAAGCACATGTTTCTTTTGAACTGACATGCTGGTCATTTGGGTTAATTTAAATGGCTTGTGTTTTTCTAATAAACTCTCGACCTAACCTACTGTGATTATGGCCGGTCTTTGCATTAATCTGCTATAAGTAATTGCTTTTTCATCAAAATGGGTTGAATGACAACAGTGTAATAGTCCATGACTTTATCTAATACAATTTGAAGGAAATACTATATGCCATTTAAAAATGTTCTCAGAAGTGAATTTGCATTGCAAAAACCTACACAATGATTTAGGTTTAAGATTGCTAATTTCTGTGGTCTCAAGTGTTCTTTGATATTACAGGTATTCTTGAATGAAATAACTATTTTCATTTGAATTAAAACCTCTGTTGTCAAATATCCTCTGAAAGACAAAGCATGTCTTTGTTTTCCTAATCTCCATGATTTATTTTTTCTTGAAATTAGTTTACATATAAAAATATATTTAGCACTTTTGAATTATCGTGTGATGACCTATTAGGAAGACAACATAAATGCAAACTAGTAATTGGATTGTTGTGTATTACACCAGCAATGATCATCCTAGGAAATTATTTCCACTTTTACTAAAAATTGAACACCAAATATAATTTTGCAAGTCTTTTCTATGTACTAGTCCCAGAGCTCTTTCATTCACATATGCATGTCTCTTGAGAAAATCCTTAATAAATGTAATAGCATAATAAAGATATGTTCTATACTGTTTTATGTATGATTCATGAAAATATTTTGATTTCCTAGAAGACAGTTCAGCACTAGTGTTAATGCATTTCTCTGTATGAAAAAAACCCAAACCCAAACAAGAAGCATGTCTTTCAAATAAAAGATGTACATTTTCCAAAACATCATTTTCCAAATGGTTGTGATCCTTTGGATGTCAAAGCCATAGACTGGCTTCTTTTTAAAGTCTGAAGATTGCAGTGAGATGATAAAAGAAGAAAGTTTCTTACTAAGGTGTGGTCTAACTGGTCCCTAACAAGAATGGTTTTGCTCACAGTATATATTGACTGTCTTGCCTACCATCTTTAAATTATTTGCAGTGCTACACATAACTAAAATGGTTTTTAGTTTTCCATTGGCATTGGTGTCTGGAGAAAAGTAATGAAATACGAGTTTACCACATTTAACTAAAATCTTCCCAGATTTTGCCTAACTGCACATATATGCACATAAAAAGTACTGTGACTGGTATATAAAAGGCCTCTTAGCAAAATTAACAGTTTTAATAAACAAAATAAACAGAGGTTAAATAAGATCTGTCTAGTTCTGAGTTAGAACTCTCCTGTAAAGTGAGGTGGAACCTTGTGTTCTCAGTTCTCTTTCATAGGTGAAGAGTATAGCAGAAACCTGTTTCATGTTGTGGGTAAATGACATCACCAAGCCTTGTGCAAAATGTCTTTGCACAATATAACAAATGGAATGCCTTTCTAAAGAATAGTTTCCGTATTCTGCTATTAGAATATGTTAGTGTGGATCAACCATTATAATAAATACTATATACCTCACAAACAAGCCCAAAATACCAAGAACATACAAAGATTCAAGGTACAGGATAATAATAATGAACTACTTAACAATTTACTCTAATCTGGGCTTGTGTGTGTCTTTGACACAATTCTTGTTTAGGAGCAATAAATTCTAGACCAGGTTGTGTCATGTCCTTGGGCTAAAGCATAGCCAGGCTTATAACAAAAGGTGGAAACTCTGAGATTGGATTCACTTATATTTAGTTGTCATTAGCCACTGTTTTATTTTTAATACAACAGTTTTAATCCATCTTTAAAATATAACTTTCTTTTCAAATGAATGGATTTGCTTCAGTAAGGATCCTGTTGCCCTATATATAGGAAGCAAAATTTAAACAAAATTTTTTTTCAGTTTGCACTCAAGATTGATATTGGAATTGCCACCTCTCATTCTGAGTGCAGTTCAGCCTGGAGGAGACTGAGGGGCGACTTCATTGCAGTTACACCTTCCTTGTGAGGGGAGGAGGAGGGGCAGACAGTGATGTGTTCTCTCTGGTGACAGTGACAGGGCCCCAGGGAATGGCCTGAAATTGTGTCAGGGAGGTTTAGGTTGGATATTAGAAAAAGGTTCTTTGCCAAGAGGGTGGTTGGGCACTGGAACAGCTCAGGACCAAGGGAAAGTGGTCACAGCACCAAGCCTGACACAGTTCAAGAAGTGCCTGAACAAGTTCTCAGGCAGATGGTGGGATTCTTGGGACAGTTCTGTGTAGAGCCAGGAGCTGGGCTTTGGTGACCCTTGAGGGTCCCTTCCAACTCAGGATATTCTATGATTCCATACTGAAGGAAGAAATATTACTACATAAACCAAGGTAAAGTATTACAAAATGCAGATAATAAGAACCAGGGAGTTCAAGTGCCAACTAACACACAGATATTTTGTAGACATTCTTCACATAAACTGTTTCGATATAATGTTGTTTACATTTTATTTACTTTTAAAACGTGAATATTCAGCTTCTTTAAATAAAGGGAATGTGACACTATGTGCATATATATTTTGCTTAATTACTTCAGTACTGAAGTCTGTAACTACAGGCTCAATTTATTTTTCTGTATAGCTCTGAAGCAATGACTTTATGAGAAAGCAAGAATTCTCAACTAACCATTTTTCATTGCAGAAACATAGTTTTTCCAGAATTCAAATGCTTTTTATTCAACCTTCATCAGTGGCAAATTTTATTCTTTAGACTTGTCTTGACTTCAGGAGAGATTTCTGACCTATTCTTGAAATAAGAGACTAAGGGAATAAGCAGGGCATGAATATGGCATGTAGGATAATGAGATATAGTCTTTCATCAGATAAAATCACCAGGAATATAATCTCACACAGCTCCCTATCCTCTTGATCACAGGTTTTGGTCTTGCAGGAACATAATTTTTAGTGACAGGGTTTTAACCACTATGAAAGCAAACCCTCAAAATGCTCTAGAAGCTCTTAAAATTTCGTTTGGCTTTGAAAAGGAATTTGGAAATTCCACTGACAAGGCAAAAATTGGCGTTCTGCCTTTTTCCTGTCATCTGGATTGCCAGGGTTATTTCTTTATTAACCTGCTTATTTCACACCAGTCCTTTCGAACCTTCCATGTTTCTGCAGTCTTTGCCACGTTCCCTTCTACAAACTATGAATTAATTTTAAAAGAAACAACTGTGGTACTGCAGGGTGGTCCTGGATCAATGCACATGGTGGATATTGCACACTAATAAACTCGTACGTGATGGCAATGCTAACGTGCAGCACACTCATTGTTAACTCATTTCATCAGCAGAGCTCCCAGAAAGAAACAGAACATAAAGGACATCTGTTTGTGGGAACCTAGAAAAGAAGCAGGCTCAAAATTACCTCTATTCTAAGCCAGTCAAAGAATCAGCATGAGAATATCAAGTTATTTAATATCAGAAAAGGCAGAGAGCTGGCAAAGGCAAATAGCTAAAAAAAGAAAAAAAAAAAAAAAGGGGGGGGGGGGGGAGGTAAATGAATCTTCATAAGCCCCTGACTGTTGCCTGTGGCTTGTCTGAGCAAACTGAGCTTCTAACTCTAGAAAAATGCAGGAAATACTTCACCAGCACCAGAGTCCCTCCCACTCAGTTGTGTCTAGCAGTTTCAGCTCTCCTCAGACAACTGAATGACTGAACAGTAAAATGTCCCTAGGTCACTGATTCTGAGGGAGTGAGGGGTAAGATGTGTTTCCTGAGCTGATAAAAACAGGAAGAATTCCAAAAAGATCAGAAATATGTCTTCAGTCATAGGGGTTGATTCAGAACAATAATTAAAGAATGATATCATTTTACTGCATATCTAGGACATACCAAGGTGAGCCCATACTTAAAAGGATGGATGCTTCTATTCATGGAGAATATATATGACTAAAATAAATTATTCTGGTGGCAATTAAAGCATTGAACATTAATATTCATCCGGAAATAGAAGAAGGAAAAATCTAAAACCCACACAAGAATTTGTGGCCAAATGTGTGTAGCTGTTCAAATGCAAGGTAGAAATCTTGTCTTTCTCTATTAAAACATTATCCAGGAAATTTCCAAAAGCAAAGTTTACTCTAGAATATAATCAAGAAAATTGCTAATCAAAATTTGTCTTCAAAATGAGTGTCCAAAAAACAGATTATCTCTGTAAAAACATCACTTTAAAGATACACTGAGTTAGGTACCTACAGAAATAGACTGTTCTTGCTCAGAGGACTTATGCATGTATATAGAACAAAGAGATCAAAAGAAAACGTCATTACCAATACAGAATTTGCAACTGGTTTCCTTGATTTACTAGTTTTTGATGCTGAACAAAGCTTGCTGCCAATTGACTTGAACTCCACTCTTTCCATTTCATACATATAAATAAGATTTGAATTATTTATTTTGGATATAACTTACTTTTGGTTGTGGAGGGGAGTTATCACTCCTCATACTCTAGATTTTTGAAACGTAAAAAGTCATATGAGACTGCTTTTAATGAAGAGCTTCTGGTGAAAGTTGTCTGATATGTCTGTGATATCCTTCTATTCAAAAAACCATTAAATATTTGCTATGTATCTGGTTCACCTACATCAGATAAGACTGTCCTTTCTGCCCTGAAGAATTCCCTTTTCATGTCCTTACCTGATCTGTCACAACTTTCAACATAATCAGAATTTTAATGCACTTTACCTTAAATCACAGTCACTTACTCCTATAAAAAGCATAAGACTGTAAAAGTGGATTAGCACCATAGAGTGCAATACCTAATTTTAAATCAGTATAAAATAGGGTTGTAGACCAGCATTTAGGAATTTCTGAATCAAAGAATAAGATTTGACAGTGAAAGAAAAAGGAAGAAAAACAAAGCAGTTCTTGATTACAGAGTAATGATTTCATTAATACTTCAGCTCTGGCCTGTGATTATAAAGCATTTAAAATTTTTTCTGTGATAGATATTTGATGCTTAACTGAAAAGGTAGGTTCTGCAATGAAATAAAAAAAAAATGGTTTGGAAAGGAGAAGTGAAGTTCATAACATTAATAGATGTAGGGCACTTAAAAATAGTATGGAAATGAAATAGAAGTATTCAAAATTAATTCAAGGAGTGCCATGTAGATTTACATGTAAAGAAGCATCGAATTTGTGGGGGGGGGGAAGGAGATGCAAAACAAATTTAATGTGCATCTCTAAAAATTATAGGTTATAAATGATAGCCTACATTTTACAGGCGATGTGTACCTGTGTATTTCAGCGGGATGTGTATTTCAGCTAGATATCTTCAGTTTTGGTCTATTTAGATGTGATTCTCAATAGCAACAAATAACTTCATGTATCTCTCTGTAATACCTTAAGGACACATAGTATTAAAGTAAAATCTGTGTATGCTTTCTCAATTTAGTTACAGTGATTGCTTCCAAATACTTTGTCCAACACAAACAAAGGCCTGTAATTTTTGAGAAAGGAAATGTAACCCTCCTTTGCACCACTGTGGGTAATCCCAGTCCATATCCTTGGAATGTATCACAGTTTTTCAAATCAAAGATGTTCATTACTAGAATGTTAAACATCCTGCAACATATTTAAAAGAACTTACAATGTATGGGCAAGAAAAAAAGAAAAAGGTGGTTTATCTACTAATGGATGAATCTGTCATAAAAATATAATAGTCTTTTTCTTAGAAACATACTAGAATTTAATCACAGAAAAGTGTTCCCTCACAGAATAGCCTAAAACAAAATAGAACAGATTTGTCCTTTTTATCTCAATAACCATTTCCTAGAATAAAAATAGAGTCATTACTTCTGCCATTATTTGGGACTGTTTGTGTATCTAATAGTTGATAACAGAGTTTCAAAGATACTGAATCTTCCTATTAAATTTAAACTATTTTTCTCTTCAAATGCAGAGAAATCTGAAATGAAAACATGCCAAAGGTCTTATCTCAAAAGGCAAATAAATATAAGTCATTAATCACCTTAGGTTTCTCCTAAAGCCTATGATTAGAAATTACACCTTTAGAGACAAGTTATTCTCAGATACATATTTTAGGAAACAACCTCTCCAGAGGTCTTCTTTTCCCTAGATAAAGATGATGAGTACACACTTAGGTAATGTTTAGACTCTTAAGTACATTGGTAAGAAAAGGCTTCTTGGAAAACTCTATATGTTCCTCTGGAGGAAAGCTCTCACTGGTAAAAGCAGTAACAATACCGCAGGGCAGGTGTTGTAGGCAATAAATCTCAGTAAACCCTGGCCTGTTCATTGTCTGCTTCAATTACAGTTTTTACCAATGAAGCTCTTCAGAGGTTCCATCTTTTTCAAATAGTCAAATTCCAATAAATGTGTTGCCTCTGAAATAAATGGGACTTCTTCACTTGTTCTTAAAGTAGCTGAGAATACTTGCTCAAAGAATAATCTGTATTCCTACCTTTTTTTCTTAGTATCTTCTATTCTTTAGCACCATATTGACATGAAAATATGTTTAAGAATAGCCAGTGAAGTGTTATTCTGTCAATTTCAATTTTTCTTATTTGTTCATCATTCACCAATCAACTATGAAGATGTTTCAAAGACAGGCCTTTTGGGGAAGATATATGTACAATTGACCTCTTTTTTTCGGTTAACTGCAGCAGCACTTATTTGCAAAGTTCACTGATGTCAGATAGGTCCAAGTTAGTTGTAACTAATACAATATAGTATACTAATACAATATAGTATACTAATAAGTCACTGTGTGTTATGGTCCAGCCATCAAATATTCAGTCATGGTTTGAACAGTCTGAGCAGAACTGCAGGGCTGCATGAAGGGCTGTAGCCTTAACATTAAACATAACCTCATTCAGCATTGCCAAACTGCTACACTCAAGGCAAAGCAGTAGGAATTTTTTATTCCTTTCAAATACAACATACCTAGAATGTTTGGATCTCAAATATTCTTTGAAGCAACTTGAGCATGTCTATTGCACCATAAAGGAAGCAGTGTTTTTTTGTGACTCAGTACAGGATTGCAAAATGCAGTGCAGCATGAATAATTCTTGTATCCTATGCCACAATCATAGGGGAACTGCTTCCCAATCATGCTGTACTCGCTGCACCTGCCTCACATCTCCATTGTACTTAGGATGGATTCGGCTGTGGATTCACAACACAGCTTTCAACCTGTGCAAAATGCTCTGCTTTTTATATTCACTTGTTCCAGGTGAAAAATGTGTTTGTTCTGTGCATGCAAATATTCACTACAGTCCCCTGTCAGTCCAAGAAGTGATCTGCCCCTCAGACAAATGAGGTTGTCCTCTGCTCCCACTTCTTCATTGCACAGGACCTCCAAGAGCTAGGAAACATTTTAAGAACATCTAAGATTGTAGTCACCTCCGCAAAACAAGAGTGTCATTAAATTATGATCCTGAACCCAATAGCACATGCTCAGGACAATACTCTTTTCTCTCTAGAAACTGAATATTCCATACAAGATATTTTCCTTGGAGTATCTATATTTGTATGTGCACCATCTCTGGGTCCAGAGTTATCTCTGAGCAGCCCAGGCCATGAGAAACATTTTATGAACTCACGCTTACATGTGGTGTTTCTGCAAACCAAGTACCATCCAGCCTCGGAAGAATGCAAAAATTCTTTATGGTGAGGGTGGTGAGGCACTGGAAGAGGTTGCCCAGAGAATCTGTGGATACCCTGTACCTGGAGGTGTTCAAGGTCAGGCTGCATGGAGCTCTGAGGAATCTGATCTAGTGAAAAGATCCCTATCCCCAGCAGGGAGGGTTGGAACTCATTGATCTTTAAGGTCCCTTCCAACCCAGACTATACTTTCATTCCATGATTCTATGATTCACAAGAGAAAAAAAGCAAAGTTTCCAGCTGTGCTCTGCCTAAGAAAAGCATTATGGTTCTCCAAGGATGGGTAGTAGGGCACGGATCAGTTGGGAGCACAGGAGGATCTCCAAACCACTCTTACAATTGCTGTTTGATGTTTCTTATAGGGTTGCACCTAACCATATCCTTATCCCAACATCAGTGCCCCCAGCACCCTTCCATGCCCTTCATCTCAGTACCTCACAGCTGCAAAAACTAAGATTTTTCTTTTTATAACAAAATGGTAACAGAATTTTCTGATACTTAAGTTCTATTGCACGGAAAAAACTCTCTGCTGGTTTGAGTATTGGTGAAGTTTGCAAGCAAATTCAATAAATGCAAATCCACTGTGCTGCAAACAAGTGGTGCCTGTAGCCACTAATTTGTTTATATGTAATTTTGCAATGTGCCTTCAGAAAGAACAACTATCTTCAAGCTCCAATCTAGATAGAATCATTACTTTATTTTTATTTTTATTTTTATTTTTAATTTAGTATGGAGAGCTACAATACAAAGGTTGCCAAAAACAATGAGTAGATTTGAACATTTAGAAGTAAATTACTAAATATAATGAGATGTGGACTTAATTTGCATTTACCATAAAAATAAAAAAATACAGAAACTGGACATCAGCCAGTGCACTTAAGCCAGACTTATTAACACTCAGAAATGCTGCCACAGCTCATGTGTACATGGGACATTAGTCATGCATTTTGTTAATCTAGCATAATATGGGACATAATTTATCAGGACATCAAAATAATAGCTTTTGCTCCATTTTCCCATCTATGTCAGGATATGCACAATAGACTCTGAAGCTATACATGCACTCTATTAGAGCTAATTGAAACTAGATTATACAATTAACGTGGTTCTTAGTAAAAAACATTAACACTTAATGTAAAATTCTAATCACAATAAAAGTGAGTAACATTGGAAGGAAATGTGGTGCATAACTGCAAAACATTCTTTTTTTATTTATTGAAAAATAAAATTGAAAAAGTAAAAAAGGAAACAAAAAAGGAAAACCAAAAATAATAAAGGAAAATCAAAAATATCAAAAGCATTCACTAGACCAGCTACTGCCTCCAGCTTTGCTCACTATATTCTTGTTTTTCATGGGAATGTGGTATGCCAGTCACTTCCAGAAATGATGAGTACACTAATTCCTGATGCAGCACAAAAAACCCAAAAACAGAATAGGTGGCTGTGACATGAATGAGTGGCAAAGATAATTCACTCGTACTGTGCTGTTATAAAAATTGAATTTTAAACATTCTGTTCAGAAAAGTATCACACTAATGTAATGAAACTGTCTCAATTTTCTGTAGATTATGACTAAATTTTAATGCAAGTAATGGTTGAAATTTCCGAGACTGTATTTCTGACTTTTCCCAGAAAACTGAAAAAAACTCTTGATAACATTTTATTTGTCAGCAGATTTACCTTTCTTATATCTTATTTATTCAATTTTCTTTTTACACATGCAAATTAGAGCAACAGATAAACTATATTCCAGCTATTTGACAAATGACAGTATGTTATAGAAATGTTTGTAGATAAAGGTTTTCAAAAATGTAAATCACAAAAAGAAAACCTGCGTCTGTGTGGAGCAGCACAGATGAAACAAACATCACAAGCACATTATACAGCATAAATATATGGGGATAAATAAACACCAGCAGATTTGGGACTGATTAGCAGGAAATACTAAAAGTATTTTAAAACAAATGTTACAGTTTGTGATGGTTTCTAGAGTGCAGCCTTGGAGAATGGAAACATCTGATTTACTGCAGCGCACCAGACCAACACACAGCAGAATTTATATTGGGGAACTTAAACAAAAAAGGAAAATGCTGTCTTTTTATTTCCAGGTTTCTAAAAATCTTCAGACTTTTAGAATACTTACCTGGATCTTCTCCTGTCTTCTCACAAACATGAGAAAAGTAAAATTTCCCCATTGTAAGAGTTCTGTGTAAAGTTTTTCTCTGCTATAGGGAAGTTAGGGAAAGAATTGAATAGCTGATGGTGGGTTAAATAGTTGATGATGTTAGTAGGGAAGGGAGAAGTGGGAGACATGTCTTAAAGACCTAATTTGTTGATCCTTCTGTGACTGTACAAGAGAAGGAAGGGGAATTAGCAGCTGCTGCTCAGTGAACACCCTAAATATTTCCTTGTTCCTCTCAACAGAATGATCTGCAAAGCTTTTCAACGGAAATGTAGATATTAAAGCTATGACGGCCCCAGGCAACTGCCTACTTAGTCTGCATCTAGGTTATTGAAAAGGTTTTGGGGAGGGGGATGAAAGTCATGAAGAAATAAAATGGAAAAATAAAGGAATATTGGCACTTTCAGGTGCTACTCTAAATTATTTCTGAGCTTTATTTGCATAGCTACTTTCACTGGAAGCTGGTATAGAATAATAATAATAAAAAAACATTTATACTGAGTTTTTGTTTGTCTGGTGGGCTGCATTCTGCATTTTTCTCAGGTTTATACTTTAAGGTTCCAGGAATCTTTTGAAAAGTCTGTGAGTAGACACTACTGCCTTCGGCTCAACCCTTTCTCATTGTCTGGCTTACTTACAAGCTTTGGCATGGATATGAGGACCAAGAAGATTTGGAAGACTTTTCTGTGCAAAAGGGACAGAAAGATATCTTAGTCCTGCTTTAACTCTGTCAAAAGACTCCCACCCAGAGACACTGCAAGGAGTCAGATAGAGCAACCAAAAAGCTTCTCCCATTTCTTTTTTAAATGAAGCTGAAATACCTGCTGTCCTTGATTTTTCTCCTATTATTTTTTCCTATTATTTTTGAATACAAAATTGACCAAAACAAGAAGAGCTGAAAGAGATTTCTGTGCCTTCTGTGCCTTTTCCCTGTGCTGTGGAAAACCATGCACATGATGTTTGCTTTACACAGAAGTCTTGGCTTTCTGTTGTACCAGTGCCCTCTGAATACACAACAATGCCTGCAGAGACAAGCTTCAGAAAATCTCCAACCAGGCAAGGCCAAAGGAATTAGGATGTAACCCCATTCTTTACAACCTTCTGGCAAGAACAGAGCTGCAGCTGTAATGACAAATCCCCTTTGCACTTGATGTTTCCTAAGTGAATGTTTTTTCCCTAGTCATGAATGGCTATTGCACATTACTCCAAGCTTTGAGGTCCATCATCCCAAAGAAAATGCCAAAATGCATCAGATGGCCTTCTCCTCTCATAAGTCTGAAACAAAGATGAGGAAAAACTTATGGAAAACCGCAAAAAAAAAAAAAAAAAAAAAAAAAAAAAAAAGGAAATTACATATTAAAAGTGCACTTGCTGGGAAAAATACATAAGGATTTTATTGAAAGCAGATGTTTCAGCTTGGAACATTAAGTCTGTTTTAGGAAGAAGCAGGAAAAAAAGCATGTAAAATGAGTTTTCATTTTCAGAAGGCAACCCAATCATTTATAATCTTTACATCATTCATAATTAAGTCAGATTATTAGTCTAAAAACAGAATGAAAGTGTCATATAAGTACTTCCATGAAAGCATCAGTAGCATACTTAATGTTTACTATAATCTACTAAAAAAGAGGTAGAAGAAAGATAATTTGAAAGATTGGAGAGTTATTCCATGCTGCATTTTAGAAAGAAGCTGAATTTAGTTTTAGAACATTAGTATTGTACTATAAAATTGCACTAAATGGCAGTAAGTGTTTTTAAAATGCACATCATGTGGAATTGCTGGAAGCACATTTGAATGCACTGAAAGCAACAACTGGATGTCACTTGAAAAAACACTTTTTTCTCTTTTTTTAAGATTAGAAACATATAAAAGTAAGGCTTTGTGATTTTCATACTCTCCACCAATGTCTGACCACTTGAACAATCAGAAGAACTAGGAAGAGCTATTTTAAGTATTCCAGATTTCTATACAATAATGATATGTAATAAGATAGTAATTAGCCAGAGTATAGGGTTTAAGTAATGTAAATTATCTCTGTTTTAATATCTTCCAGATGACATTAAAGATTTTGATCCTTTTTTATCTCCTTTTCACTGAAAGAGGAAGGAATCTAATTCCAAGTGGAATTCACACAGTGTGAAATTTAAACCCAAGCCTTTTTCTCTCATAAAAAGATAAAGAGGTAAAGCACAGTAGAATGTTTTCTCCATTGGTTCTTTGACCAAATCCATCCTCAAATCATATGAAATTTACCATAAAACTTGTCAGTTTCTGGTTCATAGTGTCCTGCCCTGCTCCTTTTGTAACATTCATATGACTGAGACTAGAATGGAAGGAGACATATTCATAAGCGCTCTCACTGACCTGCCTTACTGACAAAACTCTGAGGATAGAACAAAAATTATACAAAAGTGCTGGGTTTGAAGCCATGAAAAAGAGGGAAATTGTTGATTGAGCAAATCTGAGACATTTGTCATTCAAGCAATTCTTCTTGAGGGGCGGGAAGACTTGCTGAAGGACACTAAGGGACTATTTCGTTGTGTTAAATAGTAACGAATACCACGAGAGGCACTTGGTAAAAGGAAAATGGATGTGATGAATGATATGGTCTGTTGGGGGTTTTGAGAATAACAATAACTAACACTAAACTACAATCTTTATTTGGAGAATGCTTCAGTCATTAGCCAGACAACTGCCGTGTTGTTCTAAGATGACCACATATATTTTTCTTATGGTTTCATTGCTGTGTGTCATTGTTTTATGCTCAAAGTGCTTTCAAAATGAATGTTTTGTCTATGAAGCTGTTTTGTAAAGACATGTAGCAAGATCAGAAATTTCCCCTAGCTTAAGTTAAGGTTGTCTTCTAGTCTAGAGAGAGACAAATAGTTAATTTTTCTGCGTGTCACCCGAGATTTGTGTTTCCAGTTTTCTTTTCGTAAGCTTTCTTTATGTGAATCTTTGACTTATTTAAGTTGTGTTACTTGGTGAGCTATTAAATTGATTTAGGAATGATTTTGAGTGACAGCAGAGCTTTCACAAAATGAGAGCCCAAAGGTACAAGCAACAACTGATGAGGAAAATATGTGTATCTCTACTTCTTTTATATGCGACGGTAAGATTCAGAAAGGAGCTGGGGTGTTACTGAGCACAACTTTAAGCCCCTCAGCACCTAGAGGACTGTACAAGCTTGAGCAGTGATTGCACATTCTCTGTGCAAGCATTGGAAAAGCTGTGGAGTCTGGAAACTGAAATCAACACAACCAATTCATGGCTGCTGGGAGTGATGGAAAAACACACAGAAGAAATTCTCCTAACTTTTCTGGAGAGTGTGATTGATGAGTGGAGAACTCAGATTGATCTTTTGAGGCTGGGACCTTATGAACGTCAGTTTTCACAGTCTGAAAAATTATTTTGGAGATAGGATTGATATCTACATTAGATTACAAACTAAACTAAAGAGCATGAGTGAATGTGTGTTTTCAAGTTAAAGAGCCTGGAGCACTTTAGAGTGCTCTAAGAGTGCTCTGTTACTTAGAGTGACTCTAAGATTCTTAGCATCAATGACAGAATGAACAGTTTGGAAGTTATGTCTGTGGCTCGGTGGGGCTCGCCCCAGAAAAATTACATTTAAAGCATGGAGGTATCAAGTTAAAGTGTGATGAAAAAGACTCGCCACAGTAAATATACAGAATATATACAACATATGGAATTCAACATTAAAGGTAGAAAAAATAACTGTTTAATTTCCAAATTGGAGGACACATAATTGAAATCCATTTCTTATTTATAGGTGATCTGAAAAAGGGGTTGCATCCAGAGGCATTCCAAGTAATATAGGAGTCAGGATTAATACCTGCAATGTTCAGACCTTCAGAAATTTCTAAAAAGAACTCAGTGATTGGGTGATAAAGACAGAGATGAAATACAGTAAAATTTTAATATAAAATTAAAGGCATGGAAAAACAAAGCTCTGATTTGACCTGTACAGTGATGGACTCCTGAACAGATTTTTTGGTCTTAAGAATAGGATAATACAATGAGATTGTAAAGGAAGATTTATAAAAATGTATGGTAGTCAGAAGTAGGCGGTAGTCAGAAAATCAAAAAGAACCTTACAAATTATTAGAAATGAAAGAAAAGACAAAACTGCAAAGCATCAGTACCTTGTATTATATATCCTCAGTTTTGAATACAGAGTGAATATTTGCAACTATGAAAAATATTCAGAAAGGAGTAGAAAAAGATCATCAAATTGATAGAATAATTTCCACAAGGAGATTAAAACTCATCATCTTGGCAAAAAATTACCAAAATTAAATATTGTATAAGACTACGGAATCACAAGTGTCAGTGAGAAGATGAATAAGCTGTGGTTTCCAGTGAAAAACCAGAGGGACATTAAGTGAAACAGGAAAGTGGCCTATTCAAATGAACAAAGCAAGACATCTTTTCTTCCAGTTTATAATCACTGTGGTTTGCAGAAACTGTAAGATTATCCATGTTCAACTGAGGAAACCAATGGAGAGGAAATCCTTTGAAACACATAAGAATCATTTTAAATCCCACGAAACCCGCATTTAGAAACCAGGAGAATGCTTTGGGGAAGTACAACAGTGCAACTACTGAGTTTTAACTTTTTCCATATGTTGAAAATAAGTCTGATTTGGCAGTCATAGCCACATCAGCACAGGCTCAAAATCCAAATCTGCAGCAGAGTTCTGTTTCTTACAATGAGCTCTGGAAATTTGCTTTCTCTGTCTTGTGCCATAAGGTCTTTCCCCTGTAAATGGGAAAGAGAGTGCAATTTTGAATACTCACAGGCTATTCTGGGAGCTGAATGAAGTCCATTGCTACTTCAGTGTAATCCTCAGGTATTGCTGTTTTAAATTAAATTATTCTGCTTTTGTTCCAGCAGCCACTGTGAGGACATGAACTTTCAGAGCACATGTAGAAAATGCACCAGTTGGGGACACTTCCTTTGTTAAAGGTTGACATTTCTATGTGTTCTTTACTAACCCATTTTCAGCAACCATGTATCAGGAAACACCAACTCTTGTGAAACCACATACAAGGATTGGGATCCCCAGACTCTTGTTTTGCTGGTGTAGATGCATAAAAGTGAAAAAAAAAAAAAAAAATTTGTTCTGGGATTAGCATCTCAAACACATGGTGCACAGAGCCCTTCAGATTTCCAGACAAAAAAATTCAATGACCATTTAGTAGATATTCACTGATGTGACAATGCTATCCTTTTATATGAAGTCATCCTCTTTCTCTGGTATTTGCTTATCTGATGTATGTGATCTGAACAATCACAACAACCTCTGCTTTGAATTTTAATGATATTCAACCAAATCCCAGCTTCTGCGTGCATATATCATTTGAAGCAATAAGTTTATCCTGGGAGTTCTGCAGACACGTGGATTGTAAATTTAGCAGTAATCATGTTTTTATTATTAGATTCTGTTCTCAATGCACAGTATTACATTAATAAAATTTCTGCACAGATTTTAGAAGTTTTAGAGTTTTTTTTCTGTAGGTTGACTTTCAGGGGACAGTTTCTAGATTGTACTTATTGCTGCATTTGTGTCATTTTTTTCAAATTTAGTCTTTCTAAGTACTTATGGCAATAAATTCAGGAAATGAACCTTTGTGGTTATAGATAGTGCAAATATTGTCATGTCAGNAACCTTTGTGGTTATAGATAGTGCAAATATTGTCATGTCAGATGCGCATTTTATTTCTTTGGGGTTGTAGGGCTCTGACTACTACTACCAAAGAAACAGATAAACAGTGCAATGTTTGCAATAGGGAAAGTTGATGATATCTCATTTACTTAGTGGATATGCCTATTTAAAAGATATTAATACCTTGATAGAAGATTTTGCAGAGAATTAATCAAACAAAAGACTCTTATATCTGCCTAATACACACAGAAATGAAATAGCTACACAGTAGACTTTCTATATCTCACCGGTACGCTGCACACTCACAGATGTTTAAAGCGTCCTTTTCCTCTGAGACAATTGTTCAGGAAAATCACATATGCTTGTTAAAAAAAAATACTAAAAGTTTATTGAGCATAGTAATAATAAAATCAATACTATAAAAATGTTCTGAGATAGTAGAGAAACATTAGTCCTAACAGCCATAGAAAATGCTGTTATGGAATCAGCTAGAACAGTTAAAGGTTATGGACTATTGTTCTATTTCTCTGCTTAATAAGGCTTTACTTCAGTGGCATATGGGTGTGATTTAATTTTCAGACATATCTTTCTGTTGTGAGGCCAAATTCACTGTACCATGTATCAATAAGCAAATACAAAGTTCAAAAAACACCAGGGAGCAGAGTTAACAAGTTAAAATTAGAAGAATAAGGAAACATGATCATTCCCTTCCACATGACTTTTATGCCAATGTCACCGTATCTGTACCAAAGAGAACTGGCTCTAATGCATGTCCACTATGAGAAAAGCATAACCAAGGCAACTACCTTATAAAAGCATGATTTTATGTATACAGGCTATTTCTTTTAATCAGAAATAAGCCACTTTTTTTTCAGTTATGAATCATCCTGATTCTTATGTATCATTTGGCAGCCAATTTCTTACAAAGAGGGTGAACATATCTCTCTAACCCATTACATGGACATCCACCAGTAATCACCTCATTTTAGTTAGCACTTTCTAGTGAATCTCACATTTTTTAGCATAAATGTTCATTGGAGGAGAAAATGGTATCTCACTTCCTCTCTAAGAAAGACTCCAGTTTGCGACAGGTACATGCATCTTGTCAGCAAGAAGAGCAGGTTCAACTCCTCCATATAGAGAGCTGAGAATCAAATCCAGCCATTTTTACCTGTCATGTGACTATATTTCACTTTGGATAGGCATAAAAGCAATCCAACATCCTATATTTTTATAAAGGACATCTTTATAGTGTTGAGAATCCACATTTTTCATGCCAACAAATCAGGGCAGGACTTCCTATCTTGAAAAAGGGTTTGAGTACCAAAAGCAAAAGTTTAGGATTTGGCAAGATGGCACCAGATTGCCAACTTGTGCAAGAAGGAAGGAGAGACACACAGATGGAAGCAACTGAACAGATGGTATCAAAGTTGTATCAGAAAGAGTAACTTCACCTAGCTTAACATTGTAAAGTCTGTACCTGAGGTAGACTTTTTAGGCTCTCTATACTCAGTGGAAAATCCGGGTTAATCTGATCTCTGACAGTCACTCTCACTGGGGGAGCTCAGTTCAGAAGGGATAATACTCCAAGGAGTAGGAAAGGAGCTTGGGGGACTCTCTCAAGCATAGGTGTCTCCCAACAGCCAGGTGGATATCAACATAATTTTGTTATTCCCGTACCTATTCCAAACCCAGCACACAGAGCTCATAACACTTCTGGAATGCTATGGTGCTGCATTGGCATTGGCCAGGAAAAAAAAAAACAAACAAACAATTACAGCTGAGATGAACCCATTTATCCAATGGGAACCGCTATTGTTATTAGTCATTACTCTTCTAATTTTTTTTCAGGTCAGTACAGCATCTCCTGATGTTTTAGTTGATAATTTTTCTTTAAGAATCTGCCCCTAGAGTTTCATAAGTCCTTTAGTTTTTTTGGTTTTTTTTTTAATTAAAAGTCAGAAAGACAGCATCCATTGCTCTTTAATTTGAAATTTTCTTGTTTTAAAATCTACTCCAAAGTAGATAATCATAAAGGAATAGGCTCCATCTTAAGGGGTACACTGCTTTTTGTTGGTTTGGTTTTTGTTTTGTTTTGTTTTGTTTTTCAATTTATTCTTTATCTCCTCAGGAAAAAGAAAAGAGTTAGTACTATAATGCCAAGCTAACTGATCACTGCAATTATTTGACAGTAATGTTGCTTCTAATTATCTTCCTTTTAATTTGCTAAGTCAGATAGTAGTTATTTGGTTTTCTTTTAATTTCAGGGCACCATTCTTCCTTACTTTGTCTGCACTGCCATTTGTTCAGCTACATTTGGGAGGAAAAGAGCTTTGTTAAAATCCTGATAAACAACTAAGAACATTACAGGGGGCATTTCTCAAAAGAATTACCACTCCCTCACCGTGCGGGGCTCTCCAGACTATAATGAACTTTAGCATTATGTGTCTCTGTCTTTCCAGGCTCATATGTAACTGTACTTCACAAGCATATTAATGCAAGAGATTTGTGCATATTTCTTACAGTGCACATGCAGAATAAAATTTTGGTCCTTACATTTCCAGGAAGAAGCCAGTGGTAGAACTCCAGTAGCTCATAACAATAATTTGGGTATTTGTAATCTTCCCTTCAGATTTGCCCTTGCTGAGGGCAAAGAGTGGATCCTAATTTGTATGCAGAATTTTTTCCTTTTAAAAGCAGATGCCACTTAGGGTGTTTCGTATAACTAAGGCAAGGAAATTGCCTCAGTCCTAAGGAAAGGTTAACCCTTGCAGATTTGATCTCACTAATACAGTAACAGATTGTGGGGCAGGGAACGACAAACATGGCCCTAGAACAACATCTTCCTGAAGGACACATGAAAGGGATTCTTCATATGGAGAACCCCAATTACCAAGAAAATATCCATGTCATTTAGACACAGGTTTGGCACAGCTTGTGCTCAGCAGAGCAGTGATTAATGTGCAGCACTCTTGTATAGGGGAATATACATATTTTTCACTCTTTCCATTTTTTCACTTGCACATAATCTCATCTTGCACAATATCACTCAAAATATTAGCCATTTTGAAATTACCCTGCACTAAATGGAATTAAATGTTTGTGTCATACAGTATTTGAGATAGAGAGGTTGATTTTCCTCTCCATTTAATTAGTTTTTTCTTCTGTATTCTTAGCACAGTGACTTCTTCATCAAGGTTTACTGCCTCCTTGTTAATAGGCTCTCTAAAATAACAGTTGTTCTTCATCATCATTGGACAGCTTTAAATGTAAGATATTATGAACTTAATCTTTAATTTCTGAGTCTCTTGATGTGCTTACTATTTAATATCACTGCTCATGCTTAGGATGTTCTTAATAATTAAAATTGGAAGTTGCTTCAGGTTTGGAATTGAAGATGAAACTAATGGTTCTCAAAATCTAAAATAAGGTTTTCTCTTGGAATGAAGATCATATTAAGAAGAATCTCTGTAATTTTGGAGTGGATTTTTTTTTTTTAAATTAAAAGTAACAACTTGCTTAAAAAAATAGAAATATAGGGGAAATATATAGCCATAAAACACCCACCATATTTCTTCATATGACTACATTATCATTTGTACAGAACTCTGATCAATGTCTAAATGTGCCATAGGAAAAAAAATAACCCAGGCATTCATTGTGTTTTGGACTGTATGTGCCATCTCAAAATAACCTCAAAAACTATATATTTTTTTAAAATTTTCTCTATAGTCCCTCATTTTAAGGGATCCAGTGCCTCACTCTACTGTGAAATTTTTTTACAATAATACATATTACTTCTACTGTTTCATTTTCTTCTTTCAAAATGAACACAGTGATAAGCCAGTGACAAGAAATTTTATTAAGGCATCCTGATCTCTTTCATTTCAGTCTGAGACTTCTTAAGAAGTTCTTCATGAGAAGAAAAGCTGCTCAGTAATTGGTTTTTAACCTTAATTTAAGCTCCTTAGTTTAAGTCTAGAAAAACTCATGTTAAAATAAAATTTTTTGTGTGAAGTTCTACATGTCAGAAGGATCTATGATACTGAGATTCAAGTACTTAACCACAACAGGTAAAGTTGCTGGAGCATATAATCCCTCTTTTCTTTGGAAATGGCACAAGTTGAGCATGCTACAAACATGTTTAAAAATAAGCAATTACCGTTTTCTCTTTTGGAATAAATACTTCTTCATATTTCCTGGGACTGTTTCCACACTAGGGATTTAGTTTAGTGTACAGACTGGATATTTGAAACAATACCTGTGAGCAGAAAGGCAGGCTATTTTATTATTAGTTCCCTCATTTCTAATAACTTCACTGTCCAAACCAAAGGACAAGGACACTGTGGCAGATATTCTCTATAAGGGAAAACATTTTTAAGAGTAAATAAAGTCTCCACTGATGACAGATAGCACCTTTTCTGACTATGACAGATAGCCATTCATTGAGCTTTCTATGTTTCCACTGCACAAATTCTATTTCGTCAGCCTGATAAGGAAAAGTGATAGCAGATAGAAATCTGTGTCAACACAAAGTAAATTAAAAACAGAGGTCTTCCATCTGATAGTATCTTTTTATATAATGTAATTTCTTTAGCTAATGTTCTCTGTTTTACTTCAAAAGATTATAGAAAATGTGTGGCTGATGGATTATAAAGGAAATCGGCAAAGCTGCACAGAAGGGCATACCATCGAGAGTAACAAAATGTAGTTGTTACAGTATGTATTATAAACCCCTACTTGCCGTCATTTTATAAAAGCCATACTTTCCCTCTTGTTCTAGAAAAAAAAAAAAAAGATATTAAGGAGAAAAAAAATGTATTCAGATTTATGAGGACTAGCATTGTCTATTTCCTGTGAAGTACTATAACCAAATGTAAATAATGTTTGCATACTTCATGCTCCTCACACTTTCTTTTATGTTTGTTTCAGATGTTATTTGATTCACTCCTAGTGTTTTAGTATTCAAGGAACTTAGTGGAACAAAATGGAAGTTTTAAAATGGGAGTAGAACATTCCATGTAAAATTCCTATTTACAGTGGTGGGAGGTCTTTATCTAATTCTCCATTGTTTGTATTGAAAATTCATTCAAAATTTCTAACAATGGCGCTTTAGTAGATTACTGATTCATTTCAAAAGATTTTCAGAAACATCTGGTATTTCACAAAAAAACAAAAAGGGGCAGTTGGGCTACTGAATATTTAAAAAGAGACAGAAACATACTGATTTGTCACAAAGAGTAGTCCCCATCACTGTTTATCACCGATTACTTTAGAAAGATGTTTAAAGTTAACAATACACATTCAATTTGTAAAATCAAGCATTCTATGGTAATCAACATTCTCTATAACCTTGAATCAACTGGCAATATATGATTATAAATACATGTTCTCTCTGAGAATAGAAGAGGCAACATAAGCAAAGAACACAGAAGAATACATTAAAATTACTTTTATAAATAGATTCCATTAGAATAATTTGACAATCAACATCTTGTTCAGCCATTATTTGTTGTGCTCCACTTTTTTACAAAATAAAATAATTTACAAATAGCCATACTTCACACTTACTAACAGAAGTTAGAACTTATAATTTATAAAAGTACTTATAAAAAGAGGTTAAGTTAACAATGCAACTCACTGCATTTTGCTGTTAATTTTTTTGCACTGCTAAAATGATTACAGGGCATTACCATGTCATCTCTTTATTGTACATTTAGTGGCTTTGAAAAATATGAGATTGATAGTCCTGAAAACGTCTTTCTTTTACCTAGATCCATGACTGATGCACAATACTTTTTTCATATGATTTCCAGTTTTTCCATATAGGTCTAGCTGTGACATGATATTTCCATTCAACTCTTGACCCAAAAAATGGGCTTAAAACTTGAAAAATAAGGTATCTTTAACTTGTCAATGCAGAACAGCACTCTATCACATTTTTAAGTATAATTAAGTAATTGACTCCTACTGAATTTGCTACAGTTAGATGATTTATAGTAGTTTCCTGCACTATTAATGAAAATTTGCAAGCCAAGTTCCTGATCCACAGTCTAAAGAATTCAGAGAGAGCCTCTGTGCAAAACAGAGATAAAATGGTTCACAGCCAAAGTTGTCAAAGCACCTTTACAGAAATGTGTGATTTAACATAAGGGCACTGTAGATACTCAATCCACTAAATGACTGACAAAAAAAAATTCCTATAGAATATAATAGAAAAGCAGACCAATGCCAGTAAAGTTTCTACAGAAAAGTTATCATACAAGATTCATTTATTTGGTGATTTCTTAGGAGAACACTAAGATCTAATATTTTAAAAAATAATAAGAAATACAAACTACTAAGATATGAACAGGCAACATTATTTGCAAGATTGCAAAGACAAGGGATAAAACAAGTGAAAAACAGAGCTCAAGTTTTGATTATTTATGAAAATATGCAATTCAGCATCCAGTAGTTTTTAATTTTTTTTTATTTAGAACAAAGCACAGAATAGAGGACAAAAATTAACAATAAAATTACATGCATGGGAATTTGGAGAGCAAAATTTTCAACACTTTCAAATGCCTGTCATGTCTTAGAAATTCAAAAGGCCTCTTTAGAAATTTTGGTTTCTCTTTTTCATTATATTAAAGATTATCCATATTAAAATCTTTTAGAAATATATAAAAACTGTGATCATTATATTAATTTTTGTTTGATTTGAACTTGGACAGATAAGATCAATATTGTGTATGGAACTTTTCATGGAATAAGAGTCAATAACAGTGAATAGAATAAAATGAGATTATTATGAATGCCTATAGTAAGGATATTTTAAATTTATTTACCTAGGTTCTGAAAGATTCCTGGCAGTGGAGATTTCATAACTGAGGTAGAGAATCTGCCTGCATAGAATTTTCCTGCACGTAAGGATTCAGCTTTAATAAATTATCCTGCATGCACATAAAATAGTTAGTTTGAATTGAAGCATAGGATATGAAAAACATATCTGTTTTGCTGACATAGTGACAATACCATTTTCCCCTGGACTCTGGTTTCTCACTGGTGCAATTTTAAAGCCTAAATTCCCTTAAATTGCTCATGCACTGAAGAAGCCAGATAAAGTGATTAAGTTTTATAAACCAAAATTTTCTTGTTTGTTTTCTTCAGAAATTGCTGGATATAGAAATCTCTGTGGGAACTGTCCATCATTGGTATATAGAAGAGTATTATTTTAATGTCCTTTTATATTGTAAAGCTTTGCAAGCTGATGAAAATGAGATTTCACAGAAGTTTTTATTATTCCTTCATATTGACCACATGTTCATCCCCTCCACAGTGTTTGCAACTCTGAAATCACTCTTAAAAGCAAGAAAATTTACAGAAATTTAACTAGATATATTTAACTAGAATTTACCCCAAAATGCTTTTCACATTTTTGAGAAATATTTCAGAATTTAAATTAATTTCCAGAGAGAGATTCAGATTCTTTTTTTTTTTATATATACTAACCGGTTATTTTATTGTTTCTGTACAAGAAAACATTTCATGTACTGCTTCTGTTATTAATATAGATTTATTCCCTATAATTATGTTTCTAACATTTGTGGTTTTCGTTCTTAACATTACATTTCACAACATTACAAGGATTCTGAGCTACAAGACAAAATAAGAAAAATGTAGGAAGGCATATATTAATAAAATAGTCAGCTGAAAAACCTGCAAGAATTGAGAGAACTTGATTGCTGTAGCAGTGTATCTGACTTCACTTTATAATTGAGCTGGTTCTGCCCCACTGTCTTACTAAAGACACATAGCCCAATGCAAGTACTATAAATCTGCAGCTTGAATTTTTTTCTTCAGGACATTGCTAGTATTTCTTTAGAAGACCATGTGAATGGAGCATTTCAGCACTTGCAACCACTTCTGTTAGTTGATGATTAGCAATCCTTGCATCTTAAGACTAATTGCTATAATATAAATATAGCAGGACTTGTAAAGGAGACATTTGTGAACTTGGAGTTGGTGAGTTTTTTCCCAAATAATCCATAGAATCATGTTAGAAGCTTTTGTCACTAATCTGTTCTGCATGCACTCCCTCATACCCACCATTTTAAAAATCTGAAAATGTCAGCAGAATTCCCTCAGAGCTGAGGCCTGTGCTTAGCAGAGCAAAATTAAGAGAGGAGTTTTGATCTATGCCATTTAGCAATTCCATTGTTTTCCCTATAGTCTTATGCTGGGTTGGGGTTTGGTTTTTCTGTTGTTGGTGGTTGATTGGTAAGGTTTTTTTCCCATAACCCAAAGCCTACTGAAATATTTAATTCTTCTCAAAAAGAAAAGAGAAGGGGGCCTATAATTTAATTGCTAAATAATGTAGACCAGAAAAGGGCTGGTCTTTTTCACTTTTCCCGTTGTTCTTCCTGGACAGCCTTTATGCTCTTTTGCTATTTCTGTTTGTGAATGCTTGAAGGCTTGCAGGAAGATGGAGCAGGGATGAAAAGAACGCAAGAAAAATGATATCTTGACATTTTCCAACCACAATTTGGGGCAAAAAGTCCAAGTACCTACAATCAATGCCATGACTTCTACATTGTAGAAAATTTGCTACTATTGTTTTTTTTTTGCCCTTCTGTGTTAGAGATTATAGTGATTGCTACATACTACCAACAAAGAGATATTGATCAGGACATTCTGGAGACAAAGATAAAATTGCCCCGTGGTTACAATAACTCTTATTCTTAGCAAGAAAGAAGAAACAAAATGTACATGATATAGCAAAAAGCATTTCCAATGAGATTTTGTCATGTTAATTGACATTCATTCCTTGTCATTTCCAGGAATATATACCTATTTTTGCTTGGCTGAGGTTCAAGCTCACAATGTCACCATGAAGAGTTGAAGAAAGGCTTAGACACTGTCATCTCAGTACCAGAGAAAATTCAGTGTCTCCTTCTTATTTTTGTTCCTCAGCTGACTGAAGCATTAGGCAGTAACATTGTTTGTCCCAGACCGGATCTTTTGGGAAACAAACTCCCAACGTGTTAGAATTGTCATTTCCTGCCTTCATTTGCAGGCACTGACAATGAAGGCAGGGAGAAGATGCAGTGTCTAAATCAGTGGATTAGAATGGTAAAAGAGACTGAATACAGCAGGAATAGATATGATTAATACTTTCTTTCATCTCCTTCATGAAATTCCCTCTCCTTTCAGTAAAGATAAAATCCCAACATAAGGAAGCGTGAAAATTATATATATATAAAACATTTTGTTCTGCTTTTATGCTGAAGGGGTTTCCTAAGATGCACTGAAACAAGGATGTCTTTACTTCCTTTCTATACATTTTCTCAGTCCAGTATTTCACTTAGTTTTAAGGACATAAGTATATTTTCTGAACAATAAGAGATCCCCCACATAATACCTTCATTCAAAGAGAGTAGGACCAGAACCACACACAGTTATGAGGAGTTAGGTGTGCTGTCACTGGAAAAATCTGCATTTTATCCATTCTACTTTTCCTGTTGCCTCACAATAATTCCTTTAGCACTGCACACAGATAGATACCTCAGCACTGAAGAACTTTCCCCAGCATTGGTCTTCAGAGTATTTCATGGCTAGTTAGTTGAACAAGAAGAGAAAGAGGGACATCCCTGCAATATGGAAGGGAAACCAAGTACAGCTGCAACAATTTGGAATTTCAATTGCAAATGTTTACTCACCGCTCAACAAAATGCTCCAAAACTTGGGGGTTGCAATTTCTTTTTATTTGTTTGTTTTTTTTTGTTTTTTTTTTTGTTTTGTTTGTTTTGTTTTGTTTTTTTGGTTTTTTTGGTTTTTTGTTTTTTTTTTTAATTCACTGACTGGTCTTACTTTTTAGAAAATGTGGTATGCTGTTATGGTATCTTATTGGCCCCTGCAGTAGTCCTGGTAAATAATATGCATTTCATTCCACGTAAAACATACATCTCATTTCACCTGTAACATTTTAAAAAAAAAAAAAAAAAAAAAAAAAAACAAACTTTAAAAAACTTTATATTTTGCAAATCTTTTCTGACTGCCATGAATATTGCACCACACATGAAGTTGGGGGACGAAGAGAGAATAAAAAGAGGATGATGACCAAATGAAAAATTAAAGCTTGCAGGGTCATGTCCATGCTCTTGGACACTCACTTAACATCTCTCTGATTTCTAGTCTCTGAAAAGGGTATGAAAGCAGTTAGAATTAAAAAGGGTATGAGAGCAGATAGAATTAATTTCATGCCACACTAAAAAAAAACCAAACAAGTACTTTTGTAATTCAGTCTAAAAATCTATTGCATGTTTTATATTGTTCTACACAAAACCAAATCAAATCAAATCAAATCAAACCAAACCAAACAAAAAGATTGGTTCTTTAATCCAGAAATTGGTTCTTTTAATTTGCTCTGGTTTTCTACACACAGAGGCCTTTAGAATCTTGATGTGAGAAGTATAGAAATAAAAATATCATAAAACCAAATACACAGTTATATTTATAAGGTGTCAGGAACACTATTTTACTACTTTCACATTTGTTGAGAATTGCAACAAATTTAACTCCTCACTAAAGAAAGAATAAAATTGATGCTTAAGAATTTAAATAATTTTGCTCATACTCTTACAGAAGCCACCACCATGATGACCTGATACACATACTGACAAAAAGGGATATGTCTTTAGCTGGAGTCCCAAGATATCTCTCATAAGCTCACCCAAAACCTTTGTGGTGGGGAGTAGCTGGAAGAATAAAGAAACCTTAATGAGTTCAGGACAAAGAAGCTGTGATAATGAACAGATCTCCCAGGAAAAAAGGAATCAACAGTAATTATTCCAGTAACTGATGGTGTGCCCCCACTTATGTATCTACAGTGAAAAGTACAAAAAGTAAATTGCTGCACATTTTTCCAGTTTTTGGCCTGAATGAGGTCTCCTGGACAGATCAGAGTCCTGCTGGAAATGCCTGCCTGACTCTGCAGTCCATCACACCAGGATACGGACAATCACTAAAATTAATTTTTTTTTCTTCATTTATTGAAACAATTTGGCGAATGTTGTAGCAGTAACATCTTGTATGATAGATGCACACATACACACAGCACACATGCAGGCAATTGTTCATAAGCATATATTTTCTGTAGTTGGAGCTCAATAATTTCTTTAGTGATGTATATATATGCACATACAGACATAAATTTAAATGCACTACTAGTAGCAATTTTTCGGAGACATGCACATAGATATATTATGTATTTGGTTTCAATAACAGTAGTTTCGTAGTACTTGTAATAAGGATTTGCTCAGAAAGGCAGACTTGTGTGACCTTGTGTGCTGTGGAACTCTGAGAATCCCAATGTCCATCTTCATACTCCTGCCATTCAGGGAACCCTCACAGGCCACGATAGCAACCACTACCATATCACAGCATGAAATGTTAAATGACTACAACAACTAATGCAGAAGAGCCTCCCAGAATAATGGAAGAGTGCTTAACAAATCTGATAAGGTCAGTTTCAATTTGATAAGGTCATTCATTGCTGTGCCCTTCTAGATACGGATTTTTTTTGTTGTTATGTACCATTTTACATTTCATCAGGCTAATGTCTAGGAAGGATCAAATAAATCAGATATTTCATAGAATCATAGAATCATTAAGGTTAGAAAAGGCCTTCAAAATCATTGAATCCAATGTTTGACTGAACACCACCTTGTCAACTAAACCGTAGCGGTAAGTGCCACGTCATCATTTCTTGAAAAATTCCAAGGGACAGTGATTCACCACCTCCCTGGGCATGTCATTCCAACGGCTAAGCATCTTTTCTTTTGGTGAAGAAATTCTTCCTGATTTCCAATCTGAATCTCCCCTGGCAGAGCTTGAGATCATTTCCTCTTGTCCTGTTGTAAGTTGACTGGGAGAAGAGATGGATCCTCACCAGTCTATAACCTCCTTTCACAGTGTTGCAGAGAGCAACAAGGCTTTCCCTGAGCCTCCTCCAGGCTAAACTGCCTTAAGGTTCTTCACAATGTTTAACATAATTATCTCTATTACAATTTTAGGAAAGCAGTGTTTTCCAGGTTGTAATGTGCTGCCATGCAATGCTGAAGGAGAAGTTAAATCACTCACTGGAGTGAAGGCAACGTTAGGATTTACCACAGAGGTGGGATTAGGGTTCCTAAAGGAGCAATAACTGAGATAATTATAAGTGAAAAAAAAAATCATCTCATTGGGTATTCAACAATTTCAAAAAACAGAACCTTCATTCTGATGTGTACAGAATCTGACTTATGTTTGAATTCGTAGCTCTTCAGAATAAATTGCAAAATTGATACTGGGAGGAATAGCTTTCATAGATCTCCACAAAGTACGAAATAATATATTGTGTTACAGTAAACATCCCAAACAGATTAACACCAATAAATAAAGACAACAGTACAGATGAGTCCATTGATTTATTCATGAATTTTGATCTGTTTTCACTTTGTGTATGACCTCATTTAATCACTGTATGTTTTTAAGGTCATAACAACATCAATTTTTTTTTAATATTAAGTGATGTTTTATAGAACAATTCTATAATCTTGTCAATAGACATTTCACCATGTGTTTTTTTTTATCAAAGAGACTTATTAGTCTCAATTGTGACTACCTCCTCATATGATAAATATACTAAAAATTGAACAAACATAATAAATAAAAATCTTCTGTTGGAAATGTCCCTCCCTATTTCCAGTGATTAATGATCAGCTCTGCCATTCATATTGCACTCATAATGCAGGACATATTTGTCAATTGCTCTCCCAGCCCACTCCATATACTCTCCTTGACTATGTCATACTTCTCTCTCTAAAGGAAAATAGTGTATGTGAAAGAAGAAATGCCTTTATTCTTTCAATCTCTTTGAATACTGTCACATTACTGCACCACATTGTGCTGCAACCCTGCAAATAAAACAGCCAACCTAGACTACAAGCAATGATGGAAATGCAAATGAACTACTTATTAAATGGTATCTATTATCCTGCCTTTATAACAAATCTCTGGAAATGCTTATGATCTAACGTGGACCTAAGGGTTATATAAAATTATTATTTGTGCTGTTAATATCTACTGTGCAATTACCATTCATTTAATAGTGTAAAAAATTAATAGATTAGGTCAGACACTGATAATTTCTTTCTGTTGCTTAATTTAATTTATAAATTTACTAGTCTTTTTCTCAAATTTGTGCTATTATATTCTGTGAACATACACTCAACTGTTGTCATGCTGCATGGTGTTTTGCTTTATTTCTTGTTCAGTGACTGAACAAGCAGAAAGATATGTCACAACGCAGCAGCCCATGTCTGTAACCATGGCATGAAGCAGGAGACTCTGAACAGCAGCAGAAATTCAACTCCTTTCATGTCTCAAAACTACTAGTTTCCCCTCTTCAACTCCAACCTTCCACATATATAACTTTCTTGTAAGAAAGCTTGTGCAAGTACTTGACACCACATTTACCCTGCCTTGCGTCAGCTCACTGGTGGGTGTATCGCTCCCAAAGTAGAACCCGTGATCCTGGAATTGCGGTACTCGAGGTCAATATTCCACATATGGAGAGAGCTGATCATTGCAGTGCTGGATTTGGAATGGTGAGACTGCTGAAAAAACGTGCACTCTAAGCTGGCTAATAAAAAAAATGCAATGGAGAGAGCTTATCTTAAGCTTTTTTCTAATCCACAGTTAGAAGCACTTAATTCAAGGCTGAGTGGAAGCAGCTGGTACCTCCATCCAGGGTTTACAGTCAGAAACTCCCCCAGAACTTGGAGAAAAAGTTTTCTACAAGATAGCAAGGAGGGAACAGCCTGTCCTTAATGATACAGTTGGGAAAAGAAAGGACTAAGATGGGAAGAGATTCCCTGTTGTCCTTGCCCTAGAAGTTGTAAAATTAGCCCAGAAACCAGCCCTAGCACACATTCACTTCTGTCTGTCCTTTGAAGGAACTGCAATTCCCTCCAGATCTAATCCATAGCTACTTCCACTACAGAAGAGAACACACCAGTAAGCCTCAGTTTATTGTGGAGTATATAATATTTTCCAATACTGAAATAATTTTTTCAATTCCTCTCTATTTCATCTGCTGAAGTTTCTGATTCTCTGCTTCTTCAGCTCCATTTCTCATCCATTCTCCACTTCTTACAACAAGCAATCAGAGCCTCCTATCAGAGGCTGCATTCAACAGTGTCTCATTCTTCCTGAATCTTGTTTTGACTTTAGCAATGGGAGTTGCTGCAGTGGCCCTGGATGAGGGTTGCCTTTCTCTGGGTGACTACGTACTCATAACAATCAGTATCAGATGGCCAAATTACTTTTGACATTGTGTTTTCTCTTCTTTTGTTGGTTCTCAGTTTCAAAAAGACAGGATCAGACATAGTAAAAGCATCACCAGCAGTTCCTGACTATCTTCACTAAATTTTTTCTCCCAAATAAACAGTTTTTACAACTTATAATATTGTCTAAAATGTTGCCATCCAGGGTTTTCCCCCTTGTTAAAGCTTACTGCAGCTAAAGAAAAAAAAAGCAATTGAGAAAGCAATATAAAGTCCTTTTGCAATCCCTTCATTTCAAGCATACTGTATTTCTTGGTGCAGAGGAGCCATCCACTAATAAGTTTTTCAAATTATCCAAACAAACTCTGAACTTCCTGCTGGTTCATTTCTCTGCATCCTTCTCTTTTCTCTTGTTGTCAGCAGCATGGTTCCTTCCATGCTGTTAGACCACCTGTTCAAAAGAATAATAATAACAATACCCCTTACTGTTAAAAATATAGCATTTCTCCCAAGTTAACAAATTTCCCATTACACCACTTTAAAATTATCGGCGCAATTAACATATCCTGATTGATCCCATTGGAAGTACCCAGGCACTATAATGTAACTAGTTAATCTCCACAGGAAGAGTCAGCCAAATCACCTGCTCACACTCATGATGGGGTCTAAATTGAATTCCACAGGCACAAGCGCTCTGGCAGAAGTCACAGTTTATTTAATATCTGCCAGGAGAAAGCTGTGCACTTATGGAAGTAGCTGCCACATTCCCTGTACCACAGTCAGTGCAAACACAAAAGCTCAGTTTAGTGGGTATGCCACAATCCAGTGTCGAACCTCTTTCCTGCAGCTGGGCTCCCCACAGCAACAGTTACCTCCAACAGAGAGATGGCTCCAAAATTAAATTGCCTTCCCTCAAATACTGAATCTAATAGCTCACATTTCTCTAATTACTCTCACTCCTATGGAAACCCTTCCTGGCTCTGGTTACAAGTTGAGTGTGGATGTGTCTTGTACATCCTTGGATATAGGGATAGGTTATTGCACTATACCCCTCAAAAGCTGCATAGTTTAGCAGTGCTAAATTTGGGGTATTATCTATTTTTTTTCTATTTTAGTGCAATTTTTGCCATGGGATGGCTTTGGATCTATGTCAGCCTTTTTGCAGCAGGGAGAACAGTAATAATCTGCAGCTGTAAGGAGAAATCAGGTGCAGACTTTATTTCAGTCATGAAAAATAAAATGAACTATGAGAGATTGCTGAGTCAATGATTTAGCCAATGATAAGTGTGCAAGCGTGGACAATGATTGATACCATGTAGATAATGTATTTTTTTTTAAAAAGTCCCAAATAACAAAAAACAAACAATCACACATAGATCCATTGTATAGAATCTAAAACGCAAAAAAAAAAAAAAAAAAAAAAAAAAAAAAAAAAGCAAGTAGCAATTATTACTCAAAACGATTACAATCTAACTGTCTAACTGCATGGAATAGTATCAATTCTTTGAAAGAAGAGAGGGCTGAGAGTATGAGAGTAGATCACATAGTTAGGATTGGCAGAAGGTTATGACAGAAATACCAGAAGACACAGAGGGAGGAAATGAAGATAAAACATCTCAAATTCAATCTGCAATCTTAATCAAGCTCATCTTTTCCTTCCTCTGAGGGTCCTGATTAGCTGCACAAAATGACTGATTCCAAGCTACAGCTTATTTTGAATATATTAACGATTTAGGCTGAGGCCACTCTTGCGAATTGTGATGAACAAAAATGACACCCAAGGTCAAACTCAGTGTGTCAATCAGACAAACAAAAACCATACAAACATGGGATTGTTTGGACAAACGAACCACCTAGACCCATGAAATGCTTATATTCCAAATATTCCCAGGACAATCAAATAACTTCATAGATAATTCACTTACATTGCTGAAAAAAGTTTTTCCAGACTTTTTTTGGCACACCCATAGTATAACTTTGTAAAGAAGAGAAGCATTTAATTCACATATAGATTCCTGAATTCATGCTGTAGCAACCATTAGGCATGGTCAGAAATTACTCATGTTTGTCTAATTAAAAGCCTACCTTTGGCATGATTTAAACTTATCTGCCATGTTTACAAAATCAGCATCCTACACTTCAGAGGAGATTTGGAGTATCTGTACCTTGCACAGCAAAATATCCAGGGAACAAACGCAGATGGATCAAAGGAAAATGCTCAGCATAGACAGTTTTGTTCTCTAAAGGTCAGTATTGAAACTTGTACATGTAAAACAAATCTGGATCTTTTTTCCTTTCGGTGGACTTTGCAGAAAAGTTGATTATAACAATAGAAATATTAATTATAATATTGAGCTTTCATAATATTATTCTGTTGGGTTTGGGGAGATCAAATTAAAAAGCAAGAATGGGTTGTTTTTCACAGTTGTTTTGCTTCATTTTTAAGTCAGAGACATGTTTTCAAGTTTGGTTAGGAACAAATTCCCACGTGTCATGGGTCTGAAACGAACATGGAACAAAAGGTCAAATTTCACTTGCTTCTACATGTTTTTGTGTGGGAACCATACGCACAATGGGAGAAAGATGTAGCCCGAGAATGACTTGTGTGGGCATGGAACAGCCTTAGGAAAAAAATACAATTTAAACACAGTTGGGAATAAAACACCTACCTAAGAGTGTTATACTCTTTATTGATGCTGCTGTAGGTTTGGGACTCTTTTTATGGAGTGTATTTTTTGGGGTTTTTTTAGATGTAAATGTTAACGATTGCCTGCATAGAGAAAGTTATTCAAGGGGGTATGTTTTCCCTGCATACTCTTAGCTCCATCGTCTTTGCAGATGTTTAGTGCCTATTGTTTTTCACTACTATCCAAAGTATATTTACTATCTTTTTCTATGAACTATTTTTCCCAGAATCACATATTTACTTCTAATTTCCTGTGTTCTCAATTACGTCTTCTAGACTTGTGCAGAATTTAACTTCAGAGAACTAAGAAAACCTTTCCATACTAATGTTATCATCCTGAGCCACGGTTCTGAAATTTTTCAGTTTGTTCCCTATACCTCTTCTGCATTCTAATGAGGATAACTGGAAGCTCCTTATTTTTTAATGGAAACTTAGATTCTTGAGACTCAATAACACTTTTGCTGCATGTTCTGAAAGATATTAATATCGTCTCTATAAATCAGTGAGTAATTGTTCCCAAAGTTTTCTACCTAAGGACTCTCAAGTGCATGATATGATAACAGCATAATCTTCAGTTTAGAATGCTCTCTGCCAGTACTGGCTCAGATTCTATTTGTGTTTTTAAAGGGTGCTCTGCATGAAGCAATCAGTTTCAGTGATTTATTTTTCTCCCTTACAGGGTATCCTCTTTTGCTATTCACTGTGTTGAAAGTTTCCTGTATTTCAGATTAGTTTGGAAAACATAAGCAATAGTTTTATGTGAGTGACTCTTTTCTGCTGTTGGGAGGCACACAGAAAGTTGCTCTTACAGAAAAGGAGTGTGTTTGTTTAGGTCTAGATCTCCAAGTGATTAATCACTGAAATGAGCATCAAAATCAACACTTCATAAATATGCTAACAAAAATATAGACATTCATCTACTCAATGATACACAAGTAAAACTCATAGGATTTGAATTTCAGGCTTATTAATAAAAAAATATAACCCTTTAGAAAGAAAGTAGAAGACACAATAGGAAAGGAGAGCTTGATTTATACAGAGGAGATAAGAGGAAAGATTAAACTCTGCTTTGTACAGCACATGGCCCATGTGACAAAGAATAGATTACAGCACTATGCATATGGATTTCCATGTATCTAAATATATATATATATATATTTAGATATATATCAGCTACAGTAAATTGACAATGCAATTAAGCCATAAAAAATTTACCATAGACAAAATTCCATTAAACAGCAATAATTTTTCCAATTTTCTTCACTCTTTAATGGTGATAAAGAAATGTTGTCTGACTTCCTTCCCTAGGTATTATTTTCCATCATCTGAGATTTGTTTCTACCAAAGCCAACTATAGATTCTTGCTTTAGATGATGTTGAAAGCCAAAGGCCCTTGAGTCCTCAACAAGGCTTTTCCAGGGAGGGACAACCTGTCTGGGATTTTAAAAGGACTGGTGTGCACAGAAATGAAGCTTGAGATCTGAATTTTTTGTTGTCTTGAGTGCTAATCGTAAATAAGGGAAGAGAGCTTTTATTAAACTTGCAGAATAAGTCACTTCTACCAGTTCTCCAGTAGTCAATTGATTCTATTGGTTCTACCAATTCTCCTTGGTTGTATTTGATAGTAAAACTTGGCTGGATGTCATTTCAGTGGAAACAAGAAAAGAACACCTCCAGATACCTCCAGTATCTGCAGTAATCTCTGCAGTAGGTGGATTTGTGCCATTTCAGACTGAATCTGGAAATTACCTGTAAACCACAACAGCCTGCAGACTACAAAGGCAATGAGCTCCCAAGGGAGGAGGCTACAGACAGGCAGGCTGCAGCTGTAAGCAACATGATTAGCAGATGAACTTTTGACAGATTCTAGATGTAACTGGGGCACTTCCAATTACAGCTTCTTCAGCATGATCTTCCCTTCAAAGAAGCAGAATCGATCAGCAATGGAAGGGCTCCTCAGACAAAGGAGAATAGTAAGCTGAATACTAATATTTTACATTCTTTTTCCTGTCCTAATTTTTCTTTTAGGTATTATACAAAATGTCTCAAAATCAAAAATGGAGTGACAGGCTGCTCTTTACTATATTTCTTCACTATATCACTTGTGCAGAGTAGGAAAAATGTTTATAGAATAGAAAGATTTGAAGCCAGATGCAGAATTCAGATGATCAAATAATTATACAACGATTAATTTTAACTCTTTATTATTTTTATCCATCTATTTGTGTTTATTTTATTTTATTTTTGATAGTTTAAATTGCATAACAATATCTTAATTCATGGGGACTGTGACCCTCAGAGTAAATGCAATGGTGAGCCTCCTCTGGATATTGCACTTTTCAGATAAGTGATGCTGTGTGCTTCACAGAGCCACAGAAACATTTAAGCTGAAAAACACCTTTAGGGTCATTAATCCTTTGACTGATCACCACCTTATCAACTGGACCATAGCACCAAATGCCATTCTAGTCCTTTCTAAAACACCTCCAGGGGTGTGACTCCACCCCTCTACTCCCTGAGTAGTCCATTCCAGGGCTTAACAACCCTTTCCATGAAGAAATTCTACCCTCTCGCCAACCTGAACCTCCCCTGGAGCATCTTTGAGGCCATGTCCTCTTGTCCTGATACTTGTTGCCTGGGAGAAGAGACCAATCCTCACCTGGCTACAACTTCCTTTCAGATGGTTGTAGATAATGCTAAGGTCATCCCTGAGTCATCTTTTCTCCAGACTTAAAAATCCCAGCTTCTTCAGCTGCTCCTCTTAGGACTTACTCTTTGGACCCTTTACAAGCTTTGTTGCCCTTCACACAAAGAGGAATTCGTCTGATTTAGTGCAGATGCTAGGACTAGTCAGTCTCTTTTCCATCCATGGAAAAAATGGGCCTTCCCAGAGCACAAATCTTCTCATCCTCAAGGTGACATTTTAAACAGTTCAAATGATTCATGCCTTTTAGTTTTTTTCCTGACAAAAAAAAAAAAAAAAAAAAAAAACATTTAGGAAAATAACTCAATGTAGATATCTTTGCTGTAGACACCCAGACTTCTGTAAAAAAAATTAACATTCACAGCCAGTTCTGACATAGAACATTGTTTAATATGTGTATACCTCAAAGTGTACCACAAAAATACTGTAGTCACAATGTTGCATAAGATAGTAGTGATTTTCCCCTAATCCTTGTAATTCAAAGGGAAAATGAGTAGTTATGGATACACTTCAACAGACAAGCAAAAAAAAGAGTGGAGCTTGCTACTACTGTTCAATATGAATTGTCTCCTATATGAAGGATTCAACTGTTTGGTCTTTGATGGAGGGATACAACCTAGAACACAGTAAATGGCAAAATCATATTTGTTCTCTGCTCAAGTCTTTTTTCTGCAGAGATTCCAAAGAACACTATAAACAAAAGAACTGTCATGTTTTTAATCAGATAAAGACATAAATCTAAGTGCAGAGAAAGGAAGATATTTAAAGCTGCTTATTAGGCTGATGGTAAAACTGGAATTAAATTTCCCTCAGTCCCATTTTAAGTCACATTGGACATTTAGAGTGTCTCAGTCAATAAAGTCTTTCACATAAAAAAGAAAAAGAAAACACTGGACATCAGCAATGTTTGTATAACCGTTTTAAAGAAAACAGTAACATTTTTTGATTCTCTCAATGCTGATGAACCAGTTTCTAGGACATTGTCAGAAAGGAATTTTATACAAAATACATTCTTCTTTTGCAGATGAAACAGAACAGATTCACAAGTTACTAAATGGTTGGGTTTTGTTTTTGTTTTTGGTTTTGGGTTTTTTTTTTTTTTTTTTTTTATGGAGGAAGAGAGTGTCTCTATAAGGCAAAAAAACAGGTCAGTAATCCTTATTCAAACTGTAACACCTCTATTGCTAAATGCAATTTAAGACTACAGTGATTTGATGAAGTATACTGAAATATTTGTACAATCAGCTTTCTTGTTCATTTGCAACAAATTGCTGTACTGGAAAAATTGTATACAGACTCCTGTGCAATTATCAGACAGATTGTGAAATACCCCTTCAAAATTCCCTTCCTCAAAGGAAAAGAAACCAAAACTGAGTTAGGTCAGCATAATGTGACTAATTCAGTATTTCAGAGAGAAAGCAGCATCTCTGCTGGGAAAAGCACCCCATCATATCTGCAAATAAACTTTTAAAAATACATCAATATCATGTAAAACTCTTTCTTCAAAATATTGAATCTTTGGGATTTTTATGGTCTGTAATCTGAGAGTGGATAAAAAACTACAGGGGTTGCGTGCATAAAAATTTAGAAGTTATGAGGTATATAAGTTAATTGTTAATTGATAAGGTAGAAAAGAATTCTTCAAAGTGTGTTATGTAAAGACTTTCAGCACAGGCTGCCACTTGAAATACAACATTAGTTACATTAGCAGGGGACTAATGAATTGAGTTATGCCTAGATGATCCTAGCAGGCAACCCATACCCCATGTGGCAGAAAAGGAAAAATGTCTGCAGGTCCCTGCCATGCTAAAGGGGGAGGAAACACTCTCCAGAACCCATATGTAACCACAGAGCAAATAACAGCAACTGCAGAAAGAAAATAACAAAAAAGCAACCCAATGTTCCATCACAGAAAAAGTCTTCCCTTGTCCTCTGAATCAAGTGACTGAAGACCTTTGTAATTTTAATCACTGCCTCCCTACAGCTGCAGCAGTTCTGAGCCTGTAGAAAGCATCACAGGCAACCTTGTCACCCCCTTTACTCAGACAGTTTATGCATTCACAAATTTCAACACCACAAGGAAACATCGGGGCTGTTTAGCTAAAAAAGTACACAGGGAGACTTCAGGAAAGAAGAGGAAGGTGGTCATGTTCAGTGATTTTTTTTCACAGCAAAATTGCAGCTAAATTTTGTGAGTCACAGAAAATTCACACATTGGGGAAAAAAAGCAGGGAAATTCTCTTTTTTAAAGGACAGATGAAAGCTGATTTTAAAAAAAAAATTCTGCAATGAAACCCAATTACATTGACCCAGGTAAATTTCTCCTGACAATACAGACAGTATCTGCAAATTTATAAACCTCAGGTTTTACTGTGAGGGTGACTGAGCCCTAGCACAGATTGATCATGAGGTTTGTGGAGTCTTCATCCTTGGGGGTGTTCAAAAAGCTGTCTGACTAGAGTCCTGGACTGTCAGCTCTAGGCAGGCATGCTTGTGCAGGGGGATTGCAAAAGGTGACCCTCAGAGGTCCCTTCCAACCTCAGCCACACTGTGGTTCTGTACCTCTGCAGTAGATGTTGCATTCAATTCATAGTTCAGAAAACAGAGGAAGAAGGGAAGAAAGGAAAGAAGAAGCAGTGTTACTTCATCATATACTATTTGTAAATACCTGTGAATAATTTAAATCCGACATTTTAATGCAGTTATTAAAATTCTTCACAATTAAATACTTCACTGAAATAGGGCCTTCCATTCAGCTTTAAAATGCTATATTTATATATATTCATGTATTTATCATTTATTTATCATTTATTTAGTTTCTTGAATAAATAATTTAGGTTTTTATTGTTTGTTTTACTCTTAATTAATATGGTTTCTAAATAAGTTTTTTATTAGGGTAGTAGAGAGGTGTAAGTATAATAACGCAATATCTACAGGTAACATGAGCAAATTAATACATTATAGAATTTCAGCACATCATTTATATATGTCAAAGTGCAATAGCATGGGATGCATCACCATTAATCATTTCTCTCCTTTAAAATGTTGGAAAGGTCACCTTCAGACTTAGGACAATACTAACCATATTGGTTTTATTAAGCGAGTGATCAAACTAATCATTGAGAAAGTGCTATTCACACTTTGCAAGTTCAGACTGTCCATTCCTTTTTATTTTTGTCAAGGATGACTTCCTCTCTGTAAAAAGAAAACAAGAAGCAGAAAGGGAGAGAATCCTAGTTAAATGAGTCCATTAAATAGGATGCTGATTGCACTGTTGCTAGAGTGGCAGGTTGCTATAAATTGAACACAAGCTGTACCTGAAAGTGTGTCTAAAGAATTCCAGTGTCTGGAGGAATTGATTTATCAATTGCATGAATATATTGGTTCAGGCAAGACCAGCATGCAAACAGAAAAAACAAAGCACACAAAAGGTGCAAGAAACAAAGAATATATTTACATAGACATTGTGAAAGAGATTCACAATGCCAGTTATTTAAAACAAGGCTATTTGAAATGTCCATCGAATATTAAATTCAATAAAAATGTTAAATAATACAATTACTTTAAAAGGATAATTACCCCAGATAATCTACAAAGTTCATTACTTCTGCTTGTTATTAAAAAACCCAAACAAACAAAAAAAAACCAAATAAACAAAAGAAGCTGATGATGAACATACTTTGAGCACTCATCTAGTGACAGATAAAACTGTTCTCTCCAAAATATTCATACCAGCCTGAACTTGCAGTTGTGTGGAAGAATATTGTAAGTGTGACACAATGTGTTTTTTGTTTCCGTGAGAGTATAAACACTGCAACAATTTTTTCCAGCCTTCTGCAGAAAACTGAGCTTTGCCAGATAGGAACTGGTTCTCCAAGTGCGACTCAGCTGTGATTCACTCTCACAGTAGCACATATTGGGTGTAAAGTTGCCCTCCAGGTCCAGGAAAGTCTTACTCTAAAACAACCAAGTTATTTTACCGAATACACTTTCTAAAGAGATCTCATTCTGTTTGTGACTCCAATTTCTGCACCGTGTGGGTTTGAGGGCTTGTTTGTTTTTGGTTTGTTTTTTTTTCTGAGAACACAATAAATAAATTATTCTCACTTTCCTGGAGCATCTTCTATTTGAGTTTTTCCTTGATATTACAAATCAGACATAGTTGACAATTATCCAAGCCTCAACTGATCATTGATAAAGGGATTCAATCTCAAAAACCCTGTATAAAACAATGAAATCAAGCTGTCTTCGGCAGATTGTTCTTATTCACTTATTCAAAGATCAATCTCAAAAATTAATTTAGATTTAGATAATTAAATGTTTAAACGTGTCTAAAGGTGTATTTTGCTTTCCATCCTCAATCTAGATTCTGTCCTTTGCACTCTTTACAAAATACTTTTATTGATAAGCTCATTTCAACAAATGTTAGAGCCAGCACATTGTCCTTTGTCTCTTGACCTGCCTGGTTTTGGTTTTCAACCAAGTGTTTTCTTTAATCTCATCATCCTTTCTCTTCTATAATTTCATTTTATCCTGGCACCTCTCTAGCTCTCAAAGATCCATCAGCTTTTCCTCCAGCTAATCCCCATCCTTTTACAGTGTTTCTATTGATCTACTGCAAGAGTCTGGGATATTTTTTCCTTTCTAGGTTACCTTTGATAACCTCAAGTGTGAGCCCAAACTCACCCATCATCTTTATGATAAAGTCAGTCTGATGATTCTGTGAATCTCCTTCCTTCTCTTTCCTTCATCTCTGTCTCTTTCTGTTTTACTGCCTGATGTCAGGCCACCAACTTAAAGACTGAAGGACAAATGCAGTAGAAAAAAGCAGATGATCATTGTTTCCACTTGTGCTACTGGCATGATTCAGAGGACCCTCCTCAAGTTCTGCACTTTTCCTACCGCAGCCATTTGGGGTTCAGAAGCTTCTGCTGTAAGCTGATCACAGCACTCTTCCCATTCCTCTTTAGAACTATGATATTCGAACTTGGCAAAGCTTGAATCCAACCCTTTTCTTGATGTATGAGTTTGTCTAAATGTCTGCCTCTGACACATTTGGCAAACAAAATAGAAGAAAAATTATGTTTGCTTGTCACAAACGCAGCAAAACAAGTAAAACAGAAGAAATTTTTGTTGGATGAATTTTCTCTTCATAATAGATGCATAATGAACAAACATTTTTGTTTTCAGTGAAAAAACAATCAAGGGAACAATTCCACTAATGTAGTCAGCAAAATGAAGAGATCTCTATCTTGCTGACAATTTATCTTAGTCATTAACAACTTGAGATGTTCGTGGCTCTATTATTTGAATCAGAGAAAAGCTCCCTAAATTTGTTTCATTTTAAACATTGAAAATAATTGAGAGCCTCCCCCAGCTTTTGCAGTATAAAATATGAAAGCTACATATTTTTCATTATATTTTCATCCAGCACACAACAGTATAAATTGTATTGACAGAAGGAAACTAAGTTCAACTAGCTTTGTCAAGTGATTAAAATACGAGGGGAAGTATCATCTGAAACAATTTTTGTATTTATTTGGTGACAATACCATGTGTTTACAATTGAATAAAGAAAGCTCAAGAAACCACAACAAAGTATTTTAAATGGTGGAGTGAGAAGAAAAGAAAATCAGAAGAATTGTTCGTCTTTGAAGCAAATTATGTTCTTCAAGAAACTCCTTACATCAGATACCTGCCTTTGGGGTTTTTTTTTAATAACTTAAATTCATCAAATTTTTCAAATTCTGGATAATTTCCACAATGATTATAAAACAACATACAGTCCATTCCGTATACTTTAGCCTTCCTTGAATTCATTCTTCATCCACAGGAACTGAAAGAACTGCAGTCAAGTCCAACTTTCTCCTGGTTTGTCACTTCATTTTCACTTGTGATTGGCCTGGGATTTATCCTGATGATCCTACTTTGTGGGAGTCAACATATTCAGTCTTGTAAATGTTCACTAACACTTCACTTTAGAAACTATTTTTCCACCAAAAAAAAAAGATTCCTTCCCCCACCCCAGCTGCTATTTATATCCTGCCCCTTACCCATCCTCTTTTCCTCTTTCCTCAGAATAAGCTTCTTTTCTTTCTTTTTTTTTTTTTTTTCTCTGTCTTTTCTCAAGGAAGTTCACAAGAACAATAGTTTAAAAGACTGAAATTAGTAAAGCTGTACTAAGACTTCTCTGGTTACCAGTGTGTCTAGTTATAGAGAAGGGCTGAAAGGAATTTCCCTGCAGTATTGAACAGCCACATTTTGGCTGGTGTGACTTTTGGGGAGAAGAAGTCAGTCTCGCAGTCACAATGTGAAGCTGCGTCAAGTACTAATGACTACACAAATATGATTTAAAAGAAAAGCTCATGGGACAAAACTGTTTCAGTGGAAGGAAAGCTTCCAGCAGCAAGGATTTCGCAGGAGTTGGGGACTGTCTGCTGTCCAGCACATGTGTGGTCCAGCTGCTTCGTTAGGCTGTGGGATGGATGATGGGATCTTTGTCTTAAAACTGGTGGGTGAGAGTGGAGCAGGAATGTCTCTAGCTTTCAGTTTTCATAAGAGGTGAAGAGAGCCATCTTCAGACTAGAGAATTAAGTGAATGTGTAGAAAGTAGATTTCAATACTTTTAAAAATCTGGAACTGGAGTATTCATTGCAGTTCATATAGAAAATGTGTATTCATGTAGATTTGTGAGAATACTTATTTCATTTCCAGCTAATTAGTGCTGGAACAAAAAGTCTTATACATTGCCATCTAGCTCAGAAAAGAGATAGTTAGTAAATGTTTCTTCTTAACCAACAGAGAACTGAGGATGGTAAGAAAACAGTTTCTGCCTCTGAAATTTTCTTTGACTTCTCTGTTAAGACCTCCAGTCTGGTAATGTTTCTGCAATCTGGATCTGTCCCTGTTTGAAAGACAGTTTTGCTAATGAAGGCAGGGAACCCCTTGGAGTGGTGGCTATGACCCCCTTCCCTCCGAATTATTATAGCTTTGAAAAAAATCACGGGCTTTCATACAATAACAATGGCAACAACAGAGCCCAATCCAAACCTAGTGACAGCCTTATAGAAACAGTCTCCCTCTTGTCGAGGTTACAGTTTGGTTGGCAGCAGCGCCGCTGGCCCCCGGCCGAGCAGGGAGGGCGCGGTGACTCCTCAGAGACTGCAGGGGACGTGGTGGTGCGGGTCCGGCTAGCCAAGATCTCCCCGGCTGGGATATCGATACAAATGCAGAGGTGGATGAGGTGGATGAAGAAAGTTTCTCTGCAAAACCACAGCGGAAATGCTGGTGCTCTTCTGGATAGAAGAACCCAGGACCTCAAAAGACGAGCAGATCCCGTGACGCGAGACGGGAATGGAGCAGAGTTCACCCTCCTGAAGCTGGAATCCTCCAGCAAGGCACAAACCACGTGCCTCCAGCGGAGCAAACCACGGTGCCGCCAGCAGGAGCCCTCTCCGCCCAAAGCTGCGAAGAAAAAAAAAAAAAAACCAAACTCCCAATCCCCCTCCCCCCCCCCAATCACACAAAAGCTGTCTCGGACCATTGGTGTGGCATAGGTATCATTGTCTTTTAAACACCAGCAATTAAAAGGATGATGGCCATTACGTACCCAGCAACAAATGGCGGAAGAAAAAAAATTCCCAAAGGGAACAAAGGAGAGTAATTTAAACCCACAACAACCATGCATGGACATGTAAAACTTCTGGGTAAGAAGGTAAAATTGTAAGCATTTCATCTTTTTGGGGGGGGGCTTTGAAAGGAAGGAATAAAAATTTGGGGGCTTCGGCTTCAGTTTACTTAAAGACACCATTTCTCCAAACCAAAAAAGGGCCAAGATGGTAAATCTATCATCCTCTACCTGTTCATCTTTCAAAATTACCAGATGTTAGCTGTTTTCAAAAATGCACAAAAGTACACTGCTTACTTCTTATTCATAAAAAAAAATATTAATTTTCTTTTTGGATAAGCACTTTTTCTTTCAATTTAATAAATACTCAAGAAATAAATTAAATTATCCAGAATGGCTCTTGATTTCTAGGTGATTTAAATAAGAACCTGTTTGTACAATCCATGAAGAATACCATATTCTATAATTATGTGATTCACTAAATCAATTATCATGTATTATGCTAGATGACCACACTGTGACTCTTTCCTAATGTCTCTACTTATCAAATTGTTAATCATAATTGCTATACCAATATTGAAGTAATTTCAGGTTTTATCTGGACAGGATATACATAGAAAGAAATGCATCTCCCCTACACTAAAAATGTCTGCTTTTTTGTGTTTTGACACATGTCTGTTGCAAGGGGTTTCTTTTAAAAGGGAAGTGTTTGTGTGGAAAGTTACCAGCTGGGAAATGAAAACTAAGGACATCTCAGCATATCTCAAGATCAGATAAGGTAGAGCACATGGAGCCTAGAGCCCAAAAGAATAAAACTGGACTAGTGGGAGTCCATGAATTCTCATCAGGATTAGTTTTACTAATGAATTATCAACTGAATTACAAAAACAGATGTTATCTGTAGAACCTGAGGACACTGGAAATCGATTGTGCTCGTAGGACATATAGAGCAAGTACCTACTCAAAATGACTTTCTTCTTCACTTACCTCCATATTAGAGTTTATGGTTGAGATGATCTGCAATGGAAATGATATGCAATTGCCACAAACAGCTTTTAAACAGTAATTGCATTGTTTTAATTATTAGGGACTCTAGGACATGATCATTGTAGTTTGCTGAGTTTGCTTTTTTCATGTGAATGAGTGAGATGCAAAGAACCTTGCTTGTGTGTTATCACTTCACACTGCTCTTATTTTACTTTGTAATAGTCTATCTCTTTAAAAAAACAAAAATAAAACAAAAGAACCCCAAAAACCAAACAAACAAACCAAAACCAAACTAAAATGTAAAAAAAAAAAAACTAAAAAAGAAGAGACAGCCCATCATCTAAAAGTTTAGACAATCATGAACCTTCACTAAGAAATAGTTTCCTCAGCTGACAAATACTTAAACATAAAATAACTTCTATTTTGGTTCATGTAAACTCTAACTTGAGAGTGTGCAAAGCATGAAAACTCTCACCATTTGCTGTTTGTCATGTACCAGCTACATATCTGGTTTTAATTTGTGGTAATCTGACAACTCTCATAATATATTTCTTACTCATTATTTGCATTGTAGGCATGACTTGTAAATACTTGCAAAAGACATTTTATTCCATGTCTTTAAAACAGATTCCAGCATCTCTCTTTTTCACTCCTTTTGTTGTCACTGTTCTGGAAATTAGGAATTATGCAAGAACAAACTAAATAAAAAGGGAAGTGCAGGTAGATTAGAAGACATAGAATGAAAAACAGAAATCCAGATTCTGAGAACAGACCGTTGGAAATTTATACCATACCTAATCATAAGCAAGGCAGATATTAGTCAAGATTATTGGTATTGATTTGTAACTATCACAACAGCAATCACAAACAAGGTCCCTGTTGTGTTACAGACTGCAAAAAAAAAAAAAAATCTTGTTCAAAGTGCTTCAATCTTTAGATGAAGTGAGTGCAAGGAAAAGAAAAAAAAAAAAAAAGAAAATTCTATGAAGCATCCTAAATTCTGGCTCTGGCACACAACCTGCTCAATAATTTATATCCACTCTTATTTGAACTTTCTGTTAAAGGTCACTGTCAGGAAGGCTATTACAGGGAGATTCACAGTTACAGTCATTGTCTTCTTGCAAGTGTGGACAGGTGACTTGTTTTCGATAGCAAAGAATTCCTTTCCTCTTTTATGTTGTTGCATTAAAGTAAATAGGCTGTGAGTTGGGCTGGGTTTGAGGTTTTTTCTTTTATTTTGGGTTTTGTGAGAGTCAGACAGGCAGGTGGCCAGAACAAGTCTGTGAACACCACTGTTATTTCTACACAAAGGTTCTGCTTCTCATAACAGAGGACAAACAGCAGTAGACATAATATGTGGGGGTTTTCACCACTTCATTTTATGTTATTCTGTTATTTTCCAGACCTAAGCATTCCCTAGATTTCAGGGTGATGTATAGATATCTAACAAACTTAAGGAGTCTTTGCCCACAATGTCTGTTTCTCAGCTCACCTTGAGCTCCTTACTGTAAAATTACTATTCCCTGATGCAAATATTTTTTTGTTCTTGTTGTTCTCATTTGTGCCTACATTTTTTCACACTAAAAGTTAACCTGAATCCAGTTCATCATGTAGCAGAAATCCAAGTTAGAAGTAAATGGATCTGAATTAATTATTTTTTTGCTTTAATTGTAATTTTTATCAGTTAGGAATTGATATTTATCACAGTAAATAAGATTAAATAAATCACATCAATTGTAGGATTATTGCAGAAATGTTTGACTCTTCCTTTTTTTATTTGACTGTAACTCTCCAAACAATCCTAAAATCACAGCTAAAAAAAATATGGGTCCAACTTTTATGTCATCAGATACCCTTGCATGATAGACCACTTATGAAAGTGAGTTAAAAATCCAGTAAATTTTTAAACAAGAAATATTTTCTCCACTAGGGTTAAGAAGCCAAAAACATACTAAGGATAACTTCAAGATCTCACCATCATTGAAAAAGCCAGAAAAGTCAAAATGATAAGTGAATAATTAAAGGTACATCATAGAAAGTCACTGATATAGACTGGGTAAAGCAAAAGCATTATAGGTGCTTTAAAAATCAAGAAAATGTCACCATGAAACATGGCAGGGCATCTCTCCTGAGTGTAAAACACATGAAAGTCAGAATCAAGGTGATCCATAATAGCTCACTTAAGTCTCTGCATTTTTCCCAGTTTTCCATTAATTTTATATTTAATAGCCTCATTCCCATAAACTTCCCATTTTTAAAAAGTAGACTTCAGACTTATGAAATTTATATATATATTCTTTCTCATCTTAAATGATTAGCAATTTACCTATTTCTACACTTCCGTGATTTGTATTCTTTCCATGTTTTACACCCATTTCCAAATAAAAATATATCATCAGCCAAAAGTAATAAACTACATGCCACAATAATGATTATGAAATTGAAAACGAAATGTGCTCAAGACTTCAGAAACAGTTTCTTGCGTTTTCTAGTTTGAGATATGGTACTACATAACTTATTTGTGCAAACATAAATAATTGCTTTTCTAAANAACAATAGTTTAAAAGACTGAAATTAGTAAAGCTGTACTAAGACTTCTCTGGTTACCAGTGTGTCTAGTTATAGAGAAGGGCTGAAAGGAATTTCCCTGCAGTATTGAACAGCCACATTTTGGCTGGTGTGACTTTTGGGGAGAAGAAGTCAGTCTCGCAGTCACAATGTGAAGCTGCGTCAAGTACTAATGACTACACAAATATGATTTAAAAGAAAAGCTCATGGGACAAAACTGTTTCAGTGGAAGGAAAGCTTCCAGCAGCAAGGATTTCGCAGGAGTTGGGGACTGTCTGCTGTCCAGCACATGTGTGGTCCAGCTGCTTCGTTAGGCTGTGGGATGGATGATGGGATCTTTGTCTTAAAACTGGTGGGTGAGAGTGGAGCCAGGAATGTCTCCAGCTTTCAGTTTTCATAAGAGATGAAGAGAGCCATCTTAAGAATAGAGAATGAAGTGAATGTGTAGAAAGTAGATTTCAATACTTTTAAAAATCTGGAACTGGAGTATTCATTGCAGTTCATATAGAAAATGCTTATTCATGTAGATTTGTGAGAATACTTATTTYATTTCCAGCTAATTAGTGCTGGAACAAAAAGTCTTATACATTGCCATCTAGCTCAGAAAAGAGATATTTACTAAATGTTTCTTCTTAACAGAGGAGTGAGGATGGTAAAAAACACTTTCTGCCTCTGAAATTTTTTTGACTTCTCTGTTAAGGCCTCCAGTCTGGTCATGTTTCTGCAATCTGGACTATGCATGGACATGTAAAACTTCTGGGTAAGAAGGTAAAATTGTAAGCATTTCATCCTTTTTTTGGGCTTTGAAAGGAAGGAATAAAAATTTGGGGGCTTCGGCTTCAGTTTACTTAAAGACACCATTTCTCCAAGCCAAAAAAGGGCCAAGATGGTAAATCTATCATCCTCTACCTGTTCATCTTTCAAAATTACCAGATGTTAGCTGTTTTCAAAAATGCACAAAAGTACACTGCTTACTTCTTATTCATAAAAAAAAAATATTAATTTTCTTTTTGGATAAGCACTTTTTCTTTCAATTTAATAAATACTCAAGAAATAAATTAAATTATCCAGAATGGCCTCTTGATTTCTAGGTGATTTAAATAAGAACCTGTTTGTACAATCCATGAAGAATACCATATTCTATAATTATGTGATTCACTAAATCAATTATCATGTATTATGCTAGATGACMACACTGTGACTCTTTCCTAATGTCTCTACTTATCAAATTGTTAATCATAATTGCTATACCAATATTGAAGTAATTTCAGGTTTTATCTGGACAGGATATACATAGAAAGAAATGCATCTCCCCTACACTAAAAATGTCTGCTTTTTTGTGTTTTGACACATGTCTGTTGCAAGGGGTTTCTTTTAAAAGGGAAGTGTTTGTGTGGAAAGTTACCAGCTGGGAAATGAAAACTAAGGACATCTCAGCATATCTCAAGATCAGATAAGGTAGAGCACATGGAGCCTAGAGCCCAAAAGAATAAAACTGGACTAGTGGGAGTCCATGAATTCTCATCAGGATTAGTTTTACTAATGAATTATCAACTGAATTACAAAAACAGATGTTATCTGTAGAACCTGAGGACACTGGAAATCGATTGTGCTCGTAGGACATATAGAGCAAGTACCTACTCAAAATGACTTTCTTCTTCACTTACCTCCATATTAGAGTTTATGGTTGAGATGATCTGCAATGGAAATGATATGCAATTGCCACAAACAGCTTTTAAACAGTAATTGCRTTGTTTTAATTATTAGGGACTCTAGGACATGATCATTGTAGTTTGCTGAGTTTGCTTTTTTCATGTGAATGAGTGAGATGCAAAGAACCTTGCTTGTGTATCATCACTTCACACTGCTCTTATTTTACTTTGTAATAGTCTCTTCTCTTAAAAAAAACAAAAATAAAAACAAAAAGAACCCCAAAAACCAAAACAACAAAACCAAACCAAACTAAAATGTAAAAAAAAAAAAAAAAAAAAACTAAAAAAGAGAGACACCATCATCTAAAAGTTTAGAAATCATGAACCTTCACTAAGAAATAGTTTCCTCAGCTGAAAAATACTTAAACATAAAATAACTTCTATTTTGTTCTGTAAACTCTAACTTGAGAGTGTGCAAAGCATGAAAACTCTCACCATTTGCTGTTTGTCATGTACCAGCTACATATCTGGTTTTAATTTGTGGTAATCGACAACTCTCATAATATATTTCTTACTCTTATTTGCATTGTAGGCATGACTTGTAAATACTTGCAAAAGACATTTTATTCCATGCCTTAAACAGATTCCAGCATCTCTCTTTTTCACTCCTTTTTTTTGTCACTGTTCTGGAAATTAGGAATTATGCAAGAACAAACTAAATAAAAAGGGAAGTGCAGGTAGATTAGAAGACATAGAATGAAAAACAGAAATTCAGATTCTGAGAACAGACCGTTGGAAATTTATACCATACCTAATCATAAGCAAGGCAGATATTAGTCAATATTATTGGTATTGATTTGTAACTATCACAACAGCAATCACAAACAAGGTCCCTGTTGTGTTACAGACTGCAAAAAAAAAAAAAAAAATCTTGTTCAAAGTGCTTCAATCTTTAGATGAAGTGAGTGCAAGGAAAAGAAAAAAAAAAGAGAAATTCTATGAAGCATCCTAAATTCTGGCTCTGGCACACAACCTGCTCAATAATTTATATCCACTCTTATTTGAACTTCTGTTAAGTATGTCTATATCCACTCTTATTTGAACTTTCTGTTAAAGGTCACTGTCAGGAAGGCTATTACAGGGAGATTCACAGTTACAGTCTTGTCTTCTTGCAAGTGTGGACAGGTGACTTGTTTTGATAGCAAAGAATTCCTTTCCTCTTTTATGTTGTTGCATTAAAGTAAATAGGCTGTGAGTTGGCTGGTTTGGGGTTTTTTCTTTTATTTTGGGTTTTGTGAGAGTCAGACAGGCAGGTGGCCAGAACAAGTCTGTGAACACCACTGTTATTTCTACACAAAGGTTCTGCTTCTCATAACAGAGGACAAACAGCAGTAGACATAATATGTGGGGTTTTCACCACTTCATTTTATGTTATTCTGTTATTTTCCAGACCTAAGCATTCCCTAGATTTCAGGGTGATGTATAGATATCTAACAAACTTAAGGAGTCTTTGCCCACAATGCTGTTTCTCAGCTCACTTGAGCTCCTTACTGTAAAATTACTATTCCCTGATGCAAATATTTTTTTGTTCTTGTTGTTCTCATTTGTGCCTACATTTTTTCACACTAAAAGTTAACCTGAATCCAGTTCATCATGTAGCAGAAATCCAAGTTAGAAGTAAATGGATCTGAATTAATTATTTTTTTGCTTTAATTTAATTTTTATCAGTTAGGAATTGATATTTATCACAGTAAATAAGATTAAATAAATCACATCAATTGTAGGATTATTGCAGAAATGTTTGACTCTTCCTTTTTTTATTTACTGTAACTCTCCAAACAATCCTAAAATCACAGCTAAAAAAAATATGGGTCCAACTTTTATGTCATCAGATACCCTTGCATGATAGACCACTTATGAAAGTGAGTTAAAAATCCAGTAAATTTTTAAACAAGAAATATTTTCTCCACTAGGGTTAAGAAGCCAAAAACATACTAAGGATAACTTCAAGATCTCACCATATTGAAAAAGCCAGAAAAGTCAAAATGATAAGTGAATAATTAAAGGTACATCATAGAAAGTCACTGATATAGACTGGGTAAAGCAAAAGCATTATAGGTGCTTTAAAAATCAAGAAAATGTCACCATGAAACATGGCAGGGCATCTCTCCTGAGTGTAAAACACATGAAAGTCAGAATCAAGGTGATCCATAATAGCTCACTTAAGTCTCTGCATTTTTCCCAGTTTTCCATTAATTTTATATTTAATAGCCTCATTCCCATAAACTTCCCATTTTTAAAAAGTAGACTTCAGACTTATGAAATCTATATATATATTCTTTCCCATCTTAAATGATTACCAATTTACCTATTTCTACACTTCCATGATTTGTATTCTTTCCATGTTTTACACCCATTTCCAAATAAAAATATATCATCAGCCAGAAGTAATAAACTACATGCCACAATAATGATTATGAAATTGAAAACGAAATGTGCTCAAGACTTCCGAAACAGTTTCTTGTGTTTTCTAGTTTGAGATATGGTACTACATAACTTATTTGTGCAAACATAAATAATTGCTTTTCTAAATCTAAATGTAAATCTAGTTTGCTTTCCTGCTAGAATGTTCAGAATAAATCTAGTCAGCTCTTATAAACAAATAAATGTATTTGGTCCCTCTGTTACATTGTATCAGAGCCAAAACAGTATAGATTTCTGTTAATTTTCCAGCATTTATTTCCATCAAATTTTCATCATTTAGAGGTCTTTACAAATTCAGAAGTCTCTGTTCTTATAGGAATGGTTCTGATCAAACCCTGTAAAGAAAAAAGTACTGGTCATTTTAATCTGAGGCATGTAATTCAAAAAACAGATTTCTAACCTAAACGGGAAGGGAAGGGAAGGGAAGGGAAGGGAAGGGAAGGGAAGGGAAAGGGAAGGGAAGGGAAGGGAAGGGGAAGGGAAGGGAAGGGAAGGGAAGGGAAGGGGAAGGGAGGGGACCAATGGTCAAGAGTTTTTATTCCGGAGTATTTAACTAGCGATTTCATATTCAAGAGAGCACAAGACTCTTCAAAACAGTTTGTTTAGAATAAATTGTTTAGAAAATACAAAAAATTTCCACAGCCTATCTCCTATCTCATCCTATCTATGGCAAGGAAAAATTAGATAATATCTGAGAGAATATTTTATATCCGCTTAACGTAAATTTAGTATTAGAAACATCTATTAATGCCAAAGTAACCATAAGAAAAACATGTAGAAAAACATTCCAAATATTTTCATATGGAAAAACATTCCACATTAAATGGAATTTAGTATAATTAGCACCTCCTATCTTCTCTGTGCTGCATATGAATGGTTTACAGTTTCTGTCTTGGTTTTTTATTTAGTGAACATCAGTTGGAGAACTGTAACAGGCCTCAGGATCAGACTCCTTATAAAATCACAGAACGACTTTTTGAAGCTCAGCATTTAAATTCTAAGTGCACACTATGAACATTAGCCTTAGGATTGTTGGAACCTTTTTCTTTCTAGTCATCCTGCAACTCTATTTTGTGTTATCTAGTTCTATTCTAGTCTAGTGAAATAATCTTGCTGTCATAGCAGCAAGGCAACTAAATATTTTAATCTGTTTATATGTTCATCTTTCTATTCAAGACTTGTGTTTGCCCTTTGCTTCTTATAATCCTATTCTGGTATAGCTTGTCTGCTCTTATTTTACCCTTTTCTTCATCGCTTTCCTACTCCAGTTCCCATAATGTATCTCTAAACCTTGGAATTTCTTTGTAACTTTTGGACTTTTAGACAGCACTCTATATTTTATCTGCTCACCTCTGTAATTGGTCTCTTAAAAAAAGAATCTGTGCAGTTTGAAAAGAGAGGGCAATTATTTTCAAGAACATCAAATACTATGGCACACACATACCTTTGGAGATGCTACAATAAGAGTATTACTAATCCATCTTGCATGCAATAAAAATTGAGTATTGTAAGCTTTTCCATTGTGGTCTAACAAAAAATTCTGTTGCACCTCAAAAGGAGAATTTCCAAACTTAGCCTGTAGATAGAAGAGGAAAATCAGCAGGAACTGACACATCATAAAACCCCCTGTAGATGAAAGAGCTACTTGCCTTTACACCTCCCCTTTAACAAGCTGGAGATTTTCAGACTAATTTTTAAGATCCAAAGAGTTTATCTAAAAACTGATGACATGCACAAGAAATAGTAGTCACATTTGAGCAAAAATTCTGGGCACTAAAATTTGAAATTGAATTTTGTGCATTGGAATTGGACTCCTTTAAATGGAATTGGCATCAGATGTTAAGTGGAAAATGAATCCCATACCTACTGCTGAGAATAAGAGAGAAATGAAGACTATTATTAAAAAGTTGGCCAGAATATCATATTTGTAGCTACCATCATCAATTTAGACTGAAGCTTTCATTACAAGATAGGATTTTATCTAAAGGCACACGGGCAGAATATTCCATACTCTTACAGACTTGAGAAAGAAGATTACATAATAACTTCAAAAGAATACTGAAATAAAAGTTTTTGTGTAAGCCAATACGTAAGCAAATTTAATTAAGAAGAGCCTTTGTTGATTGATATTAAAAAACAATTGTATCAATCCAAACAATTTGGCTGAAGAAGGGCACAGGAGGTCAGGGCAGGGCAGGGCAGTAAGTGAATAGGTTTCAATTTTGGCCTTCAAATTCAGGGCAAGTGTGATCTGAGTTGGTTTAAAGCCTCAGGAACAAAACCTAAATAAGCCTATTGTCAGCAAGTGTAAACTGCACAAAGATTCACCTAATTTGTTGGGGAGTTTGCAGTCAAAAAATATCTCTTTCCCTTAGCCTTGGTGGTGCAGAACAATAACCATGGATATCAAAACTATTTTAAATTAAACAAAATAGTGTCCAGTTATGGCTTGCAGCTAAGGATGAAAGTGTAGTATGAAAATTTCATTCAGGTCTTGCAACTGCTGCTTTTGGCTATTTCCAGTCTGATGGCTGGAATGGAAAAAAAAAAAAAGTTCCATAAAGTGGGACTGATAAGTCCTAGAGCATAACAAAAATTCCCTGTGGTGCTGAGGTCCTGGGAGAGCCAGGCAACACTTCTCAGAGGCTGATTACAGTCAGTTGACTTAGTCGGTAGAGTGACAATCAGTATTCTGTACTTTGCAGGATGCTGACAGTGTTTGTTGGCTGTAACCATGGGATGGCTGTGGGCAGACAAAAGCAACAGACGCCTTTGAAGCGTGGCACGAGTAGGTGGCTTCACTAGGCAGAGAGACCCACAGTGCCTGCAGTTCACTGCTAATATTGAATGTGACAGCACTCTGCAATTACAGATCAACACAGCCCACAGTTACCTCAGAAGACAGACATTCAGCTCCTTGTTTATTGTTGCAGCTACTACTCATAGTTATGCATTAAAGATTGCTAAACCTAACGTGGATATTAGAAAATCTTAAAAATAAATCCTCATGCCCTTGATGACAAGCAAGACTATTTCATCATTTCCATCTTTCAGTCCATCCTCTCACATCTCATAAAATCACTTCACTGCTCCCATCTGCTGTGACTGACAGAGTCCTACTCTCTCCTACATGTGCACCTTCCCTGCGGGAGGGTTTGTCACTGGTCAGCTCTATAGCACATGGGAGATTTTAATCTTCTTTCTGACTAGACTGGTGAAATGTTTCAGCATAGCCCAGAATTGCTAGCATTCCATACACTGTTCCAAAGATATTACCTCTTCACAAGAACCCTTTTATGTCTTAAGGGTATATAGCTTTTGCCGTTCCTTTCTATTTCATCTCAGTGAACACAAAACAAAGTAATAATTAAAAAATGAAGAGTTTTAATTCAGTTGGCTTGTCAACATCAGAGCCATTAAACTGCCTAACAGAACATGCAGCGAGGGAAAAAGGGCAGATTATATCCTTCTAGTTTAGGTAGAAATACGAGTACAAAGACACCCTGAGTTACTCTAATAACCTGGTTCCAATTGCTGGAGGTTTTTTTTCTATTTCTTTTGGACATGGTGCATTTCCAAAAGTTGCAGGGAAATATCAGAAGTTTCCTTTTCTTCGATCAGCAAATTCTTGCTTGTTAGAACATGGACTGAATCCAAGCATGTGCAAGCTCTGTTTTAGGAATAAAAACTTTGGTTTAAATATTTAAAGTTTTGATGCAAAATTTGGTTTTTATTCAAAGTCTATAAATCTCTTGGACATATGAAAACTATTTTAACAGAAGTTAGTATAAAACCTGGTATAAAAATATCTAAACTGGGAAACCAATTTTTAATTCAATGGTTCACAGAGGAATTTATGAAGTCCTGTTTGAATATGCCTGGAATGTGAGAAATTTATACTGGATATGAGGGAAAAAATATCAATACATTCATGGCTCACATACTGGAACTAGTTGCCTACAGTCATTGTGGGGGGTGGTCCTCAGAAGTGGTAAAAACTTTGCTGTCCCTGAACAGCCTGATCTGATTAGACCTGTTTTCAGCAGGGGATTGGACTAGATGACCTTCAGAGATCCCTTTCAGCCTAAACTCTTCCATGACTATTTTATGTCTTTCCTCTTCAGTGAAGATGAAGCAGAAGATAATTGTCTTTACTTGCAGCAAACTGTGTGTGCAGCATCTTGAGCTCAGACATATGGGCTTGTCTGTAAGCATTTCACTGCAAATCAGCATGAAAGCTCCAGAGCAGTTGTCTGTGAATGTATTTATATGCAAACTTCTAAAGATATATGCAACTAGAGAGGATGATCTGCGCTAACTGCTTGTGTTCCTGGGCTATTTAATAATAGAGATCCCTAGCACTATCAATTCACACTTTCTCATACTTATTTGAACAACAATTGTTTCAACAGGTATTTGTCTGGTGCTGCTGGTAGAACCTATAGTTAAACAAGTGTGGCCTCTGAAGTAGCAGGAGAACCATATCTAAATATTTTGAGAAATCCCTCCGTGTGAAATGACATTTGTGAATCTTTATAGTGATCAAGCTCTGATAAACAGCTCAACAAAAGTGAGTCTTCAGCAGGTGCTTAAATACATGAAGGATAATTCTTTTGCTTGGTTTGGAAGGTGAACAAAGCATTGGACCAGAAACAGTGAAAAGATGCAGATTCAGTGAGATGAGGCCATGGGCTCTGATCTGCTGTGAGCGCAATGAACAGTGCAGCTGGATAGAAACAATAGGTTCAGGCTTCCTAAAAATGTGTAAAACACTCCTGTCTTCCCATTCAGATGTTAAAAGATTTTCTCACCCACATGAGGCCTGAACTCAACAAGCACACAAGACCCCTTGAGAAGGGTTCAATGGTTCTCTCTGCCTCCACCTTGCTTCATTAGCGGGCCTGGTTTTTATGGTCAAAGTATGGTCAGCAACTGTATACTGGTTATTAGTGATGGAAGCCAATAGCTCATCAGAGTCTGAAAAATGCTTCTGTAAGACATTTTTTAAAAAATCTGATGAAGTTTCCAGTGAATATTTCAAGGACTGTGGTTGTTTTGCATGGCCAAATGGGATTTGCCTCTTTTATTGACCACATTCTTCAAATTCTCAACACTTTGGTTCTCTGACCTTCCCGAGTGCTTCAATCAATACTGATTTATTATTTTTTCCTAGCTGGCTTCTGATGCAGCATATGTTAAAAATTTAGGCATCACTTGGATTTTCCTGGTATTAGAAGGACCTATTTATTTCGAACGTAGAGAATTCTTCTGGCATCTAAAATACTACCCAGTGTATCTGCAGTACAACACTGTGTACTCATCAGAAGCCATTTTTAGCAGTAAAAGACAGTAGCTGTTTCTGATAAGGACAATAAGGGTGCCTGATGATTCCACTATTTTTAAAGTGGAAGAGCTCCTGTTCTGGGATATCGACATTTGCCAAGGAGAAACTCTAAAGGCTTCAAAGCTTTTATAAGGAATTTCAAAGCTTCAGTCCTATCCTACCGACTACACTGGTGACACGTTCAAATGGCTTTCCTTTGCTTTGTAGCTGTATTCTTCTCCCAACAGACCAACTTTTTTAAAAGAATGGCCTCTGTGTACCAAAGGAAAGGGGAGCAGCATATGAAGATGCTGAAGATGCAGACAGAATCCAGCACTGCTTCACTAAACTCACTTGCACAGTTATGTTTCTTTGTACAAAGGAACAAATGAATTTTGGGATTGGATAAGCCTATTAAAAACGATTATTAATATTCTTATGACTACACTCACATTTACAACAAGTAAAATGGTATGAAACAAATAGGTAAGGCACGAATTTTTGAGTAATGCTGAGAAAATAGAGAAGCCGGTGGAGATCATTTTAGTTTGCCATGAAATGCAATGAGCACCATATAACTTTCTTGAATCCCACTTAGGATTATGAAAGAAATGTGAATGAGGATGATATGAAATGTTAACATTTCAAACCAGGAACTCAAAAGATGATCTACACAATAGATAGATTTCCAGTGCAGTAAAAAAAATAAGCTCTTTGTTGGAATGTAAGTGACAGCATGGTCTTTGCCCCAAAGTCCTTCTAACCTAATTTCAAAATACAATAAAGGAGAGTGGCGGGAGGGAGAAATGCCGGCAAGAATTCTAAGGAGAGGATTACAAGGTCACTTATATGTCAAGCACAAACTTCTTGTTCTGTTATCCATAATCAACTCTGTATTATTGAATTCAGTTTGCCTTGGAACCTCATTCATGGACACAGACGCTGCATGGACATTAATGTATCCCCTCAAAGCTACGAAGTTTCAATATATAAATGAAAAGCAAGGCAAGAATTCAAATTTTATGCTTAAGAATAAAGAAAGCTTAATAGGCTGAATCTCAGAGTTCTGTAAATTGAACTCCTATGCCAAAAAATAAGTTAATTCCTATAAGGATACAGATGTCAGTGTTTCTTGCAATACTACATACTGGATAGTATTGCTTTCCTAAGATGACTTTAAATTCTGCAAATAACTTCACAGAGCTCCTGATAAGTATCTGATATTCTCTTTAATTCATTAATTTTGGGAGCTATGCTATACTTTTGTTTATGTCATCAGAAGAGCATTGCGCTTGCATTATGTGAAATGCATAAAATGTAGCTAAAGGTACTCAGGAGTCAATAGCAAGGTCATAATTTACTATCAGGATTCTGCTGACATTTACAGACCATTTAAACTTTGTTCTCTGCTTTATAACGTCAGCATCAGCACAATCCTTGAAGTGCATCACTGCCTGCAGTGTGGCTGTAATGGAACTCATATGAATAACTACCAAAGAATTAGAATTCCTGTTTATGATTTATCTATGCACCAACTGTAAACATTCTAGTAAGAAACACTCCATTATAGAAGAGTTAAATTAAAATGAACGTTGAGCTGAACATTTTAAAAAGAAAACTTTCTGTGAACTATAAGGCAATAAAATTATATGAATCCTTCACAAATGAATAGAGTATTAAAGTGGTAACTTTTCTCCAGTGAGGGCAAGGAATGCTTTTTTTCTAGTGACACTGTGTAACTAAAATCATGCCTTTCAACATTATTAGAGGAAGATCATATTTTAATGTTGCAGATCTGTTTAAATATTCAAATTGGAATTATTGTTCTCAAATAGAACCCTAATATTGTAATTATTAATAAAATTCTCAAAAGGTGCCCCTCTAGGACAGAAATTGATACACCTGAAGCATCTCTTAGTGGAAAGTAGCCCATTAAAAAGCTGAGAATATCTATTGTCACAGAAAAAAAAATCCATCAAAACCTTAATATATATATATAAATACATAAAATGTTCTGTAACTATATACAGTCAAATAAAATTGCATGAAATGTCAACATGTATATGTACCAAATGTACAAAGACTTCCACATGTACACTTACTTCATTTTCTTTCCTATTGGTGCCAGACTACTGGATGTTCATATTGTGGATTCTGTGAAAGAAATCTGAGCTAGAGGTTATATTCTAAAGTGAGGGAAGGAACTGCTAAGCCCAGAGGCAACAGAAGTGGATCAGGATTGGAAGCAGAAGAGAAAACAGGAATTGAGACAAAAAAGAAATCAGAGTTACTCGTGGTCTTAAAATAGAGTTAGAAGAGATGATCACTGGATAGAAAAATCCAATTTTTTAAGAAATTCAGAATTATTGAGGTGATAAAGTCAGTCTCACTGCTAGAACACTCTCTTGTTTATTTGTCGTGTACTGGTGGACTGATGTAAAAGAGACTGAGATAACTTGTTGTCAAAGCGCCACAACAAGCTGGTGCAAAGTACATTGGTCATCAGCCAAATTATACTTTTAGTATCTGATCTGGGCTTATCACTTTGAATTGCACATGACATAACTCTTTCAATACAACTTTGGGAGTGAAGTTGGTTTGCAAACTGTAGGCTTGAGCCTACTGTTCACATTTGTATCTTGTATAGAATATTGTATAGAAAGAGTCTTAAGCTGCTGCTGCTGAATATCCACTAGATACCATTTGCCAATTTGTTCCTTATTACCATGTGATACCTTTGTTGCTATTCTTATCATCTTACTTGAGATGAAAATCAATGATTTCTGGAAGACAGGTAAGTAAAAGTAACCTCATCCAATAGCAGATCCCAAAGACAATCAAACTCTAAGAGCCTAGCTGCAAAGCCAAGATCAGATCATGCCTGTACCAGGCTTCCAGTTGTCTTATTTGTCTGATTTGGGTCTCTGGTGAAAAAAGACACCGTCTTGTATCAGAGTTCAAAGAAAGAAACAACTTTCTCTGCAAGGTCACATGCTCATATTTGTCCTTTTGTATTTTAAAGCAGAACTTTCAGGTTTCCTTTCAGTCTCTTTTAGTTAAATTTGAGGGAAAATAACACTTTCTGGCCAAGAACTTTGAATCTATTATATTTGAAGTGTGACTTCCTCAACTTCCACATTTCCATGAGAATGCCTGAGAAAGTAAATCCAGTCCAGTGAAAAGAGCACTTCACACCAGTGTTTTCCCCTCAGTGCTAGGTTTCTGTCTAGTGCTTCTTGCAGTTGAATCTGTTTGTACCAGAAGTCTTTGTGCTTTGCCTTTTCATAGGGGTGTTTTGTTCTTTTGTTCTTTATTGAGCTCATTTGACCTGAAGTCCCGCTCCAGATTCTCCCTCATTCAAACTCTCAGTTTTAAGCAGAAAATCTGTTTCTTCTATGGTCCTGATCCTCTTCTAACATATTTATAACGTAGCATGCCATAGTCTTATCCAGTTATGGCCTTGTTAAGAAACACAGTTGAACCTTCTTCATACATGAAAAATACACTCACTGGCATGTTTTGAGAAAAACAAACCTGACTGTTATCGCCAGTCATGAAATAATCTGTTATGTTACCTGATCGTTATGATTTCAGAACCTATAATACAGTATCGACCCTTATGCCAGCTCTTTCACTTTTCTTATTAGCCTTTTTTTTCTAAATTTAAAATGATCCACAGTAATGAAATATAACCCTTTCAGTGAGTTCATTTAAATGAGAAGCTACAATGCAAGAAGTTTTTCTTGCAAGTTGTAAGCTGAAGAACACTTCCAGAAAGATGAAACAACATGTAGGAACTTCCCACACATCATTCAAATGAATGAGTGGTAAGGAAATACGGAGAAGAATTATGTCAAGGAGATCCTATGCTCTCTAAGTATTCATATAGGCCTCTTCCTCATCCCACCATTTCTAAAGGGTATATTAAGGCTTACAGTTTGATGATTTAGCATTTCAGTCTATAATAGGCTGATAGATTGAGTTCAGCTTTCTAAGTAACCTTGTAACTGCAGCAGTGTAATAGCTGTAACTATAATAAGGCCTCTTTTGCTGGGAGTACTGACAGTCATTCAGATTAGTCCAATTGACTGGTTAATATCATACCCTCATTATGTCTGCTGGAATGCTTTGAGTTGTGGATAATTGCCTCTGGTTCTGGAAAAGAATGGCAGTTTCTTTTACAACTTAACTCATTTGGTGGCAGAATCTGTATTCAATTTAAATTTTTATGGGTGTGTCTAACAAATACATCAAAGGACGCAGAATAGTGTTGGCTGCTGTCTTAGCAATGTTTTTTAAGGATTTACCACAACTTTAGTCGGAGCCTCGGTCAGCTAGGGTTATTTCCATTGTCCCAACAAAACTGGAGGGCTTGGGAAGAAGTATGAAAGAGAACAGTGGGTTTTGTCCAAAAGCACAAAAGTAAAAAATGCTTTTCACTTCTGCCAGGTCTTCTCTCAGAGGAAGGTCTTAAGGGGATTCCACTTAAAAGCTTCAGTTGTTTGGGTTTTTCTAACGTTAGAGGTTTTATACATTCACTGACTATTCTTGCCAAAACAACTGGCCGGGAAGAAATAGAGGGGGGTTATAGGAAGGGAATCATAATACATACAATGTCTTCCTAAATTACTGTTTTGTTTTGTTTTTTTTCATTTGGTCACAAACAATGCAGAATAATAACACATACACACACATATTTACACATGTATCATTAGTGCTTTACCCTTTCCCATCAACTTACTCAGAGTAGCAGAAGCAACACAGCATATATAGAGGTAATAACAGCAACATTTTGCAGACACCAGTTTAGCAACCAGTTTTAACAGTGGATACCCTCACTGCTCTGAATTTAAAAAACTGTAGGTTTTACAACTTTGATATTACTTGTTATTAATATATGTAAATCGCAGAATCACAGTGCAGCTGAAGTTGGAAGAGGTTTCTGGAAGGAATTTGATCCAATCCCTGTGCTCAACCAGAGTCATCTACAGCAGATTGTCACACACCCAAAAGATACATATACACTCATTTTAACAATAACTGACAGAACTGCAAAAAGTTAAACCTGAAATCAGTTTATACTTTATGGTTAAGTCCTAATTGCTCTTGATACCCATGCTTGAGGTACAGCTGGATTTTCTCAAGGCAAACAGTGTGAGAGTCAGGCAGAGCCATGCTGCAGACCTTTGCCCTGGCTCATGCAAGCTGTGTGCCTAATCCTTTTTCAGACAAGAATACTCACCCTCTTCAGTTTTCTCTGATAGAGTTACAAAAATGTAAAGATATTTCAGTTAAGGATGATAGCATCCAGTTCTCTGCACCAGCAACTGTCTTGGGTCTTCAACAGAACCACACAACTTTCTCATTCCACTATTTATGAGATTGGCACTGCTTCTGGCACCTCATCATCCTTCCTGAAAGTGAACTAATATTTGCAGTCAATAAATTGCAGTGACTGATCAAAACAGTTACGTGAGAAATGATTGATTAATCACTAATTATGTGCTTTGTCTTGCAAATAGAAGACATGAGAGGCATTGACAGAAAGAGTCTACACACAAACATCATCTGAGGGGAACTGTGAAAGGCTGTTCAGATGATTCTGTGATGCCCTTACAGAACATATCTCATGGGAATCTGTGATTATGTGCACAGGAAGATCTGCTACAGTGGTATAACTCAGACTTCTAGGATTAGCATCTCACTTCTTGGAGGCTGAGACTGGCTGCAAAATGAATAATTTTTCAGACTTGGCCTGGACCAGTGCTGACAAGCACAGTGCAGTCTGCATTGCAATTTATGCCACCACACATGGGTGTTTTGTATTCCTGACCAGATGACACAGACTGTCACTGGCTCCTTGGTTTGGCTCTCAGTTCTTGGAGGGTGTCCATATGAAAACAGTTGCAAGGCTTAAACTCAAGATGGCAAACTCCCAAGGCTTATTATGATATCTGCATACAGAACTGTGTGCTTTATTGTGATTCTAAGACTAGGAAAAGATCACAGAGCACCTTTTCCTAGACTGAATGTAGGCATTGGCTCATCTTTTCCCAATGTGATTAAATTCAACACAGGCTCAGACACGTAAACCATTCAAGTCTCTGTACAAAAAACTTAAATTTGAGTGTTAAGCAGCACCTAGCCACATGTTTTTTGTTGCTGTTCCTACATACCTTACTTGTCTATTTTTCTGTGTTTTTTAAAATAAATATTTTTGTCTGGACACCTAATGTCTGCTTATCCTAGTAAGTCCTGAGCAGCAAAGCAACATTTCACCTAGGATGCCAGAAACAGGATAGGAGCAATCAAACCCGCATTCTGCTTTTTGTCTTGCAGAACCATTGTAAAGAAGGTGGATTTAAGTGATGATTAAGCCCACATAGCTTTGCATTCCTGGAAATCATAACTGAGAAATACACATAAGCGTTTTAAGATACACCTCTAATTTATCCTCATACTATTTCTTTCTTTTCTCCTTTCACAACTCGGTTGTACTATACCTATTAAATATTCATGAGAAAATTCATGGCAGGGTGGCAGTGTAACTAATAGCTGCTAATGCATTAATAAGGGCAGGCAGCACCCTTGGGATGACCTGTGACCTTTCAGACATCTACTTGTAATGGGTCATTATACCTGGCTGATTTAAACATGTCATTACAGAAGATTTGGGCTGTTGTTAAAAATTTGTTAACATATTAATGAAAGATAATGAATTAATTATTAGCCCATTGAAACAACAAAAAGAAAAGGTTATTCTATTCCCATATGATGCCTCAATACTTTTGATATTGTATAAAATATAGTTGCCAGCTTGTGCTTGATAGAAACCAATTTAACAGTTAAGGTTTTTCTACTTGAATGCAAATTTATTTTTAAAACCTTCATTTCTCTGATGTGCTCTGAGGTGAGTTACTAATAGTGAAGGAATTTTTATGTTGCAATGTTTTCTGACAATCAACAGACTCTCACAAAGATACGTGGCACAGGGGTCTCTTCGTGACAAGCTGTGGAGAATATACATTTACAAAAAATCTCTCAGCACAATCAGATAAATTCATTGACAATTATTACACTCAGTCTGTATTCACGTCTGATTGACCATAAAGATCAGTCTCAGTGCTTAATGCAGTTTATGGTGTCTTTATTTTTTCTTAATAAGAAAGGAACAGAAGGTAAGGACTTTGCTGTTTTCAAATTATCAGCAGTTACATAAAAGCTGTTTCCAACATTTTTTCATATAACTTCTGCATATTAAGTGCGCAAATATTTAAACGCCTTTTGTAGGAACTATGCCATAGCCAAACTGCCTTGCAGTGGGAAATTTCTATAAATAAATACAATTAAGTAAAAAAGCCATGAACAATAAAGCATTAATGAATATTAAATAAAGATGACCTATATAACAAGCTGTTTACTTTATGCCTGTTTTGGAAAGTGTCTGTCTCATCCCAGTCTGCAGAATGGGAGGGATACTAAAGAAATTAAGAACATCTTTAATGCTGTCAGACTAACAGGCTCTTTAGTCTGAGAATTTATAATGAAATGTGACACAATCCACATGGAAAGCTTCTAAAATTAGGATAAATATTAAAAACAAGTTTCATTAAAATATTCACAATGTGGGTTTTAAAATAGCAAAACTCTGTCTCTTCAAAAAACTCTCAGAAGGTTTTGCCTTCAGAAATAATGAATAAATGAATGGGGCTGTACAATGACTGGAGTGGAGTGAGAAAAAGTCAGAAAAAATCAAAGCAATTTTATGACTAAGTCTTGTGAGATTAATATCTTCTTTGGAATTATTATGATGCATGGCAGAAGATATCTGGTTGCATCTATTTCTGTTTGCTAAATCCAGCTTTCACAGAGAACTCTTCTTACATTTAAAACTACATAATCAGCAAAGATAATCAAGAAAAGTGAGTGGAAGAAGGAGGAAGAAGTACAATTTAAATTTCACTTAGAGGGAAAGACAAATGAATCTGGATGATTTATAACATATGGAGACATCTCCCCTAAGTTATAAGATTTCTTCTGTCAGAGACAGATTTTGATGTCCCACATGGTGACAGCTAACCTTAGGATCCTAGAGCAGGAGACAAAACAGTGAACAGTTCATGCCCAACACACAAACTGAGCCAAGGATAAGAGCTGACATTTGTGATGCTACACGTCCTGCCTGGAGGGAGCAGACTCTTCTCAGTGTTGGGTAGACATTCAGCCACTGTGAAACCAAGAATGTAAGAAATAAAAGACTGTAATTAGGTCTGGAAAAATGCAGAATAATTATCTGGAAGAAAGAAAGCTTCAGGTCATGAAAACACATTTACAGAGAAGCACCTGGAGACAGGCCCCACTATTTCTTTTTCTTCATTTACTCAGGCTGTAAAATCAGGTTCCCTGAGGTCTCTGTCTCACCAGTCCCATAACTCATGTGTTCCTTTGCCTCTTTGGTGGCCTGAGAGGCAGAGGGCATGGAATGAAACTTGTCTCTCTGCTGCGATTCCCATTCTCAGAAAACATAAGCAGCCTGTAGTCTACAGTTTAGGGGATAAGGAGGTGATTGGGAGGGGGATGGAGGAAACAGATATGAATCTTTGCACACTGCACAGAAGCAAAAGCTTGGACTTCATAGGCCACCAACAAATGGGCTGATATTAGCTGATAGATATATATATGCATGCATGTATGCACACATACACACATATATATATGTCATATTGGCATACAGATATTTCCACCTACACACAGTGATTGTCAGCTAGCTGCCCTCAAGTCCACATCTCAGACAAATAAACTTCTTATTATACCTTGACTGACATCATTCTGTACATGGAAGACCCTGGTATTTGCCACAAGCACCAGATTTGTCTTAATGACTAAACTGATTTTCTGCAATTCTCTGCTCTGTAAGCCTGAAAATAACTTGTTGGCTTTCCAGAACTCCTGAAAAATTCATATAGTGCCTCAGTTCCTCTTTCTTTTTTTTATAAGTTTTCATGTCTCACAACCAAGGCAGAGCTTTTTCATTCTAGAAAAAAACTAATTATCCAAATAGGATGGAAATGGATTTTCTTCCTTAGATTCTGTCACATCTTATCTTGACACTTAGTTCAGAAATATGTCATAACAGCAAAAATAGGACATTGAGGTGAGAATATGTGAACTCTTTCAAAGTCCCTCAGATCTCCAATTATAACTGCATTGTTGACTTGGGTAACTCTGTTAATGTGTGCGCCTCCACTTTCCTCTAGTGTAGCTATAAGTTATAAGCTTATCTGTGTTGTGAAACTGCTGTGTGTGAAGACTTCCAATGCTGGATTTTAAATTGCTTTCAAGAGCCTCATAAAAAAGGTGAAACTTACAGCCAGTGCCAGGAATGATTATTATCATTAATAACAATGAGATGTGCTATGCTGTTAAAACAGTCATTTTTTGTCTGCTTGTTGGATTAAGAAACCTTTCTGTGGTCTTTGTGTAATCAGAGACATGGAAATCTTTTTGGGATCCTTCAGATGAAAGAGATAAAAAATGTGACACGGATCATCACAGTGTTAATCACGGCGTTAACCAAGCATTTATAATTAAGTGGGGTAAAAAATCACTTTGTGTTGCATTCCAAGTTCAGGTTTGCCTCATGTTGCGAGCAGGGCAGAACCAGCTGAGCAGGCAAAGCCAGCAGAGGTATTCTAAGAGCTCTGATTTTCTCTTTATTGATTGCTGTCCCTGATTGAATGTCATCAGTTGCCTGGTGATTTACAACACACTGGTAATAAAACAGAAGGATATGAGTAGAAACCTTTTTATTTTTCTCCCTGTTCAACCCCACAGTTCATTCCTTGGTTAGGGCAACACCATGGTGACAATCAGCATGCAGCAGAATGTAATGAAAGTGAAGAACCGTGGGCAGATTATGCTGACAGAAAGACGCCTTCCTTCGCTGCACTGTAAGTGATAGTCTGTCAAACAAACATGAGCCAGTGCCTTTGAGCTCTGTCTAACAACACAAACAATCCAGTCCTAAAGCCTGAAAAGTTCTGATGTTCAACCGAGGGAAAGTTGCAATGGTATCATAATGAGAGATGATATCTTTCTACAGCTCTGCTGAAGACAAGAGACATATCTATCTATAATGTTATTCAATGTACTGAAAATCCCAATGGCCAGTGTGCAACATTATTGAACAAAAAGTTCACAGTTGTTGTTCTTCTTGCCTGTTCATTTATTTGCTGTAGAGGATGGAAATTTAACAGGTTTCTGGAAAACTCTTAAAGTCTTCCACAGAGGTAAACATTCACAATGCATTTTCTATTAGTTTTATTCATCAAATCAGGACACTTATTAAAGACCTAGCAACAATATATGTGTGCAAAATGTGCATACCTATAATTAAAACCTAAAAGGGCATGCAGGCAGAAAATTTGTTTTTAATTACAGGCGAGTAACCTTCAGAAAGTGCACAAAAGGGACCAAACAGATAATGGTGGTGTGTGTCCAGGACAGAGAGAATTCTGCAAAGGTAAAATGCACTTTGTAACTATGTCATGCAGTCAATAAATCATAAAAGAAAGACAATTAAAAACTCTGTGGTGATACACAGAGTAACACACATTAGTGATCTGAAAATGTGAAACTACAGGAACAAGCAACCTAGTGCCTAGAGTTATTGAACCATTTAGTAATCTGAGATCCTCTTTTAATATATATTGTTAAAGATACTGCTATGATGTCTCCAGTATTGATCATGTTACAATCTGTAAAATTTAAGTGCTAGTACTTTAGGAACTTACCAAATTTCACCCAAAGTATTCTTGTATTTTAATCAGAAATAATAGAATAGAAATACCAAAAAAGAAGGGCTTATTCAAGCATGCAAGTCTTTGTATTAACTATTTTGATTGTTTTCTCTGGTTTATTCTTTCTTTATTTTTTTTTTCATCTATATTAACAAACTGTAAAACCAAATAAATCAAAATTTCTTATCCCCACTGATTTCTCTTCCAACTCTACCTGAAAGTCAAGGCAAAGTTAGGCAAGGTGAAGAAAAAATAATTTTAAAAAAATTGAAAATGTTTTAAAGGCTATGCACGCATAGTCTTGAATTCATCACATTTTGAGCTCTGTCTCAGAGCACTGAGATTTGTTGGTCAAGAAATTGCAGCACTTTTTGAATTTAGCAGTAGGATTCATTGATACTAACTCAAAAAATAGCAACCTTCCAAAATGATATTTCAAAGTGATGAGGTATCCATCCCCAAAAATGTGTATTAAGAAAAGAAAAATCCAGAACAGATTCATAAACTCAACTTATAAAAGATCTTGGAAAAAAATAATTGTGGAGTTCAATGTGCATTAAAAGACTTCTTCACTCATTATATATTCTTGTGATTAAGTCTGAACTTCTTTTACTTGGTAAGAAGAGTGTTTTTATTTGTAGACAGCATAAGATGGATGATGTTCTTAACTACTAACAGCTTTGCTTTCAAGTGTTCTTGTAAATGTTATTATAGGTACATATTGGCAGGTTGCATGTTGCAAACGATTGCAAGAGAGAACTGCCTGCATGCCAGCACAGTTGAACCAAAGCCAGCTGTGAGCTGGATTCTGCCTAGCTGTGGCTAATGTTATAGTGATTAAAGCTATTAAAGCCCTTCTGAAAAGTGAAATTTATTAGCTTAGTCTAATCTTCTTGCTTATCACACTTTTAAAACTTGGTCATACAAGTTAGTTCACTGTAGATAGTGAAAATCCTAAGTCAGGGTAAGCCCTTTGGTGGCTCCTCTATTTGAGATTTAACTTCATTACCTCTGGTAAATGAAACAGGAATTTTTTTTTTTTTTTTTTTTTTTTTTTTTTTTTTTTTTATTTCTTTCTCAGTTCGCCAGTTGACATGATTTCACACCACTTGTTAGAGGATGAACTCTAAAGTTACCTCTATGGTCATGTATTAAATAGTCAAGGGACCACACTGTCACTGGAGACACCTGGCACAGCATAGCTTGTCCCCATAAAGTTAAACTGCTTTGTTTCTAAACTAGTGCTGGCCTATGCAAAATTTGTTCACCAGAGCGGGTCCTTGGCCCATGCCAACACTTCTGCACTGCCTGGTGTTACAGCAAGACACCAGACTACAGATTTGACCCTGTACATGATAAGTCCCTACTGCTTAAGCTTGCCCTGGACTCAGGTTTCCCAGCCAGCAAACACTGCTCTTTAAAAGCATTGCCTTTGTCTAAGTTCAGAACTCCAACATGAAACTCTGCTAAAGCAGACTGACTTTCATGGCAACTGCAGAATGTCTGCTGAAAAGTTCTCTATAAAATTCTGCAGCCATTGTCTGCAGATTTCATTGTTATTGTCACAATGCTTATGTGATTGCAAAGGAAACAGAAGGAAGCTAAGAAATCAGTGTCTCTATCAAAATAATGACCAGTCATTTGGTATTCCAAAGGGACTGTGTTATACATACATGGAAATGAACACCAATCTATTGTGTTGCCAGCTTTTATAGTATTTATATATTGTTGTTCTTGTTTTCCCTAAAAATAATCTCTTTTGCCCATGCTAGATCCCCATCTGCTCTAACCTCCACTAGTGTGCAGTGAAAAATAATCATACATATGGCTCACTGAATGCAAGTTTTCACTGTAATCTTATTTGGTTTGTGAATATTTAATAATTGAAAATGGTAAAGTGAGAAAACTTATAAAAATTATGCTTATAAATGCCAATAGAAACTAATTCAAAATAATTAAATTACCTTTACCAAAGCTTGAGGTTGTCACAAGACAACCTCAATGTTTGGAAATCATTATCAGTTTTAAAAGACATATGACTAACTATAGGTTTGATTGCTAAATCACTGTGTAGGTTTTTCTTTCCAGGAATAGCTGCCCCTTTATCTGTGCAGTCCAAATTCCATAGGATTTGATAAGGAATGTATGAAAACCAAAGTATATCAATTGCCAACCTTATAAACAAAAACTTAAAAAAAAACCCCACATCATAATGCAGAATATTTTTTCATAAAATCTCAATATCCCTAATATATTTTTTCTCAGAAGTATCGTAAACAACCAGCTACACAGACTATTATATTCCTCACAAAGAATCAATTGTTTGAAATCCATCCTTATCTAAAACAAGATAACAATGATATTAACACATTCTTTTCCTCATGAATATTAACATCAAAGAAATGAAAATAAAATGTGTTCTTTAACAAACAATGGAACCTCTGAGATACACAAGTAGTAAGAAAAATAGGGAGAGAGGAAATAAGCTGAAAGCTTTTGTCTGTGAGTGATCAAAACCAAATGTTATTTTCCATAGTAATATGGAAGTCTGCATTAATCAATACCATAATCCAATTATTTTTTCACTCTCATCTCCTGTCTGCTTCAAACATTTTTAATCACTGAACAGCCTCTTTTTAATGATGCAAGTGTGGGAAGTAATAGCTGAATTTTCTTTACCAGACTAATCCAGCTAAGGACAGATAGAAAAAAAAGAAATAGAAAACCAGCAAAAGGGCATTTGAAATTGTATTATTTCACTGTTCCCTCCAGCAGAGACTGAAAGTAGGCTACCCTCTCTCAAACAACCATGACTTTTACTCTCTCACACACTTTACTTTTTCTCATGAAATCTTTCAGCTCCCTTGATTTTGTTGCTGGAATGAGTGAAAATATATAATTGGATGTTGATTTGGGAAATTACCCCTCACAAGGGGTAGCTCACAAGGCACCCACTATTAGCTAAATGTCCTATTATTTGCAGTAACACTGAATTTTTGAATTGCACAATTTATTTGTTCTCTGCACTAAGATTGCAAAGAGAAATGCAACATTTGTGTTTATATTTTGCCTGGGTTTTTTCTGAATGTATTAAAATGTAGACTCTTTTTTCATTTAGATTAATTCTTGCAAGGTCCTACATTGAAATCTGCAATGAAGTTGTAACCCTCAGTCATGTTAGGTCTGCAAACTAAGCAACAGAAGTGTATTGTTCTTATAATGATTTGAAGCTTCCTGCAAAAAGATGTGCCTGTGATTAAATCCTCAAACTTGGATACTTTATGGCCCCTCTTGTTGTAGGGATTAGTCAGGAACTGGAGAGATGCTCAGGCTGTAACTTCACAGTGCTGCAATTTCACTCTACCTGATTACAATTCCTATGTATATTCACCCATGAAAGATAAGAACAACTGATTTTTGGTAAAGATACTTAAGAAGCAGAATGGTACTTGTATGCACGCTTCAGACATTCAACGGAAATAATAGAAACAGTAAAAAGTACCACTTGAAAGCTATTTTGGCCACATACTATTGCTGTACAGCCAGTATATTTTTCAAATGCATAACCACATTACTATATATAAAACTGCATTGCATAGATGTTATTTTGTGGGCTGACATAACAGACAACCTGCAGATAAAGTCTGACAAATTGGCAGAACCTGGATATGTGAGGGAAGACTGACATGCAGAATACTCTTAAGCAAGAACTGGCTAGATTTGAAAATAACCTTGGGAATACAGGACATATTATCATATCAGACAGACCTCATTCTATCCAAGGTAGCAACTGAATCATAGGGTTTTCTTTTCTTTTTTTTTTTCCTTTTTTTTTTTTTTTTTTTTTTTTTTTTAAAGATAATAAACAAATATAACTAAGGAATACTTGGAGTAACATGGAAATCAGGATGGTTTGGGTATACATAAGCCTGTGTTTGCAGGCTCTATAACCTTTAGGACAGCTGATACAGCATGAGAAACACTGAGAATGGGGAAACTGAGCCACTGGTGGACGTGGCTCTTTGGAAAGATTTTAGAGAATATGACATAAAAATGCCTTGAAAACAGTTTCAGATTATGTATTTCCACTCTCCAAATGTCTCTGACAGGCAAGGAGAAAGCAAATTATTCCAGTGACTTGGATATTCTCATGTAAATACCTACTGTAGTCAATAAGATTTGACATTTAGCAGACCCAGACATTGAAGATAAGAAGCACTGCCTGACATTCTTGTACCCAAACAGCGAGTTAGAATAAATACCTTCTGTGACAGTGTGTATGACAGACCAGCAGAACAACATTTATAACATGGGGACTAAGCTTTCAGAGGCCACTCACAAAACCTTTACCCCTTTCTTTCTAGTTTTCCGCATGAATCACTAGGTTCACATCTGTGTTCCTCACAGTCTTTGGAGAAACAGTCTCAAGCTCCTTGAGTTATGATTATCTTTTTTTTTTTTACACCAACCATTCCATAACATATTTATAGAAAGTCACCTCTAGCTGTAAGTAATGCGAAAAGCACTTGTTTATGTGAAAGTCCTTTACAGATCAAGAGACAAGGGTTTCCTCAAAATGTTAATTACTGATTTTGTTCCACCAGTAAGCACTGCATGAAAAAAAATTTATAGCAATGTCCCATAAGGATTTGCTCTTTTATAAGCATCTTCATGAAAGCAGCAGAAGTTCTTATTCTCATTGGTACCAATAGCAACTTTTTTAGCTGCTAGGAAGAAATTATTATAAGGACCATTAAAAGCCTGCTTTGTCACATTGTTTCCTTACAAGAATTAGGGCACTTCCTTACAGGAAAGAGATTGTAATGAACATGTGATTATTTGCCATAAAGTTTAGAAACTTTTCTCTGTGCTCCCAACATGAAGGTATTAAAAAATGTAAATAGAAACACACACTACTTGCCCTTTCAATGGCAGAATGAAGTTCCTACAGTGGTTCTCTCCCATATTTTAATACTCTACATTGCATATCTAACACTATCCTAAAATTAATTGCTCATAACTGAAAGCAAAGTTTCATTGATTTTTCCTATGCTCGCTGAAATTGGAGACAAGGCTTCTGTTTACTGCAGTGAGGCTGGGCATTGACAGGATACAACTCTGTGCAGAGGGTTCCTTTCAATTTAATGCCATTATTTAGCAGATCTGCCAGCATGGGAACAAGTATTTATAATTGTTTGATTTCTTGTTTCCTTTCTTCACGCATCATGTCCTCAGCTAACTTTTAATTTTTTTCAAAGGCTCCAACCAGGTAGACATGTCATTAACCTCTAATATGGAACTTTGTCAGAAACACTTTTAAAAGGAAAGATATCTTTGTCATTTCATTAGAAAATTTACATTAAAGTTCAGAAACAGTTTTATCTGAAACCTCTTTTAATCATCAAGCTTTCACTGTCTCCCTTAATAACCTCTGATTTCTGGGTTGAGGTTAAAATAATTTCCTTTGCAGGAAATCTTGATACCTGAAGTCCTTGTCACAACATTAATTTAGATACTGAACCCATGCTGCATTTATAGAAGAAGAATTTTCTTTTCAAAAAAGTGTATGTGTTTTGTTCTTTTCTAGAAGGATAGTCAGAATACATTTACATATTTATGATTAAATACATGACTTTGCTCCTTATACTTTAAAGGCTTTAAATAACTTTTCCTTCTTGGTTTTATTTATTTGTTCATTTATTTATTTATTTCAACTCCTCTTGATTGGTATCTAAATCTCCCAGGGCAATAAGGTCATTCAAATAATGAAACATCTCTGTCTTTTTATTTCCAAGATCCTACCCTACCCTTAATGGCACACTTCTTCCCTAGAAGGATTTCTTTGGGGGATATATCTCTATTCAAAGTGTCTTAGGACTTCTTCAGTCAGAAGGATTAGGAAACCTTCTGTAAAATGAACTTTTAGAAGCTAAAGGATAGAGACACCTTTCTCCCAGGACAGTGCAAGAGCTGCTCAGGTCCCTGGTGTTGAGCAAGCCATTCTGAGTGCATCCTGGGGCAAGGATGTGCCTGACCTGCACATCTGACAAGGAATTTGTATTGAGTGATTGTTTTCCCCATAAGGATATTTTTTCTATTATTTTTAAGACTACAAGATTAATATACAAAAAGTACTTGAAAGTTTTTTTTTAATTATGTACATAAAGATCTTTACAGTGTAAATATTGACAAACCATTAAATGTAAAGACAGATAATCATCACTTAAACATTCAAAACAGAAGACACATTTTTGTCTTCAAACACTGCCCTTGTTAACTTTTGCAATTGTAATTGTAATTATTAACCCAGATGTGATAAAGAGCAATCTAAATATCGCAGAGAAGACCTCACAAATCAACAAAAAAAAATTAAATATGGAACAATAAACATAAAACTGTAAAGGTCACTTTTCTTTTTGCTTTTCTTGGCATTCCCACTAATAAATCTCTTACCTGGAATTGAGAAGTATGTTTAAAGGAAAAACAAACACATTCTATGAAATGTAGATAAAGGCCACTATTAGCGTGTCTGTCTGTGTGTGCATTAAATGAAGAACAACAGAAGGTTAGAGATTATCCTCAAACCAGATTAGGGCATTTTGTTTGCAGCAAATTAAATGAAACTAATAAATATGTAAATCAGACTATTATTATGTAAATTGCACTTTCAATATTCTGTTTGGTGAAGAACCATTTCAATACTTTCAGTTAAAAATTACAGTTGTCTAAGTATCTTGAATTTTAAGAAATAATTTATTGACAGATGGTGAAATGTTGGGAAAACATTATTTCTCTATCACATTGCATCCTACAACCACCTTACTAACAGATCCAATAACAGCGTAAATTATATTATGTGAAATTAGTGAAAGAACTGTACAAAAGAGTTTTATTTTCTTCAGCTTCATTCATTATGGAAAATGTTCTATGAAATGGATCTGTGCAAACAGGCAAACTTTGCCATTTTCTTTCTAGGAAATCTCACTCAGCCTAATCTTTCTCTCATTCACATACATGGAGATAAACACACATTGTCTCTTTTTCACATGAGTAGAGGAAATGTTCTAACAAATTCTCTTTATTTTATTGATACCCAGTTTATTTAATCATCTTATATCTTCAAACATTTTCAAAACAAAATTAGCAAGTGTTCATAACACTGTTGAGAGGATTTCAACATTGTCATTGAATTTTTCATACAGCCATTTTTTGGCATTGCTGACTTGTGCTGGGGTAATGAAGGACAATCCTCATTCATGGCAAGAAAAGCTGTAAACAACATTAGTGTAAAGTTGCAATATCACTATTATTTAATGTAAGAACTAAACAGTCGCCCTTTGGATGTGACAGCCCGTCCACATTAAACTGTTACACAGGTGAAACTTGCATTTCTGCAAATGATGAAACTTGCGTTTCTGCTTTTCAGTGATGTTTTAGGCAAATCCTATTAACAAATTTCATGTTGCTAATCACTTTGGGAGATCAACAGATCAATGCTTTCTGGCCTTTTGATGACAGTTACCATGTTAATTAGTAAAATCAGCGGAAACACAAAGGGAATGTTGTTGGTTCATACCCGAAAGCAATGCTTGGAAGAATCCTGACTGTAAATAAAATACTACGTGCACAAATCCTCTGGTTCTACAGGAACAAACCAAAGTTTGCATCACTTCAAAATTCTCTACTTTTAACTCTTGTCTAGAAATTATAAAAAGTGCTCACCTTTCTCCTGTTTCATGATGGATAGTCTGGACAGAAATCAAGCAACATCAAGATGTGATAGTCTTAAAATGGGAAACAGAATGTTTCTCAGTTTCTAGGGTCTTTTCTATGGGAAAGTGTCCTGATGAGAAAATTAAAAAAAAAAAAAAAAAAAAAAAAAAAAAAAAAAGTTAAGAAAATATTGCATATTACACACTGAATATTTGAAATCTCTGCAGAATGTGCTTCCTTGCTTAACACAATGTCACCTTACTCACAGTTGATGGACTCACACTGAAGAAGTGGATGGTGCAGTTGATGGCAGCTGGCAACAAGTCTTGTTGGAGAAAAAAAAAATGAGAAAGTCTGCAGCAATAAAAAGCCATTCATACATCTTTTTCTCTGACCTGATAAACACTACATGGAATTCACCTGGAATCGTGTGTAGAAATCACAAAAGTTCAGCTCGAAGTCTGAACCTTCTCCTGCCTGCTCTTGCATCTCTTTTCTCTGAGAGAAAGAACAGATCCTTCTAACAACAGATCCTTCTAACAGAAACTATACCATATTATTTCTTTTTCATTTAGTTAATATTCAAAATAATGCACAAACTACTTAACCTTAAATAAGATGTGCAGCAGGAAATTTGGAAAAGGTTCTGAATTATTTCATTCACCTTTTCCGTATCGGGACATGAAAAATAACTTATTCTCCACCACAGAGGGGGATATATGAACTATGTCAGTAGATAACTGGGTTTAAAAATGCTCTCAGCAGTGGGACTGGAATGTCATATGTAGTTTTTGTTGCCCAGATTATTGAAGTTTCATTTGCAAGGAAAACCAACGACATTTCAGTGAGGAAGACAGTTAACAGTGTGATTTTACTGTGGTAAAGTCCTACTCATCAAACTGCCTGCAGGGTATTTATTGTAGAATTTGAGATCACCAAGGACATTATGAGCTTTGGATGATGGACAAATGTGGTTATTGAAAGTGGATAGCATTTGCATAATTAAGCAACAAAAGCAAAAAGATAATAAGCAAAAGGGCTTTGAAATTTTAAATTGATAAATCACTCTCTTAATTACCTAGTCTGAATAGTAAAAGTATTGATTGTTCACCATGCTCCTCTGAGATGTAAGATAGAGATTTTATTAGCAAGTGGATGAAGACTGGTATCAGTAGGTTTGAAAGAAAATCAGACATTGCTTTTCCAGAAGCAAATTGCCCTGAGTAAAAGAAGCTTGCCCATGTGTTACTTTACGTAAAGGTTCTGACACTTTCTAGAAAGGAGAATGAACATTAAAATCTAGAGATACACTGTTGTCTCTAATGCTCTTAACTAGCAGATGAGGCCCCAGAGTCGTTTGAGTTTTCAGGGAGAAACTCAGGATGGATCAATGCAATCAGAGAGGTAAGTGTGTAATCAGTATATGATTGAAATTATTGTGGGAAAGATAATCAGCAATTTCTGTCTCTCAGGAAAACTGTTGACCTGCACAGCAGGCATTGGATTTTACTCAAGAAGCAGAAAGGCAAACAGTAAAGACTACTTAGAGATAGAATAGGGGGATAATCACAAACCAATTAATCTAAAAGAAGTGTAACTCTGGAAGAGCAAATTATGGACTATAAAATAAGAGTTTAAAAGTCAACCTGAATTCTAATGTAAAATATAAAAATATATAAATGGAAATTATGGAAAAAATGTTCCAGTCTTTCATTTCTATGTAGAAATGGAAGGCAGTAAGACTGAGCAAATGTATGTGATATATAAATAATGAGGAAACCAATAGATAATGTCAGACTTTAAGTATTCAGTCAAAATTTCTCATTTAAGTTTAAATCACCTAAAGCAGGTACGGATTATTTCAGTTCTCCACATACACTTACTCCATACCTTCCCAGGTAACCATAAGTAAGATTTTTAAAGGTTCCTTCAGACACTAGACAGCATTGCCTGGCAATGAAATGTAAATCTCTGTTACCTACTTTAATTCTGGAAATGAAAAAGTTTTCCATATGATTTGGGAAACTACTTTCATTCTTCCATTTTCTTTGGTCTCTATCTGACTACGCTGAGGTATTATAAAAGAAAGAATGTATTAATAGAGGTATTCTGTTTTAGAGTTATCACAAGCAGTGAAAAAACTGGATAGCTGGATGGAACACTAGCGGTGACAAACAGAAGTAATTTCCCCTGATTCATAAATGACGCATTGCAGACTAAGAAATACCTAGAAGTAAACACCCAGGAAAGACACGTTTTCTCATTTCATTGCAATTTTTCCTATTATAATGGGAAAAAATCAGAAAGAAGACCAGGACTGGTAGCATAGGTAATCTCTTCTGTATTAAGGAAAGAAAATTATTCTTAAGAAACAGAGCTGTTCCTGTGCTAACTCAGACATGTCATAGGACTTCTCACTGTTGAGAGTCTCATCTACAGATACCCTTGAAATATCACAGATGGTAGAGATAATTGCCCTTTTCCTTGGTTTGTTTGTTTTTTTGTTTGGTTTTTTTTTTTTAAATAATACCTATACTAGGATGACTACCTGAAATTTTGTACCACATGCATGCTCAACCTCACTACCCTGTGAAGATAATTTACTGTGCAGCAGACTCAAGATTCACAGAGAGAGCAAGGAAATGCTAGTGAGAGTTCCTGCAGAGGATAGTGTTTAGATTACTCTGTGGGCTGTTTTTGCATCCTTACCTACACACTTACCCCCCTATCCAGATCTTTCCCTCTTTATCACTTGCAAACCTTCTGCAAAATGCAACAAGGAGGGAAATTGAACTAATTTTAAATAGTATGTCTTTCTATAGACAAACTAATTTATTAACTAAATGTAGTATTACAGCAGCTGTCTGCATTCCATTTCAAAAACCCTGCCATTAACATTTCATCAAGAAATTACATCTGCTAACACCAACCATTTATTATCACTAGTGTGAAACAACTTCTATTGAAATAGTATAAACCTAAAATTATGCATAGCTATGTGGGATGAGTTCTGTCTCTAATATCTACACTGCAGGATACTGAGATATACAGGGTGGCTATGAATAAATTCAGGGTTACAGTAAGAAACAAGAAAGAAGGCACTAAATTGGAAATAATATGCCTGAGTTTGGGCTACTGTTGTCACTCAAAAAAAGATTGAACTGCAATGAAAAATAAATCCCTGTAAAGCTGCTGTTTCTGCCACCCAGGTAAGGTAAAAAGAGAACTTTTCAAAAGGACTGCCACTGTGACATATAATCATCAGCTACAGCTCTGCCTAAATATAAAACAATGGAAGGTCAGGAAGAAATTTTAAGAAACATTTCAGGTGTTGGACTTTGCAACTTATTAAGTGCCTTAAAATCAATATGAGACTTCACGGTGCCTGTGATAAGACTACAGGACATATGAGTAGAATATGAAAAAAATCAACTTCATCTGCCAGAAAAATGTGTACCATATTTACTGAAAAACATTGCAAATGCTACTACACCATAGCTAACAGAGATGCAAACCATATAAATTAAGATATGTAGCATGCAAACTTGTATATAATAGAGGTCATTATATAGGATAAAAGACTGCAATATAAGATCAAAAGGAAGTGTAAAATAGATTTGGCTGTCATTTGCCTACCCAAGGAAATGATAGCACGCTGATGAGAAATCAGTCCTAGGGGTAGAATCTACATAAAATCTACAAAAACTCTTTGGGATGTGTGAGAACTTAAACTGTATTAATGGATACATTTACTCCAGCTGGGAGCAAATCAGTCAAACCAGACTATAAGTGTACCAGCAAATCCTGCTGTGAATTGAGTTATGGAAAATTCTAGTATCGAGTACTGCCAAAAAAGACAATAATAGCTAAATGTTGTTATATGTTTTTAAAAATGTGCAAATGACTAAAATCAATGTTTTTTTTTTTTTTTTTTTTTTTTTCTTAAAGTATGCAGTCTCTGATATGAAGTGGTAATATTGAAAAAAAAAAAAAAAAAAAAAAAAAAAAGCCCAATTTCACCATGACAGCACGTCTTTCAGCAGGAACACAAATACACTAGATGCTCCTACATCCTTTCATCAGCCATGCTTCCTTTACTGATGATTTCAGTTTCAGAATTGCAGTTTTCGTGATAGAGTACAAATTGGAATACGTAGCATGCATATTTATATACACAGATATATTTAGATATATATATGTATACATACATGTAAATATGTGTGTATATATATGTGTGTATATATATATATATATATATAAAATGTATAAACTCATGGCTGATGTCCTTGGATAACAGGCAACACATCATAGAGCCACACAATTATTTTTATCATTCAGGGTGGGATGCATGCAATTAAAATTGGTAGAGCCATAGAATAGTATGGGTTGGAGGGACATTTAAAGGTTATCTAGTCCAACTCATAGGTCTAATTGTCTAGATTTCCTCTAAACTCCTTCTAGGAGTAATTCTAAAACAGTGTTTCACCTCACCATTAAGTCTGATAATTGTTTCAGTGTCAGAAGTGCACCCATGCCTTTCTCTGCAATGACTGTGAGACGAGTTAAGTAATTCAGGCACACACCTGAAGCCAGGTGAAGTTAATCCCATCCACTCTGGTGTCCACATTGATACCTGCAATGGATAGTGTTGAGATAACCAGCCTGGCTTTTAAAAGCTGTGTTTTCAGCATTGCAGTACAATGTGGGAGAAAGGATGTCATCAAAACAAGAAGAAAAAAGCTCGAGTGCTGTAAGTTGCTACTGACACACAATTGAGAAAAACAGCAGCTCCTTGGCAGTAGCTAGGAAGAGTGCCTACAGGGCTAGAATTTCAGTGAGAGGAGGGCAGAAAGAACGATGTGCAAATCCCCTCACCACCAAACACCTTCCTACTGCTCTGAGTACAGCAGAAGCAGTACATTAACATAGTTCTGCCCAGACTAATATACTCTGCTTCCTATCGTGAGTCACAGCAGTTTTAACTTGTATAAAGGGGCTACCATGGTAGGCAGAGATTTAATCTTTTCACACGGAGCATTCCCAGTAATAAGCAACCCTGGATCATTTTGACAAATGTGTTTCAGATAAGGCTGTAAGTCACTCTGAGGGAACAAAAGTAGCCCATTTAAGCCTCAGGGCTGCTGAGTACACGTGCTGAGTACCTTTCAGAGCCTTCCTGCACAAAATTCTCTTATTGCCTGCATCCAGACAGACCTGTTGTTATTATTTTGCATTTGATAAGATTTCTATTACCAGGTAAACTGTGCTTCACTATCTGTAGTAGTCTCAAATTACTCATAAGCAATGCTCTAAGTAGTAGGTCATATTGCCTAAAATTTCAGGACACCCCAGATTTCAAAAGCTGTTACTTCATCTTTTAAAGTCATGATTTTGAAGTATTTTGTTGATATTAATGATTTAAGCCTCACAATACCTTTGCGAGCATTATCTGCTGTCAAGCAGCTATAGAGCTGTGATGGAGAGCAGCTCAGTGTTCCAGGCATTAGATACCCCAGCTGAAAATACAAGTGCATTTGTGAAGAAAGCCAAAGAGTACGCTAATTGATCCAGAAACCAGAATAATTGTTTTCTATTCACATTTAAACTGGGTGCCTTTATACATGTTTCTTTCCTGAAAATAAATGAGCCATATTTGTAAAGAAGGTCCTTTCCTCAAAAGGTATTTCTCAGTTTAGAGGAAAAGATGAAAATGAAACAAGGAACCAACTAGAGAAAGATCTATACCTCATCTTCTTTTTTTTTATTTTTTCTTTTTTTTTTTTTTTTTTTTTTTTTTTGATAAGGAAGAGGGTCAGAGATACACAGCAGCAACTGACATAGATTGAAAAAAAATATCTCAAATCCCCAGCTTTCTGTGCCTCTTTCTGCTTCCAGTTATCATGGGTATGAATTTTAAAGCAGTTTATGGTATAGATGGCTTGCATAATTAAATCAGGCATCCATGTATGGAAAAAAGTGTACATGTGTGAGGAAACACTCATACATCAGCCACACAAAGAACCATCCCTGCTCAGCATGTTCTGCACATGCACACTTGTGTGCAGTATTTATACCTGGTTTACTTACTAGAAAGGATGAAATAGATTAAAACAAGGACTATCCCTCCATTAGAAAAATCTGTGTAAAAACCATCAACTACAAATTGAGCTGTTGTCCTCATTGTTGATACAGTACAAAAAGCTATATAGCCCAAAAAGTTGTATTCTGCTTGCAATCAAAGAAAATAAAGAGGACTATGCTTTACCCCTTGGGAAGTCACAGGGAATACTTCACAGAAAACAGACAAGGTGAGGATATAGATATCTTTTAAATTACCAGCATGATTATCATCATACAGCATTATTTTTCCATCCCTTCAGTCCTAATAAGATAATCAAGGAGATACCACACATTATCTACTTTCTCAGACAAGTTGTTAAAATAGTGGAACAAGGCTCTGCAGCTGAATCACAAGTTACAAGTTACTGAATGTACTTTTGCATCTGTCACTTTTACATTCTTTTTAACCAAGATAGCTGGATCATGCCTTGCAAACTTTCTTTTTGAAACATTTGAACAGCAAAAAATGACAGTTCTACTCCTCAAAGTTTAATTTGGTTTAGGAGACATAATTATCAAGGAAAGCAAGATAGGTTTGAGTACAGGAGGGCACAGTATTTCCTCATCAATTACAGTATACATTGCTATTCTTCATTAATTGTAAGAAAGTAGGGGGTTTATTTCACAAGTAGACTGCAGAATTTTTAAGACATTATTAACTCTCCTGTTCACTTAACTGAAACCTCCTTGAAACCACCAGCCACACAGCCAAAAATCTGTGCCTGCAATAGAGTGTAATAACAAATGACAGTGATCATATTGTTATTCAGTATCAACAGCAAATAATTAAACAGTGAATGAACCTGACAGAAGACCTTTAAGATGTTGCCAAACTCTATATGGATAAACTGAATGTTTGTAACACATCTAATGATTTCATCAGTCTTAATTGTAACTGTGACTGGGTGAAAGATTCACATGCTCTAAAAGTAATGAAAAATGTGTCAAATGACTGAATAGAAGCAATTAACTTCTGCCCAAATATTTATTGTTTTGCAAATAATCAGAAGCTGGGGGAAACGATGGTAGTTGCAAGAGAAAGTCTATTATCTTTGCAGAAGAAATTTCCCTATGCAACAACTTTGAGTAGTAAACTATGACAATACTTCATATTGACACTTTCAGTCCCTCCATTGTAGGAATATTTAGAAATACTTTGCATTTTAAATATGGAAAATAGTTCCTCAATATTAAAAAGCTCACATACGCTGTTATTATGACATGTGAACAATATATTCATTGTTTAAGGCCAGGCTGGATCAGTTTTTGAGCAAACTGGTCTAGTGGAAGGTGACTCTGCCCATGTTAGGGGTGGACTAGATAGCCTTTAAACATTCCTGCTAACCCAAATCATTATATAATTCTATGATTCTATTATTTGTACTCTTAATTCATCTATATAAAATAGCATTATTCCCTGTGGCTTAAAAGGAAGCAACACAGAGTTGAATAATGAAGCTGTTGAATCAAAGACAATTTAACAAGAAAATACGTAGCTTGAAAAACAGCATGAACAGATCTGTATTTATGAAGATTCCTGCATTCTTATTCAGGAAGGCCGAGTAAACAGGAACAGAAGGGGTTTTAAATGATGCACAATAAATCCACCAAGGAACCTACACACACACACAAATGTGAAAGCATTCAGATACATTAAGATCTGTTGTGGAATCATGATTACAGAAGGTTTGTACCAGGTTCAATTACTGGGCCTCAGTGACTCTGTTAGTCATGTTTACTAAATCTAATGTTAACATTTAAGACAGGATACCTGAACAGAAGAAAACATTAAGCACTGTTTCATTGTGTGTGCTAAAATAGGAATTGAAATTCATTACAGGGTAGAGAACAAAATACAAATTGTCCATGGAAGAAAAATACTTCAGGAATGAAAAGGAGTTTTTATTAGTAGACTGTTGGAAAACTGAATGTCTCTGATTCAAAATGGAGTTGAGAAATCCTGGCCAGAGGAGCAAGATGAACATGGATGATTTTAGTCTTCATGAACACATGAGATCTTTATGAAAACCTCCCAGAAATATTTGGAGCGACTCTTTACAATGAATAAAACAGTGGATAAACTGTGAATAAAACAGTTCCAATGTAAACAAAATATCATACATTTTACTGTGAGGTTCATGACTTCAAAAATCAGCAAAAGAACTGGCCTTATTTTAATATTTAATGTTTTAAGAAAGATGGACATTTTTGAACAATTCTTTTTTAAGTCCTTACCACATTAAAATTTTCATCTTCTACACAGATTTCATAAATAGATCCTATAAGAAGCTATAGTTTGGACTCAATGATCTCAGAGGTCTTTTCCAAATTTTTCCTAGTTTTTCCCTGAATGGTACTTTTTTGAATAGAAAAGAATGATGTCATGCAGTGGCTTTCAAAGTTTTAGTCAGACAAGAATCTTTCAAGTTTGTAAGATCAAATCAATCAGGCAATTTTCCTCAAATCTTTGATCAAAAAAACCCTGTATTCTTGCCCAATGTTTTGAGTTGAAATAATATTGAAAGTATTATGGCTATTAAATGCATGGATCACGTGGATACCAAGATTATTCTGGCTGCTATGAGGTTCATGGATTTTTATTTTTTTTTATTTTTTAATTTTTTTTTTTTAATTAGGAATAGTGAAGAAAGGAATTGGATATCCCCAATCCAGTGAAAGCCACTGTTGCCCTGCAGCCCACAGAGGTCCAAGAGGGAGTAGATACCCACCTGCAGCCCATGGAGGACCCCACACCAAGCAGGTGGGTACATCTTGAAAATAATCTGTAATCCCTTAGAAAGCCCATGCTGGAACAGACTCCTGGCAGGAACTGTGTTCTGTGTAGAGAAACCCATGCCAGAGCAAGATTTCTAACAGAACCTGTGTCTTTGTGGGAAACCCATGCTGGAAAAGTCCATTCCTAAAACAAATGCATGCCACAGAGAGGATACATCCTGGAACAGTTTGTTAAGAGCTCCAGCCCATAGGAAGGACACAAATGTTGAAGTTCATAAAGGATCCCATATTGGAACAAGGGAAGGGAATGAGAAGAAGAATGGAGCAGAGACAAAGTGTCATGGACTTACAGCTGTTCCCTAGCCCCTTGAGGTTCTTGGAGAAGGCAGAAAAATTGGCAGTGTAGAGGAGGACAGGAAGAAGAGAAGGATTGGGGGAAGCCATTTTAAGATTTATTCTAATTTCTCATTTTCTTACTCAGATTTGATTGGTAATAAATCAAGTTTATTTCCATGTCTGTTTTGCCTGTGATAGTAGTTGCTGGATGGCCTCCTAGTCATTATCTCAGCCCATGAAGTTTTTTAAATTTGTTTTCTTCTGTCCTGTTGAGGAGGGAATTGTATGGAGTGGCTTGGTGGGTACCTGGCAGCCAGAGAAGTTCAACCCACTGCAGCAAGAAATAAAGGCGATGAAGCCAGACTCTTCTCAGTGGCATCCAGGGCAAGAACAAGAGCCAACGGGCACAAAGTGAAATAAAGGAAATTCTTTTAAAACATAAAAAAAAAGCCCAACTATTGTGCGGGTGGCTGAACACTGAAACAGATTGCACAGAAAGGTTGTGGAGCCAACATCCTTGGAGATATTCAAAACCCAACTTGACATGACCCAAAGCAACTTGCTTCAGTTAACCCCATTTTTGTAGAAGGGGATTGAATTAGATGGTCTCTAGAGGTTCCTTTCAGCCTCTACTATTCTGTGATTCTGAGAAATGTTGAGCTTTCTGAGGTCGAGTTTAAGTAGGACTAGTGTTGCACAGGAATCGCATTGGCTCCCTGCAGAAAGGCAAATTTCACTCGTTTGTGTTCAGCCCACAGTTTGAGAGTATCATTTAAAGATCTTTGAACACAGCTTAGGGGTAAAAAAGTTAGAAAAAAGAAGAGACAGATTTTCTGTAACTAAGAATGGTGCATTGTAGATATCTATATGGCATGCATATATACTTCACTAAAATGTAGAAAACACAGTTAAAATTTTGCAGAAAAGTGTCTTATGCTGCTAATATTCAGCAGTTCTTATGAAGTTCATGTCTCAGCCTGATTAATTTATCTTAGAAAAGGAACATTTTCCTAGACCTGAGAAATTTGTTTGAAAGAATGAAATATTTCTCCAGGCAAATATGATGATAATTAAACTCTGGCTTGTGTATTCAAAGTCAAGAATGCCTTAAAATAACGAAAGCATAAAGTAAAGACCAACATGGAGAACAAATTGCAAAACAACAATAAGACTGTGGAATAAATGCCCACACACAGCAGATCTCTCTAGCGTATTCTTAAATGTCTGATCACAATGAATTATGAATATTTCCTGGTTCTGTTCTTTTCCCTGTGGAAGACTGATCCCTGACCTGCCTTGCACATGTTGGATGCACTTGCCCAAGGACAATCTAATCAGAGAAAATACGGAGGCAGCATGTGTTAAATCCCAACCCTAATCAAGGCTAAAGGCGAAAGGCCACGATTTCTACCATATTTGAAAAATTTAAAGCACTTATCAGGCCTCTGCAGGAGAGGACCCTGATGGCTCTGCATTTTAAAGAGGAGAGTCATGTGTTTTTCAGCTCCCTTGGTTCAGGCTGTGATCATTTTAAAATGTGAAAGTAAAGGGCTACAAGCAAACACAAGAGTGCATATTAGAAGGAAATCACATTAAGCAAACTGCTCAAGATATACTCTGGGGTAAAGACTTGTAGCCTGTATTGATTTAATGCACGAAATAGCATAACAGATACAGGCATTGAAGATCACTGTGATGAGTTAGCTGTGTAAAGCAGATAGACAGATACCCAGAAAATTAAACAGATGCTGAGAAGACTTTCACCCCTAGCCATAATGCCCAAAACTTTCCCATGTGTGTCCTGTGAGACTCCCTGTTTCCCATTTTAAAAAGCAGTTATGATGACTTCTGTTTACAAAACCTTAAGAAAGTTGAAAGGACAGCTTTAAAACATCTTTTTCCTCTTTAGATTCTTTCCTGGTGTGGGTCCATAGTAATTTTTCAGGGTACCAGAAAAGTCACCTGAAGCCACAAAGCTCTTTCAGAATTTTTCTATGACTGTCAATACCAGTGGAGGGATAGCTAAAAGCTTCATCAGCAAGAGGCTGTTTCTTGCAGTTCCTCCAAAATTTTCACAACCTCTCTGCAGTCTGTGCTCCTTCTGCAGCGTTTGAGAGAACAAGTGAGTGGTAACTTCTGGTAGTGACTTTAGCAGAGGGTACATTCTCTCCCAAGTGTGTGAATCTGCTTTAATATCAGGGCAGGTAGTAAGCTTGTTGATTTGGGGAGTGGGTTTTGATATCAAAATTAGTACAGTCAAACAGGGTTTAATGGACAGTGATGTGTGGAATGCATATATTCATTCCTTTGTTAAAATATTCTCAACAACAACAAAATCCCGACTATTTACAGGCAAAAAGATGCCTCTTGTCAGTAATTTAAATAGTCCATGCAATTTTCAGGTTCTCTGGCATCAGGGCCATGTTGTAATTGGAACAGAGATCCAACTAGATCAGAATAAGAAAATGTTTTTTCCTTCAATGAACTGAATATATAAATGCTGTCATGGCCCACTATACATTTGGATGACACTACATGTGAAAGGGTGAGGAAGGACTGGAAGCAGAGCTCCATACAGACGCTCCCAAGGAAGATTTGGATATGATGCACAGGCTAAAACATGAGCTATTTATATGAAAAAATTGTCTGCCTTCTTATGTCTTATTAAAATATACATGTGGGGGATAAATGCAGGCCATTTTCCTAGTGGTATAGAATCAAATATACCCCATCTTTATAATCACTGGCATACTCTTGACAACATTACAAATTCTAGCCATTCAAATTATTCCAGTATCTGAAGTCTTCTAAGGTGTTGAAGTACTGCAAAAATAACACAAGTAGTGTTAATTAGTTAGTGTACTGGATTTAGATGACAGGGAGCAAAGCAGGTTAACCTCTTTTTGTTTTTTTAATTTTATCTTAATACAACGATACTTCAGCTTTGAACTTGAAGTTATAAGCTATTTTAAAACAGGTTTGTATTTTCACCAAGTAAATTAACACTGCATGGCAACAAATCCAAGGTTCCCTAATCCTTAAGGAGAGCAAACAGCCAGCACACACAGAGCTCAGTGACATGGACACTGACCCAGCAGTCAGAGGGGCAGCACACCAGTCCTGCTCTAAATGCTTGACTGTAGTAGGAACACAGTTGCTTCCTTTGGAAAGGGGACCAGAGCTAACAGTGCTCTCTCCTGAGTACTCTGAACACCATGCTCAAGAAAAAGTTATCACTCACTGTATTTTGAGGAGTTCCCAGCATAGTGGGAAACAATGAAAATCTGGGCAGAAATTGCATAAGGCAATGAGGAACCATTCAGCTGTACCATGGAGGAGGAGGCCATTCTGGGCATGCACAAGTCTGTCTGTCCCATACTAAACTAAATCTCAGAATGAAACACGTAAATGAACAATTCATACCGTGCAACCAAGAGCCTCAAACTCCTGCTCACAATATCCAAAAGGCATCTCAGTACTTTTCCAGATTTTCAAATGCTTTTTTTTTAAAAAAAAACGCAACATGACTCCTCATAGGGTTATTATCTGTGAGAAATACAGTTTCACATCTAAACATTCCTCCTCCATTATGACTACACTGTATGTTGTAATAGATAATGTGAAATAAATACTGTTAAATAATTTCCTTTATAAACTATTAAAATTGTATATTTCAACATCTTCAGAAATCTCTTCTTCCCCTTATTCCCCCTGCTTTCAAAGCACATACTGAAAAGAATCAAAATCAGTTTTATGAAGTGTTTTGATCTTGACAGAATTACAAGGAATTTCTGTGGAAAAGAGCCTGACTCAATTTTTGTCTAAACTCCTCTGGTTACCATGTTGAACTTACATCATCAGTCATAAATTATAAATTCTTCCTGATTAATCTTTTGAAAAATTATAGTAGATTTAATCTGCAGATTAATATAGATTCCTGCTACCAAGAGACCCATGCCAACTGTTTCATAAACACAGTTTCTGAATCTCTACAAGCCATTTAAATTAATATAATGATAAAAGGTAAAATATAATTTTAATGAAGCAATTAAATTACCATAATCCTATCAAGGACAAAGCTGATGAGATGCAAAACTGTCCTACACCAGAAAGTACACGCAAACAGACACTTATTGGTAGGCCTGGTTCAAATGCTAGATGATTTTAGGATTTTATTGGTGTCATTAAGGCAGCACAATCTTATGCCTATTGTTCCCTAAATTTACTTAAATTACTGTTCAGAGAAGAGCTGAACTTCTTGAAATTTGATGTGGGAATAAGGAAGATGAAAGAATGGTTGATAACTCCTCTAGAAAGACAAACAGGACACTTAGAAAGCACCTCTTTGCAAGTTCATCTCATTTTTAATTTGTGCAAGGAAACAAACCATATGTCAAAAACACAACTATGAACTTCTCTGAAATATTATAAACCTCAGTATAAAAGCCATAAGAATTTCACTTTCTTAGACTGAACCAGCACCCTTTCATTAAACATCATACTGGTTCCAAAACACAGTGTCTGCCTCTGGCTTCTGACTCACATGACAGAATTCTGCTGAAAACCCAAGGCAGGAAGAATTCAACATTAATCATGTAATAGCTTTTAAATAAACTCCAAACTCCTTTTACGTTTGATAATTATTTAATTGTGCGGTGTATTACTTATTTGCTTACAATAATTATGTTACTTAGTATTTGCTATTGGATTAAATTGATATTTAACTTTAAGTTAGACCATACACATAGCTCATCCCCCTTTCATCACCTAGTAGAAAGAGCACATAAACCCTATACATCTACTAAAAATGATTTTTTAATTTTAGTAGCAGCTAAGTGCTCCCACTGTCATTAATAGAATGACCCCCAACACCCTCCTTTTGTTCTCCCCAGGATGTATTCACTACTGTTCAAAAGAAATGAGCAGTGTTATTGACAGGTGCAAAGGGATTCAGTGCATCAAGCTCAGCTTTTTGGTGGAGTGGTGTGGTGGAAGCATTCTTTCAGGTTTGCTCTTGTGCTTTTCACAGAGGAACAAGGCAATATGGCAACCAGATCTATGTCCACAAGAACATGAGTGCTGTAAAGCCTGCCCATTTTTTTTTTTCTGCTTTGAACAGAAATCTCTTTATTTCATTAAATTTGCTTGGGTAGAAACCAGTAATCTGGCATAGCTGTCTTGTCTTACTTTCTTTCCTGACAAAACCAGAGAAGCAGTTAACAAAGAAGAAAATGTGCCCACACCTCTTTGTCCCTCTCTCTCATACTCTCTTTTCACCACACAACAGAAATCTACCTGTGGAATAATGCAGCCATATCATATAAAAACTTATGTAATAGCTTACAACAGAATACCTGTGGTATTTCCATGTATTGGTGTCTGATTGGCTCCTCCAGTGCTCAGTACTATGACAAAATATGCGTTGTTATTGCCTAGGTAGATAATTTTAAATAATTTTAATTTTCTTTCTTTTCAGTTAACAAACCTATGGCGCTATAGCTACACAGAGTACGACCCAAAGCTGAAAGACAATTTTGGAAACAGTCCTTTCCAGAAATAGACCCAAACACACTTTGAACTTCAGAAATGTTCTTTTTCTGTTGCCCAATCTTCCATCTGTTAATTAAAAACTTAAAAGAGTAGAGATACTGTGGGCATACCACTAGATTTGCCTATGCTAGCACCAGTCCCACGAGATAAACCTTCCAAAAATTCTGTCTTTAGTGCCACTTGAATTCATTAAGGGCTGAGAGCACTCATCTTTCTGCTTCTGCCTGAGCTGCTAACGAATGCATTGGCATTGATCACAGCTACTCAGCATTGTTCACTTCCACAGGCATGAGTCCCAGGCACTGCACATCTATTTCATATTCTGAGCTGTACAGATGTAAAACATATAGGTTTTGTCTTGCTGATTATGTGCTCTGTTGTTCTGCTAGCCTGCAGTTTATTTTAACTGCTTCATAATTTATTAATACCATTTTTCTCTAATCCTCCTTCAGCAAACACAGCAGGGTAGCCTTCATTCAACCAAAAGTCACAGAATTCCTGTTAAACTCTGCACCTACACAAAAATAAGCTTTTAAAATCTCATACTACAATTAGACTTAGAACTTGGGGGTTTGGGGCTCATTATTCAATACTTATTGAGGCAGAAGTAAGATTTCAAACCAAAATGAACTCTGGGAATCTAATAATTACCTTAGTTCTGGTATGACTGTGGAAAGCTATTACACACTAGCCTATTATACTTCTCTGTTACACCACTTTACACTTCATGAAAGTTGTACTTTTTTGTGCAGAGAAAAACTCTTAAGCAGATGCATTGAAAAAGAACAGATGTGTTCACAGAACAAATTTTCCATGCTCTATTTTCCACTGTGTATGTTTTTTGTTTATGGAAGTAGGAGGCATATTTCAAGCAATGGATGGAAGAAGACCTGGCTATCCAGACAAATCATATCTTTTCAAACACTTACCGGAAAGGACAAATCATTTTGACATATTTTCTTTGGTCTACTTTTACACCTATAATTTATATAACCTTCTCCAAAAAATTAATATGCTTTAGACCATTCAGCCATCTTTATGAGTTGAAATTTTCAGGGCTTAGGAAACTCATTCCTGTACATTTGCAACTACCAAAGGGCAAGAGACAAACCTTCTTTCCAGGCACTGCCCAGGGAAAGCTTTAATATAGCAATATGTATCGAGGTGAATATCTCTTACTATTTATTAAGGCTTTTGTTATCCTAAAAATGATGTCTTTAAATTTTTTTTTTTTTTTTTTTTAGTCTGTGTAAGAAGACAAGAACTAAATTCTAAAGCTTTTGAGAGAAACTTATGAACATTAGCTTTTTTCAAAATTGTTTCACCAGAGACTGGAAATAGTTTGCAGAAAAAATAGATACATTGTTTTCTTTTAGTGCCCACATCCTTCATAGAGAAAATGTACAAGAATATCTGTCAGAAACTCCAAAGAAAGCCTTCTCTCTGCCATTTATTGAGAAATTCTATCCTCTGCATTCATTTTAGAATGTCGTTAGTTAAAAAGATTAAGTTTAGTTTAATATCCCTTATGGTTTCCTGCAGTCACATAGCAATTCATTACCCTCTGCAATGTTTTGTGATTGATGCTATAAGGCACAATAGACTGGATTAATCAAAGAGATAACAAGTAGATTTTCACTTCTTGAATATTAATGAATAACTGAAACTCCTATTCATTGACATTCAAAAACAGATAAAGAACCAGCAGGAAATCTGTAGCAAAAGACAACTGGAACTCAATTTCTGCCTTTAAATTAAAACTGGCAAAAAAACATTTCTAGACAACAACTGTGTTTAATATCTATGAAAGTCCAGTTTGTTTCATAACAATCTATATCAACAATACATTTAAACAGCATTTAGACCTACAATGATGTACTTGTTTTTGTATTTTAATAACTGGAATCATCACTCATGCCACAGTGACCAGTCTGATGAGCACTGCCTCAATACCACACTTCCTGCAACTTCTCTGTTGGTGGAGATGACAGCACAGCTTACTCTGTTTTTCAAGCAACACTTCAGAAAACACTCAAAACCTCTCATCTTGGGTAAATCAGGAAATTGTTAAGTAAAATATACATAAACTAAACAGGAGATCCAAATTCCTAATTTAGGCATGCACATTTTGAAACTGTAAGAAGATCACAACCTATCTTTAGGATATTCCTTCCACTGTCATCATTACTGATGTCAGCTTGACCTCTCCTTAGCCCTGAAAATGTCTGCATTTTTTGCTAACAGCTATACACCAAATCTACAAAGCTCTCAGTTCTCAGATTACTTTTCTTGTCTGCTTAACTCTGTTCAAAGTCATTCTCCTGCTGCACGACAGACTGCTGCAGAAAGGTCTGTTCTGGATGGATTGAGCAAGCGCATCCCACCAATTTAGAGACTCATCTGGCTGCATCTATAGCTCTAAAGGTGTTCCAGGAAACCTCTCTGAGCACTGCAAGCCATTTGTCAATGCTTGCATTTTTAAAAATGCTTTTTAGACAATTTTTTTCCTGAGTCAGCACAGCCCAGATTGTAATCCTAAAGTGTGAGAACTACCCTCCAAGAACATTCATTAACACATACAGTTTCTTAACAGGAATACAGTCATGGGCAAGGAACTTGAACCTCGTTCTCCTTAATTCCAGGAGAAATCCTTAAGCATCTGGATATTGCTAATGTCAGCCAGAGTGGATATGAATTCCTCTTTTGATCTCCATTTAACCTTATTAATATTTAATTATGTAGCTCATATAGAAACCCAACAGGAGTGAATGCAATGTGAGAATCCTCTGATCTGATGGTTTGGGAAAAGAATGGGATTATATCTTTCCTGCACAGCCATGCAGGATAGAAGCTTCAAAAATTTACTTTTGAAGTGCAAACTGTGTGTTCCATCAATGGGCTATTAGTTATTCCTGTCCGAGGTGTTTCATGCTGGGATATTTCTACTATGTCTACACAGAAGAATAGAAACAAAAGCAGATCAGGCTCAGAGTGCCAGATAAACCCAGCTTACAGAGCTTCCTATCCTTTTGTATCCAGCACTGTCTGCATCAACAGATATCTCCAATTTTGAGGTTGTCAGTGTCTGTGAACCGCTGTTCTCAGGTAATGACTTCTGTTTTGAACCACATTAGAATAAGCAATTTCTGTAACACAAGGATTCCACAACTTACTTTTTTAGCAAAGCAAATTCTGCACAGCTGTTTTAATTATATGATTTGACTTTCAAAGATTCTGTCTATACACAAATTCCAGTAGAAGTAGATGAAAATTGAAAGCAAACCCATGATTTTGTGAGTCTTTTGGCAAAACAGCAACTGTATTCCATACAGGTGAAATACATACTTGCTGATGTGAAACATTAAACACCTTACATCCAAAATTTTAGTCATACCAAGGAGTGATCTATGAGAAACAAACACACAGAAGTGAAAAATAGTTATTTTTGTATTAGCTACACAAAAGTTACAAAATATCTGTGAAATATTCTGGCAACAGTAACACAATAGAAAGTAGATTTTATGATAAACAAATACTTCCAGTAAAAAAAAAAGTTGTGTTAGAGCAGAAATGCATGCATCTCTTTAAAATGGCCAGTTACTTTCTATTCATTTTGTTGTTTAGCTGAAGGATCCCATCTTAGCCTGCATTAGGAAAAGGGCTGAAAAAAACTCACTGTAATAAATATGAGTCCCCTTTACCAATCACTTCACATGCCTTTTTTTGAACAATATTAATATATTTTACTGTTTTAATGTATTTTGCCCAGTTCTGTTTCATCTGCCTGTTTTCTACTTTGCAGTCCATAAAAATATTTACAAATAGTCCATGTTATACATCTTTGGCAGTTCTTTTCATATTTTTATTTTGTAGTATTGGAGAATTAGAACAAGTGGGGGAGAACATAGCATTTGATGCATATTTTTTTAGGCTGAGATTGTCTGGAACTTCTTGGAATGTACTGTGTTTAGGCTGTATTGTCATCTAACTGGCACATTCAACGACAAAATGCAAGAAGCATGTTCTGAAACTTGCATTGTTGCAAGGCACTCCAGAAGGAATAAATAGTCAGTGGGATTAAGACATGAGAAAACAAATCTCTGTTAGTTTAGGAAGTCATCAGTGAATTACTAAATGCTATTTAGTGTTAAAGATGCAGATAAATATGATTTGTGAAGAGAAAACATTGATGATCAACTGGTAATTAAATTTTTTGAAATTTTGCAATCTAGTAAAGGTCTTTCAAATGGATAACTCCATAGTAAACATCTTTTAATTTTTAAATATGATTAAGAGCCACAAGAAATTCTACTGGAAATTTTTGAAAAGAAACCTTTCACTTATATCTGAATCAAAATTTCTACTTAATTTCAAACTGAAAGCAGTCGCTACAACATCTAACACTTTACTTTGTCATTGTAGAATTTTTCAGGAAGATTACATTTCATAGAGATGCCATTGCCATTTCCAGACGACTGTATACTGGTCCAGAATTTAATGTATATTAAATGGGCAATGCACCTTGGTAAATACAGTTTAATCTGTAATATAAAACATTAAGGACACAGGAATAAAATTCCCATGAGGCACATCAATGGCTCTACAAATGTAGACAATTTCCAAGCATTGAAGTGTTAAAATACTTTTGTTCCTTGCAGTGTTATTCTGTTTTGACTTTTGCCTTGAATCTGGGTGAAAATATATGGGGAAATATATTTTTTTTTTTCAATTCCATGCACAAATCTGCTTTATTTGAGTGACAAACACTTCTCTTCAAATATATGACCACAGAAGTTTACTAATCAGGAGCTGACACACGTTGTTTCTCCTTTACTGAATTTCATTTTTCTGCACATTTTCTTTCTCCATTCAAATAAGTTCTGTACCTAATTTTCTATTTTTCCACTCTTCTTTCCTCTGTCTTTTCAAAATTCCCAATTCAGTGCGTTCTCTGATAATTAATCTCATGCCTCCTCCTCTGCTACTTCTCTCCCTACAATTCAATTACTCTTTGCCAGCTACAAGTGCTGATGTCACTTTCTCAGCTTGGTTCAAGTTGAAATGTAGATTAATTGACATCCATTATTTGGAATAAAAGTACTAGAATATGCCAGTCTATTTCCAGAGGATATACTAAAACTCTAAGCTTTTGACTATCCAGATTTTTCCTAAGAGGTGGCTTTGTTCTTTGAACAACATTTCAGTAATTTGCAGAATTAATCATTAATCTGCAAAATGTGTTCTTGCAAACCTCAGATTTAATGAGTGTTGATTTTTTAAAGAGTTAGAAAACTAGAAAGAGATATGGAACTGAATTATTTGAGCTCATATATTTGTGATATATAGAATGCTAAGAATGCTAATGGTCAACAGTACCAAGAGATACCTCCAATAGAATTCAGTGTGAGAGTTATTAAGTTCAAAAGAACTGTTTCAGACTTTTTATAGTTATTTAAAAAGTTACTTTTTGTTTAGATTTGAAAGATGATTATTACTAAGATCATTTTCTTTAAGAAATCTGCAAGTTTGTATAGTGTTACACCATTAAATAAAATGTGTCAAGTACTTAAAGCATCCAAATAATAAAATCCTGACAGTACTCTCACTAAATGGCAACTTCTCAAAGATAATAAGCTCCTTGTCATATTTTTTGATGAAAGAGTATGAAAAATGTGCTGTTCAAGAAATGAATCTCTCACGTCCTTTCACTTTTTTAATTTTAAAAAGTGCTGGTGGCAGAATCCATAAATCTACAGGATCATAGGGGGCAGCTACCATACACAGCAGTCTGAAAAAAAAAAATTAGTATTGATGTAAATGGCCATGTCTCTATTGGCATATAGGGAACATATTTATTCTTATAAGTGCAGAATTTTATCTCATGTCTTCCTAACACCACAGGCTAGCCTTAAGGAATGACACATTAATTTTTCACCTGTCATGAATATTTACTGATTTCCTGGAAGTCACAATGACAAGATATGATTCCATAAATCATCATTCCAATGGCTCCATTTTCAGCTGCGCCACTGATAAAGTAACAAAAGTAGGGAGAATCAGAACTTAGACAGTGCAAGAGACTGAAATGGCCTTTCACCTTCAACACATTTATTTAGACCCAGTCTAGGATCTGAACATTCTGGAAGTTTATTTATTCTACAGAGCATTGAAATATTGACTTTATTTCTGATCCTTCATGTTCTCTCCCAGGTTAACACTCAGTAAGCAACCTGTCATTACTTGTAACCCAATTATATTCATAATTAAAATTCTTGATTTTAAAAGAGAAAAAAAAAAGTACATCAGGAGCAAGAGGCAATTTTCTTCAAAGCTGATGACTCAGAATTTGCAGAAGAAAATATCTAGAGAAATAAAATTAATGGGGAGAAGAACTCCATAGCGGAAGAAATAAATAACCTCAAAGTTATGATATACATGCAGGGAACCATCAAGGAAATAAAACAGAATCCAAACTGGTCATCAAAGATATTCCTACACTCTTTTTGTTCAAGAAATGAAGAAATTATTGGTGACTGTATAAATAAGACTGAGGCAGAAATAAAAATGGAAATCTAATCTAATGGCAAGAGTTTGTTCTCTTTCATTGAAGAAATGACTTGCAAAGAAAAAAAAAAGGAAAAATGGAGGGACAGAGGGAAAAAAAGTAGATATTATGAAAAATTTTTATTTCCTTTCCCCCCTTACATTTGTTGTGTTTCAACTTGGAGCAGTCACCAAACACCAAATCTTTTTCCAGGAAGACTCAGTTTTTCTTAAAGAATAAAGTGTTTTGTTTGCTTTAATTCATGGGAAAACTGATGATCAGTTCAAAATTCCCATTCAGAAATGAGGGATTTTGTATTGAAGCAGTGAAATACATCAGTATGAGATATAAACATACTTCAGCATTCATTCAGCAAATCAAAACTCAAAAATTTATACAGGCAGATCTTTAAATATCAAAAGCTTAATTGGAGTGTTCAGAAAACACAACTGTGCAGTGAGCAATTTTGCTGGTGGTAGATGATCAAAAAGAAGAAAGAGACTAAGTCCAAGGGGCAAAGCAATAAGGAAGATATGTTCTCAGTAAAGAAGGACATTTTGTGCCTCTCTATGGCCAATTGCTCTTTTAAGTGATGAATATGAAAAGAGATTGAGGTTAAGCATCATAGGGGTGTACTTCGGAAACATTCATATTCACAAGTGGAATGGAAAGAGATTGGAGCAAGAGTTCACTTTTCTCTGAAGAGGAAAGAAGGGACAAAATAATTTTTTGCTTGCTCATTGAGAGACCAAGACACTTCATATCTCTGAAATCCTTAGTGCTAGACCATTTTTGTTATGGATTTCTGAGATTTAGAGTTCTATTTTTGGTACAAGAAAAGAATCAGACAGTAGCATTTTCCTCAGAAAAAAAGAACTTCTATTAAAAAAAAAAACAGTTTTATGTTTTGTTTTGTTTTTTTTAACCAGTGTAACTGTACACATGTAGAAATGCTATTTTATATAATTACATTATTCCTTTGCAAAAGTGACATTAAAATGAAACAGTGATCAATAATCAAGAGTTCTGCTTACTTACATTATTCTATGTATATTGCATTTCTTAGTTATGTTTGTCTTACTAAAATTATTTTATTGCTGGTGCTGGACCACCATGGGCTTCCCCCTGACTTCAGTAATGTTGTAAAGAAGAACAGTCATGTCTTCAAGGTGTTTAGGGCACTTGATGGTTGTGAGAAAGTCCTGGCCTTATGCAAAGCATTGTTAGTGTTAGTTGAATTACGGCAACACAAGGCTTAAACCATACTACAGTGAATCAACTTGAATGACTGAAAAAAATAGAAGTTACAAATTGTCACCAAGTATGATCCAAGTGTATGTCTTTGTATAAAAAATAAGAAATTGTTTGCTCTTTTTAGCATAGAACGTTTTGGGAAATTCCATCTAAACCAATTTAATGACCATGGCCCAATACCTCTCAAAGCACACTTGCATCCTTTGGGCCAAAAATGCCACCTCATGCCTTTTATGACATGCTGAGTGGACATTGTGTATGAGGTGGCAGAGAAACATCTGAGGGGGAAGGAGTGTGTTCCACATAAATTCAGGGATTAGAAGGCTGAGTGACCAATAAACACAGGAATCAATGGCTCTGCATCTCCTCTCTAAAACCATCCCGAGGCACACGCTGCAGCCATGTACTATTGTACAATTGACTGTGCTATTTTAGTGCAAAATTTATGGGTTGCTAAATTTCTTCTGACTTAGAGGAATGCACAAAGGGAAGTACCATTATCACTTGGACAATGCTGTGAAGTTTTTGGCTATCAGTAAAACACAGTTTATGAGGCCTCTGTGTGTGTGTAGTGTGTAGGACAGGGGTAGTTTAGCCTGGTTTTGGGCATTAAACATTTCCCACAGAACCTGCTCACAAGTTGCTGCTATTTGAGAGGCCCCTGGCATGCAGCTTGATACAGCAGATCTTCCAACTGTACTTTGGATTTTTGGTAGAAATATGAAATTATGTTAAGCACGATCAGACAAGGTTCAATTAAAGCAATCACATTCCTGGCAGTGCCCACCTGTCGTCAGCGCAGTGACAGTGCCGTGCCTCTGCCAGCTGTAATGGCATTCCAGGATTCACCCTCACAGCCCAGCTCAGACCTGCACGGCAACCACTCAGAAATGAAATGCATGTCTGTCTCTCCCTCTCCTTTTTTCATCTCTGCCTCATTTATCTCCATTTTAAGAGCCAATAATGAGATGAATTAAGTGGTGATGCCCTTTCATTTTTCCTCATTAGGGTTGCTGGCTATTTCAGCCTTACCTCTGCTGAAGAATTACTTCAGGGATGCAGCCATCTTGCAATTCCTCTTCATTAAACTGGAGGAGGTAAAAGTATGTAAAAATCGCATTGTCCCTGTCGTGTCAGCAGTCTGGATGAAGGATTTAATAGTTATAAATGGGCTGTCTCTTATAAAAATATCTCATATGGCATCATTGGTAAATACAACTTTACAGCATTGTGTATGTTTTGCTTTTCTTCATCGTTTAGAATCTTTCCTAAAATATTAAGGTTTGTCCACACTTACTGTGAGTGATGAAAGCTTCTTCATTTTCTCAATTTTAAAAAGAGATAAGGGATATTAACTTATTCAGCACTAGGAAGAATGAGAAACCTAAATGTATCTCTACACTTTTCTCACATTTGAATTCCATTTATGTTCCCAGCACATTTTTTTTCAGACAGCACCAGAAGAGCCATCTGACTCACTCTGCTACATTTCTGCTGACACTACAGTTGCACACAAGTATTCAAAGCCGAGTATTTTCCTCTGACAAAGATAGGATTTCATCAAAATAGATATTTTGGAAATAATGCCTGTTTGGAGAACATTTTTCTACAACCTGGATGAAAAATAACATTTTGACTTTTCAAAGCAATGCTTTCAAATTTGAACCAGTAGTTTGGTTCAATATATCTCATATTATTTTGAGTGGGTTGCAGTAAAATGTTTAAAAGTATTAAAAGCTAAAAAATAATATGGTGTCAAAACATGTAATTTTTTTTTTCCAGTTGTTCAGTTTTGGTATTATGGTGTTTCCTATAGAAGTTCTAGTCCACATCCATTAATAAAAGTATTTTATTTTAAAGTAATCAGAAAAAAAAGATTTTCTGAGAAAATACTTCAGTACTTTTGTCTCACAATCAAAAGTAGTAGTCATGTATTATACTTCACTGGGAAAAAAAATACATATAATTATTAATACTAGCTTTAAACTACAGCATGTTATGCTGCCAACATGAAAAGAAAATTTATGCTTGCTGTTTGGGCTAATAAAAAAATATTTTGGTGTTGTTGTTCCAATACAATGCAAAAGAAATTATTTTTGCAGCTATTAATTCTGAAGTCTTTAAATAGAAGTACAGAATGAAAAGGAATATAATGAAACCTAACATCTGCCATAATTAACCCAGTTGAATGTCATGACATATATTTGTGTGTAAAGTGCCTTTGTGTCCGCCCCTGCAGTTTTTTTCAAACCAAAACAAAGGGTGAGGATGATAAATAAAAACCCATAAAATATCCTTTGTCCCTTCAAAGAGATACCATGATCTTATTCATTGTAGGAGTTGTAACAGGAGTTGAGGTGCAGAGCTGTCAGTGGGAGCTGCTTTGATTGTCCTGCTTGCAATGCCAGTTGGACAGAGCTGCTGCCTCAGTCTACATCGAAGAGGAGAAATTACTCATCCTGAACCTCCCTGTCTCCCTGTTCCTCAGTGTCTGTGATAATAAGCAGACACAACCATTCACAGCCTTATAGGGCATGACACAAGTCTCTGTTATTCTACACAGAGTACAGACTTTTCTGTCCATCAGTGTCACATCGGGAGAAAACAAGACACTGTCATTACCAGGAAAGAACGGCGCAACACGGCAAACCTGAATCCAAATGGATGCAGGAGCTCCACAAAGCTTACACCACTAAACCCTGCCTTGTTCACCTAAACACGAGATAGTGGCACTGGCTAGATGTGAACACAGAAGACAATTCCACTTTTACTGAGAAACATCTCAGAGAATGCACATTCGGGCATTTTTAGGAGTTGCTGCTGACCTCTGATGTCCTCATCCTCCATGATGCCTAATGGACACCGTGGGTTGAGTTTAAAATAATATTTTAATGACACACTGTTCATTTTACTACTTCAGGATTCATAGATACTACCTTACCTTCCAGTAGCTAAGAGAAGCAAAAGAGATTAGAAAAGCGGTTCCATTCCAAAGGAAGAAAAATAAATCCAGCCATTACTACTTTTCATTAACCTATACTGTGATTATAAATTACAGGACTGTTAAATACAGTTTGTCAGTATAATCCGTTATTTCATACCAAACATTATTTGCATATTTTGATTTCTCATTTATAACCACCTATGCTCATTCTTCACTTTTATTTGAAATGTAATTCATTTAAAAGTCTATAACGTGGATAAGAATCTAGTTTGAAATATAGACATACTTAAGCTTTATAAATTGGGACTAGAGCAGTGAAAAGAAACATCCAGCATTTTTTTTTTTTTTTTTCTGCAGGTGGACTACAAAAACATGCAAAGAATTCACAGACTTCAGAGCAGTAAATATAGTCATTTTCTCTGAAACTAAAGGATAGTTAATGGCATTACAAGGCAAGCAATGCTGAGAACAATTTTACGAATGGCTGGCTTTTTTAGGTTGGTTTTTTATGATGCTAAATCTAGGCAACAATATTAGTCATTAGCCTTGGCCACAGTCACAAAGAAACATAGACCCATAACTTCCCAAGTCTAAATTAGGATAACTACATGCTCTTCAGAGCTACAATGCAGCAGCTGCTAAACCCAGGATGAATAAAAGTTCCTCAGGCACCCATGTTTCCATCTGTAAAGAGAGGAGAAAAAAAAAACATCAAAACCCCAAACCCTACTAAAGAAAAAAAAAAAAAAAAAAAAAAAAGAAAAAACGCACACACGAGTCTTGATAAAGATGAGCTCTTCATTCTCATAAACAAAGCTAAGTGTGTGAAGCATTTATTTCCTTAACTTGCCTGCAAACCTGCTTTCAGCTCACACCCTTCAAAATGAGGGTGCATAAAAGTAACACACTCACACCTTATATGCCAGGTGGTCACCCCATAATGTGTTACAGGTCACACTCACACACTTCTTCCAGACTTAAGCAGAAGATACAGCCCTGATGCCTGTGTTTTACTGGGAAAGTTCTCTTTGGGTTCACATTTCTAGATAACTTTCAGAGTACCAAAATCCTTACATTCTTTGCTCCCTTTGAGGTCACTTAGTCCACATCTGTCCTGTGCTACACAGACCCTGTTTTAAGCAGAGTAGTTTTCAGACTGGAATTATTTCAATTCTCTTATCATCAATTGAGATTAACATCATTTCAGTTAATGTAGGAGCCCACAGCAAGCTTTTCAGGTCTCTTGCTATCTTGTAGTAAGTCCATTTGCAGTAAATAAGAAGAAATAGATACCAACTGGGAGCACTTCACCTCTTTCAAAGACACAATTAAAACCTGATGAGACAAGTTAATTTATGAAGGCATATATTTCTCCCAATTATATAGAAAAGCTGGCTGACTATCTTGGATCAAGATTATTCAATGACTTAAAACAGACGGAAAAAAGACCCATCTATGGTTTGATTTTGAACTTCTTCTGGGCATTGCAATACTTCATTTTAAAGTGGTACCTGGCAGCTCTGACAAATTTATGTGATCAAAGCAAGTACAAGCTGCACTTCAAAACATCAGACTGCACTAAGCTTAGCAACTGTAGGTGTGCTTCAGCTGCATTTAACATGCACTGTTTCTGAAAATCCTTGCAGAAACCTATATGTAGGTGAAGAAAGTCCTCACACATGTTCCCACAGTTGCCTGTCCCTGTTACAAAACCTGTCATCACCTTCACAGAAGCAAGGAAATTTCATAGCAAAATATCCATGGAGGATGTTTCATAGACTTTTAAGGTTCTCATTTAGATCCTCAGCTGTTTCTGTGCTGTTAAACCTCCTTTCCGAAAGGCTTGCAATGCCCTGTAATGGGTTTGCAGCAGTAAATAAATAACTTCACCCTTTTTAATGCGAAATTTAGCCCCACCATGCAGAAAATGTAGCCACTGTGTTTTTCTGCATCCTGTCAGAAAACATACAACAGAAGACTACTCAGCCACAGGCAATAAAACTTCTGAAAGGGTTTTTATGTATGATAAAAAGATACCTCACATGCAGTTTAACATCATTACTATTTAGTATTGGATACAATCTTTTGAGTGCGGTGCTCCACAGGGATGAGCAATCCATTAAAAGAACTGGCTTTGTAAACTGAAATTCAATTTTAAAGGCTGCAGTTTGTTTATAGAAGTCAAAAATAAGTAAAAGAGCTTGACTCACATGTTCAGATTATTACAGCGTGTTTAATTTCCTCAGCAGGTGCTGTGCTTGTGTTTTTGGCCTTCTTCAGGCAAAGCACCTGCTTATGAAATGAAATAAATGCAATATGTCAGTAGCATGAGAGAGGCAAGCCTTCACTGGACTCTAACCAATGTGAAGAGACAATACTTATAATTTAAAGGATTCCTGCTACTTTGAACATGGTTTTGACACCACAATAACATCTTCCCATACCACGACCCTCCATGTTGATTTATAAAATTATGCATTCACATTTCTTCTGGAGAGATGGTAAAAAATTTGGGATTGAGTCCCAGAAGGGAACACACTGCTGGTGGGTAAGGGTAAGAAACTGACATTCCCTGAAAGCAGGAGGCCCAAGGGTCTGAGGCCAGATCATGCTAAACATTTGTCCTGCCATGCAGCATGGCCAGATTGCCTGATGCAGAGAAAATGAATGGAGGGGACTTCCCATAAACCTATAATTGATTTTGCTTAGGAAAATCTTGACATATAGAGCTCCCCTCCTTCCTTCCAGCCCAAACCATTCTTTCTTCACCATGAAGAAACTGTATAGCACTGTGGAAGGTCTGTGTCAAAGATTAGCTTAAATCCTTCTTTGCACAAAGTAAAAATTTCTCCTTATCACCTTCTAAAGCTGTTTTGAGTCAAGTCTTGACCATGGCAGATTGCAGGAATGTTTGAGGTTATCCAAACCATCCTCCAAGCTTACCATGACTCAACATGAGAGAAAGGACACCAACATAAATACACTCCTCTCCTCCTAAACATAAAGTTATCTCTGGGACATTTCATTCCTGTCTCGGTTTTGAGACAATGTTTTCAGAGAAAAACGTTACAGAGAAACGTTTCCTCTGAAATAAAAAAAAAAAAATGATACTTTTTTCCCACCAATAAGAAATAGATGCCGGGCAAAAAGTGAAGAGAAAAAAGGTAGTTTATTAACAAAACACAGTGCCCACAGGACACAGATAAAAAGTAACCGTTATATATTCAAAAGCCCGGGAGCGCAGCTACTCCCTCCGGCTCACCACGTGGCAGTGCGGAGAGAAAAAAGATGGTGGCTCCCGTCCCCGGGAAAGAAACTAAAAGAAAAAAAACCCACGTGGCCACTCCCAGTAACAGTGGCAAAAAGGAAACCCAAAAAACCCCTGTATTACAGTCCTTTCTTCCCTGTGGAGGGATCAGAGGGCTTGGTGTGTTTCTGTTGCCGGCTTGGCTCTCTTTCGGAATTCCGGACCAGACGGAGCCGCGTGGCTTTTCTCCCGGCCGGATTGCTCCAGGAGCAGAATCGCAGGAGATGCAGAGGGGGTCTGTCCACAGAAAGTTGCCGAAGCTAACAAACCCAAGCCAGCTGAAACTGCAACACTGTAACTCAGCTGTACACAGGGAGCAAGGACTCCCGCAGCACCGAGCAGAGCGAGAGCTGAGCTCAAAAGCCCGCTGCGTCGAAGCGCTGGCTTTTAAACTGCCCGTGCTGCCTTCCCAGCAGCTCCTGCTCTTTCTTCTGGGTTCCACTTAAAGGTACAAACACCTTTTTGGGCATATAGGCCAACGTGATAGGAATACAGAACAGACTTTGCACTAAAGTCAACCCAAGACAATTCCATAAAAAAAAACCCTATAAAATGTAAAGGAATGTCCATAGACATCAAAAGATGTTTAGAGCACACAAAATCTCAAAAAACACCTTGTGAAACTTCTTTTATATTTTATACAGATGAAAAGAAAGTAGACACTTCTGGTCACATCCAGGACCTGTCTGTGCCAGGCACCATTGGTCTAATCCAGAGCTGGTACCAATGCAGACTCCCCATCATGTCCAAAAACTCTGCAGTCAGGGAGCCTGTGGCACCTCTGCAGAAAGGTGTCACCACGAAAGGAGCCCATGGCATATGCTGAGCATGAGGAAAGAAAGGGAAGGAAAGGTGTTTCCATAAATATTTGCTATCTTTGTAGTCTGTTTGTGTGGGGTTTTGTATTTTCTTTCTGTGCACAAATCAATAATTAAGACTTTGTGTTAACTGACAATAAATCATGAAAAGTTCCCCAGAGTGAACTGTCTGCTCACTATGTCTATCCTTTTTTTCCTGAAAGACACCAAGAGGGGAATTACCTTTATCTGTGAGAGTAAAGTAGGCAACTGCTTGTGCTCATACAGGAAACAGATGTCTTCTTTCCACAATAGTTGTGGTGCTTCTTAAGAGTACAGGCAATTGCATATATTAAAAGTGGTTATTTCCCTGTTGGCTGCTCATGGGAGTCTAGGTCAAACAGATATAACCACTTTGCTAAAGTCAAAAGTTAGATGAGATCAGTGTACCACTTAAGGTGCATCGATCTGAGCAGTTCGTAAAATGTGAAGATGAATTATAATTCAGAATTATGTATTATATTCCCCCAAATTCCATATAAAAATATTTCACCTTAAGAAAACCAACAGTGCCATCGCAGTGCTCATGCAGTCAAAGAGCAGGAACTGTAGGTTACCCATTATTCTCTCTGGTTCCAGACATGGCACAGGAACTCAAGCCATTTTGTAATTCCCCCATTCTGTCTGGTTTTGACACAGTTAAACTAAAAGCCTGCAGTGAACAGCTGATATAAACACCAGCTCTTCTTCTCACTGAGCAGCACAAGGCAAGGAAGCAACTTTTCAGATTGTTTTCTAAACCTTAGGTGTTCATCTCATATAGTCAAATTAAGAAGTAAACAGAATCTAAACACATGGAAATAATGCATTTCCAAGACGTAAATATCAAAAACTTCCTTATGAAGTATATATACTTCAGCTAACAACTGAATAGATAAGTTTATATTCTGACTGGAATGTAGAGGGAGGATATTCAGCAGCCGTCTACATGAATTTTCCCCCTTAGATGAATGACTCAGAAATATATTAATTTTCTTATGTCACTTAGTGTACAACCATATATTCTTTGATACTCAGTGTTCAGTATAAGCACTATTAAAAGTAAACTACATTAATTATGTAAATGTAATTATCAATGGCCCTTGAAATAACAAGAATTAAGCATTTTACCAAGATTCTTGAAAGGTAGGGCCCATTTATTTAAATTCATTGCTATATAGTTAACATAAACAAGATCAGACCTTAAAAGGAGTCTCCAGATATTGACCTAACATAACTATTTACACTAATTTAAACAAAATTCTCGAACACACATGGAGTAAAATTACTAGGATTTGAATTTAATAAAGTGTGCCTTTCCATCATTGTCTGTTTCAGGTCAAGAGATGAGATTGTAAGTCAAGGTAGATGGGTGAACTCTATGCATACTGTCTCTGGAAAAAAAGTGGTTTTCCAAAGTCTTTTGTGAATCACTATGCACCATTATGGTGATTAAAAAAGTGACACAGATCATTAGACCAACATATGAATTACTTGTCATGACCTTCTTAATAGTAAGAAGAACTTTAGCCTATGGAGCGTGTCCTCAAATGTCAGGTGGAGTTCATTCACCACAATAAGAATTCTGAAATTGTGTAAATAGATGCAAGGTAATCGCTTACCACAGTGATTATATATGTTTGAAACAAAAGACTGCCAACAATTCCCAATCTTCATGCCAAAGCATACATTATGTTTAGGTCAAATCATATAATTATTTTTGAATTCCATAATTACAGTATAGTACTGCATACTGGTGCAGGTGAAATAGAAAGAGAGATATACAATTAAGAGAGCCATTAATCCTTATATAGTTTATGCTACATTCAGGGAGAAAGAAATGCCAAAAAATCCAAAACACTCCACCCTTTCCAGTAAGTGCTAGGAGCACCAAACATTTCTTACACGAGGACAGCATTATTCCACACTCTTAGCAACATTCATAAGTTAATGATATCAAAATATTAAAGATGTTAAAATTATTTATTTTATTAATTGCAGCAAGAATGAGCAACTTTCACATGTATTTTATGCCCACAAATCTATCTGAAAACTGTCACTGCAACAGACATGAAAGGCACAATATTTAAGACATGATATTTACACATAGTATGAATATTTACTTGTAATTTGTCCAGGAACAGGGAAATAATCATAGCTTTTAAATCTCGTACATAAATAAAATATACACATAGTTCTCAAAAATGGTACTACTAGGAAGTGATGCACTTTGCAAAATGCTGTCGTGTTTAAGTCAAAAAATTTTTACAAATGCAGATAAAGAGATATTTGCCTTGTGAGTAATGCTATAGTGGCATCTGGACATCACCACCTTCTAAACACAGCACTGCAAGGAAAAAGTAACAATGGATTTGTAAATAAAACTTTTTTTTAGAAAATCACAAGTCTAATATGTAGCGTGCTTAACCCAGCACCAGATAACTACACAAATGTAACCAGGTCAGCAATTGTCTAGATTGTAATGGGAATTATTTAGTTAGTGTGACAGTAAGCAACAAACTGAACAATACCAGACTATCTTGTAATACCATCTATGAGACTTGGTAGTCATTTTCAATGCACGTTATTCCTGAGCTAGAAAACTGGACAAGTTTGCACAGAATTTAAGGAAAGATGTAAAACAAATGGACAGACACCAGCATAGAGCAACAAGAATTATCTTTAAAATTTTGCTCACTAGAAAGTGCTGAAGGAGTGCTGCTCAATTGAGAGAAGAAAAGATTGGCGGATGATAGATAGATGATAGATAGATAGATAGATAGATAGATAGATAGATAGATAGATTAGATAAATAATGAAGCCTAAGCCTGCAGCAAGAGAGATGCACTTTGGAAGCGGGGAAAAGCTTTCAAGAGTTAGGATGGTATAATACTAGAATCTTGTGCCCAGAGAGCTTGTAGACTCATTAAAAAGATTTCAGTCAGTTAAACAGACAATTGTAAGATATAATATAGTTGATCTTGCCTAAAGTGGATAACCTCTTCCAGCTCTTTTCCTCACAGCTTCTTGTGTTTATTGGTAATAGCACATGAAAGTTTAGAACTGTTTCACAAGATGGGTTCTTGCAATATTTTTCTTTCAGGGAAAAAATGTATAAAAATGGTAATATTTCTAAACTGTAGCTCACCTGATTCTTGTCTGATCTTCTAGCAGTCTCTGCACTAGTAAATAAAATTAGACACATAATTTCCAGATAATGAGGAAAAATTGCATGTGTGATCAGCAGGTATTTGTACACCTAATTCACTGGCTTACTCTAACAAGATCTCTGTTAGACTAACAGAACATAACATAAAGGCTACTGGCCCTTGGGACGCCCTAAGCATGCTCCTGGAGACAAGTGCAGCTAGTACTGGTCAGCACTGGTCAGCACTGGTCAGCACTGGTCAGCACTGGTCAGCACTGTGTCAGGGACATGCCAGCAGTAATTGTGTAAAACAGGACAGTGCACAAGCCATAGCATGGCATTCGTTTGCTTATTTGAAAAGACCTAAGTCCACCTGGTTTAAAAATTGAAACTCTGGAAATGTTCCAAAGAATTGGAGGTGCCTTCATATCGGGAGGAAACCTCAAATGCTGCAGTTATTGTATCAAGTGCAGAACTGCAGAAAGTCTCCATCAGTTACATAACAGCCTTGACTGAATTACTTTAGATGTTATGATGAGAAATGTGCTGCCCTTCAGCAGTTTAAGAGACTCAAGAAATGCAAAAAGATTGTTTTAGTAGTATTTTCTTGCCCATCAGCCATTCTTCCCTGACTGAAGTTGCAGTTTGAAGGGGCTGAACTTACTTATAGGGTTTCTGATTTTCTTTATTCTATTTGTGCACCAAGCACGCAACATACAGTGTTATAGTAAAAAAAGATGCAATGATTTCCAAAGTTTGTTTCAAATTATTCCAAGGAACTCACCTTGATTTTTCAAAAGCTCATACACACCTTAAAAAGAAATAAAAATTATATTTTTTTACCTCAAATTTACAGCCCTGCACATGGAGGACGTAAAACTTTCTTTTTATATTCAAATTATCCAGCATTGCTACATTCATTTTTGTCTTTTAAATACTCTAAGGTGACTCAATGTTTTCAATTATCTGAAAATGGTTTTCTTTTCTGTCTAAAAGAACCACAAGCTTAGTAATAAAGAACAAATTCAATATAAAAATTGTATGTTTAAAGTGTAAATAAATCTGATTAAAGAAGATGGAATTTAAATCCTATCACTGTAATATTCATAATCAATTACATTTTCATGAAGTTAAGACAAACCTTTGAGCATTATATACTTGTTTTCTAAACATTCTCTCCTCTGTTTTCATCAGTAAAATTTTTTTTTGTTATTATTTTTCTCTGAAATTCCCATTCTCACAGGATATAATAAGCTAAGCTATGTCGAACTCCATTAGCATTTGGGAAAAAGTTAATGTCTAAGAAACACTGAGTTTATCAGTAACAGTACTATTGTCATAATCATAGATTAGGTGACTCCATTCCATATTTTTAAATTGGAGTGCCATTCATTAGTGGCTGAAACAGCATGCTGACCTGATTAAGACAAATTAATAGAAAATGTAATTATTCCAGTTCTGCTTAAGTAAAATCCTTTCAGTTCTAGAAAATATTGCACTGTTGCTCTCCAGATTCTTTCATTGTTGCTAAGAAATTCACTTTCATTTTAAAACTGCTAAGGTCTTTTATTTTTTTACCTTTTGTGATAAAACTAGGCCACCAAGCACAACTGCAATAGAAGGGATTTATTTTTTAAATAAATAGATCTGAGCTCAGACTGCAAGTTTCAGGTGTCATTGAACCAGCAATTGTTATTTGCTTCTCTGAACAGGAATACATGCCCTAGAACAATGATAACAGAAAAGCAGTAAAATATTTTGCCACAAGCCTCAGAAGCAATTCTGAGGTTAGTTTTTGCTTGAAAAATCACAGTAAGACAAATGTTGCAGAGAGAGATTAATAGAATTATAGTTGTTTAAAAATAAACAGCTTTTAAACAGCTGCTAACTATGTTCACACGTAGCTTTAACTCTGACAAAATAGATAATAAAATATTTTGCTCCATATTCACAGAAATACATGGCAAATTACCTTGTAAAAATTTGTAACATTCAAGGAGTTAACAAAGAAGAAAATCATATCAAATTAAATCTGTGAATAAACAGGTAAGCAGAATAATGCAAACTCTTCAACTGATGAAAGTTATCATAACATGTAAAAATGAAAGATTTTGTGTTAAAAAAAAAAGTTGAATCTACTGGTGTTTTGGGAACTTGAAGTAGAGCAATCCTTTTATATTAGAAACGTCCTGTGACACAGGATTTCTGCTTCTGGTGGGTTGTGAACAAATGGAGGGGTGTCCAAGTGTCCTTGGAAAATTTTTGAGTTAAGGGTATGAGGCAGTACAGGGATAATCATCTTCCAGTCTTACAAAATCTTTTTTTAATTTTTTTTTGTTACCAATTATTAAAGTAGAAACAAAAAATTTAGCAAAGGAAGGTTAGCAGGAGGCTTCTGTAGAAGCTCAGTACCTTGTAGAAACAAACTTTGGTGGCTTTTTTCCCATTGATCTGCTTTTGGGAGCAGAGTAAAATGTTTCTTTTGTTTTTCAACAGGGAGCTTTAAACAGAAATAAATAGAAGCATTAAAGTTCTTTAAATCAATTTAACATTATAATTGGAGATTTGAATGTTGGAAGATAAATGCTTAATAATTCAGGGAAAAAGAACCAGTGAAAGGATGAGTATATAGCAAATCATAGTATGTGCAAATAGGAAACAATTTATTGGTTCAAGAAGACAAGTAAATTAATGCCCCAATTATTATGTTTGCAGAATTCTTTGGTGAGTAGTTCTTCTCAGTGTTAGACAACCCAAAATAATTCAGTTTTGCAGAGTAGGTTTTCTAAATAACTTGTGGGAATTTAACCATAACACTAAATAAGGTTAATGGGAGCCTTAGAACTGATCTCTCTTCAACAGTATGTTAAAGGTATTTACCTCTGAGAAAGGTTTTAAAGGTGTTTGGATCATGGCTTCAGAGTGATTAGACACTAATGTAAGGATGACAATCTACCCTTGGGCACATATTCATATGTAACAGAGAACAGTGATTTATTTACCCAAGTGCTGTCTCTGAGCTTCAGTCAAAAGGAAAGTTCCCCTTAACTTATCTGGATAATAAATGTGCCTTTTTCTGTTGTGCTTCCAGTTTCACCTAAAATTTTAAAAACTGAACAACCTTTTTAATAGATACAACTCATGTTTCTTAGGCAAAAAACTTTAGAAGATTAGAATTTCCAGAAGATTCCTCAACATGTCAGCAGTGAAAACAAAACTGTTATGAGGAGTGTTTTTAATGCAAAACCAGAATATTTCTCCCATACACACAAATCCCAGACTGATTTATTCTTCAGTATAAAACCACTTTTATCAGACATGATAAAAAAAACCCCCCCAAAAAAAAGAAAACCAAAAATAAGTAGTCAAATTCATATTAGAGAAAACAAAATCACAGCAGAAACCCTCAAGATTAGAGGAAGTAGGATTATATGATTCCAGTGCACTTTCAATATTTACAGGAAAGAGATATATAAAGCAAGCAGATTCATAAAGTCCTCATTATTCAGCAGCATGTACATTCCTGGAAATTAAAGGAAAGTCATCACTTTCTCTTGTTGCACATTAAGGTCATCTTTGTTATCCTCTTTCATTAAAAGGAGCCAAAGTTTGTCTCACAGGTCATATCAACATCATTTTTCCAATAAGACAGAGAAGGCACCAATATTTATTCTGGATCAGTTCAGAAGTAAACAGCAGAGGAACCCTAAAAACAAACAAAACAACCCAAAACAAACAAACAAAAAAAACCCCAAACAAATAAACAAAAGAAAAAAAAAAAAAAACAAAAAAAAAAAACAAAAAAAAAAAACAAGCAATTGTAAAGCCAATAAGAAAAAGACTAATTTCACATCACTGGGTGTCTTTTTTTTCTCTTTTTTGTTTATACCTGCACTGAATATTTGCTTTACTCAAAACAAGCCTCAGAGCAAACTGCAATTCAGACTCTGCATGCTCATCCAGGATGCATTTCTCAAGTAACAGACTTTGCCAGCTTTCTTCATTTTTCCAAGTGGGCCCATATTGTTCTCCCTCTGAGGGTACCTGTAAATCTGCTTTCTCTCTTAGAAATGTCCAAAGTCCTTTTTAAACAGGCTTGTCAACAAGGCTCTATATCACACAGAGCTCAAGGAAGCTGCAGAGGGGCCCAAGACACACATTTTCCTCCCTTGCAGGTTCCTCTTTGACACCTTTGGGCAGTTCCATCAGGCACAGCAGAGCCTGGTTTTGTGGGAATACAGGGCTGTGCTGTGTTGCTTTTTAATAGAGATCTCGTAATGGATTCACCTCTAACCATTCCCACATTTGTTAGATACACATACTGACAAAAATGAGTAGAGCTTAAAAAAAATAAAAAAAATAAAAAAAAAAATAAATAAAAAAAAAGTGGTTGGGTTTTTTTCCCTTTTTTCTCTTTGGAAGTTTAAGGCTTGTTGGTGTGTGCAGACTATGCAAGGATTATACCTATATGTAACATGGGCTTTTTTTTTCTTTTCTTCCCATAAAACCCTTGACAATTCTTTGACACCACTCTTATGGTCCATTCATGCTTTCTCCCTCTCTTGCACAAATATGCACACACAGAGTCTGGTTGAATTAACTCCATGCATTGAGGAAAGGAAATGGCAAATGGAGGAGAGTTCCTGTTACTTGTGACTAAACAGAATCCATATAACGTGCCAGCAATGGATGTTTACAACCACACAGGGATGACAGCTTTACCAACAACATAAATGCTTGGAATGCAAGCTACTGTTTCATCTTCTAATTAAATATTTGATTTCTAAAATTGCCAAAGTGTTGCCATCAATGATTTTCAGAGACTGAGATTCATCTTTTCAACCAGCAGTATTACAGGGGACTCCTGACTGAGTAGAATAAGGTAATAGCACGTGTCTTGTAACCACCAAACCATGTATCTATCACTGTATTTGTGCCTTCCTAACTGCAAAGCAATGGACTAAGTGAGAGGCATAAACATTCCTATCATAGAGAAACACAGGAAAAGTGAGGGGTCGAGTGGTCACAAATCAATACGCCCAGAGACAAACAATTGCTCTAGAGGCGCACGTTGTATTAATGAAGAGTGAATATTGATTTAGTTAATAGCACTGTTCCAGTAAACTTTCATAAGCATCAGGGACCATGGTTTGTGAACTCTGCCATGAAGGCAGATCCCATTATCTGTATGGATTCCTGTTCATTTGTAGAGGGTTTCTTCCATAAAAAGTATTTTAAAGGGAGTAAAGATGACTAACGGAAAAGTTCTGAATCGTTACAATGTGAACTTTTATCAGACCATTAAGCTTTACCTCTCCCCACAGCTTCTAGGAATCTACAAACTTCAACCTAGTCAAAGTCCAGCCCTGAATTTGCAAGGATATCCAGGTAAACAGACTGATATTTCAGATATTTCCCTGAAGAATCTTTGGAAACTGGTTACTTTTTCTGCTTGCACAGTCATAGTTCATAACTTTACTTTTTCAATACAGTCTGTATTCTATTTCACACATCATTTGAATTCATAAAAAAATAAATTAGACTAGAAATAGTGAAGATTTGGACTTTATTGTCATGGGCTTTTTCCCCTCTAGTATGAAACTGAGGAGTCCCTCAAAAATTTCTTCAAATGTACTGAGAAAGGAAAGAAAGGCTGCAGAATTAATGTCTTTACAAATATTACTAAAATACTGTTGTTTGATTATTAAAACAAAGCTAATATTGTCCACGAAGTCTTTTAAATAAAGCCAGCTGAATGAAGATGTCTTAAATATAGATCTTAACATTACAGTCCAACTCTACGGTTATAAATACCTGTTACAATTTGGATTATTAAAAGTCAGGATAAAAAAAAGATCTTTTAATTTATGCCAACTTCTGATAATACATTTTTTTTAGAGTATGAATGCATATATAATATTCTGGATCTTTTAAATCTTGATGTATTATCAATCCCACCCTTTCTTTCCAAGTGTCCACTTCTAATCAGTAAAGGGAATGTCTTTGCTTCTATTCAAGCAGTCCAGGTGCGCAGAAAATCCAGTTTTCCCAAGCTGTCTGTCAACAGACTGTTTGTCAAAACAATCTTAGTGCTCCTGATTAGCTTATACAGTATTATTTATCTTTTATTCAGTACAAAAAAAAAAAAAAGGTACCTACAGGTGAGGTAAGTGTTTAAAGTCGAAGACAATTACAGTCAATATAACCAGCAGACCAGCCACTTGGGTGCAATTGTGTTATTTAAATATAAGCAATGGCATACCACCACTTCTGGCAGGATTTAGGGTGTACAAGACCCAGGAACCAGCAGAGAAGACACAGAACTAAGGAGCGACCTGGGCCCCCAGGTCTGGACGAGCAGCAACCAGGGTAGATAGTGCAGGCTGTCTGTCTCCTGTGTCATCAGACAATTCCAATTAGACAAAGGAATCGATGCCCCTTTTATCTTCAGTCCAGAGGTCTGATTTTTTAACAGGTGTTATTTTTTAAGTTGATATTGAGTCAACCATGTAATACTTCAGAACTAGAACAACTCTCCAGTGAATCTTAAAATCTGTTGAATTTGCATTATGTAGTCCTGTTTTCTGCATAGTCACTGGTGGATAATCAGAAGGTCAAACCTCAGCTACTACTCCACATTTCAGCTGAGAGCAGTGCAGAATGTACCCAATTTCCCACTCTGGGACACAGAGAAATTCCCCTGAAAAGAGTGCTATCAGCAGGGGCACATCACCTTTCTTCCCCCACAAACCAGGAATGTCCCTCCATTATGCTACAGGAATTCTGAAGGGGAACTTGAAGGGCAATTATTGCACCATTGAAAGCATATCCTAACACACAGAGAGCTAGTAGTCCCATCTTGCTTTTAAATCCAGATAAACCTTGAGACCCTCTGCAGTTCTTCTAGAAGTGACAAATACTTCAAAAACAAAAACCCTAAAACTGAGTTGACTTCAGACGTAAATCAGCCTCTTTGAATTGGTTATATCTCTTCAGTGACTTCAATGAAGTTTTGGCAGTCATGTCCTCATTTATTGCCTTCAGCTAGGTAGGATAAATTTAACCCTCTTAACTATAAGAAAGTCAAAGATAATAGAGGATAATTACATTTTCTTATTTCTCCTCCCCCAAGCCTGCTAGAATCTTATTTTCAAGGTGCCTGTTAACATATTTTAAGATGGAGAATAACGTTCTGACAGACACCTGTCTAGTTTTGGCACAGCCTTCTCATCTTCATAGTTCAATGGAAGCTAAGTAGACACAGAATAAGTTGTCAGTCTTTTGACAAAATGTTTTGCCCATAAGCCTCCAAAGATGTTTCTGATGATTATTCTAAAAGAATTTCAATTCTGTAGCAAAAAAATATTTTTACTCATAAAAACCATATATTTGGAGGGTTTTGTCTTGTCTCGGGAAAAATACTCCAAAGAAATATGCATATCTATTAATTATCTTTTAAACAAAGTCATTTCATGCATAAGATTTTTTTTTTTATAATACCAAGTATCTACATATATAACTACTCTGACTTCAAATACGGAATTTTCTACAACTTTTCTTTAGAGGCAAGTCTATGGTCCAGAAGAACTTACCCAGATGATGGATACTTGTCCCTATATACATACAGCAAAGTGGGAATTAAACTGTTCTTTATAGAGTACCCCAAAGCTGTTGGTTAAATGCAACATTTTGAAAAGCATTTGGCTGCTGTGATGTGCTGGAAAGGTTTCCCCTCTGAAAAGGTTTCAGTGATATAAGTTACACATAAAGTTCAAAGGAGAAAAACAACTGAAAATGTTTATGCATGCCCAAAACATATTTTTGAAGATTCTGAAAGTCTGTGTTTTACTTCTAATGTAGAATGAAGCTGGTTTTATTATTCTTTCAGAAAGATTTTTGGACATGCATCTATTAATACATAGTCAAATTAATTCTTCCTCGTTTTACTATGGAATTTAGTATAATTGTGCCAATAATACATTTGTCTGGTTTTGCTATTTTAGGTGAAGCAAATTAGGAAAATGAAGAGGGAAACTGCTGGGGCTTGTCTTTGCTTTTGAAATGCCCTGTAATTAACATCTCCATAACTGTGTAAGTCCCTGACCTTACTCTTTTTTTTTTTCTTTTTTCTTTTTTTTTTTTTTTTTGTGAAATAAGGCTATTGCTTCACAAGTCACTTTTGTACACTTAATACAGTCAAGAAAAATATTTTCCAACGCACTGGTTTTATACATTTTAGGGAAATATCTCCCTGAAAGATTTTATGTTATTTAGAGGGTATCATTTTATATCAAGTAAGTACAGATGTGCTATTTTTAAATTACTTTGAATTTTTTCTGGAAATCTAAGTACTATCATTAAAAAAAGATTGCATTCTTCAACCAAAACACAGCTTTGTACTGAAGTATCTTGCATTGCTGTTATTTAGAAAAATATGTGTGTTAGTGCACATGATTCTCTTTTTTTTTTAATGCTCAGATATTTTGTTAAAGAAAATAGAAAAAGAGAAGTACCATGTACCATGAAAAATAATAAATTAACAGGATCATCCTCTTTTTGGATGGCAGGAAAAAAAAAGTTAAGAATTGTCATTTCCTTTAAAGACTTAGCAAAGCTATTGTCTGTCAGTGAGGTTATTTAAGACATTAAATACAATTATTAATAAATGATATATTAAACTTGAGAAGGCCCAATATTTTCTAATAGCATTGTACCAATAAAAACAATGAAAAAAACAATTTTTTTACCAAGTTTTCAATCCTGTGTCCCTCAAGTAGTTCCTACAGTTTGTTCTCTCTGCTTGTAAGAACACTTTAAAAGGTCTGAAGGATCTCCAGCAGGAAAAGCAATGGACCAAGCAGATAGCACAAGGGATATTGGGCAAGACTTGAACTAAAACATAATTTGTCCTGTCATCAGTACAGAATGAGAGACAGAAGGGACATTCTGCAGGCACTAAAACGTTTTTCCATCCCTGTGTGTATGTGACTTTCAAGTGATCCATCTGTAGGTTGCTACAGTACACTAGCAGTGCAATCTCCACAACCATTATTTCCATACTTTCAATACCTAACAAAGTATCCAGGATCAAGAGGAGGAAGTAGGGTTGGCAAAAAACAGAGTCAGAATATAGAAAAAGCATCAAAGTTCTCTGCTTCAAGTGTTTCAATTCCTCTGCCTCCCAAGATGGGCTCTCTCCCAAAGCTGCATATGTGTCCTCTAATAACTCTGCTGTGAATAGAAGGGAAATGACCCCAACTATTCATTTCTTCAGCCTTTAGAAACCAGGCCCCTTATAATTTATTTTTGCTTCTTTTCAGAATATTTCTTTGTTGTATGGAACATACCTGAATGCATGATACCTCATGAATTGTGATTAGAACTGTCATTACAAGCCTGACTGAACACTTGCTCCAAGTAGACTTGCCTAGACTTGCAAATTCTTTATACAAGAAGGAGGAGAAAAAAAAAAAAAAAAAACAAAAAGCAAAAACAACCCGGACTATTTACCATTTAGGAAATAATAAAAATAAGCAAGCCTGATTCTACTGTATGTTTTTATTTAACACAACCTTCCTTTTATTTAGCCAAGACTGATCTTCGATTATTTCAAAAAATGTCCCTGATTCACAATAGAGTAATTTAATTATTCATAGATTTTATAAATAAAAGGCCTGCATTCACTTTATCCAGTCTTCAAAATTTTCAGGAAAATTAAATTTAAAAACAAACAAGCAAACAAACAAAAACAAAAACAAATTTAAAAAAAAAAAAAAAAAAAAAAAAACCTCCTCAAAACTATGGGATGTCATTTCTTCCTATGTTTTCAGACACCTTCAGAGAATTCCAGCAGCTCATTGTGGTGGGATTTCCCTCTCCAGAGGCTATGCTGAGCAACTGTTTCCAGAACAGTTACTCTCTTCTGCACTGTGTGATGTTAGCAGGGAAGGAATTTGAATTTACAGATAGCTTCACCTGGGCGGGGGGGAAGGAAGGGATGAAATATAATTGGGATCATTCATGCTCAACAAATTTTATTTGTAAATATGCAAAGCTGGTCAGTTTAAATTTCCATGGAAATTACTTATGAAAGACAGTGGCAATTACAGACTGAGAGGCTGGACTAGTCCACAAAGAATGTTTCCTTGTTTTTTTTCCAACAACCATGTTTCAATCACATTTTAAAATTAGATAAATGGGCATAGAGATTACCAAACCCTTATAATGTTTAAAATGCTATTTAAAATGAAACTAACAAAATAACCGTAGGGAAACCAAACAGAATGAGAAAATTCCCTTAAAATATTTTGCTAGAGACAATAATTTATAATTATAACAGAGGATAGCCTGCTCTAAAGAAGCTTTGTTATCATGGCAAGTATGAATGCTTTCTCTTCGCATCCATAATGACAGCATTAGATCAGTGTTCTAATCTTAGAGATGAACTTTGAAAAAAAAAAAAAAAAAACAAACCCAAAAAACCCAAATGACAACTAAGTGCAGTGAAACTAATTTCTTTCTTTTAAATTTCCTCTTTGATATTTTTCCTTTTTCAACAATCACCTGATTTATATATCCCTAACTGTGTATTTTCCAGCATTGCTGTGAGATTGTGACCCGAGGCAGCTGGAAACAATGTTTTTAACTGTCTCATTCCAAGTTAGATCTTTCCAGCACAGCAAAGCGCAGGATGTAAGATTGTAAATCTGCAGGAGGAAAGCTGCAAGTATCATTCAACACTAGGAAGACAAAAATAATTTTCTGCATTAAATTTCTGCATCTCTCTGCTTTGTGCACCTTCATATTTGTGTCTTTAACAAAAAAATTACTCCAAGAAGTGCAGCAACAGTAACACATTCAGTCCACTGAAACCTTTTCTCTTTCAAAGAAAGGGAAGGAAAAGGATCTGCCTATAAAAGTATCTTAAACACTGTGATAATAAGTTTCTCTGATAAACAGTACTGCCATATAAAGAGCTGACACAGCTAAACCAATGACAGGAATGCTGGTGAAAGGACAGCCTTATTTCACACTCTACACTTCAAAGCAGAAGATTTAAATATTCGACATTATTTGCAAAGGGAGTAAGAAGAGGAAGTTGAACCTGCCAAGTTAGACAAGCTGCCACAATCTGGGTTAACCCTTTACAACAGTTTTAGTAAGAGAGATGTACTAGCAATTTATACACTCTCTTTTGACAGTACTGCAATGAAGTTGATTTCAGCTCTTATTCTGTAGGCATTTGCATAGAGTTTGCATGGCCAAGCTTTGGTAGCAGGGGAAGGCTACAGGAGTGGCTTCTGTGAGAAGCAAACCCAAGCCAGCATTATAACTCAGATTCATCACCATCTTTCTGTACCTTATCAGAAAGGTGGAACCCACAAAAATGATTAACATTGCTGGTCTGAAATTTCCACTGGGACAAACTCACCTCCAGCAACCCTTTGAAAAATGCACTTCAATGTCATCTGATCTAAAGCTACCTAAGCAGTCCACAAATATTTCTTATTCTTGGCTGCATGCTGAGGAACACTGTGATTTCAGAGCCTTGCTTTCCTCTTCAAGTTCAAACATAGTGCAATGCCTAATGGATGTTATCTCTGGAACAGCCACTTTCACATAGTATATTTTCATCAGTTTCTCTCAGGTGACTCCTATAGAGCTTAAATTTACACTCATCCATTGTTGTAGATCATTAAAATCTTTGGTCATTAACTTGTTGCCTCCAGAGATGCTATTGAACTGTTTTTCAAGTGCTGGGACTTATCCTCCAGACCTTTAAAACCAGAAGCCCCTTCTGAGAATAGAATTCTGCCAGACAACAAGGGTTTCAGCTGTTTAAGTTACTGCTTTAGCTGACAGTGCTTGCCAGTAGGCATTCTGACTAGGTCAAGTAAGCAAGAAATCACTGCAAAATAATCTGACTCTCAAGAATAAACTTTTCTTTTCTTTAGCAAAAATAAAAGGTCTGAGCCCTGTGATAATAAGACCCCTCAGTTATTTCTGGCTGTTGCTTGCCCATTTTTTTATCAAAAACTTAGTCTTCAGTGTGGAAAATATTTCTGGAGAATAGGTTAATAGGGAAGAATAAATATCTTCTATTGGGAAAACAAACATGGAGGAAAACAGAAAAAGTTTTTGGACTCAAGAATGCCTTGGTGTTTTGCAGATCTGAAAAGTAAAAAAGAAGAGTCACTTTTTCAAGTAAAATGAAATTATGTTAATCAAATAGATCATGCCATCAAAACCAGAAAGGTAAGTAGCTGTTAGCTCATATGAAGCAGAGGCAGAAAAAGGGTTTTAGCATCTGTATTAAAGGAATGGGCTAGTTGGAAAACTGTATAGGCCATTAAATCAATGTCTTTCTTGAGTCTTTTCTTTTTAGCAGAAAGTAGAGTTATGAATTTTAGTCAGTGGGTTGATTTTTTGAAGGTAGTCTGTAGGACTCCTTAGAGGATCAGGAATGAGCAGTCAAAAACAAAACAAGAAATATTGTCCTACTGTTAAGTGGCTGTTTCTATCCTTTACAGATTGCCTGAGTGAGCTCATTTTAGCACACAGCACTCATGTTGCATTCACATGGGGCATTTGTTACATCAAATGAAGCACACTACAGATTGGGTTGAAAAAGTCTCGGGCCTATAGATTTTAATGGTTTTATTTTAAGGAGTGTTATTTGTAGTAACTGGGGTGAGTGTTTGCATTACACTGGCACTGTTTAGTTCCATTTCACTTCTGTGGGTATATGTGTGTTTATTTCTGAATATATGATTAACAAGGCAGGGGATGGTTCAAAAATTATAGAAGGAGTCATCATCTGAAACTATGTAAGAAAGAATCTGCAAACAGCATTTTCAGTTTTTGGTTAATTGCTCTGTAGTCTGGAATGGGATGTTCTTCCCAAAGGTGCACAGTTTACAGCGGTTTCTTGCACTTATGTAGATAAAACTCTCTTTGGCAAACAAATGTCTTGTACTTTATGCATCTTTTAAAGTCAAACTGGAAGATGCTACTTTTGAATGATTAATTATTTACTTACAGTAGAGTGTTATCCTGAGTGATTTAGAATGTTTTTTTTAAATGCTGATAAGTAATTTTAAAAGCAGAAAATCCCATTTTCAGCGTGATTGAAAGTGAAACTCATTCCATTATGGAGATTCTACAGAAAACACATCTGTATCCATTAAACTAGGTTTCTGCTAGTAGAGTAACTGAGTTTCTGCTTGACAAAGCAGAGTTATTAGCAGGCTAATGAGAGATTACAACAGTCTTTACACCTTACCAGACTATAACAGCTTCCCAAATGTTCTCTGTGCATTAGCATTTAATAGAAAGAAACAACGGATATTAATGGAAAATGAATCCGATAATCACACAAAGGATCCTTTCAAATGATCACGGCAAAGAGGAAGTGTTGAAAAAAGTTATTAATAATCAAAGCACTTAGTTTAATCATGAGAAAAAAAAAATGAAATTGGAAAGATAGACAAATTGTAGGAGAAATAGTAAACAAGATTTTTTATATGCTCCATTTTCCAGTCTGTCTAAATCAATGCATCCTATAATAAATATTTATAATTATGTGGGGTTTCTAGCTACAAAATTAACAAAGTCCAAAAATTATTAAATCATTCTTAATGAATTTTATGACATAAATTTGTATGAAACTAGTTACAGACAGGTTTTAAGAGTACTTGCTTTCATGTCCTGGAAGTTAAGAGTTCAACAAATCATACCTTACAGAATAAAAAAGCCACAAAACAAAAGAAATATCGCCCCATGAAACCAACCAAAAAAAAAGTACCAAAAATTTAAAAATGGTGAATGATTTTGTAGTTCTGCTTTGCTTGTATGTGTGGTTATATTTTTACCTATTAAACTGTTTTAAACTGTTGAGACTTCTCACTGTTACCCTTCTCACTTCCTCATCCCACTGGGGAGGGCAGTGAGTGAGCAGCTCTGAGGGACTCAGCTGCCTGCCAAGGCTAATTCCCAACAGAACCCCAAAAAGATAAGAACAAAAGAGTTGTCACTCAGTGGTTAGTGAACACAATCAGATGGCAGGGTAATGGAAACAATGACATAAATCATCAAAATTTTCTGGTATTCAGGGTTTTTAGGTTATCTAGGTGATACAAAGATGGACACAGAAGAGACAGTCACACACAGAGTGCATTCAGAGCAGAGAGGCACCTGAGGGAAAATTTACATCAGCGTTTCCAAACAGATTTGAGCTATTCTTTTTGCTAGTATGCATCATGTTTCCTCAGAACTCAAAATGAGTTTGTATTTCTAAATACATTATTTTTCAAAAGAATGCTGCCAACACCAGAATTAACAGATTTATTCCTTTCAGTAAAACTTGCAAAATTTTTGTCATTTATCCAAGACAGAGAAACAAGTGAAGTTCCCACTCTGAATTCAAGTTCACCTTCCTGCAGAGGACCTTGACATTTACATGACAGACTTGTACATTAGGACTGGGAAATATTACTGTTAGAAGTTGATAGGCATGTTTCACATTCCTATGAAATCCAACAGGTTGAATCCTACTAAATATTTGGCTCTTCGCTTAAAATTTATAAATATCAAGAAGGAAAGCAAGTCTGAGGTCCAGGTAAATCTAGAACATATATTTTTTTTCCTCAGTAACTTTGGAAATAAGGTTTAATTATGTGCTTTTATACTAAAATATTATGTGAGGTGCTGTATTGAGCTGGGCTTTAGAACAGCCAACACTGAAGAATTATTAAGATTCTGTACACTGTTTTGCAGTGTACCCATTATTTCTCTTCAAGATATGTAAAAAAAAAAAACAAAACCAGTTTAAACAAGACTTGATCCTGGACACTCCTCCCCAAAGCCAAACCCTGAACTCTGCTTAACATTTTTCCATGCCTCTACCCCAGGAGGCATTATATCCTCAAATATTCCCCATGACCTCATGACAAACTGTAGTGAATACCTCACTTATCTCCAGTCACACTCATATTATGAAGAATGGTGTCCTTATATTTTTTCAGGCATTTACAGATGAAAAACAACATTGAAAATGATCTATATCTTCAGCACAGGGGGCATATAGTATGAGGCAAGAAGAGAGATAAGGTCATGGCTTTTTATTTCAGCAATTGGCTACGTGGAGGCTGTGCACACATTAAGCAGTGTGAGCACAAGCCACTGGGCAGCATTTGGACTTTCAACATCTCTAGATCCAGTGCCTTGAGAAACATAGATGTAGCCATCATGTCCCAAGTGTGATCAAAGTCACAAGTGTACATTTGTTTTCAATCATTTAGCCCCTGTTCTCTTATGTTAGCACTATTTATCAAGAGGACAGCATGACTTCAAAATCTGTATCAAAAATAAGTTTAAAGCTTTTGTAAAACAGTAGGATACTAACCTAACCTTGCTAACATCTCAAGAATGAGGGTTATAAAATAAGTCCTGTGATGTTACAGGCAAAAAGGTTTCTCTTTAAGCCAATTAGTGCTCAATTTCAGTTGAGGTCCTGGAGTCTGTGAACTTTGCACACAATGTGCTGCCCTTGCAAGACCCCAAAAAAAAAAAAATAAATAAATAAAATAAAATAAATAAATAAAATTCTGTGGAAAGAATGAAGATGCTAACAGCATTTTTCATGTTCTGAGGAAATATTTTCAAGTCAGAGAATACAAATTTCATCTCTGATACTCAAGTACTGTCTTAAAAAATAATATCTAAATATGAATTTGTGATGTCCTAAAAGTCGGTTAAATAGAATTGCTCTTGGTAAACTTGGTAAAATGTTCTGTTAAATAACAGCTTTCACATTTTTTTCCCCTGGGCATAAAGGTATTTTCATCACAGAAAATTCTTTTAGCATACCAGATTTCATTACACATTGAGCCAACAACATTGTTTTATTATTTTGCATAAATTGTGAGAAACTATTAACATGAAAAATGTGTTGCATTTAAGATTTAAAGCTTTCAGATGCTCCGTCAGTATGAACTGATGTCACACAGTGCCACTGAACCCTACAGTTTTTAGGTTCTCTTACTTTAAAAGCCAGCCTCCACTCAGGCACAGTGATTATCCTTTTCAAAGACTGCACATTACAGACCTCACATATGAAGCTGTTCTTCCCAATTTCATGCAGAAACTTGAGTCACATGTGACATTTGCAAGATGACAGTCCCATTTCAGGGAGAAAAAATGCCCCAAAATACATGACTTCATAACTATGGCTTTCTTTCAATTGTGTTACTGATCTGATGTGAATGAAAGCTTCTCTATTTCTTACAAAGAAAGGGTATTGACAGCTTTATGTGAGATTAGGCTCTCACACCAATTGCTTTTGCATTTTCTTACAACTCCAGCCTGAAAGGAAACAAAAGTTTTAGCATTTAGTCTCTTCCAAGCAGCTATTACCAGCTCCATCTGGAACCAGGCAGTTCATTTTTGGAAAGAACCAGCAAGTATAAAGGCTAAAGAAGACCAGGGTTCTGACTTACCCATGTCACCCCATGGGTAAGTGACATGGCATGACTACCAATACATACAGGGAAAATTTCACCACCAAAAGAGGTAGCTACATCCCATAAACTGCTTTTTGGGTGTGGTCCATGGCTCACACTGACTTCTAAATTGCATTTGTGTGATATCTTCAACATTATTAGTCGGCATGGATAAAAAACAGTTGTGTCTTTTAGACAGAGACTGCACAAGAGCCAGGCCCTGGTCTGAGATAATTTAACAGTGCAGAGATGTGGATATCAGATGACTCAGGACCACTGCACACACTGAAAAAAGAGCATGTGCTTTGCATCTCGTTATCCAATGATACCTCCATTTGAATGATTTGGTGGAATTACATTTTTACTACTTCTTTTTGTTTGAACAAAAAGCTAAGGGGTGTAAGATGCTCTCCATTAGTGTTTCTGTGAATGACCTGAATGAGAACAGGCAATACTTTTATGAGCTTGAAGGAGGACCCCAGGCTAGAAAGTGTTGCTTTCAGCCTGCAAGTGCATTAGAGGATGGTATTAGAATTCAGAATTATGCTGAAAAAAATCGGAGAAGTGGCCTGAAAATCTAAGATTAAATCCAATAAACACAAGTGTTAGATTTTACTACTAGGAAGAAATAATCAATGACACAAACATTGTGTGGAAAATGACTGCAAAATGTTTTCTGTTTAGAAAAACATAAAGTGAATATGAAGTATACTATTCTTTCTAAAAAAAAAAAGATAAAACCTTACAGATCTTAAATCTCTGGTTATTTATACTGAGGTGCCTTTAAAAATTTTTGATATGTGGTTGTTTAAAGATGTTGCTCTTGTGTCATTAATTATCGGTGGGTGACAAGCTACTGCTGCCCTAGATAAAATGTAATTTTTGCCAGTGTTTGGGATTTAAAAGCAGCTTTAAAGCTCCCTGACTCAAACATTTAACCTGATTTATGGGCTGTGCTTAGAGAATACTAAGGCTAAGTCTCACTAAGATCACTTTAAATTACTTTAAAAATTAAGTAAAGAATCAAATATAACTATTAAACTAAACACATCTTGAAATATTAATTATGAATTTTAGGTGAAGGGAATAAACAAGAAATAATTTAATCTGTGACATATAATAAATCCCAAAATGTATCCTTCCTGAAGGCATTTGCTAAATAAACACTTGTTTTTAAGTCACAAAGGAACCAAAGTTGAAACCATTAGTCACCGAGTCAGAAGTTATTTATTAAAACTTTTTTTTGGCAGACACCTGTTAAAAATACATAAACATTTCTAAAGGTTGTATACATTGAGAGAAAAGTAAAGTACCTAATGTGAAAGGGAAGAAAAAATCTTTATGTTTGGCCTGCAATGTTTGCTAATGAGATAAAACTACTTAAGATCAATCACAAGTGCCAAGCCGACGTAAAATATGTTTTAAGTTCATATAAACTTCTAACATTTCTCTCCACATATTGCACAACTGCAAAAACTGAGACATAAGCAAAAACATTACACTTCCATAGACAAATTACCTGTTACCTCCTAGGTACACATTCCTCATGTTCTTTTCAAGCAGAAAGTCCTTCTGTGCACTGCAGAACGTAAATATCATGTATATATTTGGTATCCATGCAAAAAAAAAGGACCTAATAAGGCTGACCTCTCTTTACTGACAATCTCATCAGTGCAGAACAAGATAGGTCAGGAAGACCTTCTGGAAGTGCAAATATAACCACTTCTTCAGGAAGTATTTAACCCTATCAGTAGTTCTGTACAATTTTAGAACTACAGGACCATGTATCAGTTTATTATTGTAAAGTGGGTTTTTTGCTAGTAAGTGGTGCAGATATCAGATACATGGAGTCCACAGAGAAATTATTATCCTTGGAACATCAAAAGGGAAATACTACTGCCTCCAAAATGTATAAAGAAAATAAAAGAAAACAAGAATAAATATATTCACCTGTGGAGTTTCCGTCTCATGACCTTACTTTAATCTGAGGAACACTGACATCTCACAGAATACTCAGCTGGGTGATATGAAGATGTGCACCCAGAAATGTGAATATTTAGTATAATAGACATTGGTAACCGTCAGGATGAGAATTGTTCAAACATTCTGCTTAGTTTTTTTCACATTCAGTCTTTTTTCCTTGCCAGACAATTTAACCAAGGGCAGGAAGGAAATCACATTGAAATCTGGGCTCAGAGGACTCTTTTCCCCATTCAGTGTTCTACCTTTCCATCTTTTTCACCCAGGGTTGATACCTTTCCCTTTTTATCCAAACATCCCAGCAATCACAGATCTGCCTCTGGTTTGATATATGATATTTATGAAGCCTGTGGTATAAAAAATTTCCCAGGAAATTTTTCACCATGTATCTTCTGAAATTCCCATGACAGTAAGAGATGGGACCATGGCCAAATGGCCATCCAACTTTTTTTGCTGAGTAGCCCTTACCACCCAAGCAGCCCTTAATCTTTTCACTTGCAGTCTCAGTAAATACACTTACATACAATTCTGCTGCTGAAAATCTACCCTGTTTGGAGCTAACTTCATACCTGTCAGTAAACCTGCTCCTACTTGGGCTTCCCGCAGGATCACAGCCTCCTCTGGGTATCCATTGGCTCCAGAATGTGATCCATGAGCCACAGGGGAAGAACCTGCTTCACTATGGTCTTTCCACAGACTGCAGGAGAATGTCTTTAGCACCTCTTCCCTTCTTCTTCACTGACCTTGGTGTCTGCAGGGCTGTTTCACGTTTTCACTTTGCTTACAAATACGCTGTCCTTTCAAACATGGCAAGGGAACATTTTCAGAGCATCCCTCTGGGTTTAATTGTAGAGAGATATGACTCTCAGTGAGTTCAGATGTTGTATTTTCACACCCACATAAATTTTCTAAATTTTCTGACACAGCACTAATGTGTGCTTGCATTGGCCTTCTGTCATTAGTCAGGCCTGATTATTGTCTCTTGCTCTTTAAGCTGTTAGCCACTGAAATCACTAATTCTCAAGTGTAAAACACATGAACTCAGCAGCAAATGGACTCAGTCTCTACCAAGTTTTCACAAAAGAAGATTGGCATGGTAGCAGGAAGCAGGAGGCTCCTGTGTATGTATATATTTCTATATATACTGTACTGTGCACTGTGATGAAGTACTCCAGAAACAGAGGGTATCAAGTCATACGGTCCCTTGAAGCAGAGATATGCCACAGAGACTGCACTGCAGTCTCCCTTCTATATGATCTTTTCTCCTGTGGACAAGGGAAAACAGAAAATAAGGGGGGATTGTTTGGGTTTCTATAAAAACTTCTGATAGTGTCTCTCACAGCATCCTCCAGACAAAATGTCCAGCATACATCTAGACACATGCATAATCCAGTGGGTAAATGATTGTCTGAAGGAACAGAATCAAAGGGTTGTGGTGAACGAGAAGTATCAGGGTGGTGGTCAGTCATCAACTTGCCAGAGTTCAGTTTTAGGGCTGCTTCTCTTCATTTGTTTTATCAATGACCTCGACACAGGAGTGGAGCGCACATCAAGTGGGTTGCCCAACAATGCTTAATTAGTATGATCCATTGATTGCCTCAAGGTTAGAGAGGTCTTACAGAGATATCCTGATAGATGTCACAGGCAGTATGAGCTCTAAAAGGGCCAATGCTATAATCGGCACCCAGGAGGGTATAACCCCAGGTATACATATATACTGGGGGACAGGAGGCTGGAGTGCAGCCCAGCAGAAAATGATTTCGGGATTTTGGTTGATGGCAAACTCAATATGAGTCAAAAATGGGCCCTGGCAGTCAAAAGTACAAACCGTACCATGAGGAGCATTCAGTACAGTATAGTTAAGTTGACAAAAACTGTGATTGTCTTGTTAGTCTAAGCATTGGTGTAGCCTCACACTGAATACTAAAATAGTGATTTTCCTGTTACACTCAGCCCTGGTGTAGCCCCACCTTGAATACAATTTGAGGTTTCAATATATACAAGGCATACAAAAACATTAGAATGTGTCCAAAGGAGGTTAACAAAGATGGTGAAGGAGTTAGAGGGCTTGAATCATGAGAAGCAGATGAGGACATTGGTTCACTCGACTTAGAGAAAGGGAGACTGAGGGGTGACCTCCACAAGGATGGGGAGGAGAAGAAGGTACTGATCTCTTCTCTTTGATTTCTGGTGGTAGGATGCAGCAGGGTGTCTGAAAGCTGTGTCAGGGAAAGTTCAGACTGGGCATTGGAAAAAAGTTCTTCAGTGAGAGGATTTTCAAGCAGTGGAATAGTCTCACAAGAGGAGTTGAATGATCTGAATGATCCAGACAATGCTTTTAGAAATACATCTTAACATTCAGGGTATCCTGTGTGGAGTCAGGATTTAGTGAACCCTGTGGGTCCCTTCCAACCCAGGATGTGCTATGATTCTGTGATTCTCTGATTCTGTTCTCCTCAGGCAGTCATCAATAAATATTTGATAAAAAGGAGTTAAGGTTATTTGCTGTTGTCTCTCAAGGTATGGCAACACACGAATTGGGAGGGCTGCTTTCTCTCTGAGGGGCATTGAATAAGAACTTGGTTTAGTGTTTATACACCCACACAGAACAGTTAAAATTGCTGGGAAAAAAATAAATCAAAATAAGACATTATAGGAAGCAACTGCAAGACTGTGTTCTTTAAAAAATAGACACAATTTGAAACATTGTATCCAAACATCACCATCTGTGCTGTTTCACCAGTGCAGCCGCTTAGGAGAGAAATCAAGATTTTTAGAGGAACGCCGTAGAGGTTCTGCTCGCAGCAAAGAGGTGATATTGCTATACCCCAGCTATGGCTTATCAGCAGGGGATTACATTGCCACATTTACAGTGCTTGAGTGTCTCTTGGAAGGTACAGACATAGAGGGGCAATGTCCACGGAACCAGAGACCCTGCTCCTCTGAAAAGGCCATATCTGCTCCACCCCATGCCTCCCAGCCCTCCTCGGTGATACCACTTTGCCCTAAATCAAAAGGCAGCGGAGGGTAAGAGGCATCACAGATCAACAACTGCAGCTGAAATGTGTTCCCCTTCCTAGCAGCCAAACTATGCTGACGCGTGGTAGGACTCACACCAAAAATCACACCATCAGTGTAACAAACCTCACAGGAAACAGGCGTCCGGTGACTAAAATCCATGCAGAGGACACTCTCTTGACATTTAGGAATTCTGGATGGCTTAAAATAAAAGCAAAAAGAAACACCCTCACGTATGCATGTGTAGCTATGTACAAGTACAGAATCATAGAATGGTTTGTGTTGGAACAGACCTTAAAGATCATCTAGTTCCAACCCCCATGCTGTGGGGCATGGACATCTTCCACCACACCAGGTTGCTCAGAGCCTTGCCCAACCTGGCCTTGAATAGTTTCGGGGATGGGGCATCCACAACTCCTCTGGCATTGTGTGCCAGTGCCTCAACACCCTCAAGGAATTTCTTCCTAATATTTAAACTAAATCTGTCTCTCAGTTCTAATCTGTTCCCTCTTGTCCTGTCACTACATGCTCTTATAAACAGTCTCTCCATTTTTCTTGTGGGTTCCATTCAGGTACTGGAAGGCCATAATTAAGTCACACCTAAGACATCTCTTTTTCAGGCTGAACAATTCCAATTACATGTGATTGCATATTATACACGACAATAGTAACAATAAAATAATGATAATAATAATAATAATCATTCCAACATCCAGTGTTGAAATTTAACAAGAAAAACCATGCACAAGACCTTTTGCCCTACATTGTAACCCAAAGTATAACAGCCAGTTTGTGAACACATGCTTTGTCAAGTTACAAGCAGACACACAATCAAATAAGATTTAATTTATTTAGATTTTTATAAAAACATTTGTTCTCTAAATCACTAATGTGCTCTGTGGTAATGTATACAACCTACATTTCACACAGCAGAAAAAGAAAAATGCTGTCAATTGAAAGGACTTGAGTCAGTTAACAACAGGCACTGTGGACTCTTGAGGATGGGAAATCCTTTTGGGCATGCATTTGTCTTTAAAAATGTTTGCAATTTGTATTTAAGTGGTGACAAGTTATTCATGGATGAAAGAGCAAAACATCCCTTTCCTGCTCAGTGATACATAAGAAAATCACATACACATTCCACAGCAGATACTGCATATCCATGCTCTTAAATCCTGGCCTTTCAAATGCCCCAGGATGCAAAACTGTCTCCAGAAAAGAGGCAGGGGGAGAAGGTGCTTGCATTGTTTTATTTTTCTCCTGTGTCTGCAATGCTTCTCTCTGCAGAACTGCAGCTGGCCACTGTCACCAAGATTAAGAACACAGACTCCAAGAAATAAAGGCTTTAAATTGAATGCTTCCGACATTTAATCCATGCATGGTTTGCAACACTCAGGTCTTCTATCATGCACAATGCACGCACCGACGGTCCCACACCCCCACCAGCAATGGATAATCCTTTCAAACAGCCCATGCTGCAGCACAATCATGGAGAAAATGATCCCATGCTTTCAGGAACACGGCAGGATTCCCACTCAGAGCCTGCTGACCTTTGCCCAGGTTTCAGTGATATGCTTTTGATCGTGCCACTTTTAAAGGGTAATTTGTCATCATAAGGAAGATCACGCTGCTGACCGTAAATGTGCAGGCTTAGAAATGCTGCTCTGCTTATGCCTGAATCCTTTACAAGCAGCTTGTATTAAGCATTTTAGGGGTTTTGCTCTCATACATTAATTTAGTTTATTCTTCTCTATCAGAAGAATACGCTAGCAGTGAAATTTAGAAGCTGCTTAAAGTGAAAAACATCTTATGACCTATGTGATCTGCTGCTTTCATCTGACTTTCCTTATGCTCCTTGCTTTCAGAAATAGACTGATCTCAGTGCATTATAGAAGATTCAAAACCATGTTTACTTACTGTAGTGGGCTTAAAATTTCATGCATAAGGTTGCCTAAAATAAGGCCTTAGGGGGTTTTTGCTGGGGTTTTTGTTTTATTTTTGTTTTGGGGTGGTTTCTTTTTGGTTGTTATTTCTTTTTTCTATTATCACAATCCTGGGAAAATTCAGTCAGCAACACAATCTAAAAAACTGCATTATTCTATAAAAAAAGACTAGCATGCATTTTACTCCTTGTTTTGAAGGATACCAACTTATGATATTTGGAACACTGATCTCTATTAAAATAATATTGTGTTGTCATTTGGCAGATGGCCCTCGGTCATTTAGTGATATTTTGCATACGGCTGCATAAAAATATGACTAAACTTTCAATAAGAATATGCGAAAACAGAAATGCAGAGAAAATGCAGCCAAAACCTTAATGAACAGTTTGTTTTAAAAAATGCTAACTGGCAATGTCATCATTTATCAAATCCATAGTGAATCCAACCCTGTGCAGATGTGCGACTGGCTGGATATTTGATTTTCACAGCTATACAAGAGATTGTTTCATTTCTTGGAGAAATTTACTGTTTCTCCTCTTGAAGATCTAGATGTATCTCATTATATATGCTTTGTAAGTGGTAGTTTTCTGCTTCTTAAGGAAGCTCAATGGCCTGATGCACTGAGTGTGAGGTCAAAAGCCAGAGCTCCCCAGCTCTAATATTGGCTCTGACACCAAATAGCTGCATGGTTTGGATTCAACAGATGCCGTTTTCCCTAAATGAAGGCAGTATCATTTAAGAACCACAAAGAGAGCAGCAAGGCATAATTATTATTTTACTGTGTTTTGAAAACACAGAGCAGCAAAACTATCCACCAAGTGAGGCATGAGTCGCTGAGGTTTTCAGAGTTTTCCTCTCATTACTGTGAGGCAGATTTCACTGGAGACTGTGCCATCAGCAGAAGAAAACCAGTTGCTAAGGGAAGATGCATGTGCAAACTGTAGGCTGAAGGCCAGATGGAGGAAAGCTGTTTTCTTTTCTAATCAGGGTGGAGACGACTGGTACTTGCAGCAGTGTGAGGGGAGAGCTGCCCAGGGGGCTGTGCCTGACCACTGCCTGGATCAGCACCGTGTCCAGCTGGCAGCTGAGAGCCCCCCAGGGACAGCAGGCAGACCTGGCTCAGTAGGGAGGCCAGGATGGGGCAGGAGCCAGGAGGGAGCCGCTGTGAGCAGCAGGCTGCAGCTGGGTGACCCCCACTGAAGCGCAGAGCACCGGCCAGGAACACAGCCATGGGCAGCCTGGCATCAGCGTGGCCACGAGCAGCTCAAGGCAGCTCTGCCAGCTGCCATAGGGACATCTGCTCCTCGCTCCCGCCAGCGTCTGCATGAAGAGCTGGTTTATCAGCCCAAAATCCGCAGATTGTTTTGGATCTGTGTCAGGGTCAGACCGAGCCTGAGCTCGGCCCCTTTTGGTTCGCTTCTTTCTTGCTGGGAGTCAGCACACAGCAGGCTCCTGGATAAATACACCCATTCCACAGCACTCATAAGCTCCCAGGCATGATGGGAGCTGTCAATACTTTCTCCAGGGTGGGAGACAGGTGTGGTGCCTGGGGACATGCTTAGGGACATGCTCTAGTGGTGGATCTGACAGTATTAGATTCATGGTTGTACTCAATGGTTGCAGAGATCTTTTCCAGCATCAATGGATCTAATCCATTGGTGGCCAAGTAGGGGTAGAACCCAGGTACCAGCAGATGAATTGCCATTTACAGTGTGTGGCCAAATGGGCAGACATTTCAGGGATAGAGGGGATATCCTTCCTGTCTCAAGTAGAGATATAGCTGAAGTTTATGTGGACCACAGGTGGCTTGTAAAGATTTCACAAACTAGTGAAAAGCAACAACGGTAAAAGCAGTATTTTCTGGGCACAACTGTAACTGTTGGATCCTCTGAGCCCATTAATGAGATCCTAGGGCTTAGTCCCTAGTCCTCAGGACTGATGACTTATGCTAGGCAGCTTTGTGGGAATGCTTTTCTCTGACACTTCCAATTAAAAGCCATGAAAAAAACAATACTGGGTGTTTCTCTCCCTCCCTGCAGTGTTTCCCAATCAGAAACACTCAAACTATTTCACTGCCTGGGTATGTGTTAGGAAGCCAGCACAGAAAAACTCCAATCAAATGCACTGAAAAATAGCAGGAGGCTAGAGTATTAACTTTAAAAGCTATTAGAAATCAATCAGGACTTCAGCAGGGCCTGAGGGGCAGACTGATGGAATGGAAGGCAGTCTATTAAACATAAAAGTCAATTAAGCAACAACTTCAGAGTTCCTGCCCTCCACCACAAAAAATTAAGGCAGAAGAGACAATGGCAGCTAGGACCCTTGTCTTGTCACAGGCTCATAACCTGAGGGTTTGTCTCTAACAACTGTGGTCACACAGATACATCCAAGTAAAGGATGATCAGGGAGGCATTTGTAGGAATTACATTCAGAAAATAGTGAAGGTGGCTGCCAACAGATCATCCTGGTCTGGTGCTAGGGGACAGTGCCTCCATGCTATTTGAAGATCACTTTAATAACCCCTGTAAAGTGCAATGCCACTGATTACGGTGGGAAAAATGCCCACACAACAACATGAAAAAAGCCAAAACAACTTCCCTGTGCTCCCCCTCCCCAAACATTTACCAACACCAAAGAAAAGCTTAGGGGAAAATAACATCTGAAACACTCCTTAAGTACTACCAATATACAAATATACTCCCTTCTCATGCAGATCACCTCTTACTGGCATTTTAAAATGTGCTAGATACATGTAAAATGTACATATATAAGGTCATAATGACTTGTTCCCTGAATCTTTACAGTCATGTAAAACGGATGGAAAAAAAATTCTTCATCCATCCTAACTTTGTCAGAAAACCTTAGTTCCAGTAGCCAGATAAGCAGAAAAAAATCCATATGACAAAAGGCAGAGGTCAAATGGATAAAGGGACCCTTTCTACTTGCAGTCCCCTGATAGTTATACAAAACTTTCAGAAAACTGGGATAGATGAAACTTAGATTTAGAAATGTCATTTAATTGTCAACATGTCAAGCCACAGAACAGTTAAAAACACAGAAAAGGCTGCTTACTTTTCTTAGAAATTCTAGGACAAAAATCCTTTATTTAGAAAACGATGACATAATTTTAAGAAAGAAACATAAATTTTGCCCTTTTATATTCTCCTGGAATATTTTTTTTTCCTCACTCATCTCTTTTCACCTTTTCTGCCACTTGTACTGCACTTGTACACCTAGAAACAAGGTGTACAAGGTGTAACACTTGAACAGGGTAATGTCTCGGTCTCTGAAGAGGAGGGTTTAAATTGGCTTTAAAAGAATTCCAAAGCAAAATATGTAAAATTACATACTTGCTCCCTCTTGTTTGATATAATCAGTTCTGGCAAGAGCCATTACTCCAAAGTGCTGACTGAGTGCAGATTTAGAGGGAAGCGTATTAACACTGCAGGAAAGCCTGAACGTTGGGTTCAGACTCATCGGTGAGTAAATTTATGGAGTCATGAAAGTCACCGAATTCATCTATTTGTTATAAAAACCCCGAGAACAAGGGGAAAAGCTCATCACTGCATTTGATCCTATTGTGCAAGATTTTACACTGCTAGGACCGCCTACGGTTAGGGGAGAAGAGGAGCCTAAAAGTGCCAAAGAGAAGCTTCCATGCGAACGGTAGGAGTGAGATGGAAAATATTTACAGCTCACTATTGCCCTCTGGTGTAAGCTGTGCCCGCCTCCGTGGTGCTCCCGAGTGATGAAGGGAAAAATTCCGGAGTACAGCTCTTTATTTGAAACGAAAAGATAACAGCTCCTTCCATGAATACGGAGTTTTGTACCTTTTCAAATTAACCTTGAGAGAATCTGGTGTAGGGAAGGAGAGGGGGGGAGTTTGGAAAGGTGATGATAATATGTAGCTTCTCCCCCTGGACTTTTGGGAGAAAAGACATTCTCCTTGGAAAACATTTGCTTCACAGATCTTCTGTCTTCTAATTTAGTTGCATCATGAGGCATCAACAAATTGTTTCCTGACTGTTTTAAGGCAAGAACAGACAGCAGAAGACATGAATTCCAGCTTGATTTAGAGAGTAAGGGAAGAGCTTTTATCTTAAACAAAATAACGAGCTCCTGCTCACTTTTTATTTATATTTGAGTTGAAGGTTTGGTGTTTTTTCACTTAAGATTATCTAAAAGTATTTAAAGAGTGTTCTCTAGATACTAGGATACGTAAAACACTAGACTGATAAATCTGATAGAATATTTTTGAGAACGATGTTCCCAAAATACTTTATATCCAGGAAAACAATACTGCTGGAAATATAATAAATTAAAATTTTAACACATTAAAATATGTCTAATGAAGTAATAAAATTACTAATGCACTTTCCTGCAAAAATCTTATGATTACTCCAACCTGAAATGAGAGACAGAGATTGGAAACAATTGGTACATTTATGATAAGATGGGCAAACACATTCAGAAAAAAAAAAAGAAAAAAAAAAAAAAAAAAAAAAAAGTGTTTCCCTTGCTAAGGGCTTGATTGTGACCAGTCTTTGTTTAATCTTAAATATAATCTGCCATGTGGCTGTACCACTAAAGGAGACCTGCAGATCCATTTCTATGAATTACTGCTTGTTCACCCTGCAGCAAAGCTCTCTGCTTTCCCTGCCAATATTAATAATTTTCTTTTTCTGCCCGGTCCCTGCTAACTTGTGCATAGCACGGAGTGGGATTTATCAGTTCATTCATAATCATGTGCAACAGGGACAGGTACACTTTTTGTTTGCTATTGGTGGTCTGTGTTGTCAGTGAAAACCCTTAAGTACTAGAAAGTGTGATTTACCTTACTTTTACAGAAATCTTGAAGAATCAAACCCTGCAAATGCCCATGCCTGAGCCCACAGCGATGAACCCACATGCAGCCATCTATACTGAAGGCCTCTAAAATCAAACAAGGTGATCCCCAAGCCTGGTGTCCAAATATCAAGAACATGTTGGGAGTTGCATTGCATTCAGAGCAAAGAAATTTGGGAAGTAAGATGCTTCCCTCTTCACCTTGTTCTTCTGCACCACTATAAAGTTAAAGTTTACTTTTACTTCCAACTTTACTGCTTGTCATGGTTTAACCCTAGCCAGAGCCCCACAGAGCCGTTCACTCACTCCCCCACCAGTGAGATCAGGGAGAGAATTGGATGAATAAAAGCCAGAGAATTCAGGAGTTGAGATGAAGTTTAACAGGAAAACCAAAAGCCAAGCACACGAGCAAAGCAAAACAAGGAATAAATTCCCTTGGGCAGGCAGGTGTTCAGCCATCTCCAGGAAAGCAAGGCCCCACCAAGTGATTTGGGAAGAAAAATACCATCATTCCTTCTTCCTTCTTCTCCCCACTTTGTATACTGAGCAAATTTCATGTGGTCTGGAATATCCCTTTGGTCAGTTGGAGTGACCTGTCCTGGCCGCATCTCCCGCAAGCCTCCCACACGCCCCCAATTTCCTTGCCAGTGTGGCAATAACAAAAACACCTCTATATCATCAAATCTGTGTTCAGCACAAATCCAAAACAGCCCCATACCAGCCATTGTGAAGAAAATTAACTCTACTCCAGCTGAAATCAGCACAGTCATCAAAACTTCCTACTTCAATGCAGCTGTCCACAGCCAATTTCTGGAATCTGTTTAATCATAGTCACTTAGGCACTGCAATGACACTAAGTCTTCATTCTTTCAAATATTCTATTGTTAGCATAAATCAAGAGCAAAAGAACATTTGAAACCCTGAGGACTGCAGATTGAATGTCAGACCTGTGTGATTTGATGAACTGGGATGAAAGAAATCCCTCAAATGCTAGAGTTTATCATGGGGCAACTGACAAACTCTTAGCTTAAGCACTGCTGGCACGGCATTATCATACTGACATCAATTGTCACAGCAGATAATGTATGTGAGCTTGACAAGTTCATTCTTTCAGAGAATCTGACTCGATAATTGTTATTTTACAAGGACTAACCTGTAGATGAGATTAAAAATTTAGCAGACATGCTTTGCTCTCTCATGCTCATCAGAGAGTAACCCAGTGTACATTCAAGGATCATAGTGAATAGCATATACAGACATTAATGTATTCATTACTTGAACTCAGGAATAACAGTTTTATTCTGAACTTGATCTCATTTGCCTGTTCTCCAGTAGTGTAAGATAGCTGTATTTACGAAGCAGTTACATTACTCTGGTTGCAAACAACTGCACTTTTACTGTCTGCATATTTCCATTGTCTGTGGAAAGATGAGCTGTGCTGGTGCTTAATGGAACAACAGAGTCAGACTCTGCAGCTATTTATATAACCATGGTTTTAGATTTGAAGTAGTTGCCAGATATGAAATGTTGCCTGGTCTGAAAAACACTGTGGAAAAAAAAAAAAAAACCAAAACCAAAAAAAACACAAGGAATCAAAACGTCTGCATTTGAAAGGATCCCTAAATAATAATGAAGGAGTTTTACATGCACAACCTTATACACACACTGGACCTGGGTTTGGACCACAGAACTCAGTTACCCTTTTGTAATTAAATAGAAGCCCAGCTGAGATGACCAGTGTGCTAAATTATATTTTATATTAGAAAATCTCTAATCTAAGTAGAATAAAAAAACCTCAAAACCTAAAACAAGGGTGTTTTCCCCAAATACTCTGTCAAACAGTTTTCTTCTTGATAGCAAGGTCCTCCCTCCAGAAGAAGATGACCACTTCCAAATTTTGTCAGGAGAATCTATTCTAGGTCATTCTAGCTTCTGAGTCTCACCCAGGGACTGTCTGTAAAGGACTGTTTGGTGTGTGCTTAAATAATTCCAAGGAGCCGGGTAGCAGCTTACAAGACATGGAGGACAGAGTGGCAGCACTGAGAAATAGTCTGTGCACCCACACCTTGTGATAAAGCATTGATAGGAACTTCCCAGAAAACCTGGTTTTGTCAGACTGCTCACAGGGAAGTTGTGCCCCCTGTCTTTAGAGTTCAGACTCAGATTAAATGGAGAATGGCATTGAGAAACCTAACTTGAAGTAAAAGAAAACCAAAACCCCAAAGCCAAATTACCAAACAACCAGCTTCATTTATTGCTAACCTTCCTGGTTTTCACCCAGGAAGAAAATTTGAAAACAACATAGCTTATTTGCTTTGTTAGTGGGGTGAGAAAAGGGCTGATCTCTGCAGCAAAACTAAACTTAGAATTTTCAAATATATCACAAACCATAAATTCTGGCTTTCAACCGACTCTGCTTACAACCAAAGTAAAATGTTGAGCAGTGAAACAGCTACAGCAGGGAACTCGTTCAAAAGCAAAAAAGATGCTGCTACATGACCCAAAAAGAGAATAGTGTTCTAACTCCTGATAAAAAATAAGAAGCCAAGAGAAGGAAGGAAATTTCAAGGTGATTCAGAGGCAAACATTGTTTATATTCAATTAAATTTCAAAGCTAAAATCCCAACCGAATTGTTTTCCATCTACTGTGTGTTTTATGCCATGGTGCCATATGCTACAGTTTGGAGTACTGTCTCCCTCACTTGTCTTTTAATTGGCTTGACCTATGGGAAAGATGGCAAGAAACCAAACTAATTAGATAAATTCACCTCCTGATCTATAAAATCTGCTATTGAACGACATGTCAGATGAAAAAATAAAAACTAAACAGTAGAAATGCAATTACAGTTTCTTAACATATTTCTACATGTGGGACCTTCTTTATTGCAGTATGGATTTCTAAGGATTTTCTTGACAAATTAAGCAGATTCAGATCTCAAAGTGAAAAATAAAACTGTGAGGAAAAACCCAAAAAAACCTCACAGCATTTATTCTCCATAGAACTCTTTTTAAAATCATTAGCAGTACTTGCAAAATTAGCAGGCCCCAATCCAGAGCAATTAGCTCATTTTCAATTAAAAATAGATTCAATATTTTTATGCCTTCTACTCAGCATATATCAGCGTTACTCTCCGTTTACATAGTTTTACATTTACATTTAAATACCATTTCTAAACGGAGAACTGGAGCTGATGTCAAAAAAAAAAAAAAAAAAAAAAAAAAAGTTAAGTAAAATCAGATATGTAAGAAAATTTTATTCAAAGCCACAATTGCATGTCCCCCATGCCAGCAAAATAACCACCTAATCCCAACTAATGCCATATCCATTATATTGAGTGATATTTGAAATGATGAACAATAGAAAGCTTGTAAATGCTGTCCCTGATATATTTTGTACCTGGTGTGGAGTTCATTAGGTACAAATGGGTAATGTTTTAAAGACTGCTTACAATGAAATGGTAAAGTCTGTTTTATATGCTTTTGACCACCTGAAAGATGGTCAAGTAGCTCTCCACTCTTTGTTAGGCCAGTATCTCTCTCTCTCTCTTCATTGACATCTGAAGATGTCAGCATAATTGACTTAACCATCAATGAGTTCAGACTGGTGAAATGAGCAGCACTTTACACCCTAAAGATTAAATCCTTGGAGTAGGTTTCTGAGAGATTTAATCAATGTTTTTCGACAAATAGCATACATTAATATTTGCTTATTTGTCACATCCCATCCATATATTGGTTTACAAGTGTGAATGTGCACCCTCAACGTGTATTCAAGCACATATCTACTTTCCAACAGACATTTAGGATATGTTTCTATCAGTATCTTGGTTTTGTAGATAAGGGAATAGTCTATAAACAAATTCACTTAAAACAGTTCACAGAATAACCATAGAGGCTTAATGGAACCTCTGGGAAAGAATTCATTAACTGTCTCTATTAAACAGTTCAACTTAAATACAGAAAATCCAGTGGATATCGGTTTAATTTTGACAACAGAAATAAGCACCTCTTTAATAGTCAAAGAAAATTCAAAATAGTCTCAACTATGGAAAGAGTATGTCAACAAGAATGCTGTGCAGACAGACTATTGGTGTCTTCCATGTGGTATTCTGGAAATCCTAGCATTTTAATTTTCAGGAATGCAGAACATAAACAGTTTTCAACACTTCACAGGATTTGATACATAGAGCCCAGTCTCAAACTGAGCTCACATATCTCTTTGGCTAGTTTAGTTTCAAACTTACTATTAAATTTTCTTTCTCATACGCTGCTTGCCAAACTCAATATGAATCTTATCACAGGTTACAATGGCACTGTGTTATACCACTCTTTATTTTAAGTTGCTTAGTCCAGGGTTTTGCCACAGATGATCTCTGACAAATGGACAGAGATGATTCCTGCAAATCAATTACAAAATGGCCCTGTATTGTTACACTTTTATAGTGCAAAAAATTGAGAAAAATTGCTAGTACCCAATGAATCATGATAGCCTTTTATCTATTTTTTTTCTATTTAGGCAGTAGTTTACTCCAAAAGCAATTACAGAAAATGGGTCTATGTGAAGAAGCAAAAGTAAAACAACAATTGAGTAAACAGATACATTCTGTGAGAAGTATTTATCTTACACTTCACTCTGAGAACACTTAATGTGTGTTCTGGAGAGATAGCCTGCAGTGTCTGCAGACAACAATCTGTAAGATGCTCACCTGAGGCACAGCTCTTGTCTGAAAATTTGTTCTGTGGTGTCCTTTGAGCACCCTGCATAGCAAACCATTCTCATAGATGAGCTTTCTTCAGCCCACCCCTCCAAAAGAAGATACAGGAGTTTTAATTGACCTTAGACTTTTTTCTCCTTTTTTTAAAGTAATGGAGACCAGGAAATATTTTTCTAAGTTTTTCAAAACTCAGCTCAGCTATGACTGGCTGAGACTTAAATCAACATCTATTTTCTTTTTTTGAAGCTTGTCTACAGTCATAATCAACTTAGGGCAAGATCACAGCAAGCTGCTGCTAAAGGCCTTTATGATACCACAGATCCGACATTGGTAGCGCAAAAGAGAGCAAACTTCTAAAGAACAAACAAGTTGTTTCCATGTAAGGACTTTCAGCAATTCAACATGCTCTAGTAATTCAATCACAAGCTGTTACATTGTGTGCAAGAGTCCCTGGGTGAAATGGTGTAGTTTGGGTTATGAAGCAGTTCAGACAGGATGATCATAATTGTTCCCTGCAGCTTTTAGATGTATTAACAACAGCTACAACAACAAAAAAAAGTAAAGAAACAGCTGAAACTGCCATATGTATGGGGAGGCTGAATTGTTCCTAAATCTTGTCTCTGCTTTTATTTTCCTCAAGTGCTGCTCTTGACCTGAGATTACATCTTCTTTGACAGAGCTGATATGATCTGGCCAATCAACCACTGTGCTCTTTTCCTAAAAAAAATTTAAAAAAAAAATTACAATGAATCATAGAGATCCCACAATTTTTAAGGTGAGTCTCAGAAAAATGAGTTGAAACAGCAGATGATCTGAACTTCAGTGTGAGTTAAGAGTGCATATTTTTCTTTACATTACAAAATCTCTTTCCACTCATAAACAGTAGCTCTTTAAATAATCTCTAACTCACCAAGAGGAACCCATTGAAAGCTGCCTCCCTGACCTGTCAAGGTACTAAGGCCCTTGAGACCAGCATACATACAAAACCATGAAGACAGCTTATTTTAGCATAAAAATTGCAATTTTTGGTCTACAATGTAAAAAGCAGAAGGGAATTACATGATGTTGAAATCTTCAAAATACTATAGCTTGCCAAATTTTGATTTTCAATATGAAATTATTCTTTTCTGTTAGATCTTAAAATAATTCATAAGGCTGAGATTTTTTCCATAACGAGTGAATGCTGTGTGCAAAACCAAGCACTGCAATAGTAAAATTAATGTGAGAAAACTCAATAGATTTCTCCAGGTCTCTCACCGTGGGCTGCAGGGGAATCTCTGCTTTGGCACCTCCCCCTCCTTCACTGACCTTGATGCCTGCAGAGCTGTTTCTCTCACATTTTCCCATTCTTCTCTTGCAGTTACTGTGGGGTTTTCCCATCCTAAAATGTTACGACAGAGGTGGCCTCAACACCACTTATGGGCTCAGTTTTGGCCAGCAGAAGGTCTGTTTTGGACCACGCTGCAGCTGGCTGTGACTTCTCACAGATGCAACACCTGCAGCCCACATCATCCCCCAAACCATTACCAAAGCATTGCCCTGCAAACCTGTCAAAAAAACTAAGCTAAGAAGTGGCTTACCTAAAGCCAAAAATTACCTCTTTGGCTAAGGAAAAATAAATAAATAAATAAATAACAGCTCTCCAAAATGCTAGTCTACCCATTCACAATCTCTTCATAAACTGATTTTGTGTTGCTGCATTAAGGGTAAAAGGGTTTGAGTGCTTTGATCAGTTTTGTTCATGGCAAAGACGTAGTGCAGGACAGAGCCTTGCTTCCCTAATGCTTATTCTAAATGCAAAGAAAACAATAGCTAAATAAATTCAGTGAGTCTTAATTTCTCCCTAACTTTCCAGTCTGATTTAAGACTCAATTTCTACTTTTTTTTTTTTTTTTTTTTTTTTTTTTTTTTTTTTTTTTTTTTCCTGGAGAGGTTTCCAGCCCTTCATGCTGCCTTTTACAAAACAAGCTTTTGATTTCGAGATGTATTGTATTAGAGATCTTAAGCCCACTTGCAAAAACGGGTTGAAAAACAGTTTTACATCAGAGGAAAAAAGGGTTTTTCAGGGAAAAAAAAAAGAATAATTAAGGCCAGCATGTGGGTATTAATGCACATTTGCAAATACAGACACCACAAAGTTGTAATTAAAATAATCTCAGAAAGTAAAATCTAGTGGATTGCAACTGGTAACCATTGCTCATAGTGAGAGAAGAAGGATAAAATATGGGGTAAGTGGGGAGCTACACTCTGCAAGAGATCCACTGTATGCACTGAATCATATTTTCTATTACTGCTTTCATCCAATAGTGTGTATACTAAAAGATGGTTGCCACTGAAATTTGATGTTCCAGGGAGTATGAGCAAACATAGAATGTGATCTGGAGCATCATTTGTATTGGCAAAATTCTCAGCTGGAGTCCCACAGAACTACAAGATTTTAAATAGATTTATTGCCTATCAGTTTTATACCAGAGGGAGAATATCTGCTTCTCACAGTGAAGAGATGTATTATAAAAAAAGTAACTGTGATACTAAGAAATCATCATTCAGCCAAGCTAAAATAAATGATAAATTCCCTCTCTGGATGATTTTTATCTGGCTGTACCTGACAGCAAAAGTTTTCACAGGCAGATATACCCACAGATTTTAAAGGAGATTAGTTCTAAACAACATTTCCTGGTATCAGTTTAACCCTCTCCCTCCTCCTTCCAATTTTTCCAAGCCATTGAATGAAACAGAGACTTTTCTTGAGTTTATAGGCAACTCAAAAGATAAGTCAGGCAAAACATAGAGAACATAGATTTCAATTACCATTTTACACCTTTGGCAAAGCAGAGGTGGGCGCTGTCTCTGCTAGAGTTTTCTGCTGCTTTCTGGAGATTCACAGCCTCTGATAAAATTTGAAGGACTAAAAGGATTCTGATGTCCTACAGCATGTGAGAAATATGATTCTGCACCATAATTCTGCAAGCAACAGAGACAAAGGGAGAAACCCTTATACACCCTGGGCTAACACAAAATCCAAGCTCAAAGAAATAGATCTCTTGATTTTACAAGTGATATATAAAGGACATTCTCTATTAAACAAGCATTTACTGCATAGTAAAGGTATTACATTATGTCGTAATAAAGCATTCAGTAATTCAGCCCACTTTTGTTTTGCCGGGGTCCATAAATCAGGAATTGTAGGAGATGGAAGCACACCAATAGCAGATATAAACATCTTTTTAAGTTCCATAGATTAAATAGGAAAGCCACAAATCAACTGTAAATCTGAAGTAGTAGTCTCATCCTCCTAATATAAAGCTGGTGTAAAATGCTTATTCTTACCCAAAAGTTTTTTTTTACTTTTTGCATCAGTGCAAATAACCAAAGAGCAGCAGAGTAGCAGGAAGTACTTTACTATTCTGAACTCGTTGAGTATATTTTTTCATTCTGCACTCTGTAATAGATGTTTTTTTCATGTGTGTCTCTTGGCTGCACATCTTTCTCCCTTCTTTATCTTTTCTACCTTTTTTTTCTTTTTGTATACAGACATTTGCCTATTCCTAATGGATTTTAGAGCGGGAGGGGGAGTACACTTCTCCATACAAATTCATTTGCCAATATTGAAATTCACATCCTTTGCCTTTCCTGAAATGTGTTTCTTCTGAGAGCTGAAATTAATTTTTACTGCGAGCACAAGGCTGTTGTTTATAAGGGATTGCTGCCCCTCCTCATGGGAGCTATTGTCTGTGACAGTGAGCATTAGGCTTTGAGCAATTGTGCTATGGGTTCCAGTGAAACTATGCTCCAATTCTTACTCCAAGTCCTCAGGGTAGGAAAATGTAGAGGCTCTTATGTCTTTATACAACTGATTTTGTAAATAACTAAAAAAATTTCTACTGTTCCGGTCAATATGTGTAGCCAGAGATCACATCCAAATTAAACCAAACACACCCTTTGCATTAAAAATTCAAACAAACAACAACAACAACAACAACAAACACAACAAAGAAAAAACAACAGTGAAAGAGCTACATTTGACATGGGGTGAAGCTGGAGGGCAAATCCCTAAGGGTGATATACTGTACATCAAGGAAACAAGACTGTATCTTTGTGTATGTCTTTCTTCATGTTTTTCTTTTGAATTGAATAAGTTTGTTAATTTCATTAAGAATTTTATGTGAGTTTTGATAAGCAGAATTATTTCCCCTTCCAGGAGAAGGTGCCCCTACACTCAGAAGTAATAAAGCTTACTGACATGATTAGACATGTTTTAACCTATGTTCTAGTGAAGTTTTCCCCTCTTTTTTTTTTTTTCTTTGAAGCAGTTCTTCTGGTAAATATTCAACAGCAGGGTTCATCTGGAACTGTGTTACAGGGTGGGGACAAAGGGAATTCTAAGGCTTCAGTCTTGCAATTCATTCTGAGCAGATAGAAAAAAAAATAGGTTTAAGGATTAGCACTGTCTCTCATTTAGACCCAAACAAGAGGCCCAGAAAGAGACAAGATACAGTATTGTTTGTCCTGCATATTAAAACAACTCAGTACTGTGGTTGACTCAATTTATCTGAGTGAAAGAATTTCAGTTTACAAGAAGAAATTTGAAGACATCAAAATTAAGTAATAGGTAAATTAAGGGCTTAGAATTGGGGTTTTAAAAGTCCCCTGTTTCTTTTTTTCTATTCCAGTTAGGACAGTATAGATGAGCAAACCAGACTTGGAAACAAAATGTTCTCGGCCACCCTGAGGCTGGCTGCCACAAAAGAGCAGTATCCATGGTCTGAATCTCCCTCTGAGGCAGGGTGGCCACATTCAAAACACTCAGGGGAATGCTCCGCAGATTGTGTGCTGAGCTCCCCGGCAGCACTTGGAAATTCGTGGCAAAGCGACAAATTCTCAGGCCAAAGTTGTAGCAGGAATTCTTCCAGCAGCAAGGATGAGCAAATATCAGCCCTCTGCTCTGGCTCTGCTCATATTAGAAATTTAAGCCTGGCTATAAAGTTTAAGTACTTTGGTTGGTGTTTTGTGAATGGCTGAAGCACCCACTCCTGCCAGCTGAGCTATTTGAGACCTGCTTCACACATCAGCACAACTGAGTTCTACGAACCATGACTTTGCCATCTGTATACCATAAGTCCTGTTCTGCAAGGTTTCTAAAAGAACAATTCATGGCTTGGGGTGACTGCTGCTTCATTTTAAATCCTTTGTTAGGCATTCTGAGAATATGAGGACTGCTTTCATAGGGAGAGTGAAAATGTTTCAACATACGTGTATGTAGTGGGAGAGGAGTTTAATGAATGCTCCCTTTAGGTGCAGGATGCCAAGTTTCAAAAACACCTGTAGAAACTGCACATCTACATTTCCAGAGAGTTCACACATCCCTGCCAAATCATCTGCAAAGCAAAGGACACGTGACTGCTCAGCGGAGCAGGACAGGTGAAAGCCAAATTTCAGAGTTAAGCAAACTAGTTCCTCACATTCAGATTTATAAAATGAGCATTCCATAGTCAAAAAAACCCAAAAAACTAAACATAAAACCATTTTTTTTTTAATGGGTCAATGTTTAAGAAACTTTAAGCTAAAGGAGGATAAGGAATTCATATCCCTTTTCTGTCTTCAGGAAAACAGCCATTTCAAGTACTGTGGACAGGTGAGAATTTTCATGTAAATGTAAGTGAAACAAAAATTCAGAAACCAAAGTTCAGTGGTAAAATATAAGCATCATACATGGGAAAACTCTCAAACAGTTCATGGTCCCCTCTGCTTTATATTGTATTCATGTCAGCTGAACATAAAATGCTCTCATTTGGGACCAAAGAAAGTTTTTTGGTATTATGATGACATTATAATTCTTGATTTACAGCCATGGAACTAGTTCCTGGAGCATTTTCAAGCAGCAAAATGTCTCAGCAGCACATATTTCCAAGCTGTAGTTTTCGCAGATAACGAAAATAGCTCTCACTGGATAGTGTGTGCTAGACAGCAGTCAGCATGTTCCCTGCCAAAACACTCACTGCCATTTGAGCACATCCAGGGTGGAGAGAGCCCAGTGAACAGCCTGTACATAACCCAACATGCAAGATAATTCAAAGATACAACTTTCTGCTTCCTTTCACTGCATACTTACTGAAGGCTGTAATGCTGTCCTTTGTCCGGCACCTGTGGTGGCCTACATTCTGGAGAGGCAGGTTTTTCCCAGTATCTGGAGTGTTTCTGCATATTTTTGGCAATTCTCTCATGCTCTTGAACTGGTGAACCTAGAATATTAGTATGCATATTTATTGGTGCAGTTTCTCAAATTGACAAAGCTTTCCTCCCTTGAGTACATAAAATGTGACTTGTACAGGGTGTCAGAGTACTTTTCCACACTACCAGGTGGGATTTATGTTTGCACTGCTTTTTTCCTCTTTTCAAGTGACAGGTTGAGAATTCTTCACCTGTCTCAAGGGTGGGACCCCCAGCTGCCCAGACTCCCTGACTGGAGCTCCATCTGTTTTCCAGCTCTGTGGAAGACAAGACAACCAGCAGAGCTGAGACTCTCCACGAGCCAGAGACTCTGGCTGATTAATGACTCAGAAAATGGATTCTCCAGGACAGAATGTTACCTGCTCACCCGGAGCGTAAAAAACACACCACAGAGTGTCAAAACAACCAAGTGTTAAAACGTACATTTTCTCTAAGATCACAATAATCTTTCCTTGGAATATGTGCAAGGCTTTCTCATCATAGCCAGGCTGAGAGTATTAGGTTGATCTAATTATAGCAGTTACCCTACAACTCTCTGTAAAACAATCCATCTGAATTTCAGACTTATCTTCTGTAATTTAGTCCTATTAATTAGTCTGGCATGCCTAATTTAATATTATCTGTAATTCTGCATATTTGGCATGGAAAGACTACATAGTAAAAGACCAGCTGTAGACCTGTCAAGTAGAAAGTATCCTACAATAACTCCTCCACTGTATTTCAGATCCTTTCCAGGTGATTCCATCTTTAACTACCCTTACTTTCCTCTTAGAATTGTTTTGATTTAAGTGTGTATTTCTAAAAGATTTTTGTTACACAGGTAATTAGTCAAAACCATGATATTTATTAAAATATTCCTAAGAATTTCCTTATTCAATACACACTGTAATTTGATTCTCATTATGAAATTATGCCTCATAATTTCTTTTACCCACACTGCCTGCACCTACACTGTGCAAGCATACATCAGTGAGAGCAGGGGCTTCCCTAACTCCCTCCTCTGCTTTTCCTCACTCTGCCCACCCACCCACGCTGTTTGACATGCGCTCCCTGAAAAGTGCCATGTACTCTGGGAATAATCTAGGTGAAGCTTTCCTTTCCCGTGCTCTCCCCAGAGTTTTAGTCCCAGCATGGTTCCCTCAGTGGGTTCTCCTCTGTTGGCAGCATGGGATTAAGGACAAGTCCCTATCTGGCTGAAGCTGCTTTTTGAGTAGGAGTGCTGGTTTGTACCAGTTAGACAAACACAACACCCTTCATTATGGTAAGAAAAATTACCCAGATCAACAGTACCGTAATACCCTTGGCTCGTGAAGATAACAGTGCAGAAAAGATAAAGAAGTGAAAAGTGAAGAGTAGACAGCTTCTCTCCTGAATATTTATGACTGGAAACCATGACCAGAAGATTTTATTAATTCCTGAAAAATCTGGATATTATTTGACATTTCCTTTTAACACCAAAAATATTCTATTTAGTTTTCATTTGCTACATATCTTCCTTTTGCTGCATTCTAATCTGATAAATTTGGTTAAATCCTTCAGACAAAGAAATTTCTAAAATCTGGGGTTTTTTTCACATGCCAAGCAACAAAGTAAACTGATTTCACTGTGGTTGGAGTAGAATACATTTAAGCTTCACATTTTTTATATATATTGGCTATAAAGATTATTGAGCTTTCAGGGTCATTTGAGAACAAGTGCTTGCAAAGATAAAATTTATGAGGAGTTTTAAACACACCATGTCCCATGAGATGCACTAAATAGTCTTAATTATTAAGCGACAATCTCAAACACATACACACAGCTAAGCAATCTCTGTTCAGTTCCTAGCTAGCTCAGTTAAGGTACAGGGATTTGGGAAGCACATTGCTTTTTTCCTACTCCAGGACAGAGACAGGGATTTATACCAGCTGCACATACTAACATTTCCTTACCATAGATTTCAATTTCAAGTGGAATAGCTTCATCCACTTTCTTTATCTATCCATTCTTCAATAAAGGGAAGTGGGAGTAAGAAATCTCATGCAAAAGCCCTGCAGGCAGTAGTACTGAAGCTAAAGCAGCAGGAACACAAAATATTTTAAGATGGAGAAGTAAAACAAAATTTCACATCTAGTCTATTTATACACATATGCAACTGGTATAATGTCCATATCATAATAATTACCTGATTGCAAACACAGATCTGTTTGATTTCTCCTAATACACCTGGTATTGTTTAATTACCCTTTACTGTATTTCAATATTTCAGAAAAAGGAGGAAGCCTCAGTGTTTCCTGCAGCACAGGAGGTGATTGAGATTACAGCCCCACTTGTACACAGCAGCCTGCTCTGCAGATCACAGTGACTGGCGACTAGGAGATTGTGATGTAATAGTCATCTTGGCTACACAGTTATTGGATTTTATGTTTCTTTCCAGATGTTTAGATCCAATCTACATATATCTTCACTCTCAATGGTTTTAAAGTAAGTGTATGAATATTTGCTTATTTTAGTGCTTTCAAGCAAATCTACAGAGGAGAGTGGAACAATTCAAATAAGCTAGAAGAAAAATGGCAGAGTACTCTAGGTTTTCACTGATGAGACCTTTCTGGTAGCATTTTCTTCCTTCTTTCAGTGAGGAAGTTTGGTCTAGGGCTGAGTACCTTTGCTGGCTCCATGTTTCAGCAGCTTGATGTTACTTAGGCAAAACCTAAGAACAAAAGTTACCACTAGTTGTCACTGAGAAGGGCAAATAATTTTTTTTTCCCTCCCTAGCAGTGTTTAATCTCAGGAAACCTTAGCCCATTTTTTATTTTTTGCTTTCCTCTTTTTTTCAAATTTTAAGTTTTTTCAATTTGTCTCTGCTTTACTCCCTTTTTTCTCTAATTGCTCCCACTGTAATAAGTGGAGAAATAAAATAAAACAAAGAGTGATAGAGAAGGGGAAAGGGTAAGAGAAAAATGGAAAACAACTTTGAAACCATATAATTACAAAGTGGAAGCATAACTTTTCAACATAGACTTTGCAAGAATCTGAAGTTTGTTTTGTTTACCCTTATTTCAAAAAAAAAAAAAAAAAAAATCAGCTCAGTTAAACTGATTTATAGTGTCCCCTTTCTGTTATGCAATGTACAGTTGGTCCTATTTGTGGCACAATGAGAACTTGCCTCGAGTTGCTTATTCAGGGAACCACAGGCACACAACTTCTGCAAAACTCTTGGGCAAGATTCATTTGAGTGTTTATTACAAACTGGAGAAAAACTTAGAAACAACTTGGAATTCACTTTGACACAAGTCTAACCTGTGTTGCTGAAAATCAGGACATTTACGGAATTTGTCTCTTTCTTATGTAATCATAAAGAGTAGGTTTATTGCTATTTCAATAATAATTAATTACTCTTCATTAGAAAAAAAGATTTTTAGGTCAAAAGTAATGTAAAGTAATTCAGCAACACTATGGATTCCTGTATATTTAGTATCAATGGGGTCCAACTAGATGTGAGTAGCTTAAAGCTTGTTATTTGTGTACAGCAATTACTTTAAACAGATGTCAGTTTTCTAAATCCAGTATCCAGTGACCAATTAATGTTGGTTTTAGCATCACCACCTGGAAAGTCTTATGAGGAGCAGCATAAATGTGATAGTAACCTCATACTGTCTTATGGCATTTTGTAGTAGCTCTTTCTACATTTTTATATGATACAAAATGCAAGTTTATAATACTTTGACAAATTCGCACTGCAGCATAATTTCACATTTCAATAGTTGTTATCCATCCATAATATTAAGCAAAGGGTTTATATTAGTGTTAATATTTTCCTTCCAATAGTTCTTATCCAAAGTTAACATTTCATTTGACTAAGATTAAATAGTTTTGAAAGTTTTGCAGTCAATATGAAGACAATACATGTGTAGAAGCAAACGCGAGATTTGTCAGGTAATTCATTCTAATCATAGGCTAATTCTTTTCCTTCACAAAACCAGCTCACTTTTCATTAAACCAGCTTACTTTAAACATTGTCTTTTAAATCCTGTATATTTTTCAATAGCTACTTCTTCTCCCTCCCCTTCACACTGTTCTTCTCACAAAACAAAAAAAAATAAACTACAGTATTTGATTTCAGCCCATCACAACCCACACACAGTAGGAGAAAACTAAGATATGTTCTCCTGCTAGACATTTCTAAGCAAATTGACTGTCTCCCTTCTCACTGCCTAAAAACTTTTCCTTTTTACTGAATTCACCCACTAGAGAAGTTTGGCAGGCACTGTGCAGTCTTTGCCACAGACACAACTCCTGCTGTAACCAAACCTGCAGCCTGCCTGGGGGTCTCCCCAACAACATTCCCTACACACCAACATCTCTCTCTCATAAACATTAAGTTTGCCTTGGCACAGTGGCACTAAATTAACAAATTTTTGAGCTCCTACATGTAAAATAAGAAGACAGCAGATACCAATTTTTCCCTTGGGGGTGTAATGGGGTACCAGTAATTTTTTGCAGGATTTTCCTCAGTTATGGTGTCGGGGGGGTTATCTGGTCAGTCATGCCCCCTGCCAGCAGCAATGGGATGGATAGAGGCATCAAATTGGACAGGTGTAACCTTCAGGCTGTCATTCTGACCTTATGAGTTAATGCTACACTGTGAAGAGGTATAGATTTCAAACCTAGATTCAGGATCTATGATTGTATTTTCTGTTTATGAAGACTCCAAGAGTGCCTTTAGAACATAAACTTTTCCTGTCTGTGGTAAGTTTGAGCTTTTTTTAATCCTCATAGGGGATTTGTGTGTGTCTGTGTTAAGAAAGCATGAAATACCTAGAGAAAACATTTTGAACACTTAACCATAAAACTTTGCTGATAAAGGCCAGAACTTCTTACATATAGTAACAGGGTGTCTATAGAATTCCTTGGCCACAGAGGATTCATACTAACTGGCTGCAGACAATCCTCACACCTGTTTTTAAATAGTGCTGCTGTGAGCACAGCCACAGTTCAAATTGCTTTGGCACAGGAACAACAAGCAGAAATGAACAGACAAGCATAGTAATGACTCAAACTGTTTCACAGAAGGTTCCTATCTCAGAATTCCCAACAGATAAAAATCTGACTGTCTCCTTCTCTTCCTCATCCATTGCTAGAGCCTAAATTAGCAATGCCAACAGATTGTAAGGTGAGAGGGAGTAACACCCTACCCAATATGGATGAAAAATAGATTATCATTGTGTTGATTAAGGAACAGGGAGTATTGGGTGTGAGCATCTATCAGAAACTGTTCTCAGCTGACTGAATTTTCCTGTGGTGAAAAAGCATGGGTTCAGTTAGCAACACAGGCACATCCATTTCCACCTTCACTGGATGCAATTCCCATATAGGTCAGTGCAGATCATCCTTTGTCTGATATTCCCAAGTATTAGACACCATGAGTACTCCATGATCAGAGACTGAAGAGAGTGGGACCTCAGACACCTCTTATGGGTGTTTCCTAGTTACTTTGATATTATCTTCATATTGAGATTTTATCTGTTTGCTTGGTAACCATGATTGCATTCTTTATTGATCTCCCAAGCCCATTTCTGACAATATCTGCTAGTGTTTATTGCATTCCCACGTAGAAATGTCTACACAGCATACACAGCCTCTTGCCACCCCGTAAATAGGCTCAAAACGCAATTTATAAGTCAGGATTGTAAGGAGATTTATGGAGGAGATCACTTAAAGTTTAAAAAAAAAAAAAAAAAAAAAAAAAAAACCAAACCTGAGAAAACCCTAAAAAACAGTTTTGAAAAGTACATCGTAGATTACACAAATATAGGGACAATTCTGGAAAGACATGGGAAAATAATACCTAGCACCATGCAAAATACTGCAGGAATCATGAACTTTTAGGGAAATATCAGATACAAGTGTGTAGGCACTTACATTATTTTAAAACTAACTACCTTTTTTAGGATTTTTAATAAAAGGTTTTACCAATGGAATCTGAAGAGAGGGCCCAGAGCTTCCCACTTACTCTACTAAACAGATACTCCTGGGGCAACTGGGCTGATATTCTACCACATTTAACCTTAAAAAGAGAGACATTATGTGCAGCAGTATCCCAGCTGATGGGATGAAACCAGTGTTAATGCACCTGTGATACAGCCTCAGCCTGCACGGACTCACAATGGTTTTTTCTCAGTTCTCTAAGCGTACACTCTCTCAAGTGTTACAGAATAATAGTAGTTAAATTTAGCCCAAACAAAATAAAATTATCAGTTTTCTTGACTGGTGTCAACAGCTTAATATAAAATTGAATTTGCTGGAGTAAATATTAGAGGGCTTTTGTTTTGCTGCCTGTTTTGATGTTTGTTTTGTTGTTTTTTTTTTTTTTTCCAGAAGCATCATGACTGGGATATCATTGATTTGCAGCTCCAGCCACAAACAGAATGTGTTAACATCAGAGTTGCCATAATATTATTAGCTTCAGTTGTGTGAAGTTGGCATGGGATTTACTTTTCTGCAAAAGGACACTAATTATCTCATGTTATCAAGAGTTTTAAAAGCATTTGCTAATATGATACTAAATAATTCCATATGTCAGCAGTCCTAGAGCAGATAACATAAGAATTAAAAATATCCATCCACTATCAGTCCATTTTGCTCACTGCAAAAGAGCTGTGTAATACTCAGCCCATAATTTGATAAACCCAACCCGGTGGAAAGGGAGGAAACAGATGTTTTATTTCATCACAAGAAACATTTTTTTTTTCTCCTCCATTATGTTATTAGTATAGATTCAAAGGCACAGAGATGATAATTCTGGCCTGGAAAATGAAATTCTTCTCCAGGGACCCTTTTCAAACTGATTTGCTCAATCAGAGCTCTCTCCTGTTACCTGATCCTGGCTATGGCACTTCAGAGTGTCTAATCAAGAGATGATTACAGATGATGGCATTAAGGGAGGTTCAGGTTCAGTGCCATCATGGTGGCCAATCAATAATGTGATTGTCCAACTCAGTACTCGGGAGATCTGTGTATAAATCTTGTTATTTACTAACTCCTCATGTCTTGCTGTGAAAACAAAATTGATGTGCTCTTGCAGTGTAGAAATGCTCATTCTAAGAATGTTTTGTCTGGCATAAGCACTAATGTTCCCAAGAAAATTCATTCAGTCTCCTTTTGGTTTTATTGAGATTATAGCTGCTTTCATATTTCCAGTAACTTGTCACTTTATATGTTTCATGTGATTCAAACCAGAAATCAAACCTGGCTGTGCATAAAAAAGATCTCTATTGATAAAAGCCTTCACAATGTTTAGACCCATTTGATACTGGTTTTGGAAAGGGAGTCTGATCAAGGAGATTCAAATTCCAAAAGTTATTTAAAATGACAAAAATCCTCCAAGAAAGCAAAAAGCATATTATGGAAAACAGCAGGTTCCCCTTCTTGCACTGTAAGTGCAAATTAATTTGTTTCTTGTGATTCAAAACTAATAAAGTTATGTCTTTGTTCAAAAATAATTTTACCTGGAAAATCAAAGATATGTAAGCACTCTCTTGAGTGAATTACTGAAGTCTGGATACAGCAGAAAATTTACCAAATTTTGATTTAGATTGATTTTATTCTTCAGTGTTCTAGCAAAAATCAAGGTAAACTGCAACAGTGAAAGAAAATGTCTGTGGCTGACATCAACTTTCCCTTGAGGAATAAGTGCACAACTGTGTTGTACACTGACCATCTCAGTGAGAATCCCCAAAACTGCTCCACTTCCAAATTCACCAGGGCAGAACAAGATTATGGGGTGTTGTGGGTCAAAACACTTCAAACAGAAGCACGCTTGGCACAACATTTTTATCATTTAATGAGAGAATAAATAAATATTCAGTTATTACCTTTGTCTTGGTATCATGGACAAGGTTTATTACCTTGGTCTACCCATACTGTTTGCAATTTGATATTCAGGTTAGATCAAGGTCTTCTCATTCATAGATTTTGCCAAAGGGGTTATTTTTTTACACAAGGAGTCGGACTTAAATATTTATTGATGTATAACATCTATTTGAAAGCAAAAAAAAATAAGCTTCAAAAGGTGAAAGTAGAAGTGAGAGTTGAAATTTAAAGCAGCCAGATTTAAGATGCTTCAAAGATTTCAACCTCTTATATGTAATGGCTTGCAAAAGTGCCTTTTGAAAGTAGTTTTCCTTAACACATTTGGGCTATGAGTGAAATCTCTCCTGTTTATTATTTTCATGATGTTCAGACACTTATCTGATACAGTGTGAAGGACTTGATGCTGAAAAAACACCTGTGAATGTAAATAAATCAACTTATTGTGACCAGGGTTAGATAACAGGAGCAAAAAAGAAAGTAGTCAGCACTTAAAGTATGCACTGCAAACAGGTCATATTTGAGAAATAAATGAAAAGGCAAAAGAGTGGGAGAGAAGAAAAAAAAAGTCAGAGATATGATTTTGAAATAAAGTGTAAATGAAAAACACACTTAGATGAAGAAAGATGAAACACTAAACCAGGTTAAAAAAAAATTTAACTACCCTAAAAATAAAACACAACGGAGGCAGCAAATCTAGAACTTGATAATAATCAAATTAAATTAAAAAAATAAGAGAATGAAAATGCAAGAAATAACTAATCCTTTAGAACTAGAGACAAATAAGTTGAAGGAAAATAAAAGGGATATACTTTTTGGTAAAACCAAAGATATTTAATTTGTCATAAAATAATGCTACAGAACAATAAAGGTCTACAGGCAACAAAAAGCCATTAAAGTTATCTGCATTTGAGACAAGGTTTCAAGCCTCAGGTGTTTGCAGGAATGGCTGCAACAAGATTTTAAAGGACTTTCAAACCACTAATAGTTTTATTTTCTTGCTTTACTTATTTTTACACAAGCAGTTGCAAAATGATAAAGTACAGGATAAGCACAAAGTGATAATAGAATTTGATAAGACAGAACATGTTCAGTGAAGAGTAATTCATGCCAGATGGTGAAACTAGCAGAAATTACAAACAAATAAATGATATTGTTCATTCAAGTCTGAAGCTGACCTCCAAGAATTCACAGGGGGAATGTCAGATAAAATTGTGCCCCAAAGGACAATCTGACATCAGCTACAGCACAAGAAAGCTCATGCCTAAGCAATTGCCTATCTGCTTCCACATTTACTACTTGTCTATATTTTGGCCCAGCACCAAATCTACTCCAGTCCTAGGACCTCAATACTGTTGCTAAATCCTCTCGTTCCACAGATGTATTTCCCCTCTCTTCCAGCACTGCTTGATGTCTCCTTTTCATAGCAAGGAGGCATTCCCAATCCAGTCCTAATCCAAGACTTATTGCAGATTGCTGCTAAACTCTCAGGGGATGAAAAGGGGAGAAACAGCAAAACCATCAGAAGAATTCCTTCTCGACCCTCCCAAAGATTACCCATGCCCTAGGCCTGATTTGCTAATACACAAGTAATTCTATTGCTGAAGGGGAATCTTCATGAGACAGACTCCTGCTAACAAATAAATACTTCAGGACTATTGATTACCACCAGAGAGACCATCGTCTGGTACAGTTTTGCCATTTCTAGTATGAGCAGCCTTCAGAGTAGCAGCTGGAAAAAAAAGAGTCTTTATTATTCCATGTCAGCCACCCACTTCCCTATAGGCAGGATAAGATTTGCCAATACTTCTGTAACACATTCATGGGCATAACAAGAGTACTGCTATTAACTGGCCACAGTACTGACTTCACACTTATTAACTTCTCTGATCTCCTCTTCCTCTGTTCCCAATTAGCAGGGGATGCCTGTTTGTAGGCTCCAGGCTGGAATCATCCAGTTGGGTGTGTGGCAGTAATTGCTGCAGCTGCAAAGCTGCCTTTAAGATCAGAGGTCCCTGCAGCCCCAGAGGCTTTCTGCAGCTCTCCTGTCAGCCTGGCTGCTGCAGTGGAGTCTCAGCCTTGCTGGGGTGACTGCTGTGCTTCCACAGCTCTTTGGTAAAGAGTGAGGGCCTGACTGGCCAGCGCCTGGGGCAGCTTGCTGTCCTTTACCTCTATGCAAACTGGGTGTGACCTACTGCTGGAGCACTGCATCAGACAGATGAAAACTACTGAGATCAAGCCAACAACATGAAATGGTTTCTTCTCAGCAAGAGACTTCAATAAGTCTCTTTAAATTCATGTGTAAAATTCTCTGTCTTTTTCTGTGCTGTAGGTTCAGCAGGGGCTGATTCTTTCACAAGCAAGCTTTTGAGTTGTTTTTTTTCTTACGCTTTTTGTTTTTCTCACAGCTCAGCAAACACAATCAAGGCTGCTCTGTAAAGGTATCTTACCTGATTCACACAGCAGGTTGCAATGACAAGAACAAGATATCTGATGTGAAAGCTGACTGATCCAGAGGAAAAGAATAGTAATCAAAGATAAAATTGTTAATGGAAAGGAGAAACAAAAATTTAAAGAGCTATGCAAGCAAAAAATGCTGGTGAAGAACAATTGAATTGTTAGCTTTAATTACAGATGAACAAATGAGGAGGAGAAAAAAAAAGACTACGGTCTCATAAAGATGAAAGTGATGCTTCCCTCACTCCCTTACATAGCATAAGGAAATAAACCCTCAATGTAGGTGGCAGGATGGGTTCAGCAAAAACTCAAGAAAAGAAGTCAGCGCCATCAAAGTAGTGAATGATGCAATGTAGTACACAACTGTGACCTACAATTTTTAAAGGCCCAGAAGAGAGACATACCTATTTGTGTACTTTGGCCTTTATTTGTTTTTTTTCTGTGGTTACTAGTTCTCCAGTCCATTTTTCTCCTGGTCGTTTCACAAAATATGCATTCACTACTACTTTTGTAACTGGACAGTTTGGGGTTTGGTTGCTTTAGTTTACTATGCGTGATTTTTTTTCTTTTTCTTTTTTTTTTTTTGGTCAGATGTAACATCTTGTGGAATAAGAATGCACAGCTTGAAAGGAAACGTGGTTTTACAGCCTCTTTCCCTCCACTACAGGAGTAGGGGCTGTCATAACAAACTGTTTGGAAAGCCAACAGTGCCCAAGTAGTTTAAACATCAGCGATGTTATGTATCCGCGCATGCCTGAATTGCAGTCAAAGGCAGAACTGAGCTAGCTTTGAACTGGACAGCTTGTGTGCCAACAGCAATGTACCTCACATCACCACAGTTCTGCCTTCACTATTCCAAATGAATTTCCTGATGTATCTGTATGAAGAGAAATTTAGAGTCCAGCACACCTGTCACTTCAGCACGGGCAATATTAGTAATAACAGCATCTCTTTTGTAGTGGAATTACAGTGATGTGTAAGGGAATATGAAAAAAAAAAAAAAAACAACAAACTTTTAATTAATCCTCATGTTTTTTCATAAGGGAACGTCATTTGTCCTGCTCTAAACATCAGAAAAATCTATTCATTATATTTGATAAGTACTCTATCCATCCACCCACCTGTAGACAAGAATATCTCACAGCGTGATGCATTTCCATCTCTCTCCATGGAATCCCAATATTTGCTGTTAAATAAAACAAAGACAGGGTCCAGTCTCTGGGCAAATGGTTGGGCTTAGCTATATCCACACTACACAGCAGTTAGTATTCATCTTTCCCCAAGCCTCAGTCACCTTAAGTCATGCTTATCATCTCTATATGTTTTCTTTTCTGAACGTGCTGAACTGAACGTGCCTGGACTGCTGAGCAATCTGTGTTGCAGTCTACCAGTGTTTCAGCGCCTGGAACTGGAGGTGTTTGGGGGGTCTGGGTGCAGCCTGAGTGTGGATAACTGATAGGGCTTGAGGATGCCAGTCCCCCTGGGATATTGTTGGAAGACTGCACAGGGCAGAATTGCTGCCCCGCATGCCTCTCATGGGTGGGGATATGAGAGCTCCCTGACACATCCTATACACCAATTTTTACCCAGACATTGTTTCAGAAAATTCTGAAAAACCATGGCTAACACTTAAATAGCATGCATGATGACAGAACATATCCTGAAGCCCACTACTGGCATCTGGTTTATTTAGCAATGTAGATCAAGTTTGTGGTCCACAAAGTCCTGACTAATTTTTCCACTTCTTTTGTCTTTTCTTTTCCTGGAATACCCCTGAAAGAGGGGTTGTACAATGCAATTGAGTCAGTGGAATCTTTTAACAGGACTTAAAAGTCAGCAAAGAAAAAGTCAGGAAGCAAGTATAAAGGGACAAAAAACTGATTACAGCAGGACATTATTTGCAATTAATAATAATCTGAAGGAAAAAGAGGCTTGGATAGCCATGTCAGCAATAATTCTATTGATGTTGTGACCTACTCAAATATGCAAAATATTTTGTGCCCTGTGTCACAGATCACTTACAGAAAAGCTACAAAAGGTGTCTCAGGGTCTGGGGACTTGTTTGCTCTTGCTCTCCTCAAAAGAAAAAAGGGAAAAGAAAAAAGAACAAGCTAAAAATCCAGCTGCAGAAAGAGACAATAACAACTGCCTTTTACTGAAAAGGTGCTCTAGCAGCTTAGTTGGTTTTCTTGTTGCTTTACAATTACTTATGAATTTTTGAAGCCCTTTTCTCTTTCAGAGAAGACAGAATGAAGATGATGAGGGCTAATCGTGGTGTGTGAGCCAACACTCCCATTAGCAGGGGCTCTGATGCAGTCACAACTCTGCTAACTGCATCTGAGCACTGATCAGTCTCTGGCACAGAAAACCTGAAGAATAAAAGTAGACTGCAATCACATTTATAAAAACACCTACAAGGGAAGAAAATGAATATGTGTAAAAAGGATGTGCCCTGTTTTTCCAGGGATATTCACATTACAACTTATTTTGCTGCAGTTAGTCTTCAAAGCAAATGAAGGCAAAATCATTATCTGCTGACCAATGTAATTAAAGAAGTGATTACTTAACAAGTAATTGGTAACAGAGTGCATAACCAGTAATCAGAAGCACAGACCATATGTTCTTAAATATGACCAAATCATTTGCGTAGTGTTTATGTGCAATAAATAAAAACCAAATGAAAAATCTGCTGACAGGGAATAAGTAGCAATAAGGGTAGAGTGATACGTTAAATCCTTCATTCTGGATCATTTGGGTAATGTTCCATTCATTTTAGATTCATGAGTAGAAGCCTTTACAGATTGGGCATGCATACCATAAATCTCAGGTTATCCATTATTAGGTGGCATTCTGCTGTTTGCAATTGTACATGTTTACTTTGTGCATAATTAACTGCATAATAGCTGTCTGTGTTCTGCACAGGATTTACACTCAGGCTCTCATCAAAACAAATGGCTCTAGAAAGTAGGCCAGCTCCATTAAGCTATCCACAATCTGCATTTTCTAATATTGCTTCTCAGAAAGCAGAGTTGGAGCTCTGAATTTCCAGCTGAAATTAGAGTAAAATCCAGCCTTTCAAAAGGCCTCATGTTTGCATTTCCAGGGTATTTTATTAAATCTTACAGAAGTAGTTGGAACATCAAGGGGTGGAGACAGAGCAAAGCTGAGTACACATAACAGAAGCTGGGATGGTACATTTCCATAAAAATAATAAGTGCGGAGCAGATTTGGACAGGCAATTGATCATTGCACAGCTTCATGCTATGGATCAAAAAGTTCACCCTGCAGTTCTTCCATTTCTGTGCATGATTACCGCTACGAGATCAACTATTTCTGCCATCCGGTTTCTTTATACACTGTGTGTCAGCAAAAGCTTCCAGACTGCTTCCTCCATAATGCAAAAATTGGATGGAAAAGAGAAAACATAAAGTAAAATAAAATCACGCTGAAAGAAAGGAGGGAACGTTATTAATAAAATAAGATAAGGTTCAGAAAAAGAGGGAAAAGCTGCTAATAGGAAAGCCAACAGCTACAGATTAAAATGAGACAAAATATAGAGAATTGGTAGATTTGACTGCTTCATGGTACTGCAAGATGATATCTGTATATTTTTAAATTATCTAGATGCTACATAAAAATTATTTAGTACAAATGCAGGTATGTAGCGAATACTATTTTACAGCTTATATGCCACATAAAGAAAGTGTTTTATAATAGGAGCTGTTTGAAAAGTGAGTACTAAAAATGTGTGGAAAAAAATCATACAAACTACCCTTGTGTTTGAACGAAGTACTGTGATATAATGTGGCTATCATGATGCAGAATAATATAAATATTCATAACAAATAAAATCTCTCAGATTGGGCAGCTTTAAGCTGAAAGGCTTGAAGAATGTAAATGGCCCACTAATGCTAATGAGCTTCCTTTTTTTCCCATATGAAATGTTGAAGGTCTATACTTGAGGGAAACAAATTATATGCAAAATTAATTGCAAAGATAGTAACATGTGTTTTACATAAATTCTTTTGTTTCTGTTGTCTTACAGGTAATCTTAATGTAAATTTACATTTTTCTCTTACAAACAGCTATGCACTACATTCATTAGGAGAGGAGGTGGGGTGGAAATTGTTTGTTTCCTGATTTACATTTTTTCCTCTAGAAGAAGCTGTGATTTCTTTCAGGACAGCACTGAGAGGCACTTTTTGAAATTAGTTTTCTAACCCCTTTTTTTGGAAGGGATCCCCCTCAGCCCACACCCTGCATTGTCCAAGAATTCTGGTACATGTGAATTGTGTAATGTCAAAATGAAGGATTTTTCATTTGAGGAAATTCCAAGATCTCACAAAACAAACCATCCCTTTCCAAAATTCACATTAATTCAGATATTTATTTCTACAGCCTGACACAGTTACCATTATTTATTTTTTTTCCCAAACTCTGCACAGTTGAAAATCACATATCAAACCATATTAAAAATCAAAACCAAACTCTGCCATATTCTGAAAGAGGGTGTCTATATATTTTTAAATTATCTAAATGGTGTGTAAACATTAATTAGTACCAGTTCAGGTAGGCAGTGAGTATTATTTTATGAGAATTATTTTACACTGATCTGCTGTAAAAATAAAGTGCTTTATAACAGGAATTGCACCTAGTCCTCATGCTGATTAACCCCACCTTATTTTTCTCTTCCCTTTTGTTTTTGAAATGGAAGGGATGAGAAGGTAGCAAAAAAGTCTCTACTGCAGAGTTTTCCAGGCTGGGATTTATTTATATCTTCTCAACTCTGACATTGTAACACTGCTGCTGTATACCCTTCTTTTGGCCAAACACCTCATTATTAATATCTCCTTCTGTAGATTGCTGGTTTGTATGCCTTTAATAGATGGTTTACTAATATAGACAGTTACCTAAATTTAAGAAATCTGGCCAACAAAGGCCCTTGAGAACCCAATGAAAGTCAACAGAACTTTCTGTTTATTTCCCTTTTATATCTTTGAGAATCCCTACCCTCATCCCTGCAAGAACAATTGTAAAATTTGAAGTAAAAGTCTGCATTCATCAAACAGCTACTCCAGTAGACTCATCCTTTTCATGGATGACAAGACCTCATCATCCTTCTTCCAAAAAAAAAATAAAAAAGAGGAACAAGAAAAGAGATGGAACTCTTCAAAGAGAAGGAAAAAAGCTTTAGACATTAAATGCCATCAGGACCTGTGAATGTTCACAGGGTACCTGTATAACACCATGTACAGGTGAGCCTTAAACAAACTCTACATCTCAGCTATGATCAAACTCAGAATTTCACTTTGAACACCTGATGCTTCTGGCTTTCAGGAGGCTTGTTGATTTTCATTAGTTGAGCACTCGGTTCTTCTCAATTTGCATTTTCTCTTGTAATAGTTAGGTGGTAAATACACATTATGTACAAATTAATAAATATCTTCATTATGTAATTTAGAAACACAAAAATACATACATGTACTATGCTGTGAAAGGTTATTCCCAATATTTTGTAACAAGAAACATATATAAATGCAAGGTTTTTTCCACTAAAACAATCTATTTGTAATTTTAACATCTTCATGAGATTATTTTGTGCCATGAGTGAGAGAATGAGAAAAAGAGACTTCAGGACTTGTATTAGATTTGTAAGGGTGTTGATTTATAGCACAGTACTGAGAAGCATGCTTGAACAAGATGAAAGCATTAACTAATGAGGTAATGCTCATTAAATACTAAATATACATACTACATGTACTGAATTTATATTATAGATACAACATATTTGTGTAAACATATTCTATTAATACATTTTTAGAAAATTAATTCCATTAAATGAATATATATCATTATATAAATTAAATACATTAAATGTGTGAATATATAAACATAAATATTATACGCATACTAAATATGCATAGTAAGAACAAAAAAGCTTTCTCTAGTTGTAATCTTCTTTTCAAATAACATCTGATGATTTCAGCATCAAAATTTTTGCCCTTCTTAATAATAAGTGCATAAGTTGCTCGTTTGTTAGGGCTCCAGAGACCTGGAGGAATAAAATTGCCCCATTTGGCACTTTTTTCTTCCTGGAAGTAAGCAGTGAGCCAGGGAGTGTGAAGATATATGTCTACAGTCTATAATTAGCCAAAATTCAGGTCGATGAATTCCAAGGAATTGCCAGAGAGGGGAAAGGCAAGTCTAAGTGCTTCAAAGAGCTCTGTCAGACGTGAGTCACTGGTTTGTTTTGTTTGCAGCAGCTCAGGACAAAGAGGGAGTAAGGACTCTGCTCCTTGTCTACCACTGGGTTATACTCCACTCATATGACTGACCATAGTCTTGACAATAAAGGCGTCTACATAGGAATGGATAAAGCCTGGTTTCCCCCCAGGGCAATGGAAAGAAAGAGGTGCCTCTGAGGTTTATTTTGGTTTATTTTTGATAGGCCTGTGTAAAGTACCCTATAAAACCTTTTTCTCTGACAAGGAAGAGAACTCAGACACTTTGGCAATAAGCACACACATTGCAGATGTCTAATTTGGTGAGACAAATCCATCCTTTTTTGTCTACTCTTGTTTCAGGATCTATATTAGTGCTGCTTAAGGCTTGTCTTTAAGAGTTTAGCTCTGACACAAAAGCTAAAACAGGCTTTTTTTTTTTTTTTTTTTTTTTTTTTTTCCCTCCCTAAGAAACCTTTGGAGGTAGAAATTCTGCAGCACCAGGATTTAATCTGGTCTGGTGATGTGAATCATTGTAGAAAAAATCTGGGACAAAACTCTTAATCTGAGTGACTAAACAGGTAATGTCTGAATCCTGGCTCCATTTTTTAGTTACTCTTTTGCCTCGATAACAACTGTCAGATACAATCTTCCCTTTCAAGCTCTTTCCATTCTGTTGAAAGAGCTCTAACTTATTTCTTTCTCCAGAAATGCTTTGTGTTGGGTACAGAACTGTCCTACTCTGCCTCACCTGATAGTCTGTGTTCCTGAGAAAGCAAAGCCAGGGGTAAACAGGCCCTACCTGAGTTGCTGTTCATGAGGCTGTTGCATTTTGTCCCAAATGTGGTCTCACTGCAAAGGGTCCCAGTGGTTCTTTCACTCCAGCAAGCTGGCAATAAACGTTAGCCCTGTTGCAAACTTACCCTGACAACTACATTCTCTTCCAGGCTGGTGCTAAAATCTGTAGAAGAATTTCTACTAGAAGCTCTGTATTCCATTAAAAATTTGTTTTAGTCACTTTCATCTATGCAAATTTATGTTTTGTAGACAATAAGAATGAGGCATGAATTTGTATTCACTAGGTAAGGAATCCTATTCCCCTGTGAGCAATATATTTTTCAGGAACAAAGAGAATCATGAATGTTTAACATATAAAAGCACAAAAACACGGGAAATAATTGAATGTAAATTTATTTCATTCCAAACATCCCTTATAACAGCAGACATTTTTTAAAGGAATAGATTTTACATCATGCATGTCTGAACCCTCCTCTTTTTCTACACTGGCGACAAAGGAAGATCTCAGTGAGAAAAATAGGTGAAGATACCTAATCAAAAGATAACCAACAAAAATACCAACATTCCTGTTTTCTGATAGAGTTTTTATTCTTGTGAATGTATGTATAAGTTTAGAGCTCAAAGCCAACTTCTCTATTGAATTGTAAATATTTACATTTATTATCTTGGATACAATCCTGGATCACTGCTACATTTACCCTGCTGATTTTTCTTATTCTAGGATCTTGAGCTAAGATTCTATGTGAAAATCATCTTCCAACCAATAGTGTGTCATATTCAAGGTAGTAGAATTTTTTCTAGTGGTAAAATGTGTCTCCATCTCTAAACTGTTCTGTGTTCTGAGTAAAATCCCTAATCTGATTTACTCAACAAGAATGTTAAACTGATATGGGATAGTGATCACTGCTTAGATCTATAGTCCAGAATGTGAATACAGATGCAAATAAAACCTTTTCTATTTAAACTTTATGGTAGTGCTGATTTCTTTTTTTCAGTATTGTTACTGGTTTCTTTTTTAGTATGAAGAGAAATTATAATGCTAGGGACATTTATAAATGTTCTACAAAGGATTCGATTATAAAGGTAATCTACAAGTATGGCCAGTAGAACCTTTTCATAATGTGTCTTTCCATCATATCATGAAGAATTTATCTAGTGTTTGTTGCTTCTATGTGATTCCTCCATAGTTTGTAAATTAATTTGCTCACAAAGCCATAAAAAATGAGCACTCTACCAGTTATCTGATATAAAGAACCAATGAATGTTTTTAAAGTATTCACAGAGGTTAATACTTAAAGTCATGACTGGTTTTTACAGGGCTATACTTGAATCTGTACATAAAGCTGTTTAATTGTTTTTAGAACACAGTTGTGGTTAATACAAGATGAACATATTTATAACACCGGGAACTGTTACAAAGTGAGCTTGAGCCCCTTCTTCAAATAAAGGGGCTCTTAAATATCAAATCAAGAAAATGAAAGAGCACACCCAGTTCCACTGTAAACACAAATGCTTCTCAGATGTGCTGCCTCACAGTCAGATTTACTGACATCGAAAGTGCTTTTCACAGCCATAATCTCCTAATTGTTGCACAGTGACAATACTCTGATGTCCAACAAACAATTTCTTGCCCACTTGTAAAGTCAGCCCAAACCAGACCCTATATTAATCGTATCACCAGTATTGACTGTTTCATTTATTTTCTCATCTAAGTCTCTCAGACATACTTGAATGAGAAGCATGTCAGCCCATAATTCCTGGTTTCTGTTTAGTAATGGGAATGACAAATGTATAGTCTGCAGCAATTTGTGTCAAACCAGCATCATGTTATTTTTAACTGTATTTGGTGGGGAGTTTTGAAGTGTTGTGAATAGGGCTATCAGTCTCTCTACCACCTACAACATCTTTGGAGACAATTTTCATCATATTTGAATAATGTTTTGGCACAGGAACACTATCTCTATGACCTGGAAGCACATTCATACACAGTTTTCTTACATTTGTCTTGTCCCATGTACTCTGAAAAAATTAGAAAGAAATGTGGCATTTTCTTTTCCATATCACTGGAAGTTCTGTTAGTTTTTGTCATCAGCAGGGCAAGGAGGCCACCAAAAACAAAGCCAGGCATTCTGCAGTGGCTTATCCAAACACTGAGTCAGAAATAACACACTCTCCTCCCTAAAAAAGAGAGACTATAACTTCTAACACTGGTGCCTGCTATTTCTGTCTAAGAGTCAAAAAAGGAGGCTCACTTATCATGTCCCACAGCCTATGCGTGGTCAAAGAAGCACGTGTTATATATAAGGGAAGCAGGATATACTAGAGAGGACATTTCATTAACAAAAGAGAGAGAGAATTTCTATCTGAACTCAGTGAAGACTGAGTCATCAGTCTTCCATGAAGACTCATCTCCCTAACATTTGAGAGACCCTTTTATTCACAACAGTGTAAATTGCCACTGCCTGTACTCTGGTCTGCAGAGCAGTCAGCGGGTTTATCTGCAAAGTGTGGCAGATCACCATGACAACTTACATCAGTCTGGATGCTTCTGATTAGTTGTTTGTGGCAGAAGCTTAAATTCTGTTCCTTCCTTAGTAGTCTTAACACGTGAACACTGAACTAAAAGCATATGTGTTTATCTTTATTTTCTGTTTATTATTATTTGCCTTTGCTGATAGCTCTTATTGATGACACTTCCTGTCTCTGTCATTGCATTGAATTTCCACTAGCAATGCGAATTAGACATTGCGAAAGGAACCATGAAAATGAGAGTAAAGAATTTACCCTTAACACAGAAACTTTTCTAAGTGGTACTACTTGGTAAGATGTTAAGTTTATATATATGGGAGAGAAAGAGAAAGAGATAAGACCAGAGATAACATAAATTTTTCCTACATTAATCAGAATTCATGTACTATTCTACTTCTATTGAAATAGTAATGACCCATTAGAAGATAAAACAAACAACAAAAGCTGCAAGTTTTTTTTTTAAAAAAGGTTGAATTACTCTGTTTCAATTGTTGAATCATTTCAATTTCTCCTACTGTGGATCAATTGCTATTATAAACAATGTTTCTTTCAGATTATGTGGGTTTTTTCTTAATTTGACAGGAGGCCTTTCATATTTTATTCTTTAATTCAGACCTCCATCCCTTAGAATTAGTGGGATGAGATTGGATCAAAGGAAATCAAAGGTCCTACTGTGAATGCAATTCTTCTCTCCTTACTATAAACAGGTTTACTGCTATTTTGAAAGAAGAGGACAACACTTCACCACATTAATCACCATTATTTAACAGATGAATCAGATCCCATCCCTCACTTCTGTCTTGAAACATCCCTGTATACACCACCTTTTAACTTCTGATGCTCAAATTAAAAATTTAGAAAATAAATATTTGAAGTAATATTTAAAGTAACAGTTACCTGATCAAATATGTTTGTTTTAACCGGAAACAGGAAGAAAACAGGAATGTCTCAATACCACAGTGATGTTTTCACCATGCACAGGCTCTTCTTGAATGGTTGTCATTCATGTAAAACCAAACTATGAAAAGAAACAAGAGTTCTAAAGGTCTATCTAGATCAGGATACTGCCCCTGACTATAATGTGTGGCCAGCAGGACTAGGGAAGTGATCTTTCCCTCTTCTCTGAACTGATGAGACTGCATGAAAAGGAGGTGGAAGACTCCAGGAGGTGGACATTGGCCTCTTTTCCCAAGGAACAAGTGACAGGATGAGAGGAAATGGCCCCAAGTTGCACCAGGACAAGGTTAGTTTAGATATTAGGAAAACATTTCTTCACAAACCATTGGAACAGACTACCCAGGGAAGTGAAAAAATTACTATCCCTGAAAGTGTTAAAAAAACATGTGTTGTGGCAAAAAAAAACCCATGAATGTGGCACTTGAGGAAATGGTTTAATGGTGGTGGGGCTAGGTTGATGGCTGGTGTTGATCCGAAAGGTTTTTTTCAACAGTGGTGATTCTTTGATTCTAAGAGTGAAAATGAGGTAAGCACATCTAATGCTTTCCCTTACTTTCAGCTATTTTCACTTCAGCTCCTGATTTAGAGATGAGATCTTTTCTGTAATAAATATAGATACTAAGGACCATACAGAAGGCTATATCATTCTCTAGAGGTAACAAATGACTTATCAATAAACCAATTCAACTACCTAAGCTAAAATTAATTTAGCTTATGCAGGAATCTCTGTACAGGTTAATTTAACTTAATTATTACTGCATTACGTTATATGTATTTGGGCCTGTTGGAGAACTAAATGTGGCATTTTTGGAACAGAGAGATAATATTTTATTCCTTGAAATGTTGATCTTTAGTGCAAGGACAAGCCTAATAGTTTACCATAAACTCAGTCAAAGATATTGAAACATGAAACCCACAATGTTGCTATCATATGCAACCTCAATCACCTCAGATTTTAACATACCAAGAATCTAGGAAAAATGTAACATTGCTATCACAAATATTTACTGCTGTTTATTGCATCTGCATTAGCGACATAGACACAGGTCATTTCTGTGATAGATCAAGACATTGACAGTGGTAGTATTTGGCCTTTTCAAATCCACTTAAAAGAGATATAATTGGAAATCCCCTCAGCAACCTTTTCTGGTTCATAGCCTGGGCATGGGGCAAGTAATTACAGACTTAATTTTACTGTGTTCTCTGAAACCACTTATTTAAATGAACATAGATAATCTCTTCTCTAAGGACAGCAATTTTGTAGGTATTATATGGCTGATCAAGTTCACTAACTTGTTGCTGAAGCTACAAAATTATTTCTGTGAAACCAAATAAGCAAATCAGTAACCATGGTCTTTGGCAAGGTACTGTGCTGTTAGAGTTGTTATCCTTTCAATGAGGTGTTGCAGGGAAGCCACATCTGCTTGCCTTTCTTGACAGATGGAAGTCAAAAGACTCCCAGTAGCACAATATTCATGCTTATCCTGGTGTCCTTGCCAGTGTTCTTTCAGCCAACAGCCTAAGAAGTCCTGATCCTGGGTCCTGTAAGCTTGAGCCTTTGCTGAACTTAATGTACGTTGTAATGGGCTATGTTGCCATTGCACAACACTTTTATAATGCTATTTATTGGAATATGATACTGTCACATGAAATTGACTTTGCAGAGACAAATTCTGCAGTTTAGAGGAACTTTTATTTCCACCTTTCCCGGATCAGTCTTTAGAAACAACTTTCACATAAGTAATTTAGGGAAAATAATGATTTACTCGCTCTTTTGTGAAATGGGTGTGAAATGATAAGCAGCCCCCCTGAATCATCTGCCCTTGAGAGATGACCCAGAATCCAGTCTCCAGAGAGCTGCATCCTGATCTGAATTCTATGACTGAAGACTGATTTCTAATGTAAGTCAGACTATGCTGTAACCCAGCATGCATAAAATGAGTAAAGGACTTTATTTACCCTTATCTCTAAGTAAAGCTCCAGCTCTTCACCCTTTTCTAATATACATTTAAATGACTTCAAGTCTTCTTTACGTTCCTGTCTTAAAATGATACTTGATATATTTCTGTATTGTATGGTTTGTGCTCAAGGAAAAAAAAAGAAGAAGCTTCATTAGATATTCACTTTGACATTCTGGCCCCAGAAGAAATAACATTAGTTTCATACTTATCCATCTGCTTTTCTGTTTCAGCTGGAAAATCTCTGCTTATAATTTTCTAGGGACATGTGGGTGATTTTCCAGTTGTGCCATTAAAATCCGCTACATCCTAATAACATGCTAATTAATGTTCTCTGGTGGTTCTGCCTGCAAAACTGCAGTGGAAAATGTGTCCCAGAATGAAAAAGTTTGTAATTCACAAGCCAAATTCAAGTGATATATCTCACTTTTTTTTGGCTGATATGAAACCTTAGTTTAAAGTGTCTGCAATGTTATTTAAATACAAATAGTTTGAATTTCAGAACAGAATACATAAAGTACTTTTTTAAGTCAGCTCTCACAAGAATAAGGCTGACCACTCATATTGCCTAGCAACTCCATTTCGTTACAGGGAATCCAATATTAAACTGCAATGATTTGGGGAGTACTAGTCAAAAGTAATAATTTGCACGAGAAATATATACATGCCTGTTCTCATCAGGAACTTCATCTCTTTACTAAAATTGGTCAGCAGTAGTTTGGAGTCAGCTATCTGCCCAGGGGTCTTTTGTCAGCATGAAATGGCAGGTGAACATTGTACCATCCGCAGCGTATCGATGGAACAACAAAGAGACACAGAAATTAACAGGGGGAAAGAACAGAATATTGCTTGGTCCTTCACAATGCTAAGAGAGTAACATCTTGCACAATTAATAATATGTCCTACCAAGGATTTCAAAGAGCTTTATAAGCATTCACATTAGAAATTAACATTTATCATATCAGTCTTCCTGGGCAGGGCTTTCATTGACCCCTTCTAGCATTTTGGTTGATTCGTTTGCTGTATTTTTTTCCTTTTAAATAATTTCTTATAGTGGTTTGATTTTCCTCCACTCCTCTACTCATTCTTTTAATTTCTTTTTTCCTGTTCATTAAAATTAACATTGAAATATGGAAGTTGTACATGTTCCAGCTTTGTGTTCCTATGTAACATTCCTATGAGAAGAGGCATTTTAAACAACAGACTCAGAGACTAATTGACTGGAAAGAAACAGGCCCTGGTGGGTTGCTGTGTATCTGGGGATTTTTTCCTGGATGTTAAATTTGTTTTTGAATACAGGTCTTTAAAAACTCATGAAGACAAAACCTAGAGGCACTACATCAACACATCCAAATTAACTGATTCTTTGCATTTGCTAAATTCTGACTTTTTTATGTCCAAAATCAAGTGAGTTCTGTTCATGAAGTTTTGTGTTTCTCTCTCTCTTTTTTTCTCTTGAGGAACTGTATTTATGGACTTTTAAATTTCTCCCAGAGGAATCCAACACACAACTGTTAAAAAAAAAAAGCAAACCAAACTTCTTATATGCCTACAGTTCATGTTTATGATGAATACAAGCACAGCAGAAATCAATTCCATCCAGACTGTAAGAAGCTGGCTTGACTTCAGGAATCAGCATTTTCTTCAATCACCAAGCACCAATTAATATGCTTCATTTTAAGCTTGCAGATGCCCACACTGGAATATGACCTCCCTTGGGCTCTCTATAACTAATTTCTGACAGAGGTTAGAAAATACTGAAAAAATGAATATGCTATTTTACCCCCCTTGGTGTTTCTTCTCAGCTAATATCAGTCTATGGCTGAGGAACATACTGAGAGAAAAGTTATTCCTGTAGATCCATATTAAATGGATTAAATTTTTTTAAGTCCTCTTTAATTCATTAGTTCACCATTAATTTCTGTAATGACATAACTGTGTTTTCTTGTTTTATCCCTTTCCTAGCCAGGAATTCTCAAACTCTTTTCACAAGTTGACTGCTGCAGACTACTGAACATACAACTATTTATTATATAAGACTTCAAAGACCTTTGCATACTTTCCCATATCAGAAATAAAGAAAAAAGGCTCTTGCTAATTCTAATTAACGGCAGATCATATACTTTACTATTTTGTTATAGTTATAGTCTACTCAATAAGTTTAAAATCTAAGCCTGCAAAATTCAGATCACTCCAGGAGACTGTTTGACCCAAAGACCAACCAATATCACAGAGCATCGAAAATGCTAAGCCGGAAATGCTGAGCTGGCAGCAACAGAATGTGATCCTGTGATACTGAAATATGTGCAGAGAAAGATGTTTTAGGGACTAGATTGAAATTTGTCTGTGCATACCTCCGAGATCCAACTAAGGCATTCAGTGTTTCAGCTGAAAAGCTCATTGCTGCCAAAGGGTGTAGTCCAAATATCCTATCACTGGACAAATGAATCATTAAGGAATAGGATGTGCTGCTGATGGAAGAGATGGTTCATCTCAGAAAAGATCACAGTAAGCACCTTACTGCATGGCTTCCACTCATCATGATCACAAATTGAAGAGATCATTACTATAGGCAAATAAGCACCATCTCTGTTTTTACTGTATCAGTACAAGTCAGCTATTAAAATAGCAGGTCATTACTGTTTCTGTCTGCATCTGCATGCTTTCTGCAATCACAGTTGCATCATTTTTCTGATTGGAAGTTTATCTTCTCACACAGTTCTCACTAGAACCCTGTGATTCATTATACTTTCTGATCTGAATTTTTTTTGTGGGAACTATAGTAGTAAAATGAGTCAAGTTGAAACATACACATTCTTTTCAAAATTAACAAATGTGTAGCTTGTGGCTCCTGATGTAGTGTCCTGATTTCAGCTTCTTTTTCCAACCCTACACCAGGGAAACATGAAAACACTTATGTTTACCTCCCCTGATTGTTAAAGTCATTGTAATAGACTGAAGAGTGCACAAATTCAGAGCTTCCTTATAACACATATATTATAAAAAACAGCCTTAGGGGTATACCTAGGGACAAAACTTACACACAAAAGTACTAAATATTTCCCAAGTTTAAAATGCTGCTGAATAAATGTACATTTAACTTCATAGAAGTTTCTTTTTACATGCCAATTTTTTTAAATGCATTACTGGTGTGTCTTTCCAAACAGCTGTGGCACTAGATGTTAAGAACCTAAAGAACATTAAATTATATAGATGAATGTACTTTACTAAATTCATAATGATATTATGGATGGCTCCAAAATATGCAGATATATATTATTACTTAGATCTCAGCTTCCTCAACATCAAAGAGCCTCAGAATCCATTTTCAGGTAGCAAGAAATATTTTCAATATTTTCAACCATTTATTATATATTGCCAGCTGAATTATAGGAAAATATTTGCTGATGAAGAAGCAACAAAAATCATAATTTGAAGTCCTTTAATTTTTTATTTTTTTTTTTTTTCCCACACTAAAGTATCCAGCACTCTACAGTGGGGTTTTAGGTATCTCACCAAAATCTTCAGTTTATGCTTTATTCTTTTACATAGCTAATGCCAACAATTTATGGTGGATTTCTCCAGGGAAAAAAAAAAAAAAAAAAAAAAACCACAACCACTCAGAGGACTGGAAAAAAGAAGAGATGCAACTAAGACACTGCTTATGCAATGTCAGCAAGTGAGCATATTTACTTAAACAAAAGATTTTGTTAGGACTTTCTTAGTTTTGGACATTTCAGAAATGTTTGCCAGTTCAAATAACAGCAGAGGAGTTTTATTTATTCAAGAAGGGTTTAAGCAGTGACCCTGGCATTGAAGGCATTGCCTACCCTCACCTCTCTCTGAGGTGAAGACAGAAACTAAAGAACACCTTCTTTTGCAGTCAACAACCCTCTTCTGTTCTGATGCCTCACCTCCTGTTGCTGCTTTATTCTACTTTGAAATCATCTTCCTATGCTCATGACAGAATGAGTGTTCTTGAAAACTCTGAGATTCAACAGTTATTTTTACAAACTTCCTGCAAATCTGGGATGAGGAAACACTCATACAGCTTGCAAATATAGCTGGTGTGGGCCGTCATAAGGAGGGAAATAAATAAAGTGCCTCTACTGTCACCTCTTATTACAGAAATAGATGCACAGTGAGATTGGCAGGAACCTGGTGAAAGAATAAAGAGATCCTGGACTGTGTTTTACCAGTGCTCACTTTACCAACTATGTAAACCATTGCACAGATCTAAAACCAGATACGCTAAGTGGGTACTTCAGAAGTAACGATGCTCTTGTCTAGAGTCTGCACGCTATGTGCTATAATAGAAAGTTCTGTTATTCCCAAGCATGGCTCTGGAGAAGGTCTGCTCAGGTACAGCTAGATAACACAATTAATTAGCTTTCAAAGCAAGCTCTCATTCCCATCAGCAAATTGAAAATATTCTGCTTCACAAGTCCTGCACCAAGGGAAGCCGTTTCTTATCTTTGGGAAACTCCTCTGGAACTCAGTTGTCCCTGCTTCTCACTTTCTCTCCAATGGATTAATTAAGCATTCTCTGTGTTTCTATGCTTTAGCTTGATGCAGTCTGTGTTTTGCCAATGGACATTGCTTCCTTCAGGATTAGATGAACAAAACTGAGCCACTATCTTTTCAAAAGTAGCAAAAATATTTTTATAAGAAATCATTTGTTTTAGCCTTTTTGTGGGCAACTGGCTTTTTTCCAGTACATTTTCTAGTTGCTAGAAAATTGTATCTTTGCTTCAAAGATATAACAGCAAAAAGTCGCTCAGTGAGGTGTGAGTCTGGATCACCCACAAACACATTCCTAAACATTATGTTGTCAGTGAAAGATCCACACAACTCTTACCAGCAGATACCGGCTCCTTTCTCATATGAACTCAGGAAAATGTTCATTCCTAATTCTCCTCTAACACCTTTATCCAACAGCAAGTATTGCTTATGCTTCCCATGGTTATGGTTTCAGCACACGGAAGATTTGCTTTTATTTTACTCTTTTTATTTTCTGTCATTTTTGTGCACTTCTCCATCTCATGTTCTGCCCTTTATTTCTCTCTATTAGTGGCTATGTTTGGAATTTTCAGTCACAAGGGAACAAAATACCCAAATCCCATTAAAGTTCAATTAGATAGACAGATCTAATGGAGAGCCAGTGAAAAGCTCAGCTATTACTTTTGACTCTGTTCTAATTTAGCACATTATGACTCATTCTTCAGCCCTAAACTGGTATTTTTTTCTTTCTTTTGCTTCCTTTAAATGTTAAATATTGGCAGGACTACCCACTTAAATCTTAACTAGGCATGTTTTTATGTAATTATCTTTTTGCGGTTTTTAAATGTTTAATCTCCTCTTTATAGACAAATAACACTGACACTGTATTTGTTCTAATCAATACATCTAACTTTTCATAAGTTCATTTATTTCTATTTATACTGAAATTATTGCAAGAAATCTCAAATTTACTTCAGTACATATCACACACCAGAGTTTATATTCCCTAATTTCTTAAGGCAAAGCAATCTTCAATCCAGGTTAATGTCTTTGTGTTGTTTGCCTTAGTACACAACGGGGAAGAGCTTTAGGAGGAAATATATCAGCTTGAACACAAAAAAAATGCTCTTTCAAAACAGTTTTTGATATGTATTTTATTTGTTTTGCCTACTTACTCATAATTTTTTTTTATCCTACAGTCTAAAACACTGTGGTATCAAAATACTGATGGCAGTTTCTTGTTAAATTTTGGATTTTCTCAAACATGTCACTAGTTATTATCATATTGCAAGTCTAAAAGTATACAAAAATAGTAATTAGCTAAGCAAAATTTATCCTGGTATTTCTTTGGCTAAACAGATCTTTCATTTCTCCATTTTCCTTTCCAAAGGAAAAGATAATTTTCATGATAAGAGAGAATCATCAGTGTTTCCTCAATTCACTTAATTTTAATTAAGAACTCATTTCAGCACTGTCTTTCCCCCAGCTTGCCAGGAAAAAAAAAGAAAAAGGAGAACGACATTAAGGTCATAACAAAAAAATTTCGTATTGCTCTTATGCATGACACAGACTGTCCTCTTTACCTCTCTGTCATATTAGGAGCAATTCTTCAACACCTTTTTGTGCCTTTTCAAAGCTGCAGCCTAAACTGGAACCTATTCTCTAATCAGCAGAACAATGAGTCCTGCTTCCATCACTGTTGTTCTCCATTGCAACTGGCCTTTCTTTTTGATATTTTTTTACTGCTTCTTAAAATAATGTGCATTTCAGTGCTGAAAATTACAAATGTAATAACGAATAGTAACTCATTTAGGTTGTTCTTTTTCATCTGGAAAACCACTTATTTGACTCATATTTCTATTGCTGATGACTCCAAGCTGAGTGATGGTGTTGACAGACCAGGGAGACAGGGTGTTATCCAGAGGGACCTGGACAAGCTCAAAAAGTGGGACCATGGGAATCTCATGTGGGTTAACAAGACCAAGTTCAAGGTGCTGCCCCTCTGCTCTGCTCTGGTGAGACCCCACCAACTGCATCCAGTTCTGGAGTCTCCAGCACAAGAAAGATGTGGACCTATTGGCACAAATCCAAACGAAGCTCACCAAGATTATTAGAGAGATGGAGCACGTCTCATATGAGGAAAGGTTGAGATAATTGGATTTTTTTTTTTATTTTGGGTTCACCTGGCATAGACAAGACTTAGACATGACCTAATTGTGACCAGTACCTGAAGGGAGCTTACAGGAAATATAGAGAGGAAGTTTTTGCAAGTAGGACAAGGGGAAAAGAATTCAAACTAAAAGGTAGTCGGTTTAGATTATGTATTAGGAGGAAGCTCTTTGCTGTGAAGGTGATGAGGCACAGGAACAGGTTGCCCAGAGAATTTATGGATTCCTCATCCCTGGAAGTGTTCAAGGCCAGGCTGGATGGGCTCTGATAAAACTGGTTTAGTGGAAGGGGTTCCTTTCCATGGCAGGCAGGTTGAAACTAGATGATCTTTAAGGTCTTTTCCAAAACAAGCATTCTATGGTTTTACGAAAGAATGAATCAGTGTTTTAGTGCAGTTATACCCTAGAAAAACTCCAGTGACAATAATAGTTTTCATTTTTATTTGGAATAACTATACTCACCACACTGATATATTTGATTACAGGTAGTATTTTTTTTCCCCACTCTTTTTGCTGACAGAGCAGATTTTTATCATAAGCCCCTAAGCCCTTTCCCTCTAACCCAGGCACTGTCATATCTGGTAAACATTGACCCAGTTGGCCAATTTCTGTCAAAACCAAATTTAATACAGCATTTCCCATTGTCTTTTTCATTCTGCAGGCCACACACCAAGTACAAGACAATGTGAAATACAATTAACATGTTCCTTATGGGAAGAGACAAGGGGTATGCACATGTTTTATTTACTTACTCATTTCCTCATTTAGATGTTTACACATCAAGCTAATTAGGAGTCTCTTTTGGTCAAAGATATTTTTTGGGGGTCTATGCCCAGGTGCTGGCAGCTGATGGGCTGCAGGGATGGCCTCTGTGAAGAAAATACAGGGGTGTCCTGTCTCAGACACTGCCAGCTCCCACAGATCTACCATGGAACGCTGCTGAGCCCTTCAGCCTGGAGGTGCTGAAAAAAGAATGCACAGCAGTGAGGAAAATAATTATACTGTGACCACCAAGCTCAGAGACCTGGAGCAGGTATTTTCATGTGGCTCATGGAAAGGACCACACCAGAGCAGGTAAAGATTTCCTGAAGGAACTGCAGCACATGGAGAAGAGCTTGAGATGGAGCAGGTTTATCCTTAAGGACTGTAACTATAAAGTGCACCAACGCTAGAGCAGGGGAAAAGTGTGAGGAGCAGGAAAAAAGTGTGAGGATGAGGGAGCTCAACTTTGCACTCTCCATCCTCCTGTTCTGCTTGGTAGAGGTGGAGGAATGAGAGGAGTCAGGAATAGAGGAGTGAAATTGCACCTGAGAAAAAGAGGGAGTGTGAAGCAAACATTGTTTCAATCTGTCTTTGTTTCTCACTTTTCAATAAATTGGAAAAAGATTAAACTAATTTTCCCCAAGCCAAGCCTGTTTTGCCTGTGACAGTAATTGGTAATTGATCAGTAATTGATTGCTCTGTCTGTATCTCAGCCATGAGATGCTCCATTTTATTTTCTTCCCTTGTCCTGTGTAGGAAAGGGAGTGAGAGCAGCAGGGTGAGTGTCTCACAGCTGTCCAGATGCCAGCCAGGGTCAACCCAGAGCAAGCTTTTATGCATCCTAAATCCAGGGAATTTACCAAAACTGAGATTCTAGCTTAGGAGCAAATATGTAGATTTTTCCCAGATCCATAGATAGCTTATATTTGGAGTCAGAACTTTTACAGTAAGGTGCAGACCCTTTCTCTGTGTTTCTGAGTTGTTTGGGGGTGTTTATAACAACTTGGAAATCTGGTTTTAACTAGTTTAATTAAGGATATTTTGGAGCATACAACGTGCCTTTTTTGCTGAGTAGCATTATGTGAGTACATAACAAATATGATTTATTGTACAACAGTGATTAAGTGAGCACAGTGTGTTGTAATAAACAGGTTCATTGTATTTGCAAAGGGTAATTTTGTTCATGCTGATGTATCACCAATCTGCAGGATTTTTGTGTCAAGAAATGAGATAGTTATGAGCTTCTCGTTTTTACCATTTTATCAAAGTGCATCCACTGGAACACTGCATACAAGTGGAAACCACTTCTACTGGAATGTGGCAGTATGAAATATTGCTCACTAACCATTCCCATTACTCATGTTAGATAGAAGCAGGATGACATCAAAGGAATCCAACTGCAGAGACTCGAGTGGAGAATAAAACTAATTAGAGTCACATTTAATATCTTTATGTGGTTTATGTCAAACTAACAAGTATGTCTGTACTTTCCATGGCAAGTAATAGGCCTCTTAATTTTTCCACAATAAATCACTATAGTCCTCCATCTCAGATAATACTTGAATAATGTGAAATTACAAGAATTTTGTTAGAGAAGTATTTTAATCTTCAGTCTACCTTGCCAGAAGGAATGTTAATATATAAAACATTTTCATGTTTTGTGGTTAATGTTTCAATTTGAGGTGTGAGATAATAATAACTTCTATTTTTTGAACCAATGTAGACTACCCAGATTAAAATAATTAATTAGAGTTAATGACATCACTGTGTCTGTAATGGGTATAGGCCATTATAATTCAGAGCAAAAACCTGGATCATTTAGTATATATACCAGGAAATAAACCCCAAAATTTTTCCTCATGCAAATTTAGATGATCTGAATTATCGACTTTTTTATGAGAATAGTTTTTCTATCGCTAAATGTACATGAAAACAAAATCAGAAGAGAATAAACACGTTACTCACTTCCTCTCTGTAAAAATATGTGGCATGATAGATATGTGCCAAAAATTATCCCAATTTACCTTTGAAAATCCAGACCTGTTAAATATTATGAAGGAACTTTCTCTACATCAAAACAGACAATTAATATGAAGCATTCATTTGAAAGAAAGGCACTTCAAATCCATTTCAAAAATCATAGAATGTCCAGAGTTGGAAGGGACCCATAAGGATCATCAAAGTCCAGCTGCTCACAACACACAGGACAGCCCTGAGAATTACAACAGGTGCCTGAGAGTATTGTCCAAATGCTTCTTGAATTCTGGCAGGTTTGCTGCTGTGATCACTCTGAAATAAGCACATTGTATCTACCCCAAAACAGAATGGAATAGATAGATCCTCAAAATAGGTTAAATAAATTGCAATGTCATTATTTTTTCTCTTCCAGATTTAAAAAAAAAAAACTAAGAGGTCTGATGTAGAATTAGGTGAGATGTGTTTAGTCAGATGGTATCAATGACATTATGAGATCAGTTTAGTCAGATGATTTCAATTTTCTAAAAAAATAAAACAGAAACCAAAGCCGTGTTCACTCGTGTTTTTATTCATTATGACTTAAGCAACACACACATAAAAAGGAGATGTCTGGCAATGCCCACATAGATGTGGGTCAAAAAATTAATGTTTCCTTCCAAGTGCAATTCTTTTAATCAATGATAATAAAACCTTCATAAGAGCTGTTACAATTTTACTCCAAAACACACTAAATTGCAAATCAAAATTAGTTCCCATTCATTTAAAAAAGATTGAAAGGGCACCTAGATGAACCTATATGACAACCACGTCTATTACAAAACATTATTTTAAATAATTTCTAATTAGTATTTTTATTTTGAACTAGTAAGCATTAATTAACATTGACATTTAATACAAGGTAATATTAAATATGTGCAACATAGAAGAATAAAATGGAGTTGCTTAAAATTCTCACAAAATCAGAAAACAGCCTCTGTTTATATCTGAGCAATTTTGTTCTGGTTGTAATTACAGTGATGAGTGTTGTGGATCAAATACTCCTCATTTAAAGACAAATTATAATTGTTGGGTGGGAATTTTCTTCTGTTTCTTTCTGTTCACCCACACAAATGCAAATATGAGCTTTTAAAGTGTTTTCTCCTTACAAAACACCAAAGTTGTGCATTTCATTAAACATATAAGCAAGGATCTAACACAGTCTCTAGCTATGTGTATGCTAAAGAATTAATGTTATTTTTAGCAACATTCAACAAGCTACTGTATAATAATTGGAATAATTTGCGTGTCAAAATGCTGTATTTCAAAATTGTTAACATCTTATGAGCTCCCTAATAAAAGGTACTACTTGTGTTTTCCCAATATAGAGAGTTTAAAAATAATCACCTTGAATGTCGGTTACATTTTGCAGACAACTCTATGTAGGCCATATGGGTTTGACATTTTAAAATAACCATTAAAATTATTTGTAAGCAGCTAATAAAATGTAGCTTAACTATACAACTAACACTTAGTAATGTCCAATAAGTGGTTTCTATATAGTCAACCACTTTCCAGCAATTAGTTCTAGCATCTGATTTTGGTTTATTTCTTACAAGTTTATATTTTCTTTTAAAATGTGTGAGGCCATTTTTATGGAATTCTGCATTTCAGACATATATCTCTATCAGCAGTGCTGGGAGTTGAAAAAGCTGGTCTTGTAAAAACAAGAATTTGTCAGTAATGAAATTGATATGATGCTTTCTTGTTCAAAGGCAATGAACAGCAAGCTAATTTAATGATCCACTATTATAGATGGGACATGTGCAAGTCTTTCAAAAGATATTTGCTACATTAAATGAATTTTTTAAAAAAAAACCTAAAGGATGTAGCAATAATTCCCAAAGAGGAAAACTCTGGTATCCTGTCTAAGTAATCTTAGTTCAGCTAATCTTGTTAACAGACAAGCATTTTTGGAGACCTGTGTAAGTACATTACTTTCAGATGTGTTCTACAGCTTTGTAGTACATGTGGAAGGCTTTCTTGCTCAAATATTCAATAGTTTGTCATCAGACTTTGAGGAAACAAAAAGTCAGACACAAAAGTGTTCTCACTGTCAAAAGAAGTCCATGAAACTATTATGGGAAAGTAGTCATTTTTTAAAAGGTACTTGAATATTTAAGGTAATAACATGTTTATTAGACAACCCCTCAAATCTTGCTACTTTTCTATTTTCTTGTGTGTTTTGACATTCATCCACTGAAATTTGCTTTAGAAATTCACCATGCTCTGGAACATTTCGAGAATCCCTTGCTCTAATTGTCTTTTTGATGAGGCCTCTCACTTAAAAACTTAAATGCATGCTGGTCTGATTTCTGTTCTGGCTGGAGATGGCTTCAAGCAAGTGACACATACTGATGGTTTTCGAAAACCAGGTGCCAAATCATAAATCCTACTGGAAGGCTTTTGAAGCCTGCAGAGGAAGTAGATCTAATGTCATTCCATTTCCCCAGAGACTCTAGACATGATACCCAAGTGAAGAGCCTGACATTCATTTTTGCTGATGAGCGCTGCTCTGTGGGAGTTTCTCCTAAGACTTGCTCCTTAAAAAGATCCATTTTCTGGAAGTAAAACCCCAATTCCCACAAAAGCTATAGGAACTCAAATATGGCACCTATTACCTTTGAGTTAAGTGCAATTATCAGATTTGGATGCTAGTTTCAGTTTTACTGTTGTGCTAAAAATATCAAACTGGTATTACAAACCTACATGATCTTCTCACAGATGGGCAAACTGCAGGCATGAAGACAACTCAAGTCTCTGGAGAATTAATGGAAAAAAAAAAAAAACAACTGCAAATGCTGGCCACGTCCTTTAAGTTTTTTATTTTGATTATTTCTTAATATGCTATTTTTTTCTTTCACTGCTAGGTATATGTGACTCATAACTGGGAGAAGAAAAGGAGTGAAATAAAAGAATAGGAAGTAAATAGGTTGGTTTGCACTCGAAGATGAAGTGCACTACATCAATGCAAAGGTTAATAAACCTTAACGCAGTTTGTCTATCAAATGTGAGTCTCTAAAATATTAGGTGCCTAATGGTGTCACTGACAGTAGACTGCAAAATTGCATTCCTTTATAGAAAAAGTGGTTTGCAATCTTTTCACTTGATGCCAAAAACTTTATTTGCTGACACCTGTAATAAAATACCATCTTCAAATGATTCACAATGTGACTCACCACAGTTTGTGCTAGGTGAACAGTAGCAGATCAGAATTACTCTCTAATCAGTTACTTGAATCTCTACTAAACAATGTATTGACTTTGTGTTGCTCTTATATAAATCGTTATTACATTGTACTCATCTTTGTTTTCATTCTTAACTATTCTGTTCTATGTCTACACTTTTTAACTATTAAAGATAATAATGTAGGCATCCATTTCCTTGACATTTAGTTCCCCATTAAATATGATTGATAAAAAGAAAATACCCAATTTAGACTGGGATTAAAAGTATTCTCTTTTTTGTTTCCTTTTGACTTTGGCTGGGTTTTATGCCCACACATTGCCTAAAAGAAGCTCCTCTTGAAATGTCTGGAATTGACCTTGGCAAGACAGAGGAAAGGAAAGTAGAAGTATTACTATCTGATTTTGTAAATAGGAAATCCATAATGGCTAACTTCTATGGGGTATCACATCTCTGACTCATGAGATTCAGTTCCTTCATTGCAAAACAAAGCCTCTTTGAAATTCTGGGATTTCTATCATTTGCTTCTTCACAATGTCAACTCCCATAAACCAATTCCTCACTTGGAAGGGAAGTTGAGAAGGTGGGTGTTTTTTTCATTCTTTCTGATGGGAAAAATGTTTGGGGTGTTTGGGCTTTTTATTATTTTGTTTGGTGAGTCCTAACACCCTGAACCCACTCTAGACAAACACCAAACAAATGTTAAAGTCCGTGTTATGTGTGTCATCTTCAAATCTAAGGTATTGCTCATGTTTAGGGCAGTGATAAAGAATAAGACAGAACAGCTCCCACAGATTTTCGCACAGGATGAGACTGTAGCTGTGCAAAGTCAATTCATTTTCCTTTTCTCATCTTTTCAATATTGACATAAAACTTTTCATAAGGAATATTAGACAGACAAGACCTGCTAATTGGGAGGGGGAGGGAAGAGGAGGTCTTTCGTTATCAGCACAAGCTGTGCTGCTCCATGAACAGTGAGTCATCAAATCTATTAGAGATAAACCTTTGAATGTTTGCTGCTCTGCTGCAGCAACACACTGTGAAGGCTTAAGGCACTGGTTTGGGGGAGGCTGGATCCCAACATATGGAGGGACTGCCAACAGGCATGTAGGAGAAAAACAAAGCTGAACTCCTGCATCTCTCTTTCCTGCTGCCTCTCTCTGGCCTTAGGCTGTGAAGCATTTCACATGCTGATTTTTAACAACACATAAACAATGAAAAAAAGGCATAAAAATCAGTCTTGGCATACAAAGATATTCTCTTTAAAGCAGCCAGACAGTTTAGTATGGGATAAAATGGATCAAGGAAGTCAAGGTAAAGAAAAGTGTAAAGTGAAGGTGATTAACCACCTTTTCTCAGCAGAAATTTCCAGATTAAGAGTTCAACTGTGAAAACTCCAGTATGTATGTAAATTATATTTCTAATGTTGAAAAAAAACTTTTCCTGACAAACATGCTATTTCTTTGCTATTTCTGTAAGGCATAGACGATATGACAGCCTCCAAGGTATCACCGGGTTTCTAAAGGTGATACATTTTCAAAATTTAATTCAAGTAATTCTGAATCCCTAAGCATAACTGAGGAAAGAAGAAAAAACTTAAGGAATTTCAAAAAAAAGGGAAGAGCGATTTAAAGTCAACAAAATGTATGGCCCTTGCATTTCCATCTGTGTTTCAATAGGAATTGTAACACTGGTGAATTTATAAAAAAAAAAAAAAAGGAAACACAAAAGGAAACACAAAAACATAAGAGTTTTGGGCATGGTTATCTATCTAATTGTATCAAAGTACAGGAGCAAGTTTAGAACAACAAAAGTATAATTTGAGCTGAATATCTCTATTTATAACAAAGCACTGTAGTGGAGTATGAAGAGTTTGAATGGTCTCCATCACTGGACGATTTTATGATATAAAAAGAACAAATCTCTGACTATCTGAATGATACAGGGACAGTTGATCTAACTTACAGAAAGTTGGTCTGTTTAAAGGTACACTTCCCTCTAATTCACTAAGACATTTTTTGTTTAATGCACACTTTTCAGAAAACGTAAACATATTTATTGCTGTGCCATAATAAGCAGCCTAGCAGCAAAGCTGCATGGTGTGCTCCTGTGCACAGTTGCCTTCTGACCTCAGCAGAGAGAGAAAAGAACAGCAAAATGGAGTTCTATTTCTCTTACCTATGTGTTCAGTTTTTTATGATCCGTCAGCCTGGTCATGATTTGGTATCAGCAGAAACAATACATGTCAAGTGCTTTCTGTTTAGCTTTGTGACCCTAATAACTAAATACCTCAGTTTGAAAAGAGATCTGCCACTGTATAATGCAAGGAACATTTCTGCCCATTAAGAATTTCAAAGCAATCAAAAATGGTGAATTGTCATTACCTCAAATACTGTAAGGCACTTGACAACTGTGTCTTTTAAACCATGATTGAAACTGGTCACTAATTGTTTTCTGTAACTGAATAAGATCTTACTGTTGGCAAAAAATTAAATGCAAAATCAGTTTCCTTCCCTTACTGTGAGAAAAAAGTGAAAAGCCTTAGGTTCTGTTTGTTGGGGTTTTTTGCCTGTTGGCGTTTTGGTTTTTTTTTTTTCCCTTTAAAACCAGCAGTGTTGTTATGTCTCTTTTAAGTTTAGATACAGAGATTTTATTTCCAAATCAAATAACCTCAATCTCATTACATGTAAAGGTAAGCAGAAGAGAGAAAGTGACATTAGAAAAAGCCAAACTCTTGATTCAAATATCTATATTAAACCAGCTTCCTCATCCCTAAACATGGTACCTACTTATCAAGTCTCTTTCTAACTAATACATGAAAGGAATTGGAGCACTGCCAAATCTAGATACACTAAAGCAGATACACTTGCTACACTGAGACAAGAGACAGGATTTTGTGGGATTTTTAAAGGGATTATATCCACTAATGCCAGAGAAGTACATCATGATTACATTATTAGGGAGCAGTGCCAAATGATAGTAATCATCAGGTATTTTTTCTGAAGTGTTCAAGGAACACTTTGGTAGTCACCTTCTAGAAAAGCACAAGTTCTAAAATTTGTCACATCCAGAAAATGTCACAGTACATAATGAAAAACATAAGTTATCTGCAATGCAGTTAACCCTGTGCTAATGCATCACACTACAAACTTGAACCCCACTGTAATTCACGCCTCTGATGTCCTGGAGACCAAAACTTACAACAGATGCAACAGCCTGTGTCAAGTTGTTTGTTCAACTGAGGCAAGAAAAGACGTGAATCATCCTGAACATTTGCTGTCATTTTAGGAAATAAAAATGGATTCTCACCTGACAGAAAGCTTGTTAATTTTCTTGTGGTTTGATGTTTCTTTTTACAATAGGCTGTTACAAGTTTGGGATTGGATCACTTCTCATCTTTCATATTGTCACAGGAAAGAAAGATTCATTATGGGAAGGGAAAGAATGAGAGCAAAGCAACATAAGCAAGCACTTTGCTGGGAAGAGGCTGGCCCTGGGAGTGTCAATGGGCCTCACTGTCCCTGTCCAGTCCCTCCAGGACTCTCCCAGAAGCTTAAAGTATCCCATTTCAGCTCCCCAGCTCCTGGCCGAGACAGTGGGACTGGTCCTGGCTGTCATGCCCTGCTCCACCAAACCCCATGGGAAACCCCCTGCACTCCAGGTCCTCAGAGAATGACTGTCCCCTGGCAAAAATGAGAGAGATCAGGGCCCAGGTTCCATTTCCCAAACCAGACCAGTCTTTTCCAGTTTAATTTTATTTCCATTTACATGTTCAGGAAAAAATAGCTCAGAGACAAAGATTACATGCTTGACTGTGAGTCCCACCTCTCCCAACTGTGTTGTGTTTTCCCTTTTCTTGGTTTTCTTACCTTCAGTTCTCTGTTGCACAGTGCTTCAGCAACATATGTAAGAATTAGAAATGAGCCTTTTCCTAAAATTTGCTGCCAGGATTCCTGGTTCTTGCAGATAATCTGTAGAAGAGATGTCTGCTGCTCTGGACCCTCACTTTCCCCAGGCACTGCACAGAGCTCAGAGCTCCGGTATGTGCAGAACCAGCTCAGTCCTTCCTCTAAAACCACATTTGCTAATGTGACAGTAATTCAGCCAGTTCAACACGTCAGGCCTAGCCCAAAATCATTGTTTCCCAGTAGAGGAGCAATCACAGAGACCCAGATGTGACATGGTGTCAGTTTTTAAGGTGGATGCAATAAATAAAAGCAAGATATAATTTTTACCACCCATCTCTGCTTGTTTTATATATTTTTTCTTCAGTGTCGTATTTCTAAAAGACAGTTCTGCTTCTGGAGGATCCAACTGTATTCCCTATTTTAAGTGAAAAAACAGATCTGAAAACAGCACTTAAAAGGCATAATCTGCACCATTCTTGTATTTTCATTTTTACAGGAATATTTAGATGATAGGGCTATTGGCTCTGATTAATATTTGGCTTATATAGGTCCTTCTCTGAACAAAATATTTATATCTAAAATGTTTTAGCACTGCATTTGTTACTGCACAAAGCCCCAAACCTAAATGCTACACTGCTTATTTGCCAAACTCAAAAATAGAAAATGTTTGCCTGTATCAGAAAGAATTGCCTAAAAGAACTCACTGAATCCCATACACCACCCTCAGGGAACAGACTAGTGCTGCAACTCTTACAACTCCAAACCAGGAATTGATGTGGCTGTTTCCACTAACTCAGACCGAAGCATCAGCAAAAGTAACACCAAAGCACAAGGTTTGGATTAAGGAAAAAAGAATTATTATCAGATACCTGCTGCTTCTATTTTATCTTGGATAACCCGTCTCAAATGAAAGCAGCAAATGAAATTGAGTATTTTCTAACCTCCTCTAATTAGAATTAGCTATTTCAGTGCATCATTAACCAGAATCACCTCTTCCCCATCTGATCAGGCTGGCCTGTCAAACTGGGCGAGTGTCAGCAGGGAACATCACAGACTCCGGTAAGGAATGAAGTTTAAAAAAAAAAACTGTGAACCCTTCTGTGGAAGAAATTAGACCATGAACTTGGAAAAGGAAAAAAAAAAAACAATGGAAATGTTAAATACTATATAGAACAGGTCAACAGGTATGTTTCTAAAAGGAAATCACCTGCTGGAGAAGAAATTAGTTTTCAATACCTAACACAAACAAACAGAGTAGATAGGGAATATTTTATTTCATCTTTGTCAGCAAACCCTGGTTTCTGTCTTCCATGGCCTCCTCTACTAAAAGTGTGTCAATGAAAAAGTATAACGAGATGAAAAAGTATAATGAGATGAACTGTAGTCCAAAAATAAGAACATTAATGTTAGGGCAGAGAAAAAAAACTTTCATCTGAGCAAAGGTCCATGTAGCCTGTATCCCATTTATGAAAGGGGCCTGTACACAATGTATGCTGAGAAAGCCTAGGAATAAAAAAAAAGCTGTGGTTTGGGTTTTTTGTTATTGTGTTTTAATGGGAATTACTCTTCTAGCACAGTAAAAATTGCACTACACTGTTTACATACTGTGTGTTTCTTTGCATGTGCATATGTGACTTTCTGTGTGCATGAGAGCGCACATGTGCTGAAAGCTTACAGAATAGGGAACAATACTGCTACTTTCTCTCCCTATTTCTTTAGTTCCCAGCAGTCTGCCATTTGGGGGACTTTTTTTCAGCTAAAAGCTGCATCTGCATCCTGTTTTATAGCCCTTGATTGATTTTCTTCCATAAATTTGCCTAAGAGTTTTTCAAACTCATTTACAGAGAGAGTCTCCACAGGAGCACTGGTGATGAGTTCCAGACTTTTCCTGCATGCTGTGTGTAAAAGCTCTTCCTTTCCTTTGATTTATACCTGCAGCCTGACCATTTCATCTGATGCTCCAAAGGACTGTTGTAGTGAGAAAAGGGGAATAATTGTACCCAGTTTCATTTCTGCATGCTCCTCTATCAAATTCTCCCTCAGCTGTTTTACAAACCCTTCATCTCTCAAAACTCTATTCATCTTGCACTGGGTCTTGCTGGCATGAGTTAATTTTCTTCATAGCAGCCCTCATTTTTCTGCATTTCAGGTCTGTGACCAAACAATTGCCTGTTGCACTACATGATCATTGTGGGTCCCTTCCCACTGAAATATTCGATTCCATTCTATTCCATTCTTAAAACAATGTTGATAACAATGCTTTAGCCACTGCTGGACATTGTTTGCATGGTGCCAAGACTCTGCTTCTCACTCTGACCTCACTTGTAGATTGGGGATGGGCAAGAGACTGGGAGAGGATGCAGGCAGAACAACTGGCTCAATATCTCTGTTCTTCTGAGAAGAGTGATATTCCACACCAAAAACATAATCCTCAGCAATAAATACAGAAGAACTTTTTCCCAAGTAACCAGTGCTCAGAGACTGGCTGGGAATTTGTTGACTGGTGGCAAGTTAAGTTTGCACAACACCCTTCTTTCTCTCCCTTCCCTTCTCTTCCTTCCTTCCTACTCCCTTCCCCTTCCCTTCCCTTCCCTTCCCTTCCCTTCCCTCTTCCCTTCCCTTCCCTCCCTTCCCTTCCCTTCCCTCCCTTCCCTTTCCCTTCCCTTCCCTTCCCTTCCCTTCCTTTTTCTCTTGTCCTTTCTTTTCTCTTCCCCTCTACATTTTAAACTTTTAGCTCAGTCCTTCAGTTTTCTCACTGTTCCCCTTCCAATTCTCCACTCCATTCTAATAGGAGGGAGCAAACAAACACACATTGGGGTCTTACCTGCCAGCTGAGGTTAACTTCATGAACAAATGCAAAGTGCCTTCATACTTTTATTCATCCCGACGAGCCCCATGAATTTGCTCATTTGCATCTTCCATTTCTTTATGTTGAGGATGATTAAAAAGTGAGAATCATGTCACATCAGGAAACAATTTACATCAAACAATGGATTTTCTAAAGACCAGAAACATACAAATACTAAGAATTATTGACCTTGATAAAAGACTGTAAGTAGACAAGAAGAAGCAGCCAAGCAAAAAAAAAATCCATCTGATTTTCAGGATAAACACCCCTGCCACTATGGGGGAAAGTATCAGCAGCAATCCACAATAGGTAGTGTGAAGAATTAGACGTGGAGGAGAAAAGTTTTAAAAACATGTCTAGAAACTAGAACACAACCTGTAAACGAATAGAATTCTCACAAGAGAATATCCTGAGAATTATCTCAGGGAGAGATCATCCAAGTGCCAGTGCTCTGACTACTTTTCCTGCCTGCTCTTCCTGCCTGGTCTTCCTGCCTGCTCCAGTCTCCCCTGATCCCATTCCCCTGCTCTCAGTGCCTGATATCTCTAAGCCCCTTTGTCCAGACAAACAATTACCGAGGACAGGATACAGCAGAGGAGTTGCTCTGTGTTTCTTTGCATGTGCATATGTGTGCTTCTGTGTGAGAGAGTGTACACGTGCTGAAGGCTTACAGAAGATAGGGAATTTACTCACTCAAAGCAGCCTACAAACTAAACTACAACCTGGGCCATAAAGGAAGGCAGAAGAAACATCTGTCCAATATGAAGACCTAAATCCTTCTTGATGAACCCAAGAATTGGTTTAACCAAGCAGGTGAGCAGACACCGGGTACCAGGCAGCCATGGCAATGTCCCAAAACCTGTTGGGAAAACACATGTACATGCAAATCATCTCCTGTCCAGGTACAGGCATCTGCAAGGCAATTGGGATGGCTTTTAAAACACCAGGAGGATCAGATTCAAAGTTGCTCATCCATTGGAGGGGAGAAAAAAGGAGCTATACCAGCATCCTACAGACACACTGAGCCATGGAGAAAAATCAAATTTATTTTGGAGTGATTTGTTGGGAGTTAAAGAGAGAAGACTTTTTTTTATTATTTTTCCCATAGAACAAGAATAATAGTAAGTATCCTTGCTCAGTCAGGCATTCTCACAGCGCTCCACCAAGTGTGTGAGTCAGGATTTTCATTTACTGAAGCTATATGAGTTTTTCCCAACATCCTGTGCCTTACCTGGTGCTCAATAGTTTTGTCTTTTAGATATGCTTACCTAACCAGTGTGGAAATCAGACTTTCTGATCCTACCAGGTTCCCCTCTTTTTTTTCTTTTTTTCTCCTTTTCTCCTTTTTTTTTTTTTTTTTTTTTTTTTTGGAGAATTACTAGAAGCTAGCACAGTAGAAATTGCACTGCACTGTTTACAATTACAGTTTGCAAGGCTTTGCCATATGCTTCTCCATTTGACATCTGAGTTACTACAAACATTTCTCCCTAATGTCTGCCAGTTCTGGAGACTTATCTAACTTTTCTGTTTGGTCTAATTCCTCCTGCATATTCACAACAAATTCCTCTAACTCCTCCAAACCCTCTGTTGCAAAGAATAGCAAGGAAGTAAGAATTATCAAAGTCTTAAGCAGTATACTAAGGCAAAAATTTGCTACACTACTCTGCTACATCTTGTTCATCCCTGAGTATCCTTCTACACCCTGACCATCAAATTTTCTGTTTGTCTTCCTATACCTGGTGAAGAAGAGCCCAACTTCTTACCAGTAACTTGAGAACTGCAAATCATGCTTCAACTTTTGTTCTAGTCATCAGACTGTTTTCAAGCTCAAGCTGTCATGTTTTATAGGCTTTCTTTTTCTTCTCATTTAGATAATCTTTCGATTTTCTATAAGGCTGACCTTTCCTTATCTCAGCCTCCTTAAGTTTTCTATCATGTCAGGCAGGCCCAGTTAACTGGACATTTGAAAACTTACATTTTACTTTGTAACTTTTATATCACATTACTAATAACATACATTTACATAGTACTTTTCCTCAGCAGATATCAGAGTACTCTTGGAAGAGATAATCAGCACTAGCTCTGCTCTTGAGAAAGGGAAATGTAAGTGGTGAAATAGCTGTCCTTAAGCCTTTCAACAGATCAGTACCAAACCAGGAATAAAATCCTCCTCAGTACCAATCGTCCCTGCATTTCATATGCCCATAGGATGGAATTCATATGCATCCAGAATCCAGCCAGCCATTCCAGCTTTAATATGCAAGGAGACCTCTACAATCATCCATGATTTACTGGACACCAACAGTAATGCAGAAAAACAGAGAAGGATGTATAGGACAGCTTAACAAAAACTCTGTTGACTTTTAAATTTAAAAAGTAGCTATGTATTATACAACCAGCTGAAAAATGAAGTTTCTTCAAACTTTTTTTTTTGTCCTAAGAAACAATGAACTGCAATGGAAAAGCTTGGGTCTATTAAAGTTGCATTTACAATTCACTGCTGCGACAGGACAGTTTTCAGACTGGAAGGGTTTCACACTGGGATGTGTTGAATTCAGCTTTGCAGTGTTCCTTGGTCCACAAATAAAATATTTGAAACATTATTCAAAGTGCAAACTTTAATTAAAAATAACCATAAGAGGCACCAAGAAGGGGAAAGGATATGACAGGGATTTGTGCTAAATGACAAGCACTGATAGCAGACTGACCAAGTCATACTGAAATGTTTTGGAATTCAATTTTAAAGCAATTCATTGGGCCTTGTTCTCTATTGCATGAAGGTTCACTCTGCTCAGCTGGAGAAACAGTCATAAGGTAACTAAGAATAAAAGTTATTGGCACTAGGTAATTCATGTCACTATCACTTAGTCAAAATGGTGCAGGGAATCACTTCAGTGTGAGATCTATCATAGCATGACTCCAGCTTGAATTTAAACAGGCAGCAGAGAAAAAGGAGTCAAACTAAGAATGAAGGAAAAACAGATGCAGCAGGGGGAGTTCACATTTAATATTAAAAAAACAAACAAAAAAAAAAAAAAAACCAAAACAAAAAAAAAAAAAAAACAAAAAAAAAAAAAAAAAAAAAAGGAGGAAACCAAAAGAAACTGGAATACTACATTAGTTCCAGGGGATGCAGTAAAGATATTTTAATCTTCACTTCAGTATTCTACAGTCATTACAGCACGCAGGGCCTTTTTGCTATGCCAGCAACTAATGCAGAAGTTGTATTTGCTATTCCTAAATAATTATGAAGTAGAGCATATACTATTCCCATCATGCCACAGACACCCCTAGGTTCTTTGTAGGTCTTTTATGACACATTTTTAGACCATAGTGTAGGAGAGGAAAGTAGTGTTTTGATATCCATTAACACCATAATCTCCGTAAACTGTACAAAGATGAGAACTAAATTTTATTCTTGCAGCATCAGTCATGTTGTCATAAACCAGAGCTGTGATAACAAGTTTTACTGTTAGCTTAGCAGTTTTACACTGCTAAGAGTATGCATACTCATCATTTTTACTTCTTCCTAAAACTATTTTTCTTTCCATGAGGCCATTTACAATTGCCATTTTAAATTCCATTGCTTCCATGAGCTCCGGTTCCTGAGAAACATAAACATGTAGCTCATTGCAACAAGAAGTGATGAACTGCAGCATGACTATTAAAGTTTTGTATTTTAAAAAAACCACTTGGCATAAATCCTGCCTTGGAGTTTAAATCCAATTCAGACTATGTGTTATTGACTTTGAGACTTCCTAGCAATGAAAATGCTTGACGGATGCATCACAAGAATTATTCCTTTCTGTTTGTGATCGTGGCAGCTGTGCTGAGAGGAAACACCATGGCTGATGGGGCCCAGGAGGGAAAGCTCTTACACTGTTCTGTGTTCATTACTGAGCCTAATTACTCTCAGATTACAATGCAAAATGCATCTGCTTTGAATGACATTCTGGTAACGGGCACGCAGGGTGAACCAAACCGCTCTTTCTAATGTCATACAAGTGATTTCTTCTTTAAGAGGGTGAATGCCATTGATACGCACATATATTTTATTCATAACAATATAACAATTTAACCCTAATTATTCACAGCAGTTGGATGGGTTTTTTTATCATGTATCCAATAAAAACTCCATGTTGTAAGTGACATCTCTAACATCGTATCCAGGAGCAGATCCATGTTGTCTGGTCCAAGCACTCTCAAAACCATGGGATTTCAACCCATTCTAAAGGACTGGTGGTGGCCCAGACTTCCATTCCATCTCTGTAACTCCTGATTTTCACACAAATAAAGGCAAACATGTAAACTACATGGGCGCAGAGGAGCCCTGCAATGAAATGCCTCATCAGGGTAATGTGGAGGTCACGTTTCTTGTACCTGCCTGTGTGAATTTTGCAACAAGGGGAGTGGATTCATCTGGAGGATCCGATTACTTAAAAGAGAAATTTAATTAATTTCCACTTACCAAGTTTATTTCTCTTCTTGAGTTTGGTTAGCTGAATGAGGGTTTAGAGGGGTTTTTTTCCTTTTTTTTTCTTTTTTCAATTTTTGTTTCAGTTTTCCTAAAATAAGGCATTTCAAATTCAAACTTAAGAGGGATTTAGAATGTCTTCTAGAATACTCAAGGGACACCATTTCTACTACTACATCAGCTAAGAGAGAAAACAGAGTTGATGTTTTTAGAAGGAAGTTTCTTTGTCTTTTCTGCTGTGTTTTTTTTTAATAGAAAGTTATTATGCCTTAAAGAAAGAAAAAGAGCAAGCAACATCAGTGTCCACATAAAAAAAAATTTATGGGTCCTTAATAAAAGCAATCTACTAGAAGAAATGTTTCCTGTGGGTTAGAAGTTGTATGGTACAATTTAGCCTGCCTTGAATTTGTACTAATGAATTATAAACCACTCAAAATAATGGTGTAAACAACTGTAATGAAAACCTGAATTCAGAAGTTTAATGTCATATGATGCAGTACCACTGTAATAAGACCTCTACATTTGCATAGCTTTCTAATATTTTATTTTTAAAAAATTAAGAATGCTCTAAAAAAAACTTAACCACTCTTAGTATTGATATATTGTGTTCTCTTGCTTTTTCAGAAATAATTCTGCTTTAGATTAAAATCACCTGGGTAATTTCACTACAGCTACACTGTGAATTGCATCTCATTTCACACTTCTCACAGGACCTCCTTCCACTAAAAATATTATCCATTGCTCCTTACCTTCTATAAAATCTAGTGCAGTTTTTTGATGATTAACTGGAATTAGAGCCTGAGAAAGACTGGTTTTGGGCAGGAACTGCAAAACCTCTGTGTTCAGCACAAGAGATTTCCCTTTTTTTTTTTTTTTTTTGTGCCTGGTATCCAGTCATTTCCACTTCCCTCTGCAGTTCTGGATTCTGAAGATATGGGAATTAGTCCTTTCTAATTGCATCAATGGACATGAGAGTAGTAGAGGAGGAGAGGCAGAAAATTGCTTGTAAGTCTTAAAAAGTGGGTAATGTAAAAATGTGTGAATGCAAAAGTGGTCAATATAAGAGCACGATACTTCTGTAGCACGGATTCCTTTCAAGGCAAATATAAGAGATGACTCTCTTGTCATGCCTTGGAAGTGACACAGGAGCACCTGAATGAAAACAATGATGTAAATGGCCAAATTAAAACTAGATTTAGAAAAGAAAATTAGATGTTTTTCGAGTTCAATTTTTACTGTCATTTAACTTGCCTGGAAATGCTGAAAAATTGTCCTATATATAGAAACAGGTGTTTTTGTAGAAGACAGACTACGGGGGGGGAAAAAAAAAAAAAAAAACAGATAAGTAACAGTTTCAGGCATTGACAGATTATTATATTTTAGTGTTAAAAGAAGGTGGACATCCAAAATGCAATTTTCAGCACTATTTTTTGGCAGCAGAAAGTAGAGAGAAAGAGATCTGACAATAAAACCTCCTCAAGCAGTGCAATGTGGAGGGAGAACTCTGTGGGGCTTATGTGGTTTCACAACAGAGAGGGCTGTAAAAGGCAGTTTGTGATAAAACAACCCTAGTGGAACACCCTCCGAAATGTACACAACATCTGACAGAGCAGCAAGAATACCGATTCTCAAAGTGAATATGGCATTGGAGCTGAACAGGCTCATAGAGGATTAGAATGTTTTAGAGAATCTTTCCCATGAGAAACAAAACAGTGTCTTTTTTATATTTAATTTATCATCCCACCTAGTTATTTATAGCTACCATAGTTATCTGGTAAGCAAATCATTCTGGAGTGATTTTTGAATGTAAAACATGGCTACTGTGTGAAATGTCACATATTGTTTCACTGTTCCCCTGATTAACAGCACTTTTTTGTTGAATATTTTTAAAGAATCCCCAAATCAATGCAATTGGAAGAAAACCCTCAAAAATATTTTAAGAGTGTTTGGCTCTGACAAGCTTAGATGAATCAGCGGAAAACTCTCATTTATGTCATTACAATTTTTCAATTAATTTCCAGGAATATAATTCAAGAAATTCTATGTATTAAAAGCACACAAAAGGAGGAAAAAAAACTGCAGGGGAAAAGACATAATGTGGAAGTGTGAGAGAATCTATTTTTTTCCACTCTCACTCTCGTTCTCCAACTAGAGTACCTCTCAAATAATTAACAACAATTAAAGGCAGAATGGTGGCATGTCAGGTTTGGCAGATATATGAGTAGAATCATGCATATACAAAATATAATAACCATGTGCTAATGGTGAGAATGGCTGGTAATGAAGCATCATTATGGCATTTTAATGTGTCTTAGCACCTCTACTCCTATTGACTTGAAAGCAAAGTGCCTTCAAGAAGCATAACCCAACCTGAGATATTGTTAGAGGCAGGTATTTGCCACTGAATGGAAAAAACTGTTGGCAGTACAGATGTTCAGATTTACCAGTAAATTTACCAGTAGCCAAATACTGTTTTCTTTTAGGGAGCAAAGTTTTCTGGTGACAGAGACAGAGAAGAAACAATAATTGTACCGCTACAAAAAGGTCTTGAAAGTACAGTTCTCTATACCCTAGTGCTTGCTGTAGTTTAAATTTCCTTCTGAGTTCCTCATAGATTGGACTCCAAGGCTATGTGTTCATTTAATTTGCAGATGACAGAAGAGAGTCAGCAGGCCAAAAGAAAAAAGAATTGTTTAAGTATATTACACTTTCTGCTATTTACAGAAAAAGAGGGCCAAAGCTCACTCATGATGTCTTAAACTTGTGTCTCAGCCACTGATGGACAGAAGAAAAGAAATTCACCGTTTTTGAAGTATGGAATGAAACAATAAGATTTTCTTTTTCCAGTGTGCCTGAGTTTAGTAATCAGCTTGTTATAGTTAGAGTTTATGCCTAATCATATATCTAGCTAAATTAGGAAAAAAAATAGCAATTAGACATTCAAAAAGAATCTCTGCATGCAGCCAGCTATCCAGAAATTAATATCAGAAAAACACATACTGAATTATACTTGGCTTAGACTGAAATGCCTGCAGTAAAGGACACAGAGAGTAAAGCACCCCACAATTCTTGCATTAGCAAGGAGAAAGAAGACAAACACTGGAGGCAATTGCTGATTGACACATTGATTGTTTGGGAAATTTTGAATTTTTTTCCTATGAAATCCAATGCAAGTACTTCCCCAGAGGAGAAATCTGGTCTGTTAATGGGCCAAAGGTGAATACAATTTCAGCAGAAATCTTTTAAGTATCCCTGATCATATCATATCAACAGAGAGTAAATGTTTAGTCTTTCATTTAATATCTGTTAAAAAAGACTTCACTGATTGATTCAAGGTTGCTGTCCTCTAGTCTCCAATACAGTTATATTTGAATTAAGCCACATTGCCTGCAGCTTGTCTCTTTTCCTGTGATTTTCCAGGCTAGACCTTATCTCAGCCGGAGGTGTGAGCTTTAGATAAAACCTTACAGGAGAGCAGTTTTCACACACAAGGAAAGAGGTCAGGCAGCTTCAGGGAGGAACTTGGCCAGTCAATACCCATACAGGACCCTACAAGAGGGGTGCCTTGAGTTAGGTTTTGGGTGACCAAATTGATTATTGGGAATGAGGGATTCATCCCTAAGTCTCTCACTATGTGTCAGTGTCACTATGGGAGCAAAAGGATTGACTTAGATGTCAGAATCATGGTACAAAGAGGAAAACTTACTCTCTCTTAAATCACTGCTATGGTTAGCAAACACCTTTTGTGCAATGAACTTGGTGTCACAAGTGTACTTTGTCAGGAATGTAGCCTGTGATAGGGTCTGCTTTTACAGCTTTCCTGGAGTGAGAGAAAGATTGCATTCACTGCTAAGATTTACAAAAAAAACTGAACTTTATTGTCATCATATCAAATCACTGAACTGCATTTTTTATTAATCTGGAAAATTTTCTGGCCAAATTTGCAGTTGTGTTTTTATTTTCCTTTCAGCTTTCTATTAGTTTGATACAAATTAAAGAAAACACACTTCACAGAGAGCTGGCCTTGTATTATTGCTCATAAAAAGAAAGGCTGAGGTAGAGTTACTATATCTTTGCCTCTAGGACAGTGCAATATTTTAAATCAACCAAGCTTTTCAATACATCCTCATAAAAACAAGTTTGATTAAATACTTAATATTTCTAGGCTCTAAAGCAAATTCTGGCCTTTTTCTATATTCATGTAATTTCTACAGTATTTTTGTGAAATCAAAACAAAAAGAGACACTGGGAAACTTTACAGTCTCCTCTGAAATTTAGTTGATACCTTTCTTTTGGAGATACTACAAGTTGAAAAGCATGACCATAAACTGTCCAAGCTTTCAGATACTGAGGAACATAAATACTTAAAAAACAGACTGCTGTTTCAGCTGTTGGTAGCTTTTACCGAGGAAAGCTATTCCACACCCAAGTGGAAAACAGATCCTGTTTGAAAGCAATCCTGTTTGACTCTGTACACAGCAGCAACTCCTGAAATGAGGAGGAACTGCTGTACTGCCATGATATCCTGCAAAGAGGCTTGGTGTCCCGAGAAGAACACAAGAAGGTGCCCAGGAGATTGACCACAACTGTGTAAAGGAAACAGTGGTCTGGAAACCAGTTCCAGCCACCAAGTGGTGGCTTTAACACAAAGGAGGAGCAGACTGATGTTCTCTGTAGGATGCCACATGAAACACTATCAGGTGTTAATATGCAATCAGGTGTTAATATGGTTGGTTCACATGCTCAGAGTGGTTCCTGAAGGAGTTGATGGTTCTATAACAAACCATGGGAGCTGTGCTGATGCCCAGCTCAGGATCAGCTCTGGTTTGCTGCATTCTGCACTCTGGGGCCACACTCAGCACAGGGCTGACAGTAGGGGCAGCCCATTTCCATCTCATTTATGTTTGTTTTCAAATAACGCTCTAAAAATGTTATTAATTCTTATAAAATACTAAAGCCTTTTGAATAAATGCGTATGTGTTGAACAAATGCCAATAAATGTAATGCTATTCAGCATAAGGAAAAGTAACTCTTCATTTATCACAGTGGCTGGGCTTAGGAGCATCAACAAACCTCATTTCTCTTCTTTGTCAGTTGAAACTTTCTTTGGTTCTGTTTTGTCTCTTTAATTTTCAGAATTCAACATAAAAACAACTTCACAACAGATGTGACTGAGCTCACAGAATGCTACTTTTGATTTTCTTCCTTTAGAGGTTTAGGGCTGATCTAGATAGACACTGAAAATTAAATTAATGAAATCTGCTTCAAAAATTCTTTACTTTCCATGGGATCATCCCCTCCATGCACAAACTTTGACAAGAAAGCCCTCCTCCTAGAAGTGACCCCAGACCTTTTTTCTATTTTTTTCCTCCATTAGCAACGAGCTCATTTCCTGTCTGTTGGAAGCATTTCCTGTCTGCAGAACCTTCTTACAGGACCAGCTGCAGTTTTCCCAGCAGCTCAGCAAAGAGGTGATGTGCTGCTGGGATCCACAGGTACAGCCCAAAGACAGACTGTGATCTGCTTCCTGCCCTCTGTGCCAAAGCAGTGCAAAAGCTGGGGAGGGATGAGATCAAGCCAGACTATTCAGGCTCTGATTTAGTTCCATTTTTACACGTCTCATACTGGTAATTTATATGATAAAATGTTTATGCTCAGTATTTGTGTGCATTTTGTCAGCTAAATTAAGGGGTCCGACATTTCTGGCTTTAAATAAGTAAGCACAACACAGCATAATGAAATAAGGTTCTGCTTTAAAGTGCCTGACATCAGCTTGATGTGCTAGCTTTCACAAATAAAGTAATTACTTAATCCTTTGCTATATATAAAAGTTCTGACCTGTGACTTGAGTGTAGACCTTCCTTCTATATTTTTTGAAAACCACTATACCTTTATACTTCATAAAACAGAGGCATTCAAAATGACACAAAAGAGCTTAAAGAAAAATGTTTTCAAAAAGTAAGGTAAAAAAAAAATTATTGTAGACCTACATGCTAATAAAATAAAATAGATAATAGCATTCTACTTTATTCTAGTGAAATATTTGTATCTAAGGCATCTGCATAGAGCTGACACATGACTTCATATTTACTCCTTGTTAGGTGAAGAATTGGATGCCAGACTCCTCCTAAGGGAACAGAAGAAGGCTACATCTAAATATCTTTGCCTCACTTAAGTTAAACTTTTTCTGTTCCAAATTCGTATTCCAGAGGCAAAAGCTAGCAAAAACAAAGTAAAATAACAATAACTAAACAAATAAAGAAACCAATAACCATCCTCCCAGGAAGATGAAAAAACATTATTAAAAATATTAAAAATAGCAAAACCAAAAAGTAAACTAACAAACAATCCAAAACCAGAAACTAATTTGTACACATTTTAATTTTAAGACTGGAATAAGAAATGGTTCATCCTACTGGTCTCAGGGTAGTATGTAACACACAGAAGGAATTGACCTGCATTTCTTGAGTTTCTGGAGAGGAGTGTTGTGATTGTTGAGCCATTCTCAGCAGATGTGTTTTAGAATCTCATCTAATTTCAAATTTTTAGCACTTGTAAATTTTATAATAAAAGACAATTAAGTAGAACATGTGAATAATAAGATGCTGTATGGAATATTTGCGTGAATATTATTGTGAGCTAGACAAAACAACTGGTTTGAATATAAAAGTATTTATACACAACACTCAGACCCCACTGAGCCGTCTCTTGGATGAGGAAGCCCATCTTTCTCAGCCTCTCCTTATATAAGAAGGGATAATCCAATACCTTAATTATCCTTTTACCCAGCACTGGACCCAGCACAGTCTACATCTTATTTTTACAGAGGAGCCCAGAGCTGGGTTGGGCACACCAGATGTGTCTCAGCAGAGCTGAATAGAGAAGGTGGATCACCAGCTCCAACCTGCAAACACTCATCCTAAAGAATCCCAGGAGAGTGCTGACAGTCAGTATTTAAATACTATTTGTGTTTTCCAGGTACATATTATTATTGGCATATTGCCATCTTTTAACTTCTCTGTTATAGCGAAAAGTTAATTGGTATAAAAGGGAAAGAAAAATGCAGACATTAAAACAGTTTCAATTCATAGGAGATGACCACAAATAATGGACTATATGCATTTTCTGAATTAAGTTGTAGTAGAAATAGGTAACAGTTATCTCTGCAATATTACTTGTTGACAGGTATTGAGAGAAAATATTAAGGACAAAGAGCATTACTAGTAAGGACTAAGTGGAATTAGGAAAATGTATCTGGCATTGACTGTATAACTTGTAGTTTCACATCCCTATCCACCCTATCTTTTATCTGCATAGTACAAATTTTGTTACAGTCATGTAGTAATGACATGATTTTTGGAGAAGGAGAGACTTCTTTAAATTTTTAGTTGTCTTTTTTTTCTTTAAGAAAGCATGAAGCATGTAAGCAAAATGTCTTTCTTCCTCATTTTTGAAAAACATTAAATATTGTGTAATTCATTGTAACAATATACTCAAATATTTACCACCCTATTCAGTTTATTACAAATGTTTGTTGTTTTTTTTTTTTTAAGTTAAGCATGGAACATGCTTCTTCTTAAAATTAAGAGGTCAACTAACTGCAGTAGTTATATCAAAGCAATAAGAACATTTGTTTTAGTATCGGATTTGGGGGGTTGATTTTTTTCTTCTTATTTTTCTTCATTTTCTTCATATTTGTTGTCATTTGCTTTTTCCCTTTATGGCTATTCATCATTAATTTTGTTTTGCTAGTAGGTAATTGTATCTGCCTGTTTCATCAGATAAGCGAAAAGGATGGAAAGCAAGTCCTGAACAGAAGGGATGACATAAAAGGCCACACACAAGGTCCCACATAAACCTTTCTGACTTTTCAGCAGCAGGGGCGTAGAAGTTGGATGTACTGTAAGGCATCATGGTAACTGAATCTGTAATGATCTTTTCCATTGATCAGACTGCTTTCTTTCTCAATAGTGCCAAAGGAACTACTTCAGTTCCCTGAAAGATGGTGAGAGTCACCCAGGTCACTTTTTCTGTGCAGTTTTTTTTTTTTTTTTCCTTCTTTCTTTTCTTAGGGATGGCGGGGTTAAGAACAAGAACTGTGTTTTGACACTTCCACAACCTCATACAGACAGTCAGGTCTAACAAGAAGTGGACCAAGGCACTCAAACTAGGAATTTATGGAAATGTTTCATTGTCACAGTTGTAGTTGGTGTAAAACGAAGGAAAAAAAAAAAAAAAAGAAAAGAAAAAAATAAAGAAAAGAATTGAAAGATTTGAGATATTCTTAGTGGATGTGTTTTAAAAAAAAAAAAGGAGACCTAATGTCTTTACACATTATTGTCCTCCTATACTGCCTCTACTCCCCTCATCTGTTTGTGAGGATCAGAGAGACATTAGAAAAGCTAATCCATTTCAGAGATCCTGAATAAAATAGACTGAACTCTGTGATAGGATAAATAGCTTACAGGTTCTCCCTTTTTGACTGTAAACCACGTATGCTACCATCACCAAAAATAAGTTACACTCATTTGTGCCTTACAACAAAAGATCCTGCAGTATAATATCTTCTCTTTGGTTCTGTGCCCTTACTTCTTTTTCCAGAAGATTCTAATTCCCAGTCAATTAACTCTGAATACAAGAATTAGCCTAGTAGTATTCTACTTTTGCAGGACAATTTGTAAAGTTCTTTGAAACTCAGTGTAAAGCATTTAATAAGGCTATTGTTCTTTCTTCATTTGAAAAAAAAAAAAAAAAAGAAACGAAAAACATGTTTCTGAATTGGGCTTTATATTATTACTCTTTGTAGTGGTTACACCACACCATTGTATTTTTACTGCTGTGACAAGAGCGATTCTTCTTCCTTTCTTCTTTAATCTCCTTTCAATTGTTTTCCTGGAAATCATACATCTTGAATATATTTACAAGCTATTGGAGAAAAAGAGAACAAAACAAAATAAAGCCTTTCCCAAGACTGTATCAATGATTCCATTATAATTCTGTTTCTTCCTCAGAAGAAGTAAATAATTCATTCAATGCCGATCCTGCACTCAAATGGTTTTGCTTATAAAATCCATAGTATGGCTTCAGCCTCTTGCATAGAGTGATATAAGTCAAATTGCAGCTGTATGTACACACTTTTGTTGAAAAGCCTACTCTGGGCTGCCCTCTACAAACTCTGTAGATCTCTCTAGAACATTCTGTGGAGTGTTCTGTGTTCCTTGCAGCAGTACTGTTTCCACAACACTTCTGGGCCTCTTAGATATATTTTTAGTTTGGCAATCTCACTGGGTTTCCCAACAAAAAACATAGCCCAGGTTCAGAAAATTTCTGAAATATTAATTTAATTATATATTTAAAAGCTGATTAGACTTGACTTTTGTGATAATATGCATTAGTGCTAATAATGTTTCCTGACTATCACTTTAACAAGTGATCATACATTTATCTTTTTATTATCAATTTAAAATAGCTTTCCAACTTCTGCTTAAGCTATAGTCTCTATGAGAAGTTTATGCCTTTAGGAGCTGCAAACACACACAATGAGCTTGTCAATCTGCAAAGGAGGAGCAACAGGCAATTCAGGCAGGGAAAAAAGGAATGAATGGCTGAGGAGAGGGCAAGAAACCCTCTTATTTCTGCTTTGCCTTCTGCATGCCTGCAAGCAAGGTGCATTTGCCTGATTAGAAGTGTCCACATGCACAGCCAGGTAGCTCCCAGAACCCAGCTTTGCCTTGGATTTTTCTATCCTCAAGTTTTCCACCAGTAAATATTAAAACTACCCAGGGAGCGTTAAATATAATCCTTTTGCAACATGAGGAGGGTGATGATGTTATGATATATTTTAGCTAACTAACAGTACCAGAGGGAAGATCTGGTGAGCAGATGGAAATGCTGCCTAGAGCATCCATGACTAATGATCACTCTTTAACAATAAATTTCATGGGTGACAGTGGAGAATAAACCTGATACAACCTGAAAAACATAGAACTTGGAAACCTGTTTTATTCTAAAGTACTTTTTTTTTTTTTTTAGTGTTTCCATTACAGCAGAACCTGTAGAGTCCTTGTGTAGAATTTTGATCTGCCAGACTACGGAAAGAAGCAAAACAAAGATATCTGTGGGAGGAATTGTGGCATTAAGGGTGGACATCCCAGGATGGGCCTCTAAAAGCTTAGAATGAATTTGCTCACCTTTTCAGATGAAAAGATTTACTTGCAATCTCCAAAGGATTAGTAAAGAATAACTCATACTTTTTCAAATCAAAACTACTGGGAAATTTTAACTGGGCAATCGTGAGAAGATTGCTCAACAGGACAAATTCAAAAATCTAGCAGAAAGTACTCAAGGAGAATAATAGCCACAACTCAGCTCAATACATCATTCCCAATGGTGAAAAATCAGTCAGGAATAAAATATATTAAGGACATAGAAAGATCACAGGCATGCCATAAATTCATAAGGGAGTGCTGTTGTAAAGACAGGTCTCATTCAGGATGTGTCCTAAGAGGTCCTACATCGAACAAGGACCAGTTCACTGCCATTACAGAGCTCCTGAAGGATTCAGGCTCATTTGGATATCTTAAGAATTGTGCTGGCAAACTGCAGATTCCAGAGGGGAAAATGGGACAAAATGCGGACATGCAGAGCATTTTAGAAAGCGTGACTTAGGAGAAAATCAGAAGATATGTTTAGTCAAAAAAAANAACAAACCAGCCTGGCTAGTGGAAAACATTATTTTAAAAGCATTTAGAAAAAAAGGAAGATGGTTTATTCTTCACACATATGAGGGGAAGGGCAAGAAGAAAACAGCAAAGACTTTAGATTTAGAGCAGTAAAAGTGTTCTAATGAAGAGTAATGAGGCACTTCAACAGGCTACCCAAGGATGTGATGAACCATTCTTCACTGCTCTTCAGAACAGATTAGACAAGCATATGGTAGTTTTACATGATCCAGCTTCAGTGCAATAGATGGAATGAAATGTCTTGAACTCTGGAGATTCCTTCTGACAACATATGTCTTTGATCCTTTCCTCTTTTCTTGTTACTCTGAAATGTACTTTCAAAACAACACAATAATTGCACTTTTTTGAAAATACATTATAATTGATAATAAAGAACATTCAATGACAGATTAATTTTGAAAACAACATGAGCTAAAGTATTCTGTTATGCTTCTTCTGCAATATGCTAAATGATTCCTTCATTTGAAGTATATCAGGAAGGATAATTTTCAATGCCATACATTCACCTGAGGCATATCTCCACTGCAATGCCCTTTTTCTCAACTGCAACAAGAAAGGATTTTAATCAAATATCCATAAAAGGAGATCTGATTAATAAACTGAATATATTTAAATATAGCCTATAGAAGTAGGCATGATTAAGTGCATAAAAAATGGAGGTTAAAAGTGGCTACAATAAAAGTTTGAGTAAAAAATTAATTTCAGCATGTGCTTTGTGTAATACTGCATAAGGTACTTTTTTGTTTCGTTGCCTCTTTTTTGGGACCTTAATTTTCAGTTAGTCACTGGCTTACATCTTATCTCACACCATAATGGCTGAAATTAATGGGATAAAAGTACTCCATTCAAAGACAAATTATCATTTCACTGATCTACTTCACTGAGTACAAATTCCCTCTGCACCCAATAAAAGCTTTAGAGCAGTAGAAAAATGCTAGTTAACTAAAATTGTGTTTCCTTTCTTAGACCATAAAATTTTCATTTATTCTGTCAGTAACACCCTTGTGTAAATACAGTAATTTTGAAGCCTTTCAGTATAGTGTGATGCATATTTTGGCATTGCTGCATGTCTGGATTTCTTCCATGGTACTTCAATTTTGTGGTTCAGTGAGCGAAAGTAAGAGTTCTCCTGAAGGACTTGTGCTTAAAACAGTCAGGGGTGTGTTGCCTGCTGAAACAGTCTTTCCCCTTGACGACTGTGTCCATCCACTGTTTTTTATGAACTGCATCTTTGTTTAAATTTCCAGTGGCTCCTAACAGCAACTTCTTTCAGGACAATAAAAAGCTGAAATAAATAACTAAACAAGAAAAAGCATTTCCATCATATCAGGATATGAGAAAATATGTAATGTATGTTGGAAGACTAAGGGTTTAACATTTGTAAAGGAAGTTTGAATTAAAAAACCTGAGAAACTTCTTCAGGTATATGAGGTTACAGCTCCTGTAAAATGACAAAAGAGATAATCTTTGTGTGTGGTTTAAGCTTGAAGATAAAGATCTCCTTTGAAGAAACAGTATATATTAGCTATAATTTCCCAAATACAGGAATTACAATTTCTTCTACTGCTGGGGGGAGGGTGGAAATGTTCCCTGCTGTGATTAGAAGAGATGAGACCTTTGATAATGTTAATCCTTCATACCAATCCATAAAATGAAGGATTATTTGATAAAGGTTTTACCATGCTCTGGAGAGAACTCAAAGCTCTGCGCACTCCTCATCTAACACAGAACCAGAGCCAAGCAAAGCTGTAGCTATAGCAAAGGAGGATGAAGCAGTAGCCAAGGCTGGCAGAGCAAAAACAGGTACCAAGCCTTCTCTTTTTTCTGAGCAACTCATCTGAACCAAGGTATTGGAAAGCCACCGAGTGACTTGCTAGGTCAGTAAAGGCAAAGGCAATTTTAGCCCCATGAGAAAACCGGGATATTATTCGGTCGTTCTTGGCAGCCCTGGAAGTTTAGCCACGTATCATAAACAAGAGCTCAGGTTAGGGAATTCTGTAGGAGCAAGGGAAAACTCAAGATAGTGACACAGACATTGTTGCAGGCCAAGTAGCAGAAGAAAATACCCACTAGATTAAGTCCATTTGAAATCAAGTTCTTCCATTTCAATCCTACAAGTGGCATAGGACAAGTCTGCAATTAACTTGATTTAATTAATACAGCACTCCTAAAACTATAAACACAATAACATTCTTTTCTGACAATCAGAGAAAGTAGAAACTTTTGCTGAATCCTTAAGGAAGTGTTAAGTACATAGAACAGTTAATGTGATGATAAAAAAAGTAATAAAAGCGTATTTCTGTACATGCAAGCTTGGAGAAATCCAGCCCTCTCCATATAATGACCTTCCCCCTCTCTGGTCTAGGTGAAAGTGGATCAAAATAGATGACATACTTGCCAAGGAAGCCTTCAGGCTGTTCTTCACTGACACAGTATTTCCAAAAAATAATGCAAATAGATAATATAAACTATATTTCCAAAAATAACATAAATTCAGTCTTTATAAACTATTAATCAAGTCTGATTTAATGGGATCATTATATCTGGCATTCTGCATGTGCTAATAGCATCTAATGCACAGATGCTTTTTTTGACTGTTGAATGAATAATGATCTGGGATTCAGGTTTCCTTAATGGTTCCTTAATATCAACCACTTTGCTAGAGCTGCAAATAAAAATACATGACATTTATTTTATATTAGCAGTATGGAAAATATGTACATTTGTAATCAAGGTAAAATTTGACAATGTAGACTTAATGACTTTCAATGAAGAGGGAATGATTATGAAGAGCACTGCTTCCAGCATGTGTATTGAGTGCTGTCACATTGAAAAGTGATGAGAGAATAAGCAAAATGTTGATAAGATACTGTGAATTTACACAGCAAAATGAACTGCTTCTTTCTGAAAGAAACTGCTCCTTAGAAACCAAGCAAAAAAGGCATGAAAGCAAGGACAGAATCAGAATTTCATGTGTTTTCTGCCATGCAGCACAGTAGGTAGCAGAAAAACAAAACAAAATGGAAGAAAAAAATCAGAGGACTGCACAATATATTCATAACTCTTATTGATTGATGAAGTTAGGATTATTAAGTCTGTTAAACAAAATTCCTATCTGTGTAACTTGTGTCTGTCATCTGTATAATACATAACTTTTACAGTCTCTTAGTTTTTCTGTCATAGAGAAAAATATGTAAACAAACCATCAAAATCACAAGCAGAAAAGAACACAGATCTATTCTGCATTGCCATCAGAAATCCGATTACAGCATGCACAGACATATAAAAGAGCAGAAATACAGCTCAGCAAGCATGAACAAGCCACCTGTGAATGAGACAAGACAGTTCAGCTCATATATGCCCAAACCTAAAGCAAATCCTCAAGAATTCATTAATATCAATAGAATTAATTAAAAGTTCCTAAGTAAAAAGGGTATGATCACTTACAGTACAAGCACAAATTGTATTATTGCACACAGGCCTTGTTATAATTGAAGGAAATGTTACTAAAAATTACCCTGATTGTATGCAGATGTGAGTATCATAATGAGATAGGGTCAGACTGTATTTGTGGGCAGAAATTGTCAAGACCAGTTTTAATGGTGCAACTCAAGCTTTCAACTGGTCTGCCTATGCTTGTTTGTGTTAGCAACTCACTATAATGAAGGAGCGAAATTTAACTTCCTTTAAAAATAATTTTAGAACTTAATTCTGAATATATCCTCACACTCACTAGTAAGGGTGTCCACATCATGAAATGACAGAGTCATTGAGAGAGTTGTTGACAAGGCCATTCTATTCAGCTTCAAAATGCTCCATACAAGAATTGAAGCTTTCTGTACTGGGATGGGACTTGATATACAATCTGTGTTTAAGTTACTAACTGGTTTCGGTTCACCACAAGTAAATACAAGGCTTTGGTTATGTTGATACTAGAGACATCATCAGAATAAAAGAAATAATTTAAAAAATCCTTCGTTTTGTCCCTTAAATAAGTAGTTGTGACAGTATATCCAAGTAACAGATCAAATATGAAGTATGAGCAGTGACAGCTGTATTTTTTAAAACAAAGCATGAATGAAACTGAAAATATCAAACTCGGGTTGTGAAAGTAGAATGGAGTCAGATTTGGAAGGTTAAAGTGACAGCCTAAAAGCAGACTTTTGGAAAAGTTAACAATTGTTCTTACCTTGTGGCTTGATTTCACACATACATACATTCTCATCTCAAGAAAATGTGTCTTAATGTTAATTAATTTTGTCAGACTGAAAGATTGTTCAATCTGGGTTCTGTTAAATTTATGGATCATTAGTCTCTTATCTTTTCATTACGGTCTCCTGAGAGGAACCATCATAAAGTTAAATGAACACAGTAGGAAATTATTGCAAGCCTCCTTTCCCTCCTACCCCACATCCCTCAATGGAGAAGATTGGGTATCAGTGCATTTGTTCTATACAACAAATGATAAATATCTTATATGATTTAAAGTCTCTAAGGATCTGATTTTTTGTCATTTTATAAGTGCTGTAATTAATGAGAAAGATGAAATATATGGATTTTCCCAATCCAATAAATGAAAGTTAACAACCCCACAGACCAATTTCACAGCTAAATTTAAAGATTTATGCACATAACCAAAATGTTTGTGCCTAAAAATATATTTTTCACTGTTTAGCTCTAAGCTTATTTTTATGACTAACTGAAAGACTATTCGCTGCTTCAGAGAAGTGTGCAAGTATACCGGTAATAAAGTAACCACAAAATTTGTTTTTTGTAAATCACACTGCCAGGAAATAAACTCTAAGAAACAGTGATCCTTCACAGACTAAAATAAGCCCACAGCACTTCTTGTAAATGTTATAATACACAACCTGTATTCGCTCTAGGAGAAGTGGCTTTTTAAAATGCAGAGCTCAATTTTCTTTGAAATCACATTTTCACTTACTAGAATTTTCAGCTGTATTCATCAGAAATGTCTCAGGGTTTTCTTTGTTTGCTTGTTTTATTTATTGTTTCCATTTCTGTTTGTCTTGCCTGCTTTAAAATATATTAAAAATACCTAAAAATAGGACAAAGAAGCATTTCATGCACAAAAAGTTCAGCAGCCTGAATGTTTGTGCCTCTGCACTTTATCTCCTGCAAACAGTTGCCTCCTTGACAAGAGGCATAATTCACTTTAATAAAAGGATACAAAGTGCAACTGCTAGGAACACGGAGAAGAAAGCAATTAAGTGTTCACAAATGTAATTTGAAAGGTCCATGGCGCACAAAGGTGATTTATAGTTAATACCGAACCAAACAGACACCCTTGACTCTTGGATAAAAGTAATGGTATTTTCTAGTCATAATTTTTTTCTGTTTACCAGATGGAATGGGAGCAAATTCAATTTCACTCATTGTCCCAGTGATTTTAACACTGAGATCAGCAAGAGTCACTCAGCACCTGATAAGGTGGCCAATCCTTTTCATGATAATTTGGTGCAGTTTGTAGCAAGATACTGCAATCACAAGTCATCGCTAAAACAAAAGCCGTCAGTCAGTGTAATCAGACATCATCAAAGTCAGCAGCAAGTGTGCTAAGTGGAGATATTATTTTTAAAATCTGCCACTGGGGTCTCAGCAATGTTCTCAAAGGGAAATGACAATCAGTGATGACAGAATCAAGCATTTCTTTGATTGTATAAAGACAGTGGTCATATCTTACACAACTGCAGCAAGTAAGTACCTCCTGATCTTAAGTCATAAAGAAAATGCACAGTTTAAAAAACCCAAAATATAATTCTGAATCTTCTTGTTTTCATGCCTAGGAAGCCTTACCAATATCATTTATTTCTGACTTCCTCTGTAGAACTGAAGACAGAAAGATAACATGGCACATGGAAGTTTTCAGAGAAACGGACACTTTTTGGGCTTATTTCAATTTATTCAGGTAAAAATTGAACTGGTTGCTGCTGCAGTTTTGGATATGTGGAGATTTACTTCAGATGCATGTGCCTGTGTGCTTCAGTACCTCAAGTCCAGCCTTCTACTTTAAACTACTTCCTACAAAAATCCATACCAGCTGCAAAACACGTTGCTGAAATGACAGAGCAGCAGCCACACATTCATATCTGCATTAATCACAAACTAAATGAGCAATTAAGTGTTAGTTGAAATACAAACTAAATAAAACTTCAATAGAATTTTGGTCACACTGAGTTGATTTGTGCCGGGAACTGGCTGAAAAGACCTTTGCAGACAAGGGACTTGGTCTTAGTATGCCACTTTTTTTTTGTTTTGCTGTAGTATCTAAGTCTTTAGAGCTTGAAAGCATGGTGCAAACATACTGAAGTATCTAATGTTCTCACTGTACTTGAGTCCTTCACAAAACTACAAAGGGGCAATGGCTGATGAAACCAGGAAAGGAGAACATCTGGAAATTTCTGTAAGTATGAAGGTGATGTGACTGACTCTGATACAGTCTATCTGCTGCTCCAGCTGCAGAGACCTGAAAGAGAGTTATCTTCCTCCCTTCCTTCCCCTTGAGTTGGTAGCTGGTTTACTTAGTTCATATTCACTTCACCTACTGTAGGGGCAGGATTGAGCAGAAAGCAAGTAAAAGTGTAAAGGAAGGTAAATCATCTACACCAAATTCTCTCCCTAGAGCTCTCACCAACTTGGGACAACCAGGCTCTTATTTTAGATACCTCAGAAAGATGATGAAAGAACTAGATAGAACCCTTAGTCCTCTGGCATGAAGACTGATGATAATTTTGTTTTATAGATATCAAGTAAGAAAATTAATTGAAGGAATATACTTGGTTTCAAGCAGATCTCTAGTTTCAAAAGTTCACAGTTTAGTGAAGGATACTCATTGATCAAGCAGAATTTGCAAATATGGTCCTAATCTCCTAAACAAATTATTTCTCTGAAATAATTAACAAACTGGAAGGCACTTCCACATGCTCAGTATATCCTGCTTTCATAAAGACCAAGCAGCTCTTTAATGGTCTATATTTAATTATATTTATATTTTTAATTAATGTAGAAATTCTCCTCTCTGTGAGGAGAGTCCTTGGCTGGTCTTGCTGTAACTTACTCATCTCAGGGAACTGCTGAGCCCTGCAGCCGAGCTGCTGGCACCTCTGGGAAAGCATATTAAGAAAAAGAAAAAAAAAAAAAAAAACAACCAAACCCTCTCAGAGAGAGGAAGAGAACCAAAAGTAAAAAAAAAAAAAGCTGCAAGGTCAGAAGAAGAAGAGGATGAGGAGGAGGCAGTTCACACTGCAGCCACTGTGGATCCGTGGTGGATCAGAGTGACTGTGAGAAGCATCAGCCACAGCAAGAACTGCTGTGGACTAATGCTGACCCTCCCCATTCTCCCCGTGCCACTTGAGCTGGGGGTGGAGGAATCTGAGTTCAGTAGGGCTAAGAGGTGGGAAAGCCCATGAGATTTTTCATCCTGCTTCCTTCCCCTGTCTCCCGGATGAGGGAGGATGAGTGTTAGCAGCCGGGTGGGCATTTGGCTGATAGTCAGGGAATAACCATGACAGAACAGGATGATCAACAGAAGAAGTGGAAACTGACAAAGAATACAAAATGCCTGTCTGGTAGTAAAATAATCTAGCTGTGTGCCTCGGGACAGTTCTTAGCTGCACTTCCCAAGAGACAGAAAATTTTTAAATCAGGCTTGTATATTTGTAAAAGCATGACAGTTGTGTATGCTCATCGTTTACTTTTTGTTGGCAGTACAACAACATAACAGAAAGCAAGGTAAAAAAAACCACCGAAATAATAAATTCTGTGAAAATTTAACTCAGTTTGAAAAGAACAACACCACCCTGTATGCCAGTCAACAGCTACAAATGATCACTGAAATATTATATTGGTTACCTGGTTGTACTGAAGCAACTCCTTGCACACATTGGAGGGTAAATGAACAGGGTCATATACACCCATTGTTAAAGTGATAAATGCTATGAGTGTACAGAGCAGAAGGTATTAAATTTCCTTGGAGGACAGAGTGCAGCTTTAGACTAAGGTTGTCAAATTATGATTACACATAAATTATAGTGGCAACAAGGGAAGTACTAAGTCTGCCGAGCTGAGATTAGCAACAAAAAAATCCTATTAAATGCGTGCATATGATGAGAATTTAATGACTGCATAAGTCTTCTAAAGTTTCAAAGATATTCCTTACAAATAGCCAGATGATTTTCAGGGATAGGTTCAGGCAGATTATAAATCTAAGATCAATATAATTCACACCGCTTATGATTGCCTAACATTGGTTAGGCACATTTATACTGAAAATGAAACTTTCATTTGAGTCTCTGGGGGGAAAACTGTTTAATGAATCAAGTCTGAAGTTACATTAAGAGAGACAAGAAGTTGCAGCTGTATAGTCATGATTTTCTCAGCATACTGTTCATTCCAGTGATACTAGGAACTAGTTTAATTTAAAAGTCAGAACCATGTAAACCTGTGCCTAACTCACATAAACAGTGATGTGTGGGATTTTAAACCATAGCACTTTCAAAAGAAATAGTTCTAGGTGTAGTTTCAAATGAAAAGCTCTGTCCGAATTCCTTTTAGAAGGTGACTACTCACATTACAAGAACCATAAATCAACATACTATTACCAATGCAAAGGGCACTTTCAACTGTCTGACAGGTTGTTCTACCCAGGGACAATGACCAAGAGCCACAGAACAGCATTAGGCAGGAGGCAAAAATGGATCTTGATCCAAAGAGTCAAGACATGAACACTTACTGTACAGTGGGACTGTAATGTACTTCAAGAAAGCTGTTGACTCTTCTGTTCTTGATCTTTTTTATCCTTAAAAACAGGCAAAAACACTGGTGCCAGGAAATGTAAGCAGCACTCCTGGAAGCAGAGCCATTCACCTAATTGAAATCAGTGGGTGATCCATGCTTTTTACTATTTATCTGATGTTGATTTTTATATATTCATTTACACACAAAGGATTGACTTGGAAAAGGAAAAACGTCTGGAATAGCAACACAAGATTCATCTTTATGTCTTCGTAGATGTTTACATCCACAATAAAGTTATTTAAAACTAAATCTTTCTAATAAGAAAATTACCTACTAACCTAAAATACTTCAACATCTTTCAACATGTGCACATGAACTACATATCTGTAAAATAATTTTAAGACAGTATATGACCTCTGTTTTAACAATTTTAACAAAAATTTACTCATCATATATTAAACTATCACGTGTCCTGGTTCCAGCCCAGACAGGCCTAATTTTTGCAGTAGCAGCATGGCTGAGACCCAGGCAATACTGTGTGCCACCTGACATCGCTGCTGGGGAAGAGGGAGGGAGTTCCTTCTGGTCGAGTAGTGGGAAGTGAGCAGTTAGGTATTGTGGGCTCCATGTGGTGAGTATTCATACATGAATTTGCCTCCCTTGAACACTATTTTATTAATATTTTTGCTGTTATTGTTCATTTTCTTATGTCATTGCTGTTTCCAGTAAATTGTTTTTGTCTCAACCAGTGATTTTTGCCTTTTGTGCCTCCAATTCTCCTCCCCATCCCAGGGCAGGGGGAGAGGGAAACAGGAGAGAAGAGTGAGCAAGAGGTGCATTGTTCGGAGGGCTTCAGTGGGAGCACTGACTTGGAGAACACCATTCCAAAATCACCTCTGGATAAGGTAATTCACTTTTATAAATCAGTAAAATTTTTTTTTTTTCAATTGCAATATTCTGCAATCTTGCAAAGAATAATTACTAATCACACGCAGTTGCTTCCCCTTGATTAATACATTTTTATATTTCATCTCATTTAACTTTCTTCTTACTGATTCCACCAATCAAAAAGTTTGAAATTAATGGAGTCATATCCTGTCTTCCAGAAATCATTAACAGAAACAAAATTTGATTAAAACGAGGCATTTACTACAGAACAAATTTCAGCCTAGGTGCAATCCCTGCAAAATCCAGCAAACTGTAAAACACAAAATATACCTTTGAAATTCTAGAAGAAGGGCATTAGTTTTTTAAATAGGATGTGTTCAAATATTCTAAGACAGTATCCTATCATACAGTAATAATCACAGTATAAGTATTCTTTAAATAAGAGCAAAAGAGTTCTTCATTTAAGAAAAGTCAAGGAGTCGGTAAAGTTCTAGTTCTACAATAAAAAAAAACAATTATTGCCATTCATTCTATAGGATTTTTTTTTCATTTTCTGGTTTTGTATTTTCTAGAGACTATGTATTCTTCATCTCATAATATCCTTTAAAATAGATGTCAAAAAGAATAATTTTACCATTCTTTTCTCTCTCACAAACATCATTATTACCAGCATTCACTGAAATGACACCTATTATGAATTCTTCTAGTTATACACACAACTCCAAGTTTGGCCCTATGCTTTGCCAACTGAAAATCCTCAATAGAGTATTTTGAATCACTCTCAAAATACTCTAAGTAAAAGTGTTCTCTAGTTTGTGCTCTGAAAACCTCCCATCTCTCCTTTTTCCTTCAGATTAAGAGAGACATTTTTTTCATCATGTCTGTCTGGAATGAAAATGCAGAGGTTTCGATTTCAAAAGACCTCCTATTGTAGGCTTTTTGAGATTCAGCCCTGAGTATTTTCCTGTTATTTAGTGTGAAACAGTGGTAGGCACTAAGTGCATTCTTTGATATTGTGATTTAAGAGGAAGGTTTCAACAAAGAAAATAAAGAATAATGTAAGGATATATAAGGACATATGTAGCCTTGACATGAAGACCAAGCAAAAAGAAATAAAATGGAACTGAACAAACAAAAATGACAATCTCAGATATATTTTTTTTCCTTGAAGCCAAATGTGACATGTGGTAACCAAACCTTAGCAAAATCTCAGTGTCTGTGCTGATTAGACTGCAACCTTTTTTATCCTCACTTCAGGCAGTGACCGTTCTCAGCTCTCTTCACAAATTATCCGTATACAGGTGTTTGTTTTTTTATTTTTTTTAATGTGATTTCATGCTGCAATGGCAAGTGTTTCTTTTTTGTTGTTGTTCTGGTGCACGAAAATAGTCTTTGCTAAGTCTGAAAGATGAGAGAAAATAGGAATTAAGACCTTAATTGGCCTTAAGAAATTAAGGGAAATCTTCTATGGCAGAAAACACATAGCTGAGCCCCACATCTAAAACAGTGAGATTCACACCTGTAAACCTGTATTTCCAAATCATTATGTTGCTCCTTCAGAGAAAATGACCCAAGATTTGGCTTTATGTGTCAAACAGAGCAGTATTTCTGCAGCAAATCAATCCTGCCTCTACCACGTATGGTTTGGTCCCGCTGCATCTCTTCATGGCCTCTTTCCTCCACCAATATCTGACACTCTCCACCCAACCCAGACTGCCTTATCCCACTCCACAGTTTCACAGTATCAGTGATATTTGTTTCAGCCTTCAGATCATGTACCTCTTCACCACGGATCAATAACAAGCATCATGCATTGCAAGAGGTGTTGTGGCATTTACTGTGTGCTCAGGATATTTCTCTGTTTGTTCTCTGCAGTTTAGTTGGAACCAGGTATGCAAGGACCCAAATCAACTTGAAAACAAGCACAAAAATGGGAAATTGTGCACTAATTGGATATGTAGCTTGCTTTCTATTTTGAAAAGGAACATTTCCTACAGTTTCCTACCAATTTTTTCCAACTGCTATCATGAAGAGAGAAACAAAGCTGTCAGGTGCAGCCTGGTGGTTCCTTCATTTTGAGACAGAGGGCCAGAGGTGTGAGGGCTCTGTGCAGTTCTTTTACCTCATGCAGGTAGGAGAGCACCTCATATGCAGCAGCTTTGGTGTGGGATCAGAACAAGGGCCTTGGGGGCTTGGAAAACAGAATTACGTAGATTCACTGGCCCATGCTTTATTTGTAAAAGTTTGATCCACATCATTTTCACATAAGAAGAGTCTATTTTGTCACACAACTGAATCATAATATTGTTGTTGGGCTGTAGGTTATTCTCATGACCATTGAAAAGATAGTTATTTCAAGCTTGTGATGTACTGGGACTATTTAATTGTACAGTTGAAAGAGAAGCTACTGAACAACATCTAAAATTGTTTATAAAACAAGTATGCAACAAAGGAAATTAGCAATTTAAGTGAAAGAAGGAGAAATTTCAATTGATCTCAGGGATGCTTAAGATTATAACTTTAATGATCTTTAGGCCATTACAGGATAATTATAATTACTATTATTATTGTAGGTTTGCCTCTAATTGACATACCTGAGAAAGTTTCAGCATATACCAGCTTAATTTGTAATTAAATCCTGGGTTTGTACCAAATCTAATGAAAACATGACAGATGTTGGACAAAGCTCTTCTCAGCAATAATGTAAATAAAAGTGTTTATACAGTAAAAAGTACTAATTTTAGTACACAAAAAGTACTAATTTTAAACACAAGGGCAAACTATAATATATGGCAATATTGAATCCTTCACAATAAAAAAAATCAACCACAGTAGCTGCTTGCTTTGGGGAGTACTAGATTTTCAATTTCACTTCCTAAAACAAAATTTGTATTCCCTGATACATTTTATATACTTTTTCCAGTTTCTGAGACCAGGCAAGAATTCAGATATTCATCATTCCTTAAAAAACTCATGATTAATTATAAATATATAATAATACAGCTCCACAGAGCCATTAAAAAATCCATATGGGCATTTATAAAAGAAAAAAAAGTATCTGAAGAGAAATTCAGACCAAAACAGGTATGTCTTTTTGCACTAAAGGCTTTAATAAAAGGAAAGAAAAGTTTCCCTCACATTTTTAATTCCCTGGAAAGTTGCTAAAGGGTACAAGACAATGGCCTACATAAGATATTTTCCTGACCTTTCTCTTTTCATGTCTGAGCCTTTGAACCTGTAGTTAAAACAAAAAGGCGGACAAAGACAAAGAAAAAATAAAAAGACGCAAATGCAAGTAGAGATACTTCTCCACAGATGAGAATATTAAGGAATAAACTTACACTGTTCCCCCAGAAATGCTGGTACTTTGATGCCAGAGCACCTGCTGTGATGGAGGTCTTCTTTGAAATGCTTAAGATGATGTGGTTTATACAGCTTTATAACAAGTTTTTCTTGGAAAATGAGTGATGTTGAAAGCTGATGTTACAGGTAATTCGGCAGAAAAACCTGTAACTGGACCACAAAACCAGACACTTATGCTAAAACGGGGACAAAAGGGCCAAACTGTTTCTTTTGGCGTCAGCTTGTGCTGGCCTCTGGCTCCAGAAGGTAAAACTGACTTTCTTGGCATTGTTCTGTAAAGGAAAAGTGAGTCTGGATGTCAGTACTCTCAACCGCAGCATTACGTGTCAGCGATAGGTGTTAGACTGATTTGTTTAGCAGCTGCACCCATTATTGTTTCCATGAGCCATAGACCATGCTCTAGCAAAAATTACTTGATGAACCTTATTCAAGCAGCTCATCATGCATTTCATGAGAGTAGTCAAGTGCTTAAAATTTAATATTGCCTTTGTTAAACCGGGGGCTTACTTAAGGTCTATTAGGTATGTGCAAAAACAAGCATTTTTTCATCACCATTCATAAAAAAACCACTTACTAAAAGAAGCTTATTTGATGGAGAAAAAAAATCTGTGGTTTAGCAGGCCACAAAAGAAAGGTACCAGACAGGAGGGTACAATTTGGGGTAGTATTTATAAAAGAATGCTTGTTCATGAACTACATATAAGGCAAACTCAAAAACTCCAAATAATACTTTAAGAAGTTTAATCTTGGGTGCAAGGTCATCACAGTTCCCTGCAAATAATATCTGAGTGACTTCTCATTGAAAATACTGAATTATAAATGTGCTATTAGATTATTTATATTTATAATGTCTTTTATTTGCAGAAGTCAAATACTTTCAGTCCTTTATTTAATTTCACAATAAAGAAAGGTATAAGGTTTGCATTTATGAGCAAGATTGATAATTGATGAGTACGTTAGGAAATGCATAAGGTAATTAGGTTTCACATTGTACAAACCTGAATTGAGATATATAATTTAGAGGGGACATTACCTAGAAATAATGGTTTTGTTTTCTGAATGGTCTCTTTTTCAGTGGCTAAATGGCATCAATACAATGTGTTTCATAAGTTTCTTAATTTTTTGTTATCCTTTAATAACATAATATAATACATTGCTGCTATACATACTTTTCATTTTCTCACATGATTTTGTATATTTTATGGCACCATCTTTTAAAATCTTAACATAATGAATTCATCTTTTATCATTTTAATAATGATGACTATTGAAAACAAAACTTTATCAGGTGTTTTGAAATCATATGTGTAGATTACAGCTACTCGTGTAAATACAGCACTGAAATGTTGCTGCTTAGTACAGATTCTAAATACGTATTGCACTCAGATACTTAAAAGATTGTCATATCTCTTGGACTATTTAGACTATTTTAGACTATTAGACTAATCTGTTAAATTTTGTTTTTCTGTGTATATATTACAGTAATTCAGTTTTCATCTTTAAGATTTAGAAATTATTTAAATGGTGTAAAGAGAAGATATCCCATGTTCAGAGCATGTGCCATATTTTAGGAAAGCAACCCAAAAGCTTATGTTCAAAGACACAGTCATTTTTTAAATCATATTCTTGGACTATGCTTAGCCACATCTAATAAAGAAATACTTCATCCTTCTTCTACCTGAGATAAATTGTAAATGTTATCTTAGTATTGAAGGGGGAAAGACAACTGATTTGCATTTTTCTGTGAATTTAAATGAGAAAAGATGCTTTGTCTTGCTGAGGATTTTATAGTTCTTACTTCTCTACGTAAAGGTGGATTTGATCGAGGCTGCTCATACAATCTCCTTGGAAGGAGAGTAATAGTATTTTACAACCTTGTTGAACTTTAAGCAACTGCATTACTTTTCAACCCAAAGATACCCAATATTGCCAGGCAGATTCCAGTCTGCCTGGTTCTTATTTATTTACAGTAAAAATGAATATTGAGTACTGGAAGTGGGTTTGGAGAATAAGCAATTTAGGCAGCTCAATAAATTCATTTTGTACAAGAAATTGAAGCAGTGACAGGACTCTGAACATAAGCAGAAAAAGAACTTCAAACTATAGAAGAGAAACACAGCACAATGACTAGACTTAGAAGGAGGAAACATTAGTCACAGTGCTTTAAAAAATATTGAAAAGTAAATTAATTATTGACACTTCTTGAGAAACATGGTAACATATCTATCAGTGAATCTTTAAATCAGGACTTTAAACTGACATTCTTTATAGTACGAGCATGCTTTCAATTGCCTCTTGAAATTACTTGGAAATGTAGCCATTGATATAAAAGGTCGATATTTATTATTGTAAGTTTGCAGCTGTATCCCAAAAAAAGGCACAAGCCAACTCTGACATTATCAGGAGTAAGGCCTGTGAAGGACAGAAAATGGAAGCACAAGGACAAGAGTCCATGCCAACCTGGGACTGCTATTTCAGGGGAAAATGCTACACCATTCTGCTTCTTTCCTGTCTTTTCTTCCTGATTGTTGGATAATTTCATGCCTCCTAAATACTTGCTCTCAGTCGTGCATGAGAAGTCTGATAGAAAAATTGTGCTAAACAGTTTAACTGCATTTATCTTATGCTAAAGATTTACTCAGCAACCTGTAGTTTAACCTGGAAAAATACTGAGAAGAATTTTGCTCTCCCTGCACTTTCTTCAGTTTGGATTATAAGCAGGTTCTCACTAATTAACAAAATTCTACAGCTGAAAAGCAGAACATGATGAAGAATGAGGGACCTGTCCCTGTGAGTTGACATGACTGCCTCATAGGGTGGTGAGGAATTTCCACCATCAGATTATTTTCCCAATCAATAATACATCAAGTGTGTTTCTTTTGTCAGACAAATATTGATCCAGCTGTATATGATTTTAAAGATATGCGCTTTTCAACTTCATAATCAGAGCATATATGTTCAAATTTTTTTCTTTTCTCTCATGAACGAAAAATAGATGATTGAATTCACTGGTACATTTATTACTTCTAGTTCCCTAATTGCAACAGGCCTTTATTTGTATATTTCTTTTTGATTAATACCTTGAGATCTCAGATTAAGTGTTACCTAAACCATATTAATGAGTGCTGATTTCTTAGGGAAACAATGGGAAAAGCAGGATAAGCACCAAGCATCATTGTGGTCATTTTTCATCCGTGTTCAGTGATGGCCTTGTTGACATCGTAATTAATCATTCCTTTCTTCAATGAAAGTATCAATAAAGTCTCAAGAGTATCCCTCATTATACAGACCTAAGTACATGCAAACCTAATCACAAGCTCAACTGTAATTGTTAGAACACATTGGAAAGTTTCACATGCAGTGGAAAATGGAGAAAATTATATATTGTATAATTATATATAACATAACATCAAAATATTCAGAAATATATTTATATTCTATGATTCACCTTTTCATCACCATTGTGTCTATTATGTGCATAGATGTTATGAAGGTGTTATTTTACAGATAAAATATGTTTTATCTTTCCATGTTGATTTTATAATTAAGATGTTTGGGCAACTATGAAGTTTGCATTCCCTAATTATCTGGTACTTAAATTTAAAAGAATTTTACCATCTTGAAGGAAATTTTCTAGATCCTCAGAGTAGGCAGTAGGTTTTTCTGGTGGAAACAATGACCTTCAATTCTATTCCAGTGAAATTATTTGCTCGTAACACTTTCAGAGGATCTGACTTTTATGACTTCTGCCCTAGAACACCTGTATTACAGCCCTGATTTACAGCAGTAAAAGAGAAATTGATGAAAAAATTAAAACATGAGATTTCGAAGAGATAGGAGTTGTCCTGAACCACATACAAGGACAGAGAAACAAATGTGGGAAAAAAAAACAGACGGGTGAGGCTTAAACAAGACTCGGGGTAAAAAAAAAACCAAAAAAAAAAAAAACACCGAACAGCCTCTCAGATCTTTTTTCTTACCAGAAGGTATAGGGACCACAGTACCACGGAATTCATTGGATCAGAGAAGAACTGTTGTCATCAGAGATGTCTGCTGGATTCAAGAGGACCCACAGAGGCTACAGCCTTTCAGAATTCTCTGCTTCAGCATCCCCTAATTGTCCTGAATGGATTAAATGTTGCCATTCCTTTCATGAGAATATGAAATCCTATTGTAATATTTGCATGCTTAAGGATAAACCGTCTCTGAAGTCATTTTTAGTGCAGGTACTCTTTGAAAGCAAGCAATTATTTCAGACAAGAAAAAGTTTCAGAACATTATAGAATTCTGAAACATATTTCTTCTATTTAAATTGATTGGGTGAAACCTATTTTTACAAGGAAGAAAAATCAAATTAAAGGCACCCAATGAGCCCTACATAATATTCCTATGATTTTATTTTTTTTTTAATCAAATGCTGAGCTACAATATCAGAAATGTGGAAGGAAAATTTGAATCCAGGACATGTAAGAAGCTGGTTAAAATAAAGTTGTGTTAGAGGATGTACTCCCTCTTTCTTGTAACTGTCTATCTTCCCTTTATAAGGAATGACAAAATACCAGCTTTCACAAAATAAAATTTCTACTTAAATATATAAAATTACAGGCTTATAGCTGAGACTTTTAATAAACTGAATTACAACACACAAGATTGTCACAGCATTATTGTATCAAACGCATAGTGCGCTGTCTGCAAATGAGTGGCTGCAGTTAACATCTAGTAAAGTTTCATTATACCCATTTTGACAAGAGCTGCACTGTGTCACAAAATAATTTAAGGCTAGAAAAATTAACTACAACCATATCATAATTCCAAAATCTGTTGAATCCAAAATAAAACAATAAACAGTCTTTATTGTACAATGCAAATTACTCAATACCCCAAAACTATGAACTGGAAAAGAAGCAAATCCAAAGTATACAAAATTCAGATGAGCTATGAACAAAAATATCTGTGTTTTGACCTCAAAGGCGGTTGTTGAAGCTTATGAAGCATTCCACATTTCAAGTTCTGCTAATTTGTTGGGGTTTTTTTTAATTTTTTGAGGAGTAGATTTATGTTTATTCAAATTCTACATGCAACCTTGATCACACTGACAATATTTAATTTTCTGCCATCAATTACAGCCCAACTTCATGACCAAATATACCTTTAGAGTACTTGCAAGCCCTGCTGCCATGTTGCGGAAACCTCTGTAATTATAGAGGTTCTAGTGAAATATCCCTCTACACTCAAACTGTTTCTTACATAAATAAAAGAAGACACTGTGAACAAATCACTACCAGTTATAGCTTCTTGCATAAATTCCAGGCAGGTAATCTGATTCATGAATGTTCTTCACACATTGCTCTGAGAACATATGGCAATCTTTACATCCATTATCGTAAAATGTCCTAGACATTTTCCATGAAATACATTTAGTTCATCAAAAGATACCTGGGGTAAGCATCAAAGATATTTGCAAATGACATTTAATTGACGTTCAAAATGGAAGCAAAACTAGAGCAAGCCAATACTGTTTAATAACCATCCACGAAAGACAGGTTTAGAATATTGGGAATACCCCAGGTTTAATCACAAACTTCCTGAGATTTGATAAAGCCAGTCAATTAGGTTGACAGTCACTGCCTACATAAATAACCATTCTCAGTAAAGTGTCAACAAACTAAACGAAAAGCAGATCATTATACACACCTTAGTCTTGTTTGTGTATGACACAACATTTGCCTAAGAATAAATTCTTAAGATAGTGAAATATTTTCTGAAAATAACAGACATTACCGTCGTGGCTGGGGGAAACAGTGGAACAGACCCAGTGGTAAAAACAATTGTATAAATTCAAACTTAGGAAAAGAGTTTTAGAAATGGAAGCAATTCACCACCAGAACAATCTGCCAAAGGAAGGGATTTTTCCATCATTAGGAGCACCGAACTTAAGATAAAATATGTGTTCTACTTCAACATGCCCCTTCAACTTACAGAGAACACCGGGCAAAATTGCCTTTCTGGTGTGGCACAGACTGCACTGACCACAACAGCTCCTTCAGCCCTTGAACTCTGTTGCTAATGAGTTTCAGCATCTCAACTGAGAGCAACTTTTGTGTGGCCTCCTTGAAACACCAACTCTAGAAATAGCCACACTGACTCCCCAGAGGTGTACGCATCAAAAAGTTTTGAACTGGATGCAGTAACATTGTGTTCTCAGGGTCAGGCTTTGTCTGCTGGGCACAATCCTCCAGCAGCTAATTGCACAAAGGGATTATGAAAGCACACCAGTATTGAAGGCAGAAAAAAAATATTCCCTACAGTATCTCCAACTCTCTCTGGGTTTCTCCTTTGTTCTCAGTGCACTCTAAAAGACCAGTATCTGTTTCCATAAACTCAGTCACGCTGGCTGGATTTTTCCTAAGTAAAATTTATAAAGTACATGACAGAGTGTGATTTATTTCCCCATATTTATTTTCCTAGAAATTGCAACATGAATTTCACTAAATAGATCCCTTGACAAAATACCCTCAAGGAGAATCAGCATCTGCAAAAATTGGTACGTGTGAAAAACAATCCCTGGCTGAAAATAAGAGAAATCTACTCAGTCAAAGCTTAACTGATGAGACTGAAGCAAAACTGGATTCATAGATCATTGATAACTTTTTATATAATTGGATAAATTTGCATGGAAGTCACAGCAATTGCACCTGCTCTTACCACATCTCATTTTCTTCAATTGCTTTTCATAACATAGACGTGTTATTAATTATTCTTTCCATATAGTGGACCACAAAGACCAAGTGTTCATTGCTGAGCCTGATACTACAGAAACTCAGGAAGAATGAATGTCTTTAATATTTGGAGTGTTTCAAGTTGATATTTACCAATAATCCTAAAGCCTACTTTCAAAAAATATATATCTTCTATTTCATTAATAGAATATCACCTCTATCTACTGATGACAGTAATGTCATAGGTATTATGTGCAAGCAACTAATTATTTTCTTTAACATTAATTTTCAAGATCCACAGAAACTGAAAATAAATTAACTTAAAACATAACAAGAAATTTCTGGTCAACTTTCAGAATTAACTTTGTTATATCACAAATCTGACTTCATAAGCACAAAATAAGCACCAAAGAAAATTGTTGCCCTTAATAAACTATATTCCAAGTTGTGCTAGTATTTACTTTCAACATAAACTTACCAAAATCAAAATCCAAAAATGCAATGCTATACTTTTGATCATCTTATGCCAAAGTAAAGATGAACTCTTTTTGTTGTAAGTAGAAAAAATATTTCTCCAGCCATTATCCTGACTATTATCAGTTGTGTCTCTTTATTGACACAGTATTAAGGTAGTCTGCAAAAGATACTCCATCCTTGTATAGTGATTTGTATTCCTTATCAGGATGTACAAAAAATATTCCATATCTGTATACAGCCAAGCTTCATTTGCCACACTTAAAAAATTTACTTGGCCTTTTTTTTAAACTTTGGGACTTCATTCTTAATCAAGACAGAAGATCAGAAATTTGCTGGAAAGCTCTTCAGGCTTTTACAGATTAGATTAATGGTCCTGAAGAAGTGTTCCAAGAATGCTTTCTGATTTCACTATCTTTCTTTTAATCTTCAAGTGCTGTCTGATCATCAGAAAATGAAACAAAAAGTTCTCAATAATAAATTTGAGCAATAATACATTTTCTGCTTAAAAAGGTCCACAGCCCAGGTTCTGTACAAAATTTACTTCATTAGCATCTTTTTTTCTTCAGTATGAAGTCTGATATATTCAAAATTACAAAATAATTCCTCACTTGTGACTGCCCACTTTATATAAATTCATAAATCTAAATTAATTATATGCCAATTCATATACATTGAAATTCTGCTTCTACAATATTTATAGTACCAATTCAGTTCAGTCTCTTTCATGTAGCAAGAGTACCTAAAGGAGAATTTAGTACAGAACAAAAGTGGCAACAGGAAAACAGATATTTCTTGCAGTATTTTCCCAGATACATCAAATAATAATTTTTATTTTTCCTATATGGGCAGCAAATCTTTTTTCACAGAAGGCCACTCTCCTCTTAGAAGAAGATTTCTGTTAGATATATTTACAATTTTCAGTGCTGGTTTTTTGCATAATTCATTTTTAGTTTGTTAACGGAATTGGTTGTGTTCTGAGTCAAATCAGTTAATCAATAGCTGATAAGAGAAATAAGAGAAAAAGATCATATTTTTGTGACCAAAAGGAAAGTGGTTTTCAAAGTTAAATGGAACAAAATTAATATATAGGATCTAAAAAGCAGGGAAAAAAGAAGAATAGAGACAAATATTTAAAAGGAAAGTTGGAACTATGTCAACATGCACTATGATGTGGTTAATACCAGTTTGGTTTGTCATAAGTACAAAAAAAAACCCTATGTTTTTTAAGCTTTTTAATTACTATTGCACAGACAAATTCTTCCATAGTGACCTCTGCTCCCTGCTAAATCTTACTGCTTTACCTAAACTATAGTCTATAGCTACCTTATACTTCACTTTTATGGGAAATACACCCTGAAACAATATCAAGTAGGAAAGGACTGGACAGTGGGTAAAATTCTGCTTTTCTGTCTACAGGCCCAACTAAAATTGAAGACTTGACTTTTTCTCAGTTATTGTGACTTCCAAAAAGAGATCTGCTGCTTTTATGTCAACTGTGTCTCAGTTCATTACTTATGCTTGAAATATGTGTTAATATATCTGCATGGTTTCACAGCACAAACAGAACAAATAGTATGGCTGGAATTTCTACAGCAAATCACAAGAAAAGATTTCGCACAGCACATTTATATCCACACTGCCAGATCTGCAAAACCACCAGAGACAACTTACAAGTGATTTACTACCACTGAGCTAAGCATCCCCTCACTCCTGCTTTTGTTCCTCCATGTCCCTCTTGGAAGTACATTTTACTGCAGTGTGTGCCACTGGATGATGGATCACTGGACACTGAGCATGTATTTATCATTTCAAGCTGATTTTAAAAAATAACTGAATAAAATAAAAACACCATGTCTCCTTGAATTTCTTTGCTACAGCAAAATGCTATTCCATCCTTCAAAAAGTGTGTATAGAGATAGAAATTTAAAGATACACTTTCCAGGGTGAGCATACCACCACTTGTCACTTGTGCATCAGAGTGTGCTTTTACTGGACAGTAATTCTGATGAACCAAAAGGAGCTTACAGCAAGATCAGCCCATAAATCTGTGGAGCTGTGTGGAAAGCATTCAGCTACATATAACAACAAAAAAAAATAATCAGAAGAATTTCAGGGAATAAGGCTTATAGGTAAATTTATTTGATTCTTTCAAAATCCTAGCTAGTTTCAAGAAGATTATTTTTCTACTTGCACAAATGACAGAAATCTGCATGCTGAAAGCAGCAACACATTAGGCAGGACTAAATACTAAAGAATATGTTATTCTTAATAACCCCATACTATCAAGAAGATGACTTTAATGGCTGAGTCTTGATTTCTCTAGCTTTTATAGTTTTCTTCCTGTTACCCTACATTTTTAAATACAACATAAATGTATTTCAGTCCAAAGAAGAAGGACCATCCTTAGGCCATGAAAATTTGCATATCATGATCAGGGCAGTGTAAGGATTCAGCTGAGACTTCCAGCACCAAGCATGACTTGTGCAGAAGGAGAGTTTGAGACAGAAAATCCAGCACAGATCTATCATTTTCCATCTGACAGTCAGAAATCAATGTTTACTGTGAAGGTAACCAAGCACAGACACAGGCTGCCCAGAGACATCGTGGCGTCTCAGTCACTGGAGGCATTCAAAGGACATCTGAGTACAGTCCTGGAAAACTGGCTGTAGCAGGCCATTCTTGATTGGAGGGTTGGGATAAATAACTTTCACATGCTCATCCAGCCTCAACCATTCTCTGTTCTGTGGTTCTGTATTCAGCTGACACTGATTTTGCACCTGGATTAGGAGCTGTAAAACCTATACCTGTCAAATCTACCTTTCCTCTATGATAAAGGAAAAAAAGTATTAGGAATATAATGTAGCTGACACATTTTATGTGTATTTTATATATTCACTTTCTATATTCAGTATGCCATTTTAAATATGCAAACACACTGAATATTTCAGTGCATAAATACAATCAGAGGCTCATTTCAGTACCATTCAGCAGCAGAGTTCCCTGTCTGGCTGTCTCCCTGGTCTGCTAAGGTCAGACACCTTTTCAGGAATTAGAGGCTGTTACGTCCCTCCTATCTAAATCTTGATTCACAGAAGCATAGAAAAAACTGCTGGCACTTCAGATATGCATATGATGTCATATCAAGGTGACGGCTTTTTTGTGTCTTCAGACTGCCAACAGAAATATTTACCACCAAGGATAAATGCCATAATAGGCTCCTTTGCGGAAAGACCTGCAACAACCATTTACTTGTAGTATCACAACTTTCCAAGCAGGCTTAGTCAACTGTTATTCTGCCCACTGATACATCACTAGAAGTACAACCTGATATTGTTTTTTGTAAAGAAGTGATAGTTAGCAATAATGGCATGCACATGAAATCTGATTTTATTTTTATGCACGTTCTACTGCATTAAAAAACCCACAGTTAACCATTATTATTATTATTCCTGTTGGCCATCTTTTCCTTTTACTGATGTGCACTAAGCACTTCTCAATGATGTTTCATGGTTTACAGAACATGTCTGAACTTAGCTGAGAAATTATTTCAAAAGCAGACTTCCACTGGGAATGTCAATGAGGTAAGGACATTTTTGACATATTATCTGCATTACTGAGCTTTATTTGATTTGCAAGATTAAAAGAGATTGAGTTGAAAAAAGCAGTGAGCTGCACCTTAATGGAACAATGGTCTGACATCAAAGATGTATGTGATTTGAAAGACTGAGTGGCAGCTGCAACAAGGAGATTAAAAAATCAGAATCCAGGCTTCAATAGTGCACTCCAAGACTTGGTGTGGAACACAAACCTGCAGTTCAGTTCAGGGATAATTTTACTACATCAAACATGTGATCTAGGCTGACTACTTTCTCACTTCTATTTTTCTCTGTAATTAGAAAATAATCAACACCTTACATGACGGTCTGAATTATCCATAGACAATTATTTTTCATTTCTTTTCTTTGTGTGAAAGATCCATTTTTAGTCTATTCTTAAACTCACAGTCCTCATCATTTGTGGAATGATTCAGCAGGGTGAGGACAGGTGTGGCAGTCCAGACATGTAATTTTACTTCTTAGGGAAGGAAAGCAGAGAGAAATTACCTGTGTCAGTCCCTGATTCCTATACAGGGGGCACAGAACCATTTGAACCCCGAAGTCTCCACTTGGTCTGGTTCCTATGTAATGTATCAGCTGAAGAATGTAAATGGATTTGTTCTTCACCTTTTTGTCTTCCTTTTAAAAGAAATGTCTGACCAAGTTTTGACACTGAGCTGTAGGATAGGTTTGGCAGCTGTGAGTTTCTCTGATCATGAGGTGCGCTCCAAAATGTTTGCATGACTGGGGTAAGGTCATGCTTTAGCACTTTAGCATTTTCCAGTGACCAGTTAACACTTGCTAACAAATGCCAGTTTCACTCTCAGGCACTCAGGTCCCCTTATGTGGAGAGCCCTGGCATTTAACTTGGGCTCATGGACTCAGCTGCACAACAGGATGATAAAAAGGAATTGAAATATTCTGTCGTACAAATCCAGAGAAGTGGCTTTTAACTCAGCCATATTGTAAGAAATATTCTGAAGTTGATATAAAAGACTGAAGGTTTTAAAAGCATTCTGAAGGGCAAAGCAGGATGTTCTCATATTTGGGCTGTGTTGGTTTTGGCAAGATAAGAAGCTTGAGGAAAGGGACTTGGCTACAGACACTCACATTCACCTTCTCTGGTAGCTGGTAGCTTATCCAGAGGGCTGTTTCCCTTTATAAATATGTCAGCTCATATTAAGAAAAAAATGCATAATACAGAAGAATAAAAATAATCTTATATATGACAGGATAGAGAATTGGTGCTTATGTTTCAGTTGGAACATTGGATCATCCCAGTGATACTGTCACACAAGGACACAGGAAAATAGAAGCTGCTCATTGTGCCTGAGTCGTTTGCATTCTCCTTTCCTCAGTTATATGCCTAATTCAAGGAAAATTTTTTAAGCACTCTGGAACTGAAAATGTCTTTATATGGCATTCTCATGGAATGTAATTATGCATGTTTAAGAATTGTATCTTCTGTACCTATAAAATCCTGGAGGATCAGAGCCAACATCAGTTTTGAAAATCTGAGCTACATTTCAAGTGAAGAGGTAGGAGGGCAACAATGCAAAAAAAAAAATAAAGTTTCTGAAATATTATTTCCAGCACAAAACTCTGTGTACTACTCTTTTTCTCATTTCATTTCTACTACAATTCAAATCTTTACTGCAACATCCCTATAGTGAAGTGAGCCTGGCTGTGAAGACAAATTATTTTTAAATTTGAAGCTTTTTGTGTTCATCGGTGGTGTTGATACACACACGGGTCTGCATGATCAAACAGATGTGACAAGTGACACATTGTTATAAAGATGCCAGACAAAATTGGATGTAGGTGTCATCCCATTATAATTCTTCTCTACATACCATTGCTTTACTGAAGATGTTAACTGTACTGAATAAAAAGAATTCCTTTTTTTTCTGTGAAGAACAATTCCAAACACAGAGTTTTTGTAACAGATAATTTATCAAAAAATCTTGTCTCATAAGCAAATAAGAACAAAGCCCTTGAAAATATTAAAAGCCTAGAAAATAAATTCAGAAGATAATATCACAGAAAAAGGTAAATACAGTTTTTACAGAAGGAAAATAATTTTTCATTTAATTACTATGCAAGTTTCCTTCCCTGTGGTCTAGTCTTGGTATGCTCATGACTCAGCCAGGAGCATCACAAAAATCTTAATGAATAAAGTTAAGAAGATAGTTAATCTTCTTGACTTGACAAGCTTAAAGTTATTCAATTCACTGTGTATTTTTGCACTATCAAATACTTCTCAGGGGGAACCTCCTATATATGAGATAATAATCTCTTCCTGAGCTAAGCAGCATAAGTCTTCACAAATTTTTCTTGTTTTCAGTTTTTTTAATGTGAAATATAATACTATGTGATCAATGTATAAAGACTGATGAAAATACAGTAACCTGCCATTTACAAAGTGTTTTAATAGTTATATAATGCCTAGAATGGTGTTTAGAATAACAATAAATCTGGAGAAATCATGGCATATTTATCATTTGAATGTTCAAAAATATACTGTTAGCCCAAACTATGGGCATTATTTTTTCTGGAATCAAAACTCTAATATGAAGATGTTGAGAAATTCATTATTCACAATGCAATAATTATGTAGTAAAATATTTCATGTAGTGTCAAAATAAGTATCTCAGTATCAGTTGAAGACACCATTACTTGGAAGAATTCTCTTTTTTGAAAATACTTTCCACAACAAAAATTAAAAAAAAAAAAAACAATTTAATAATAAATCAAATATATACATTTCTCTGTATCATTTTGCTTTGACAAAATTATATTTTTATGACAAAAAATTTGTGAAAATATTTGAGCCGAAATTACAAATTACGTGCGAATGAAAAAAGAGCTTTACATGTTGCAATTGCTGCAGATGTGGAACCTAATGAAGCTGTGAAAAGGATAATGAACATTACAACTATTATTGTTGACCCAGCATTTTTACTTCCAAGACTCCTGACCTTGCTCCAAATGCTGAGCATGCCTCCATCTGGTACACACCGTGATAAGATCACTGTCATCACCAGTATTGCATCAATAGTCACTCCCATGTGCCTACAATCCAAAGAGTCCCATACTTTATCATTAGGGGCAACGAGATGCAGAATATTGTAAACTGCCCATAACGTACCTAAGAGCTTTTTTTTTTATTTTAAATAATACATCATCAAATCTCTCCACCTATGTCTTCATTTAGTACAAATTCACTGAGATAGTTTGTCTTCATCCGAATCATTTTTTTCAGTTGTTTACTAACACAGTCATGCTCATTTCTTGAGTCACTTAGTGTTATATACTTTCCCTACAATTAATGTTCCCTGAGAATTTTGGTCTTTCAGAAAAACATCAACTCAAATATCAACTGTTTACATCAACATCTAAACATAAATTTCTCTCTCATAAATCAAACCTTTCCTGGATTAGCAATCAATACTCCAATATAAATAGAAGGAGTATAATACTGCCTCAAAAGTTGAAATGTGTATGAAATATAAACTTTTTGACATGAGAGGTAGAATGGTCTGATGGTGTCCTTTTATTCCTCATCAAAATTTTTAAACCATCAAAACTTTCAACAAAATATTGCTACTTTTAGCTGAAGTTGGAATGGGTACATTCTCATGATTAAACCCTTAATATGCCCCTCTCTGGCAGACCTGGGTTGCTGGGTCATATAATGCTTGTTAAGTATTTGCAAAATTTTACCATTTGGCCCTGAGAGCAGGCTTTGCTACTCTGTAAAGGACTGGGAATTCACATATATAGGTGCAGAGCAAGTAACTGATGCCTTACAATGATAAATATTAAATATTTTGTGTTTATATGCTTATGTAAAGAAGGATGAACCCCAAAAAAAGTTTCTCCATGTTAACCATGAGAAATCTCACTTATTCATACCACCAAAATGAGACTTGAAAGACGTTCAGAGATGTGTTCTATTCCAGTAAGAAAAAGACATTTGAGAAAACTGTAGCAGATGCATCTTGTTTTACTGTGTAAGGTAAAATCATGACTAATGAGGGGTTTGTGTCATTTTTCCTTCATTTATCTTAAGGTAAACCTATTCTACTGCTATATACATATGCATAAATCAGTTTTAATAAACCTCATGTTTCAGTGTTTAACTAGGTTTCAAAGCTGTAAAAATCTAAATATTTTAATGCTGGACCAATAATTCTAATGTAGAATATATAGATAGATATAGATATATTTGACTTTTCTGCATCCTGTATCCTTTTCATTTGTAAATATTTTATTAACTCTATAACCTTAGGAAAACTAGGCTTACATGAATACACTGGAAAAGACAAAGGAATAAAGCCAAAACTGGCATTGACACAATGGAAAGCACTAGATCTTACCTAAATATCTTCTCAAAAAAAACAACTTAACTAGGAAAATAATGGACTTCTTTGTTATTCAGAGAAACACACATTTCATTTTCCACACTGATCTAATCCTCTCAAGTTGCTCCCATGCAAAAGACAGATGGAATTCTACTGGTATGGATCGTGCATGTCTTTGTAGTGCAGCCTGCTTTCAGGTGCCCAGAAAGCCTTTATGACACAAATTGATGCATAAAATAAGTGTTTTTCTTTGGATGATACCATGTTTTAGTATCAACATTTTGATACCAACATCTCGCAAGTTCTACCAAAGGTTACAAAGGCACTGACACTTGAAAATCTTAGAATCTTTATGAGATCTTAAATTGGTGTGTGTGGTGTGTGTAGGAAATCCTGATCACTGATGGATGGGCTTAGTAAGTACAGGAAGAAACTCCTGGCTTTTCCTGTAATCTCAGATTTACTATCCAAGATACATATCTAGAATCATGCAGGTAAACCTTTTATCACCTTCTTTATCCACAACAGTACATAATACTTGGGGAGTTGTAACTAATAAAAGTCAAACATAATTACCATAATAATTTGTCTGGTCATTACTTGAGAAAAAAAAAAGAAAAAAGGAATCAAGAAATAGAGGGTGTATCAAGTGAAACACAACAGAAGAAGCGGGAGGGAAAAAAAAATGAAACATTTTTCCTCTAGAAATGACAAGCAGAAAAATAAGTGAATGAAAGCAAATGAAATTAATAGTTCAGAGAAATTAGATGGAGCTTTGCTATTTACCCTTTTCCATGAAAGAAGAACACAAGGGAATTGTGCAAAATTGAAAGGCTGAAACATCAATCTGGTAACAGAAAAACCTTTTCACCCAACAGCAATTAAACTGTGGAGTCTCCTACTGCTAGTTATTGCTGATGCTAATAAAAAAGGCAGGTTTCAGAGGAGGATCAAACCTGTAAAAACATTATAATAATGATATCAGTTACAGTAGAATAAAAACCTAATCAGGAATTTTGCTAGACATGTTCTCATACACCAGAGCTCAAAGTATCTTTTGCCAAAATGGTCCAACCTTTTATAGCTGTAGTTACATGTTAAATTTCAGCTGTAAGATCTTCTCAAAGATCACAGGCTCCCTCTAATCTTTTAAAGCTTATACTTAAGCCTTCCCCCTGTCATCAGGATATAGTAGCTACAGCTCAGCCTCTGTCAACCAGTCTGTTTGCTGGGATAGGAAGAAGTACTAGACTGTTAGGGGAAGAATATTTCTTCCAAAATTCACTGTCATCTTTTGTTTTCTCTCATATTTTTTTTAAACAGGTGGTACTGTCCACTGCCAGCAACAGGATAATAGACCTCCATTCCTGATCCACACTGTAAATTCTGTGTCTGCATCTGTCAGAACCTGGCAAACCTTCTGCTTTCTCTGTCTGGATGGAAATAAATATAGACAAGGTTTCTGTAAGGATGTTTCTGGTTTCCTGCATTTTTTCACAGTTCTAAAGCTGCATTTTGACAGCAGAAACATAGCCACTGTGCTGATACACTTGATTCAGTTAATGTCAAAATCCTCAATATGAGAGCATGGCTAGCCCTGTTGTATAAGTGCATAAAACTCAATGTTCTGTTGTTGTTTGTGATTTAAGTACCATTCATGTCTTATTTTTGAAAGAATTGTGTAGCAAGAGAAATACACATGAGAAAATAAAAGCCCTTACACAAAGAGGAAAGATTTAATAATTGTGTAAAATCCCTTCTGTACATAGGATTTATTAACAATTTCCTGCTGGTAGCATCCTAATTTAGACAGCTCATTAAACAAATGTCGAAGTATTTAATAAATTATGATAACAAATTAACAGCTTATTCAAAATCAGAATAATTTTGACCATACAATTATCTCCAGTTCCCCAAGGCTCTCATTGTACCATAACCTTATACCAGGTGAACCAAGCAGTACTTAAAGAATTTTTAATGATAATTATATTAGATAGATTGCATTTTTTCCCTCTTTGATGATGATGCTGAAAGACTGTGGACTTCATATAATGGGTTCTGGAAGCATTGACTCAAGTATAAGCCATAATAACATAATTATTATGTTCTATAATGAATGCCAGTCTTTCATTATTCTGTTTTTAAAACCACAATTATGTGTTAAATCTATAGCAAATCTACCTTATTGAGAAAGTTCCATAGATATAATAGCATGTTTCAGCAGAGCTCTTCTAAAACCTGCACAACTAGAAGAAAATAATAAACTGTCAGTGTGCATTTCAGTGATGAAAGCATCTTGTAGAGTGTTATAAATGTCCAAGATCATCCTTTCCACTGAAGAAGCCCTTTGAGGAAGAGCTTCACATGTACCTCCTTTGAGTACCCACTTTGCATGCACCTACAGTTCATCCTGCTGCAGCACAGATGAGCCCTAACTAATGCCAGAAATTAAGGTATCTGGATTCTTCTCTCTTTCATATTTGATACAAACTTTATAGTGACAAGTCCATTGTAAGATCCAAAGCATATTTCTGGAAGACAAGTAATAGAAGCAGAGTTTATCACATCTTGGAGCATCTTTCTACTGAAAGGGATCATGACCACGATGATGATCAACAGCATAGTGTGAGCAGATTACATATAATTTTAGTACTTGTATAACTCTGGTGGACAGACAGGTAATAACAGGCATAAGTCAAAAATTAAAGAGGTTCCCACTGAACATAATGAATTTTTTTTTTCATGTACCATGCAGGCTGTCCTCAGAAGCTTATGCACTCTCCATCACTGAAGGTTTCCAGCATCTAGCTAGATGAAGCTGTAAGCAACTGGGTCTGATCCCATAGTTGACCCTGCTTTGTGTCAGAAATTGGACAAAAATCACTTGAGGTCCTTCCTCAGCAGAGTTGGCCCATGATTCTGCAACTAGCTTTATTAATTGGTAATCTACAGGACAATCTATTAGGTAATCTCTGTGTCTATCAGATGTGAAAAATAAAAAACAACTGTTTATTTAAATTGCTTTGATAATTTTAAAATATGATCTGAAAGAAGAGTTTATATTTACTATCTTAAAGAAGAGTTTATATTTACTATCTTATTTCACTTAACAAGTTCATGCTCACAGAATTAACTCAGAGGAACATTTGAAAAAAATCTGATGTCTACATTTCCAGATTTATTTACATCTTATCTATTTTTATTTTTTAATTGTATCTGCAGACTAAAGAACTTCTGTTCCTTCATCTCTGTTTCTTATCCAATTCTCATTCCAATGATTCACATCACGTGTCAAAAGAATATGACCCCCACATTACATGTAAGACACTGAGATTAATTTTTTTTAATTAATGGCACTACAGTAATATTAGACAGTATTCTTAAATGACTTCAGTCTTCAAAATCATGAATCACATTTACAGATGAAGAGGTTAATTAGAACTTCCATAAACTGCCTAAATATACTGTAAATAAATTCCTTTGCTGGGTGCTCACCACAGACCTCTTCCTAACAAAACCCACTGAGCTCTCTCATCAAGGCTCTTTCATGATGCTGCCATGAAACCTGTTATTAATGCATTTTATTTTCAGATTTACATTCATTTTTTTTACAAATAATACACTAACACATGAACTAACTCCTGCTTTCTCAAGAAAGTTGGCAACTGTTTGAGGGCAGCACTCTGGCCTCACTTTTCTTCCTTAGCTTAGATTTCAAAGAGGTCAAAGAGTGATATCAGTGAGGACCAGAAGATGCTGCCTCTCAGAAACCACAGGTGTCTTATCAGCAAATGCATCAGCCTTTCTGAGAGGCCCAGATATCAGGAAATGAGGATCTCAGCAGGAGTGAGCTGTTGCTGCCTTTCACTGCCTCCTTGCCCAAGATGCTTTGTTCTTTTAACAAAAATCCTAAACCAGCCTTTATACCAGGCTTTTGCTCTCCTTTAATAAGTTGTTGATCCCCATACAGTATTATACTTTATTGCATTTGAAGACAGATTAGACACACTGTGATAGGAGCTGGTAATCTCAGTTACAATCTTTTCCATAGAACAAAAAACCCTTTCTATCTCTACAGTCTAACATAAAACCCCTCTTCAGAATTTCATATGGATGAGGCACATCTTATAAAAATTATGAGAACAGATTAAGACATCCAAATCCAGATGACATATATGGAGACAGAAATAAAAACTTCAAATAATAAGGAATTGTTTGCTAGAACATTGTTCTCTGCCATTCAGAAAACAGTAAAACAGCATGAAAACTTTATCAAACTATATTAGCTATTTCCCATTATGTATTATTAGGAACTGTCATATTACCCTGGAGTCCAGCACAATCACGGATCTCCATTAACTTAGCAGAAGGGCTTTCTTCTCTCCCTGACACAACTGCTAAACCACACAATACTACTCTTTCCTTCTGTCGGAATACGACTCCATCAGATTAACCATCTGGCCTGAAATACTTTCTTTTCCTGTTCAAAATCTGTTCCATATTCCACCCAGAAGGGTTTTTGACACAAAAGGGCTATTCAGGCCTTGACATTTATCTGGCAGAGCAGACTTCTATCCAACTACAGATCGACTCACAGCTGTGATGGGGCTCTGCAGCGAGTAATTTTCTATCCACAAGAGAAACTGTTTAATAATAAGAACCCATTCTCTGATTCAGAAGGAAGGCTATATACCACAACCACAAGGGTGTACCAGAAGTATGATTTCTCTTGTTATTTGTAAATCAATGACAGCTAATCTCAATTTGTACTAGATTAGTTCAAATAATTGTATACAGCACATTTCAGGGAAGGAAATAAGTAAACAATCATGGAGTCTTCCTTCTCTAGATTACCAGTACAGACATTAGTTATAACAGAGCAGGCCACAGTACTTCCATCCCCTTTCGAGCAAAATAAAGATCTGATTTGTAATAAAAGCTACTGAACCCCAAACAGACCATGACATCTTTGAACCAAGGTGCACAAAGCTCTATGTATACTTATACTATGTACAAAAGCAACATGAGTACAGACATTCACATTATGGAAAGTCTAGTCATTGCATAGAATATTATGCAAATTCTTCTTTGAACGCATATTTGAAATCCTAGATGAAAGAAAACAAACTATTTTAAATTTGCATGTACACTAGTTACACAACATGATTATTTCCCCATTTTTTTCATTGTATTCATTAAGACTGGACAACTTTTATTTTAAGTCACCTTAACTTTCCATTTTTTCACAAAGCAAATATTTAAACACCTTTCAATAAACAGTATTTTAGCACAAATGCAAAGGAATCTGAATCACAACATGGAATCAGTACATCCTTTAACATCTTTGCTTGCCTTTTTCAAAGCATGTAGCCAAAAAGAGAATTGCTAATTGAACATCTATTTGCTGTTGGGCTCTATGATGAACTAGGGGAGGGTGCTATAATGACAGGAATCCAAGTAACAACCTGATTTGAAGTAAATAGATCCATTTTTAGGAAGTAAAGCCACAGGCATTGTCTGGAGCTTGCTGAGATCAAGAGTGCAGCCAGAATAGTCTGAGCACTGGGCTGCCTGGCCACAGGTGTGCCTTCACTAGTTAGAGTGGAAGCTTGAGTGCAAAGTACTGGGAGAGAGAGTGCAAAACACCTCCAGTAACACCACAGACCTGCTTCATGCTGCTGATGTTGGTTTGATTAGAAAAGATTCAAAGATTACCAGGGACAGGTCACTGCATCTCAGGAGATCAATGGTTTAGCTTTGACTTCTTCACTGAGATGATAACCTGTAACAATAAAGTAATACGATTATGCACAAGAACCAGGCACCATCAGAGTCTTTGTAACCTGTGCATTTGCCTTCAGAGACAATCTTTGGGGAAAACAGACAGAGCTTACCATCCCTGCTGGCTTAGGGACAATACACTGCAACAAAAGTACAAGATGGAATGTAAACATCCGATATTACTTCTCTGTTCAGGGGGTTACTGCCAGCCTATGTAATTCTTGGGTTGGTGGTGCCTTTCCTATCATCTCTTTAAGGAAGATCATTTCTAGATACACAATAGGTTCACAATTTAATCTTCTTAATTTTCTTTTCTTTTACTTTCTTTTTTTCTTATGACATATTCATTCACACAGACACTATTAACAGGAGTGTGTATACACTAAAAAGCATGGCGACAATCTCAAAAAGACTGTTGGTAACCTAGAAAAAAGAGATTTTTGTTTTCAGTTCATCTTATAACTGTTAACATAAGGATTTTTTTATCTTTTAAAGAATAAGAACCTTTATATTTGTTGCTCTTTTTCCTATGAAGTTTACACCTTTTCATATGTTTTATTTCATTACAGATTTCTTTCTAAGACCAAAGTGTTCTCCCTCTCCCCTCCCTCTCCGATTCATCTTTTGGCAGACTATGAATTCTTTTATTTCCACTCAATTAATCTGTGGGGTTGTTGTCTTACAACACTGTGGTGTTTTGACCTTGGCTGGGCACCAGGTGCCCACCAAGCAACTCTATCACTCCCCTGCTCAGCAGGAAAAGGCAGGGGAGAAGACAAAATGGAGAAAAACCTTCTAGTGCCAAGATAAAGGCAGTTTAATAAAGCAAAATCAAAGGCCACTAAGGGAAGCAAAATATTTATTCTGTACTTCCCATCAACAGGTGATGTCAAACCACTTCTTGTGAAGTAGAGCCATGTCATGATCTTTGTTCTGACTTTTGAATGGAATTGTGAGGAACTTTTCAATTGCTCAAGTCTCTAACATTTGGGACCTGGGGATGGGGAGGGTTTGTTCTCCTAAAGAAACGTTTTTTTCGTGATAACCGTGAGCTGAGAGAGATTCTACATCTTGGCACGTAGTTAAGAGGTGGAGTCAGGGAAAATAGTATTTATTTATTTATTTATTTATTTTTATATTCATGGAATTGATTGGCAGCTTACACCCCACATTGCTTCCAGTCACAGGCTTTTATGCATCTCATCTGCTGCTTCCTTTTCCAGCTTAATGCTGCATTCCAAAGCTTTTATTCCTTTATTCAGTAGCTGGTGGCACCATCAGCTTCAGTGAGACTGTTCAGGCAAATGGTACTTTGCTACTGATGCTGTGAAGTTTCCAGGAAGTAAGTGGGTTCAAATTCTCAGGGTCAGATGGGGAAATCAGTGAGGGAAAGATGAAAGGCATCTGCCATCATTCTAATGGGTGCTCAGCAAAGTAATCTGAAGCTGGGTGTCTGAGTGATTTTGATGGTTGTATTTACCATAGATTACTCCAAGGTCTAGGACTTGTATAAAGCTGACAATCCTCCCTGCTCTGAGTAGTATAATAGGATATATTTTGTTTATGTTCTTGCTATTTATCATCAAAACAGCAGGGTTAGGGTTAGGGTTCTTCTATATGATTCAAATTCATAAAACAAGAGGTGATAAAATCATTAGGATGAGCCTCTGGGCCATTTCCAGAAGTGGGGTACGTTGTGCATGAGAACAGAAGCAGAATTCTAAATTGAGAGCTCCTATAACTCACACACCAGAAAGAAGAGGGTTCTGGTACAACAAGGGAAGCTGGAGAAAACTTGAGCAATGCACTTTGCACAAGTAATGCCAGAAAAGCTATGTGGTATTTCAACAAAGCATACATCAACATTTTCGATCTGTGCATCCTTTCCAAGGGACAGAAATATAATTATGTCAAGAATTAATCTGCAGTCTGAGCATTTGATTAAAAGTAAACTGTTGAAATAAAGTAATAATCAATGAAATCTTTTCATTTTTCCAGTAGCACTGAAAGGTTTCCGACTATAGGGCATCTTGAAGGTCATTTGCTGGAGGAGAGCTAAAACCTGGCAGGGGTTGTGACTGTCATAAGTGCCTAATCATTTGGGATCAGACCAAATCACCCAGGTTTCTATTGATAGCATCCTCTGTGGCTGCATGCAGGCCAGCACAGCCCCAGCTGCTTCTACACTCTCTGTTGCAGGTTCAGCATCTCCTACTTTCCATTAAAAGGCACTATTTTTAGGTAGGCAATCAAATGCTCTTTGCACTTGTTTTAAGGGAAGGTATTCAATAGCAATGCAGGTGATCTGAAAAGTGAGCTGAATCCTTAATACAGTCTGAGCCTTTCATTGCTTCTACCAGCTGAAATAGCACAGTTGCAAGAAAAGACTGTGTACCTCTTGTTTTTTCTCCCCTCCTGCAGACAGACAAAAATTTAGAAAATTAACCACAAACCACTTAGGAAGGTGACAGTATGATTTATAAATTTAGGGGGCAAGGGAAAAGCATTCAGAAAAACAATATACAGCTTTTTCCAGTGGGTACCCTGTCTAAAACATTCCTGTGCCATATGGAACATAGATGATTTATAACCAGGGGACTTCAAACTTCCAAAACGTATAAAACTATTCCCGGAATATTTATTAAGAGGAAGAATAATTTGCATGCAGAAAAGCACAGACTATGCTAATTTTTTTCTGTTTAAATGGATGAATAAAAGAAATAATCCATAACTTACAGCATCAACCACTTATTTGGTTTTGTGTTCTCGGCAATGGGCTTTAACACAGCAAATTATCCTTATTTATTTATTCATTGTTTATTTATTTTTCTTTAAGAATAAATAAATAGTTTATTAATTTTTCTTTAAGAAGTCTGTAAGATGTCAAGAGGTATTTACAGGCTGAGCATGAGGTCACATGGTGTGGGATATCCCTTTGGTTATTTGAGGTCAACTGCCCTGGCTTTGTCCCCTCCCAAATCCTTCTGCAGGGGTGAATGGGGTGTGAGAAGCAGAAAAGGGCTTGACTCTGTGCAAGCATTGCTTAACAATCACAAAAAAGTTCATGAGTTACCCTAACTGTTTCCAGCACAAATGCGAACCATAACCCCACACCAGCTACTGCGAAGAAAATTATCTCAGCCAAATCCAGTACTGAATGGTAGTTCCATAATAATTTAGTAAGAAAAAATATATATATGAAGGGCAGAATGACAGCAGAAGGAGAAACACAAAGTTCCTTTACAGTTCTCTCTATGGCAGTGCAAGCAAATCTTTCTGTTCTACCCATTGCAGTTAACTAGATGGGTTTTGTAGGATAGAAAAAGCAAAGGGGAATAATTTTTCTGAAACTGAGATTTGCTGGCCCTGACCCTGCTCCTTCTTGTACAGACACATGAACACAGAATTTGAGCTTGGTCCCTGCAGACCTGTACAAGGGAAGGTCTGATCACTAGGGCAGACATTATAGTCCAGGACCACTTGTCAAAAAAAAAAAATAGACGGCTTCTACCACCTTCCATGGTGGTAAACCACACCATTTTCAGACACTGACAGCGCTATAGTTCTGAACATTATTTCTATTAAATGTGGTGGAAGGTTATTGATATGGCAGATATTAATATCATTTGCAATGATATGACTGTTACGATGCCAAGCATTTTCTACTTATTATGCCTAGAAATAATTACATTATAAAACACTCCTTGAATAACTGTCAGAATTAGGGGGAAAAACTGGGGAGAGTGAGTGAAGTTAAGTCCAAATATAAGAATTGTGTGAGCACTAGTAGCTTTGTAGTGTCTATTATTCCTCCATTTCAGGAATGTTTGGAATGTTTATTAGTGTCAGTGAGCCTTGTTCTTTCTGTGGGTTAGCATCAAAAATGGAACTGCAGTCTTGGCTTATTTCAAATACCAAAGTGAATCTAATTGTTATGATTAGGCTCAGTTAAACAGTCAAACTAAATTCATTTTTAATGTAAATTAAGGACATAATATTTAGACTTCAAACTTCTATGTTGTTATTTGAAAAAAAAATCTGTAAAATATCACTGTGGCAAGCACAGCTCAGCAAGTACTTAGGAACACTGTTTTCTTTATAGAGCCCCAGAGTTACAACAAATCATTTTAAAATCCTCTTTCAAGCCTTCTTTTTAAATTTTGTTACAAAAAAATGAAACCTGAGATAGATAGAACCTTTATAACATAAGACTTTAATATTCTGTCTTACATTTTCACTAATTACTTTAATTGATTGCCTTTCCTGAATGATTGATGCACAGGATTTTATGTGCTGTTGAATGCCACCTGTTGTATAATCATTTTAATTATTGAATTGCATCGTTGTACCAGCACATGACACCTTCACCTTATTTTAAGATGACAGATCTATTTATGATTCTGGATTATGATCTTTCCTTGCATTAACATCTTAGCTGTCATAATACAAATCCAGAGGCCCTTATTTAGGAGATAGAGCAGTTCTTCTCTTTTTCTTTATTTACTCTGTGAGGTGAGAAGCAGAAAATAGGTTACTTCAGGGCAATTTTGGGGTTTAAGGTAACACATTGCAAAGTGTAGCTGGATGAAATTAGATGTCTTCAGGCTTTTTCTAATCGCTATTGCTACTAAAATGTGGAGTTGGTTGCAGAGAGAACGGTTTTGTTTTGTTTTCTTTCAATATGGGATCAAAGCAAACCATAAAATAGGGAAATAATTTCATACATTTCTTTTGACAATATAAATTCAATTCTTAGATCACAACAAGTAGCTGTGAATTGAATGTACACGCTTATGGCAATGGCTGTGAAAAAGCCTTTGAAGAAAATCCCTTCTGTAAGCACACTGGTTGAGGAACATAGACTGTATATTTCACACCACTAGCCTCAGTGCTTGTTCTTTAACATGATACTGCTTCATGTTTATCTACAAAATCCTTTGTAAACATATTTTTTAAGATGTCACTTTTGGTCAGTCTAATTATTTGAAAGTAAAAATAAGTATTGCTCAGGATATGCAATTAAGTCATTATCAGTAAATCACTGATATGAATACTATACTTTTAAGACAAATTAGCAAGCATCATGAATAATCTTTCTCTTTCTAGCTCAGTATCTTGGAGATTCACCTATTCATATATTAAGGCAAATCCCTCTTCACAGTAACCTGAATATCATGGGAAGGTATTTGTAATACAAAAAAATCTCAAGAAGAAATGAAAAGGTATGGAGTATATCCCTCAGCCATATCTATACATTAGTTTAATGCAAATTTTACACGAGTGAATGAATAAATAAATTAATACTCCATTCTCTCAATTCTTATAGTGCCCTTGACTATTTAGGTTAGACTGCAGTCACACAGAAGCAAGGAATGCTCCACATTTCCACATATATTGAAATGGAAAATCTTCCTGGAAATTGAAATGAAAATCCTCAGCTCAGTTGTCTATTTTGCTGTTTCATATGACACCAGAACAAGATGTAACTTCATCTGCTCTTTTACTGTATCACAGATTCACAGCACCAGCCTTCATTTTATCTCTGAACTAAAATAATATATGCAGCTTTTATGCTGCGACATTAAAATAGGCTTTCCCATGACTGCTACTATTTTATAGCAAAATTTTATTTCCAGATGTAAAACCCTGGAAGTGACCTAAATCTATAACATAAATCTGTGAGTAAGTCGCAGAGTAGCTAAGCGGAAACAAAAAGCAATTGAACAATGGAATGAAAAAGGGTATTAGCCTTATGTCCTCATATTCCTCAAGACCTAAACTCAAATCCAGGCTTGGATCATAAAAGAAAATTAGCTTGATCTTCTCATTTTGGCATCCATTTGTGGAAATCACAGTACTACAATGGAGTTAACAGTCCCTGATCAAGGGAAACATGAAACTGAAAGTCCCTGAGTGTTCAAAGCAAGCAGATGGAAGTTGTTCTGGGATAAATTGCCTTCAGCTAGTCCTTTCCTGGGGACCATATCTGACACAAGCCAGTGAAACTCATCTTTATTTTAGAGAGAGAGTAATAGACCTGAAAAGTCTCAGGATGATAATTGGAATAAAAATTATTAGCAGAGCAGACCTGGCATTGACCATGAAATGACAATAGTGCCTCAAGAATATTTAAGAACTGAACACACCTATTCTTTAATATTAATTTCAGTTTAGCATTTTCAAGGAGTGAAAAATCAAGTTCCTTCTCATTTAGAAAATGTCTTTAAACCTTATGGAATGACTTGAATTAAATGGATGAACTTTCATGATTTGTGTGTTTGAGAGCAGCAGGTTGACTCTGTATTATCCAGCTGAGTCAATTTAAATTTATTAATAAAATTTTATTCAGTGTGGACTTCCATTGGGAATCAAAAAAATAGACATTACAATAAGGAAAGTCCCTACAAGAAGTGAAATGGAAACTAAAAGACCTCAGCCTCATCCAGTTCAGCAAATCATTTTTTGCCCTTTGGGCCAGGGTACATTGACCTCACTGAATCATTTTATTTTTGTAAGAAAAGGTAAAGAAATGTGAATTTTGGAAAGGAAGAGGTGCATAATCCCATAAATAACCCTAGATCCATTTCCCCCTTGCCATAACTGAAATTCCTCCTATTTTTTATTTATATGCTGTAGCATAAAGTCCAATCCCTGCAGCACCATTTGCGGGGTCTCTCCCTTGAAAGGGTTTAGCGAAGTATCCATATCAAAGTATCCGTCCATTTACAAACAGCAAACTGTAAAACCAGCTATTTATACCTCTTATTCATGCCAAATGGGGCTTAAAGTTAATTTCCAGATCTCAGGATTTTGAAAATGCAGCTACAAAGGCACTTGGTATAAATAGCTCAATGTTATTTCAAAAGCATTTGTAGGAAGTATGTACCAAATTATAAAATGGTAGTTCAATACTTTAAATAGGACATTAGTAGCAGGCCTCAATCTGAAAATAAGTTTGTGAGAATATAGAGAACCAAGAAACAAAATTCATCCGTAAAACAGTATTTTAGACATTACGTATAAGAAAGATGAAACTGGAATACCATCAGATTAAAAAAAAAAAAATTGACTCTAACTTAAAAAGGTTCACTGTTTCTGGTTTTCCTTTGTCCTTTACAGGAGGCTTGGAGCAGAAAGATCATCACAGAATCATGCAGTCATAGAATCGGAGAATAGACCAGGTTGGAAGGGACCTTTAAAGATCTAAAGATCTCTAAAGATCTAGTCCAACTATATGAGACATGTTCAAGTAAATCAAGATGGTCAGAGCCCTATCCAACCTGACCTTGAAGGTTTCCAGGGTTGGGGTATCTACCACCTCTCTAGGCAACCGGTTCCTGTGTTTCATCATGCCCTTAAAAAAAAAAAAAAATTCTTCCTTATATCTAATCGTAATTTATCCTCTCTTAGTTTAAAACCATTACCCTTCATTCTTTTGCAATAGGCCCTACTGAAAAGTCAGTCATCATGGTTCTTATAAACTCCTTTAAGTCTTGGAAGACTCCATTAAACTGACCGCAAAACCTTCCCTTTTCAGGCTGAGCAAATCAAATTGTCTCATCATTTCCTCATAGGAGAGGTGCTCCATGCTTCTGATCATCTTGGTGCGCCTCCTCTGAACTCACTCCAACAGATCCATGACCTTCCTGGGTGAGGGAGCCCAGAGCTGGATGCAGCGCTCCAGGTGGAGTCGTGCAAGAACAGAGTAGAGGGGCAGGATCCCCTTCCTTGCCCTCCTGCCCATTCTGCTTTGGATGAGCCCAGGATGAAACTGTCTTTCTGGGCTGTGAGTGCCCATTCTGGGTCATACAGCCTCTCATCCCCAGTACCCTCAAGTCCTTCTCAGCAGGGTTGCTCTCCATTTGCTCATCCCCAGCCTGCATTGATACCAGGGGCTGCCCCAAACCTGGAGCAGCACCTTGTGCTTGTCTTTGTTAAACCTCATGAGGTTCACATGGGACTTCTTCTCCAGCTTGTCCAGGTGCCTCTAGATTGCAGCCCATCACTCGGGTGTGCCAACTGCACCTCTCATCCTGGTGTCACCTGCAAACTTGCTGAAGGGGCACATGAGCCCACTGTCTGTCAGAGATAAAAATATTAAATATGCAGGTCCCAATATTGGCCTCTTAGGGACACCACTTGCCACGGATCGTCATCTGGACATTGAGCCATTGGCCACTGCTCCCTGGATGCATTTACAGCCTCTGACTCACTTTCTAGAGTTTAACCAGAAATTAGACAGCAAAAAAAATGCAGAAAGAGCTTCATGTGCTTGGAAAGCTCTCATTAAAGACTTGTCTAGAAACACACACTCATTGCCTATACTCTCTTCAAGGGCTATAGGTGCTACTAACTTTATTTTGTTTGCCATTTCTGATAATTTCAAGGTGATGTGCACTTTCAACCATAACTGTATAGGCTATTTATCATTATTTTTCAAGAATTCTAGTTCTGTCAACCCTTTACTTCTCCTTCCTTTTCCCCTGATACATGCTATATCAAGAGTTCAGCAAAATTGCCAAGTATTTTTGTATTTTAAAGGAAAACCTGACCCAGAGTATTTAATATTTTCCTTCGTAAATAAAAATAAGAAAAGTTGACTCCACACAAGAAAGCACTGTCATGAACTGTGATCTCTGTTCAATGTCTGCCATTTACTTCTAGCAAACAGATTTTCTTTGCAACAGCAGCTCTTACTTGTGCAGGAAGGAAGAAGAAAAAGCACTTTTTGCTGTGATCAGCTGTTTCATTGTTACGGTTCCACTTGAACATGCATAAATGCATATTTCCTGAGCTGAGTAACTCCTGCAGGTGTGTTGAGCTTACAGGAGAAATTCAGATTTAAAACAGGCCAATCCCAGGGAAGCAAGTAACCATGTATCAACTTGTCCATGGCAACTATCCCTGCATGTGCTCCCAGCCCACAGCAAAGGCCAAAAAATTGGGGTTCTAAGTTACTAGCACTCAGTAGGATGGTGAGTGCTGACAGTTCACACAGATCAGGTGGTAACTTGATTAAATCAGGGGCATATTTCAGCCCTATATGTGATGGTGCAGCAAGGCTTTGTATGGAGCAGTACTTTATTACATAAACTTTTGTCTGTGTTTGCATAGTAGGCCTAGGCTACAGTGGCGTTTCCAAACTAAATGCCATTAAGTGCAACATAAATTGCAAATATCAGAAGTAACTTTGAGCATGGAATTGCAGTATTTCACTTATGGAAGCAGGGATTTCCTGATTCCACCACAGTCCAGCAGGTTTTCTTTAGAGTTAGACTATGCTGGACATACACTGATTTTGAGCAACCAGTTTTCACATATAGACTCTTGTGTCTTTCAGTCTGTGAGGGATATACTCAGTGCAGAAAGACTTTATATCATATGTACACTTACCATCACTAATACTCGTCCTTGAGGCAATGTAAGAAACATTCAACAATACAAAGGATATTTTGATATAAATAATATTAATCAGAAAATAATGTGATGTCATTTTCAGAGGAGAACATGAGTTGAATGCATCTGAATTCACTCTCTGATGTGAGTGGGGATTTTGAGAGATGTGACCCTGAAATCAACTCATCTGAAGTAAGCTGTGAAATACAAGGCTTCATATTAGAGAACTTAAGAGTAGAAGGGAGAAAATTCTGTGGTTGCTCTGGCAAATTCTGTCAAACAGGTCATTCAGATTCTGCTGGTTACTTCCCTCTGAGTCCCATAAGTTTTGTTTGACTTTCAGAAAGGACATTCAGCCATGATTCAAAGAATGCAATACAATGAGAATTCAAGCACTTCCTTTGTTCCAATGGTTAATCAATCTCACTTTTAAGAATATTGTACCTCATTTTAATTTTAGCTTGTCTGTCTGCAGCTCCCAGTCATTGGTTCAGTGTTCTGTATTTTTCCCTTGAAGATACTTAAACACTATAATCAAATTATCTCTCAGAGATTGTGCAGTCTCTGAAGGGCATTTTACAGTTCTTTTCTGTACCACCATTCCAACATCCTTTTAGAAAATGTCTATAGCAGAGTAGCACACGATATTTCTCTACCAGACTCACCACTGCTGTGAGTCAGAATTAAAATCACTTTGCTGTTCCAATTTGTGGCCCCCCACCTATACACCAAAGGATCTGCCAGCTCCTTGCTGCATAACACAAAGACAAGTTTAGTTACTTGTCCTCTATAACCCCAAATTGACTTCCAACACTGCTTTCCAAAATGTCAAACTGCACTCTGATTGTTTTCCTGATTTTCTTATTCCCTCTCCAGTTCAAAGACACTTTGTTTGGCAATGTATCTCTTGGATCAGAGGAACATTAAAGCTACCGTGTCAGTAAGGTCATTATAACTTTAATTTAGAATTTAACTGATGCCGGTTGACTTTACAGAGTGAAGCTCTGGACATGAACTGTGTCTCTGTGGTCACATTACTATTGCAGCATAAAGAGGTGCAGCTGTTACACAGACACAGACAAATCAGTGAGATAAAGTATGTAGGCATGGATGCAAACATATGCAAACACTCAAAGATGAATATATTGCAGTATTCAATAATATTTACAGCTTGACGCCATTATAATTGTACTGTTTGAATAAGTTTAAATCAGAAGTTCTTCTGTTTTTCATGCATCTTAAATTTTATCCCACCATCTGCACTATACAAGAGCCTGCATGCTTCACTGTAATTGTGTTTTCTATGAAAAAAAATACATACATTGAAATTATGTTATCTGTATAGCTGCTGGAAGTTCTGGATCCGCAATCAACAGCTCTCATTCAGGCAAGCCTGTGCATTTCTAAAGCCAATCATAGAGCTTTTCTCAGTTAAAATCCCTCAAAGGTGAAGTACTGTGAAGATGTCAGTGGACAGAAGAGCTTTCTTGTGCCTTCAGCTTGTGATACAATGTAGGAAATTACAGCATCTTAGTGTTAAAAAATACTGAAGTAAAAGAACTGACACTATTGAGGTCCCAGAGTATTTTGGGTTGGGGATTTTGATTGTCCTTTCTTCTGGGTTTGTACTTTTTTAGTGGAATGTGTGTGTCTTCTAGTTTTGTATTTTTTTTTTTTTGTTACATTTATGTATTATTTATTAGGCTTAAGGGTTCCTTTACATTCACTGGGTTGGCTTTATGCCAGAATAGGAAAATCAAGTCTGATGATTCAGGTTAACATGTAGAGAGACATCAATTTAAACTGAGACTTCAAGACCTTTTCTGTTGTATTATAGAGTGGACTCAGTACAATGTTCATGCTTCACTGAGATTTTGAGGTGAACTCAGATTTATTTGATCTATTCATGCTGTGCAAGATCTCTAAGAACCAGAAGAAAGGAACAGAAGAGACCAAGAGATTCACCACATAATTAGGCATAAGATAAATACAGCCTGGACTCAGTCCTTGAAACTGCTGTTCCCCGTGTGTGTGGTTAGAAAAATTGCCAAATGATCTGCAGCATAGATCTCACCACACTACAAGGCAATAGTAGAAAACATCCCTGCTAATTTGACAGAGGGAAGGTCCTTATGGATTCCAAAGCTGACAAACCTGATAGAGCCATTTCATTACTCTCCTATCCCGCTTCAGACAAAGGTGAGATTTATTTAATTTCTTGCAAAGAAGCCAACAGACCATCTTAATGATATGAGCATGTTATGGCAATATATGGGAGTGTGAAGTTCTGATTTTTTGGCCCAGCTGGAAGATCCTGATGAGTACACATCACTGCAAAAGCTAGGGCTATGCCTCACACACCAGGGACACAGATATTTGAAATGGCTCTGCTCGTCAGACCCCAAAAGCAAACAAAAGCAGGTTCTTCAGTGAGCACAGCATACACCCAACCCCAAAGACACTGCTGGGCTTTGAAGGCTCAATGGTGCACAGCTCCAACTGCTCAGGGACATTTACAGCTCATTCTCTCTATAGTGCAGACCCACCTTCAGGTCATCACCATCCTTGATCCTAGAAAAGGACCATTTTTTAAAGCTTACAGTCTTAAATACACACTAAAAATTAGAATATAAAAAAATAAAATGCAGAACATGGCTACCTGTACCTAATACGACATAACAGAATTTCTGTGTATACAAAAATAACTCATTACATGCTAATTCTGTCCTCTCACATTCTTAGTGACCTTTTACCTCCACAGCTAATGCCCAACAGATCTTCCCCTTCAGGAAAACTGAACTGTCTGGAACTGTCTGAAAAGCAGAACACATTTGGCAGAAATAACCATAATGAAGATAAGTGTGAACACAACATGCTAAACTCATTCCTGGACACAGGCTTTCAAACTGTTATTTCCAGCTTGCAGCTGAGAAACTGTTTCAGACAACGTAAAAAGCTGCACCTAACACTTTCTGACAGTGCCATATTGTCTGGGACTAGCACAAAAAAGGAGGTGTACATAAAAAAGGCAAGGATGAGTTCACCTTCATTGCTACTAAAACTTTTAAGCTATCAAAATAATCGGAAAATTAAGAACTGACATGTGGAGAAGCTGGCCAACTTGCCTTCCAGCAGCTTCAGTTGGAAGATCAATGGGATCTTGACAATATTGGTATCGTCTACCCTTTAAAGCTATTCAGATGTTTGTTTAAAGTGAATTAAAGAAAAGCAAGCTGTAAGAGTGAAAACAGAAATAGCAATAATAGAAAAATTCAATCAGGGAAACAAAGCTGTGTTACAGTCTACAGAGAGTCCAGAATAGAAAGTTGTGCTCTTGCCATTGATTGAGACAAATAAAACACAGTGAATAAAGGTTAATAAAGGAATCAGAAAGGTACCAAAAGCCACTGAAAATGACAAGAAAAAGGACAAAGTGAAAGCCTACAGAGACCTTTACAAGAGGGCTGCCCAAGCTTTGTGCAACTGATATGTATGTTGGAAACAAGCAGAGAGCTAATCTGCATGTAACAGGGGAATTCAGCTTTCCTCTTTACTTTTTGCTGAAGAAACACATGGATTTAATTTGGTGTTGCATGGCCTGAAGAAAACAGCAAAAACATCTCAATGATTGAATATTACTTTTTGGCCTGCATCAATTACTTGCACAATGAGTTCACAATAAAACAATCCTCAGCAGGGGCCAAAACTGTCTTCAGGTGCAGTCACCAGGAGACCTAAATTAGGGCACCATGAGAGTTTGCAGTCACTCTCCCTCTCTTCGTGCAATCAGCTCCTCATAAATGGACCTAGGGGAGTGTCTAATTTTCCTTCCTCTCACCAAAAATCCATAGCAGAAATTAAACCAAAGTCACAGAAGTCACCAGTCTTGAAAATTTATTTCAGATGAGAAAAGATGCTGTTTAAAAAAAAAAATCTTTTTTTTTTCCTTAGTTTTATAAAGTATACAAAGTATTATTTGCTTGGATTTCTTTCATATCCTTTTGTGCGATGTAAGGCCATTTTTCCGGTTTTCTGGAAAAACGTTTTGTAATATACACAAGCTTTACATATAACCCATACTTGCAAAATTAAAATCTAATGTAAGAAGATTGCATGGGATCCTGTGATTACATTGAATAAGTAAAATAAAATATCTTTTACAGGGGTGTTAAAACCAGTATATCTGCAGACTTGGTTCTTCCTCAGCTCAGCCCAAGCAGGCAGCAGGTGCTTGTCCATCTGTGCCAGGAGGGTTGGTGAGGTTGCTCAGGAACTTGACATGGAGCAAAAAATAGAGTCAGCAAGGCAGAAAATAAATCCATGTGGCCATCCCTGTGTGGAGTGCTAGATTTATTCACTGTCAACTTTTTCTGTGCAGACAGAGAGCTGTGTAGACATAGCCCCGGCTTTTACTTTGAGAAATCCAGTGAGAAGTGTGAAGAGTTCTATAGATTACTGCTGTGCACCAATTACAAAATTAGGGTGTTCTGATGAAAAATATATAATATAGTTGTTCACACACTCTGATGAATTGTATTCCTCAGCAGGATATTTGTAACCTGAAGAAAGATTTCAGTGTTCAGTGACTATGCCAAAGGTGATAACAAAAGGATGGAGAAAGAAGAGGTGAAGCATGCTTTTAGTCACATTAGGCAAATGCATTATGTTTAGCTCTCACCTTTTTTTTTTTTTGAGGGGGGGGCAACTAATTTTTTTTTTTCAGTTTTTTCATCCTTCAACATTTTTGCAGAAAGAATATCCCAAGTTTTGTTCCTCTCTTAGTATTGCCTTTATTTTGCTGGATGGAATATAGTTATCTTTAATTCTATGCAATAAAATTTTATATGGGAAGTCATTGAATTATATAATTACATTATATGTTACATATAATGTGTATTTTATGTATATATTACAATTATATTATTAAATTATATTTAATTATATAATTGCAATTATTTAAAACATATTTTGGAAGAAATCTGTTAAATATTCTGAGCTCTCCCCATTCACAGTAACTTTAGTCACAGCTGGTATATTAATGCTCTACTTTCAGCCTCCATTTCTCTTTAATCTTTTACTTCATGATTTCTCCATGCTGGAGATAAAATTTTGCAGTCGATGTAATACTTCAACCAAAAAAAAAAAAAAAAAAAATACTGTCAAAGCCATCTGGGTAAAACCTTGGGTTTTACCTAGCATCCACTGTGATCAGAATCAAGCTGGTCTCCAGGGGGCTTTGGCAAATGTATTTGCACCTGCAAGTGATGACCTTTTTGCAGTTTGCATGCCCTAGTTCAGTAAACAGATGTAGCAAAAAAACATCTGAAAAGGAAAATTCCTTTGGACATAGCTCATCTGTGGCCACTCGAAAAAACTGTTTTGTCTGGTGTTTTGGTTGTGAGGGATAATTTATGAGCTGTGTCCTAGGAGGACAGTCGGCACTTCTGTCGCTTTCATTGCCACAAACACATGAATCTGCTGGGACACAGAAACACCGTCGAGAGCAGAGGGAAGACAGCATCAACAATGGAAATACATCATACATAAAAGTCACACACACACACAAAAGACCTATAAATAAAATAACAAATTAGCAACACAACCAGGCAGCTTCCTTGTTGTCAATATCCATCATCAGAGGAGCTAGGGAGGCATTAGACAGGCAATGTGTTGCTCCGATTCAGCAAACCTGCAGATCCCTGACAGCACTCATTTGGTGGTAACTCAGCACATCTAAGTACAATGATTCCCAAAAATGCAAATAAATTCTGAGGAGACTGCTCCTGTGCACAGGATGTAGATTTCTTTTTTTCCTTTGCAGAAAGGAGACTTGGGGTATTTATAAACAGGTTCATTCTATCTGTCTGATGTAACTAATTCCCCAGAATTTTATTACATAAATTTCCAGGTAATAAAATTTATTGGCCTCTGAAGCTAGATAAAGAAACTCATGTGAGTGAATCTATGTACACACATGAATGCATATGACAAGAGGAAAAGAGGGTAGGATAAAAGGCCTATTCAGCAGATTTCGTATTCTATTTTTGTTCTTCCTTTAAAAAATGCATTTAATTTACAATTTAAAATTATTTCCTAAATTCTAACTTGTTTATATAGCAGTGAATTCTTTCATTTTATATAGGAAGTTACAGACAAGAAAAGAAAATGCTCCCTTGTTAGAGATAAAATTCACTGATGAGCAATAGCTAAGTAGGAAAAGAAAAACACATGCACAGAACAGCAAGATATGAGCCAGCTGGTAACAAGTGTTTATTCTATTTTATAACATTCTGGACCAGAGAAAAGCTGGTCTCCAATTCTATAGCTTCTATAGATTTCGATAGAAAATTTATCATTTTCAGTCTATAAATTCCAGTTCAAGAATGACTACTGAAGCATTTTATAAATGCAATATTACAAAGGAAGGTACTTGCTTGAAATGCTAGAGAGGAGTATGCTCTTATTTTGCCTCAAAGTTTGAGAGTAATAGCATTGTTAATGACAGGCCACAAGGTTATGTAACTCAAGGATTTGAAGAAGAAAAATTATTTAATATATTAACATAAAAATGCAGTTTTTTTGGAGCACTATTATTTTCTGAAGTAGCATTTACATCTGTTTTCTAATTGTGAAGAAGACAAAACATTTCTCATACATTTCTCATATGCTTATGTTTACTTATGTAAACATACACAAATGCATATGTATATGGGGGATAAAATAAGCAGATTTTCTTGATTCTTTACATGGAACAAAATCCTGTGGCCCAACATTGGGATAATTTCAATAGTGTGAGACAATGTAGACATTTTTTAAGACACAAAATTGAAAGATGCCTGCCTTTCCAAATACTAAATTGGAGATCTGGGGCAAGGTATGTCTTCAAACCTAAAAGTATTCTATTTAGGGGGTAATCATCTCTAACATAATCCAGTTTACTGGTGCTGTGCTCTGGGTTTAACTGCTTTAAGAAGCAGACAGTTTAACACTTGTGGGTTTTCTGCCTTAGACAAGAAAAAAGTAGAAAACCACAAAGTACCACTGTGGCATTGTGCAAACCATTTTCATCACACCATTTCAAAAAAGAGATAGCAGAACTGGAAAGGCACAGAGAAGGTGACAAGATAGAAGCAAGCTCCTGAACAATTGAGAAAAACTAAGAAAATTGCTCAAAATTTCAGCTGCATCCACTGAAACAGTTACAGGTTCTACATGACACAGACATGACACAGCTTATGGTGCGATGATGGTCAGGAAACTGAGTGATTAAAACTTGCTTTACTATGAAATGTGTACCTGGACTACAAGTTCATTGCTGTAATGTGATGGAAACCAGCTTTTTGTGTTTAAAGAGAGATTTGCAGAAATGTTCATCAGGTATTACCACAACACTAAGGATACAACTGATCAATGGAAAGGCTCATGAAGGTAATCTTAAATAAACACTCACAATCTCCAGAAACCTCTTCCCTATCCTTGTCATACAATATTCTTTCTCATGGGAAACTCTAGGCTGAGCAAAACTTTAGTATAATCCAGTACAGCTATGCCTTAAATGTTATTACATCTGGAATTTTGGCAGTGCATTTTAGTCAAACAGTCCTATTTTTTAACTTATTTTTTTTTGTAGCAGTGTATGCAAACAAAACAAAACAAAAGAAAAATGGGAAGAAAATAAACGTTTCCACATCAACTCTTTGTGGCTATTCCTTAGAGTGTGTTTCTGTGCCCTCCGTCTTTGTCTGCAGCCAGCCGTCACTGGTGGGAACGTTCTCTGAAGCCATCTACTGGTCATTTTAAGATCAAACACACAGAATATCTGATCTGCAGTCAGGTTTTACAAATCAGACTTTGTTTTCTGTTAAAAAAAGTTTCCCACAAGACTTCTTTAGCAGATGGTGGAAAAGTTATATATTATTAATGCTATCCAATTCCATTAGAAATTGTGTGTTTGCTATCTAGGACAAAGAGAGAATTCACAGTCTCTGTCTGTATAGAATGTTTGATTCTGAAAAATTTTTACATAAGAAACAAAACCAAGAAAGTTTACTCAACAGTTATTCCGAATCAGAGTGCTGTAGATCTACTTTCAAACCCATTAAAAGTACTTGTTTCTTTATTTTTAAAACCCAAAATGTAGGTAGGTAATGGCATTTAATGTATCATTGTGAACTGAATCTAAAATCATACCACCATTTACAAAACAGATTTTTTTTTCCATCAAGTTCAGAAATATCCCTAGGAAATCTGCTTGTTTTGTACCCATGGAAAATGTCACAACCACAAAATATTGGTCTTTTTCATCCAAGAGCTGTTGGTATTAATATTAAAACTGTCTGAGGCAAGGCACTTTCATCTATATTTCATTTCACATTTAGATTCAGTCTCGTGTTTTACTGAGCCCATCTGCATCTCTGTCTTTAAAATGTTCAGTGGGAAGAATTCTCCCCTCTGATTTATACCTTGATCAAGCTGAGTGGAACAAACACATACATTTTGGAGACCAGCTACAGGTACTGAGTTTCGGATAACTGCTGAGAAGGTTCCCAGCTACTGTAAATTGTATTATTTTATCCACTTTTCTCTATATATTTTATCAACCTAAGAAGATGGGCTAACTGAGGTACAAAAAAAAATTAAGAGCTGTTTAGGATCACAGAACCTGGAGGAAAAAACTTTATCATCCAACATTGCATGAAACAACATTTTATCTAATATGGATTGCAATTAATATTTTTAAAAGATAAAACATACTTTTTCAGTATTTTGGAGCCAATACAAACAAATAAAAATGTTTGAAGTCTACCTTCCAGTCATCCTTTTTTGTGCTCATCAAGCACAAGCTCACACTTGCTCAGTGTCATGGGTAATTCTGGTTCTTTCCATCTACTGAAAATCTAAAGGTAAATTATTCAAGCTACCTACATAAACATATATTTAAATATTTATTGAAATTCCTGAATAACTTGCCTTTGGACTGCACAAAGTTTTTCTCTTGTGAAAACGTAGCTATTTGAACAAGTGACTTCAAAGAAATCACTGCAGTGACCGCTAACCTAAAACAACCACTAACAAAGAAAGAAGGATTATTTCTGGTAAGACACCACTGAGGCATCACGATTTCCCACTTCCTAGATCTGTCCTGACCACACATGAACTGACCATTGCCCAGCACACCCTGCCAGCAGCCCACCTAAGGGGTTGCCTTCATATGTTTGCTTCTTCAGAAGCAAACATAAATGAGATCCAACTACTATGGAGCAGCACTGTATATAAAAACCTGTGCAAATAGTTTAGCAAAATGGGCTTTATCCACCACCATGAGAGGAGATGACCTTTCCACTGGAGCAATATGGCAGGGGCGTCTCTCAGCTTCCCTGACTGAGTATGCTGAGTGTACAGAGCTGACTTACAATTACATTATAAAGTCTTCAGAGAAAAAGAATCTTTCTGTTTGTGCCTGCATAGTAATTTCCCTGTCCATGAGCGGAGCATGTAGGTATATTAATAATAAAATATAATCACTAACAAAACAATAGCACTCCATTAAAATATGAAACCATAACTCTGCTCAGGATTTTTACTTTATTGCTTTTGCATTGAAATATTGCTGTACTGTATTCCAACACATACAGACAAATACATTTAAATCATACTTAATATGGCATACCTATTCCATTTAGGCATCCAGGGAAATCTCTTTTTGGGGTTTTTGGTGCTAAATTGATTTCAATGAAAAACAATTTCTTTAGTCTTTCCAGAAAGAAATGCTTCTAAGTGAAATAGAAAATCAGTATTTCAGCCTCCGCTCATTTGAAAATCACATATCCTGCATCATATGATGGGCCCTGCTAGAATACAGCACACTGATGACTCCTTCTAAACATGAAAACATAAAGCCATATAAAAGGCTCTTGAGGGACATTGATGGGTCTGGTCATCCAAATTATATGTACCTGGTGAAAAATAAGAAGCTTTTTGACTTTCCCAATATTATGATCCTCACACCCGTGTTACACGGGTAAATGAGGCTTTGAATGGATGGACAGCACCTCTCCAGAGTATGTTCAATTTCCACAGAGTCAGTTTGAATGTGGAGAAGAGTTAGGACAGAGTTAGTCTGGGCAGAGCCCTGCTCTACAAACACTCCAGCTTGGTGGGTCATCTAATTTGTGAGGTGCTACACAGGGGATATAAGTCAACAAAGACTCACCTTTGTTTTCACAAGTAGAAATAAGCGTGACAGCCAGCTATTGTTTGGTCTGAGAATATTGATAAAATTCACAGAAAATGTTGAAGAATCAGCTTCACAAACTTGTAATGCACAGTACTCTGGCATCTCCAGTTTCACAACGACTCTGATACAAAGGAGACCAATGATGGGGAAAAGATGCCACTTCCCTATCAGTGTTCCCAAGTCGGCTGATATTCTCCCTTTTAATTCCTGTTTGGTTTTTTGGTTTGTTTTTGTTTTTTTTGTTTGTTTTTTTTTTAATACACTTTTAATAGATTGAAGAAATCATGTGATAAATACAGAGAATTTTTTTTCCATTGATTGAAGTAGAAAAAAAAAGAAAAAGGAAGACAGGTATGTCCCATGCATTCACATTATGAACTGTGCCTGACAGTCACTAACAGTATTAGTCTGATACACTGTCTGGCAAGTTCCCAGTGAAAACAAATTCTGCACCTGAAAAATACAGACTGCTATTTGACATTTGCTGTTAACAGTGAGCTAAGTCTAAGAGATGACAATGACTGTGGCAGTAAAACCACGAATCAACAAGAAATCAAATTTGGCAGAAAAAGAGCACTCTGAAGGCCTGTCATGCCAAACAAAAGCTTTTCTTCCAAGTTGAGAATTTTTGCCTTTCTAATATTCAGAAATAAAGAGATTGTATTAAAGATCATGAGCTACTTTCATTTCATACGAGGTTATATATATTTCATACTTTCAACCTTCTCTGCTTAACAAGACACCTTAATTTGCAATTTTTTTGATGAAAGTTGAAATTCTAGTGTAATCACTGAACTTATGGCAGGTCTTCAAGAAAAGGCACTTATTGCACTAAAACCACAAGAGCTGGCAACAATGAGTCTGATTCTGACAGGAGCTTTAACACTTTCTAACTTTAGTAGTGCTAATTAATGATTAGCAAGCTTCTGTTTCACACAACAATCCTGTGCTTTCCAAACTTATTTAAAAACTTCTGTGTACATATACTAGCAACACATTGTGTCCAGGAAAAAAACCAATTATAGCATCCCAAACATGGGGAATTGTGAAACAAAAAAAAATTAATCTGTGATCCTGAGGATTTTTCTTGTTTATTGTACTTAGACTTGTTTGTTCTCCTGAGAAAATAATCGCATAAATGTTAGCTTTCACATCATATGATAGTTGGGTAATTTAGGGAGAGGGTTTGCAGAGCCTTTTATCATAATAAAAAACTGGTAATTTAAATTTAAAAAACCAAACTAGCCTTTGAAAGAAGCCCTAAATCAAATCATACTAATCAATATTATTAAAATATATTTTCTGTATTTGTCAGAGGAATATTTTAAAAATTACAATCCTTGTTCTGTAACTAAGAGGGGTAAATTAGGAATTAAATTAGGAGAAAAGGTTTTAAAGAAATATCTGTCATATTTTCCAACCCTTAAAAGTGTTTCCTTGCACTGTTCTGAAAAGTAATTTAGGGACTCCTTGCTGCCCAGGGGATGAGGACAGTTGTGAGAACTTTATACAAGTTTAATGTAACTAATTTTTCAAGAACTCAGAAAGATTAGCAGTTTTCATCTAAGCAGCCTGCAGTCACAAAGCCAGTGCTCTGTCACTGCTGCCTGCCGTAGCAGAAATTGTGTTAAGTGGGTTTTGCCCTCCAACTTCACCTTATTCTGCCTATCCTGTCTTTATTAATTGAGCACGTGCACTTTGCCCCCCTCATCATCATCACCTCCACCTCTTTGGGGCATGTGTGAGTCCTTTCTTCCCCCACTTGCCTGCACCTGAGCCCACTCCTGCTGCTCATCTCAGGTAAAGCACCTTCTTTCTTATTGCTCTGGAAACTCGCAGCACCTTTTTGCTCCCAGTGGTGGCAAAAGCAGCAGAATGGGTTGTGACAGTCAGTCCCATGTATGGCCAGAACCTCTAACTCCTCAGCTGCTCCCTGAGGTCACTGGAGCCACATGAAAGTCATTCCTCTTGACAGTTCACAGACAAGGCCAAGACACCTGTTCCTGGAGCTATCGTGTGTTCCTGGAAATATTTAAGCATAGCCAAAGAGCATGAGTTTCATAAAATGGGCAACTTTCCAATGAAAATAGAATCTTTGAGCAAGCTAGAAAAACTAGTACAGCCACTGTACTTCAGCAAATCCTATTATTTTATTGATTGTTCTTAGTCACCCCAAATAAAGCAGCTGGATCCATGAATCAATTTATCTAATAATCATTTTCCACTTTATACTTCTGCAGCTATTTCGTATGAATTATCAAAACCTGGAAAGGGATCAAACAGCATACACAGGTTCTTTTTACAAAAGTTCTAACACTGAAATATTATGAATTCACTGGGTCATACAAAGATTGGCGTAATAAATAGACAAGAGACTAAAGCAATAATGATTAATTTTTCATAATGTATTATGTTTTCTGTTGAGCTTATTTGTCCCTTGTTTTTTACACACTGCTTTAAAATGCCACAGCCCATCAGCTTACCCAGATAGGACAGCAGGCATTTTTAATGCATAAGAACATCATGTATTCCTTTCTAAAAAATCTACTAATTGTGGGAAAAGGAGAGAAAAAAATGGAAGAAGCAGAGCATAAAATGTCACAAATTAAATTTTATGAAAGTTATGCCTGCTGCACAGTGAGGCACAGCAGTGCATTAGTTAGAATTGACACTGATCTTTACCCCAAGCATAATGTTGTCCAAGTCATTAGAAATTTACTGTTACATCCTAGCCTAACTTTTCCACCACATGTTTGACATCAGCCAAAAGGGTCATGATCAAGAATTTAATCAACAGCTTTCTCTCAAGGTGAAAATATTTTAAATTCTTGTTTGAAGCCCCTCTACCAACTAAAACATCATCCACACCAGCAGGGTATGAAGTCAGGCATAAAAGTCTATCAGACCTCTGCAGTTCTCTGTTTGATCTGTGTTAGCAGAGAGTGCAATGCTCAGCCACTCAACGCAGCAATGCTCCCTCACAACAGAAGAGCACTTTGGGGTGAGCCCTGACAGACAGGGAAAACCTCTTTTCCACAAACTTCTCTCAGACTTGGTATTTCAAATAAGCATTAAGTTCCTGCAGAGTTTTATGAATTTTTCTGCAAGCATTATCTTGTCAAATTTCTTTTTGTAAATGCACGAGTTCAATTGTTCCTGGGTTCCAAATGCAAGTAAAGCTTCTTTCCCTGTGAAAGTGCATTCCTCCTTTCCTTTTGCATTAGCTGTTTATTATTGAAATTCTCATGGACATGGACAGTGTCTATATGTCATGAGGCATGGTGACTTGGAAAGAGATAGAAATATGGTTAACAGGAAAAAGCTTTTGATCTGAGAATATCAGTTGGTGGGGAAAGGGCATGTGTTTTCTTTTATACCATGAACAAATGAATGTGAGCAAATTCTGAGCTGAAAGAAGGATTCTTTGCATAAGGAATAACAAGCAGGCACCATTCTGCTTTTCCCTCTGTAATTTCAGGGGTTTTGAGCTTTAAGACATAAAAACACAATAACTTTCCATGTTACCTTAACCGATTTCTTGTCTTATGCATGTGTGAATGTGAAAACTATATTCCATTTCAAGGTGTCCCTAAAGCAAACTTGAAGACTAAAATCTTCTGTGAACCAAGTTTTAATGAGCAAATTGCATGTTGGAAAGACATTGGAGAGCATAAACAAAGAACTACATTCAGCTGCTACAACAGTTTAGGTGTTGGAGCATGAACAGGTATCATCCTCCTGCATCCCTCACCCCATCTACAGAACAGACTTCTTCTTCCTAAAGAACACTTTCTGTACTCACAGGATGATGAAAGAATGGGGAAAGAATATGTCTATGTTCCTTCACATATCCTTACATGATTCGAAACACTGAAGTTTACTTACTGTGCTGGGGGAATCTTGGTTAATACCAAGCTTTTCAAATCATTCATTAAATAACTGATACAGAACTACAGCACTACTTATTTCTGTACTGCCAACCATCAAAAAACAAGCCTTTGCTTAATCATTTTGACAAAAAAAGAAGCAGAGCAAAGCAGCTTCTCTTTCAAGAGAAATGCTGCTGAACTTTTTTTCAATCCATTGACTTTAGATGGGTGTTCATGAGTGTGTCTGCATGCCCAGACATGTAAGGTTATCTTCCATTTCTGTCCTATACATTAGATTGAATTGAAGTTAAAGGGAGAAAGCTTTAAGCACAAACTTGTGGTTTTAATCTCTATTAGGAAATTTTGCAAATGTAAGTTCCTGTAATCTACTTATTAATGCTTAAAACCTTCTATTAGGAAGAGCTATTATAAAGTCATAGCAAAATGGCAAACAACTTTATTTATAAGGTTATCATTTCCCTCTGTGATGTGCATAGTTCAGTTCATTGTGCCATTTATTTTACAAAATATTTCAGCTGCATCAGTTTGTTTTACTTGGTCAAAATTATAAAAACCCTTTCATTTGAACTAGTGTCTATTTTCTTAAACAGATTTGCTTATTCTTTAAGGACTAAAATATTATTACATTATTATTAAATTATTTTTAATTATTTTAAAATTATTTTTGAATTATTATTATAAAATTAGCTATTTTCAAGTATTCCTGCTGCTTCTCAAATAGATAAATCTTTACGCTGAGAAGGCATCGATGAGCAATCAGTAGAAGTCACACTGTTCACACATTAGACTTGAAGATATCCAGCCATTATATGAATAAGCAGGTAACCTGCAATCTTCTGAGCTCTTAAACTTCATAAATGCATTCTCTAATACAATTAGATTAATTTAATTACCATATCTTGCATTTACTCATTTTCAGTTCCCAAAGGGAGTTATCAAAAAGGGAGCACTCTCTACTAAAAAGTCTATCTTTAGTGGCAACAAAATCCCCCCATTTAAGACAGAGAAATGGGAAAAGTTCACTTAGATCACTTATAGAAGTCTTCCCATAATACGTTTGGGGACAAATTTAGAATTATTCCCAAAATTCTGGCTAGGCCTCTAAACAATCACAAATACCTTAAAGCAAATCTACTAGTATAAAAATTCCAAAAGTCATAGTAAAAAGTGCTAAAGAAAGAACACAATGGGCATTACAAATTTCATAAAGTACTACAATAGCAGTCAAGAAAGGTCAAGAACCTACCCTCTTTCTCTTTAAAGAGAAAAAGGGTAGGTTTAGAATAGTCTTTATGAAGAAATTCTTGACTTTGAGGGTCATGAGGCACTGGCACAGGCTGCTCAGAGCATCTGTGGGTGTTCCAGCCCTGGAAGTGTTCCTTGCCAGCTTGGATGGGACTTTGAGCAACCTGATCTAGTGCAAAATATCCCTGCCAATGGTGCCCTGCCCTGGCAGGGTGGTTGGAAACATAGGATCTTTAAGGCCCCCTCCTAAACCATTCTTTCCTTTTTGGAGTCTTCCAGCAGGTGGATAGAGACTTGGATGGCTTAAGTTATTTTCAGACAGTATTTCTGGAACTTAATGAGCTGTGTCCGGGGACAATGGAGGGTTATGATATGATTTCTGTGGCTGAGTAGAACCTCATTAAGCAGTTAGAGCCCTTTTGTATCATAAGATGATAATGTATTTTCAAACTGAGGATGAATATGTTTTATCGATAGAAATGTTCTCTTAATAGAAAACATTATCACTATTCTAAGCCTTGCCCTTTTTTCAGGTATCCTATATTCAGGAAAAAAAAAGAAAAAAAAATGAGCAAATAGAGAAATTGATACAGCTTAGTTGTCAAAGATAACGTATCTGATTCCATTTTCAATTGAGCTGAGTAGTGGATAGTGGATATCTCCCACAGGTGGTGGTGTATCCCCACCCAAAAAACATTGTTGTGCTGTTGCTTTTACATTACACCTGGTTTTGCAGATACCTTTGCCAGCAATTCTTTAAACAATCTTGTAACAATCATCTTTGACACCAATGGGATGATCAAGATCGAATCCTATACCTGAGTACTCCCCCTGAGAAAAATGTGCTTTCACTTACTTGTATTAGTATCACTTGTAGCTTGAAAGAGTTCTGATTTAAGACAAACAGGTATATAAACTATTTTGAAGTCTCAGATGTGTATTAACTTCTGTACAGAGTATTCCTGCATGGATCAACCCATCTGTACTGTGTCACTGTTCTACCTTGTGCTAGGAAAATGCTTCTGTGGAGGGACAAGCTAAGTCAGTAAGGTCGGGGAGTTCTTAGTGTACATTTCATGAAAATTTAACTCAGAACAAGTTCCCCTACCAATATGGTTTTCTTGCTGAAAAACAGCCAACTCACTGCTCCAATACTGAGTTTAGCATACCAAACCAGGTAACATTTAAAATACTGTGATGTATATAAAAGACTTTAACAATGTTTTACTAATGAGAATATTGTTATATGTTAGTTCATTCTGTTACATTGCAAGACCTCGTTTTCTTTCTTTTATTGCTCCTTTTACATCTAACCCTGTAAAATGTGGTGAGGTTTACCAACACCTTTTCCTTGAACTTTGAGCATCTACTAAGGAGCAACCATTTTTATGAGTAATAGATTTGATATTTGTATTTGGAATAAGAGAATTAAAGATACTGGGATGTACAATCATCTTGTTAGATGCTACTAAGAATTTATTCTGGCAACCAGAATGAATTTTGTTGCCAAAAATTCTGGGGTTATAGCAGAGAACAATTTCTTTATTTTATTTTCTGGGTTGAAAACCAGGGTCCCTGTGATATAATTATATATATATAGATATATAGATATATAGATATTATATATATATATATAGTATAGATATATAGATATACCCCTTCTCTTCCTTCTTTTCCCATTCATTTTCTCCATGATTTCCTTTGGGAAAGAAAAGTGGCAAGTTGATTGCACAGGAGATGTAAAGTACTCAATAGGTCCACACTGGACTGGCAGACAAAGTCTAGGCCTTGTCCCAGCCTGAGGTGAAGCTGGATGAACAGGACATGAAAAACTATGCACATGACAGGAGAAATTGCTGGACATATCAGAGATTAATCTGAGAATCTGATGAGGGTTACAGATAGTGCCAAAAGTGACATCAGAGTTTAGCAGATGGATAAAAATGAGTTCTGTGAAAAATGGATAGACTTCACAGACAGTGGAGAGGAGGATTAGGAACTTCTAGAGAGCATATTCCTGCAAGGCCAGCAGTGTCTAGATGATCATAACAATAATACCTTATGAGATGCAAATTAGATTGGTTTCAATACCTTAAAAGCCATATTGGTGCATAAATGCATCATAACGGGGACCAAGGTGGAAGAAGTTGGCCAGATTGATTATTATCTGCTGTATTAGTCTAAGACCTTGAGGGGCCAGTTTATACTGTAAGGTATTGGATCATAATAAGACCAAAGAAGCAGATCTCCCCATGAGGAAATGTCACTTTTAGCTGAGGTTGAACAGAGATTTCACTGTTTAAAAAGGCGCCGGAGAAGAATGATCCATGGAAGAGTCCTTCTCCAACCATCCACTCCATCTCCTGCTGATGGTCCACACTTCCTTCCCTGTACACCACAGCAGGAGCTGAACACTGGAGAAGGCAAAGCGACCTCTAATAACTCTTGTCTTATAGGGCAAGGGCACAAAATGATTTTAGGTGTTTGAAGAATTTAACCTTCAGACCAGATAAGGACCACTGTGTTTTAGTGATGTCATCTGGATGGCTTCCCACTATCTGTTGAGACAATGTTAAATTAAACATTTCTGCCTGCATTAGGTACCAACTCATTAAAGCATTTACAATGGTAAATTAGATCAGCGATCTCCTCTAAATATTTACAGACAGTTCTGCAGTTCTGATTTTTCTCTTTTAACATTTTCCATAATTGATATTCAGTGCTTTCCTGTGGATAGCGCAGATCTACTGTGTTTCATGAAGAATGTCAGTCTTTTGAGCTTCCTCCAAACCTTTAAACTAGGGATGTGTATGAAAGGATAGAGCTTGTTAGAGACCGCTTTGAACAGCAGAAAACTATCAGTCAAAACAGTGGTTAGATAATGCCGCTGAGGCAGTGAGTTATCTCAAAATGAACAGTACCTCACCCAATTAACCTGATATCAGAGTGGAAGTCCATCTGAACAAAAACAAAAACAACAGCAATAAAAGCAAAAAGAGACAGCAAAGAGGGAAGCTTCTACTCCAGAGATTCTCTTTTTCTGCAGCCTTTCCGAGCACAAACCAGTGCAGATGATCAGTGCAGCAACCTGTTGCAGAGATCACCCGTGGTTTGATAAGGTCAAAGCAAAGCCATTTTCCATCCTTTCAAAATATAAAGGTCTGGAGGGAGAAACTTGTTAACCAGAATGACAGAGTCTAATTATAAAGAATGCAGCATCTTTGGGTAGAAACTGTTGAAAATCCTGGTTTGCTGTTTTGTTACAGTGCTAAAAGTACCAGCAACTTCAGCTGAAGTTTTGCAAAAGTTTGGTATAACAATTCTTCCTATGAAAGTAATGCCTCAATGAATAAAGCCCTGTTATGCCTGAAAACCTAGTACTGAGTGTCATCCCCTTCCATGTATCCACAAAAGCAAAAAATTGAGCAAAAGTTCCTATTAAATGAAATAATATTTGGCTGTTAATTCTGGCAACCTGAAGGCACAAAACTCAGCAGCATATCATAAGTGAAAATAAATTGTGGATCCTATTGGTCACAGTGAGACAATTGAAAGCCCAAATCTCTTCAGCTGAAACAAAGCAGCACACACCATCCACTGCACTTAGACCCTGGTATCCAATTAAGCCTCAAGCAACTGAGCCTTTCTGCAAAGTATTTTAGACTAAAATTTACTTTGTTCAACACCAGGCTGCAAAAAGTTTTATACCTTCTGACTTAGGCAACAAACTGCCATTATTACCCTCCATATCTAAACTGCAATTCAGGTGAATTTATCTGGGGATTCAGGCACTGCTCTTGCTATGCAGGCTGTGCCATGATTGCAGTAAGGTTCCCCTGAGGCAGTTGCAGTTTGCAGAGAATAAATGTCCTTTATGATATGCAAGCCACTAATTCTACGAGGATTTCTCATACTGCAACATAAGGGTGAGAGAGAGGGGGCAGGGGGGTAGAAGGAGAGTACCTGTTCCTATTCCCATACTTCTGAATGGGAGTGGATGTGGGATTTTTACCATCAAGTTATGGACCTGTAACTTTCCAGAAGGGAGGCCAAGACATAAATCAGCTACATTAAGTGAGGCCAAATCAATGGAAGACTGAGAGAGCTGCTTGCTTACAGTTCTTAAAGCCAGTGAGTGAGAAGGTACTCTCTAAATGGACTGAGTGTATCCTAATAGCAATTGTTTCCTAGCACTCAGTTTAAATAATCTTTGATCCAAATGGAGTTAATTCCATCTTGTCCTTGCTCAGCAGAAAGGGAAAAATTGCTCACTGTCTTTTTATAACAGCCCTTAGACACAAGAATATCATTTCATGACTCAGCCTCCTCTTCCCTAGACTGAACAAATACTCTTATTTCAAGCTTTCCTCAAAGATCACATCTTTTAAATCCCTGTGCTGTCTTTGGGCTCTCTCCTGGACTCTGGTGTATTTTGTTCACATCTTACTTTGAGACCATTAACCATACAGTGGAAAAAATATTCTCTTTGAGGCCTCACCATCCCGTACCAAGTTATTCATGGTCTCTTATAAAATATTCCTAGCTATACATATATTTAAAATACCCAGGTTTACCTGTTTTTCAACAGCAACTTATAGCTTTCTGCAACAACTTAAAGTTTTCTGAGGTGATGTCCATTCTCATACTCTCATTTTACTTTTAGAATGGTTTTCTGTAGGATCTGACTAGAATGTAACAAAGAATAGTTTCCTCTCACTTGGCAACTTGGATTACCAGCCTCTCATTTTAGGGTGGTCTGCAGATTCCTGGCTCCCAAAACCACAAGGGCCTGGCAAACTTCTGAGGGTACTTAGCAAATTCTAGTTGTGTTTTCCATCCCTTGTGGGATGAGAACCTGAGCCCATTAGGAGCAGTGTCCTCCTCTAAATGAAGCAAAACCCAGGAATAGTGCTGGACACTTGGACATGATTACCAGTACCAACAGACAGCCATGTCAGCTCTCTGGTGTGTTCACAGGGAGAACTTGTTCCTATATTACCTTGATTTTAGTACCAAAAAATAATTTGCAGGCGAAATATTAGTAAGCTTATTCAAGTGAAAAGCACACTTAGGATGTGATGGAAGACACAAAAAGATGATCGCACCAGCTCACCTTATTACCACTCTGATACATTGCCTTAACTTTGGGATTGTCTCCAAGTTTCTTTCAGCTACGTGAAGTAATTGTGCAGGCTAAATATCATCACAGTTTGAGAGACAGGGGCTTTATTCAATAAGTGATGAAGAAGCTTTGAGACAAAGGTATCACTCTGAGTCCATGGCACTGACTTGTACATAGTTTGTTGGAGACCCTTTGTGTAAATATCAGCTTAGCCAATCATTCCCCATTTGTGCATTTGATTTAGCCCTGATCAAATGCAGCTTTCTACTCATCTTTTGTCAAGGGGTAATTGAAATCTGAACCAGCCCCTTAATGAGGTAGTAATCCTCCCAGTTTGGGAGCCATCCTCTCCACTATCCAAGTCAGTAGCAAAAAAAAAAGCAGAACAAAATTGCAAAGAACAAATCCAGCTGAGAACCCACCTCATAATAATTTCTCATCAACTGCATTTCCTTTGGGCTTGCAGTAGTGGAAGTAAGAAGTAGTAATGGGAATGGGTTCTTTGACAAAACACAAGTGATATGTAGGAATCAAGGTAAAGGACTATGGGAACCATTGCACAAGTAATGATTCAGTCTAAAATAAGACCACAGCAGATCATACTATCACAGTTAGGAAATACGAGAAAAGAAGATGGTAGAGGATTGTGTTTTATAGTGTTCTGAGGTAATTTTGAACAACTGTGTCTTACACAGTGCCACTACAAAACTACTATAAAAGTCCACTATTTCCTACTCAGGATTTTTTCTTAGGCATATTTTTAATTTATTATTTATTTACAATTACTTATGCATAAATCCAGTGTCTAGCTTCTTATCTACTACTTTGACTTCAATCAGAAGATGTTTTTGTTTATATTATGTCTTCACCTCTTCTCTCACATTAATGAGAAATGTTAAGGAAAAATATATACTTCTATTAATGAATATTTAATAAGAGGAGATTAAATCCTTCAGTCTGTGTATAGAACAAACTTCAATTAATAGCAGTGCAAGTTCACCCTGTACAAAGATTGATAATTTTAGCCCATTTGAACTGTTTAGATTGCAGTCTTTACCCAGAAAAGTCAGAGAATATGCCCCTTCTTTACTTTAGCACAGATTTGTAAAGACAGTCAAGGACACAATGATACAGATTTGGCAGCAAGTCGTTTACATTTACAGAGCCTTTTTTTTTCAGGTTGAATGTGATGGGAATTGTAAAACAGCCTGCATTGAACTCTGAGGGTTTTGTGTTGAAATTTTGAAAACCTTACAAAATACCTAGCTTTGAGTACTTCGCTTTTGTACTCTGCCACTATGTAAAAGGATTGTATGTATAACTATTTTAACTGAACGGGCAACAAGTTATGTATTTTTTAACATATATGAATTTTATGTAAATATACAATGACAAAAAGAATAAATACTCAATAAGAAATAATAATAATAGTAACAATTGTAGTAACAGTGGCAACAATTATAGTAATAATAATGCAGAGCAATATTTTACCATTCAATCATTAAAATTATCAAAAGCTAGATGCTGAAATACATAAAAGGAAAAAAAACTAGCCTAATTCTCTTGTGATAGATATTTATGAAATGAGTCAACCTAGAGCAGCAGAGAATATAGCCAAATTTTATTCAAAAACATACAATTTCACACCCTAAAAATTCTCATGCATAGGCTGATTATTATTCTCAAATCTAGTCCTATTTAACAATATACCTAATCTTAAAGCCATAATCAGAGTTGACACAGGAATTTTTCAATGAAGATTTTATTATTGATAAATATGTGCAGTTTTTTGTTCTGAACTGCTTTTTCCTCATACAGATACCATGACTTTCAGTTTGCACATAATATTTTCTGAAGAGTAGTTAAAATTCTGTTCTGAGTGGACTGACTGTACTCAGATTTGGGGATTGTTTTTTCCAGTTATCAAGATCAGTATTTCCAGAAGAAAATAAAAATAAGAAACGTTTTCTCCAAGGTGACTCCCACTCAAAAAAAACCAAATACATGTCTAATATTATTAGTGCAGACTACTCCTATGCTTGAAGTTATTATATCTTCAGCAGTGTTTTGAAGTGAGGTATTAAGATGCCATTTTCCACATTGTTTCATGTGTTTTGCAGCAAAGAACCAAGAGAGCTTTCCATATATGAAGAGTAAGTCCTTTCTGATGATTACCTATTCATATCATATTTTTTTAATAAATAGAAAAGGGATGTACTTAGTGCTTAGAAAAAAATTACTTCTTTATTTAATCCTAAAGCATATTTTTCTTTCCTAAATTCACCTCTCATAGGGCTCCCTGACAGATAATATTATTTGGGTACCAGAGTCCTGTGCCATTAAAATTTTTTGAAAATACTGATTGCTAATAATCAGTAGTGACTATCCACTATGGCTCTTTTGTTGGTTTTTTGCTAGCTTATCAGCTAGATCTCCTAAGGTTGTCTGCAATCACTTCTTAAAATTAAGCCTTTTTATTCGAAGTGTTATGAAAAAAGACACTGCTAAAACAGTGTCTTTCAAAGTTATAACTTAGAAAATCATCTGGTAAGAAACAATACCACTAAAATGTAATAAAGTAGCATTTGTCATATGTTAGCCTTTTTTTTCTAATTAGAAATATGCTAAGGATATCCTTAAGGAAAGTTCTGGAGAGCTCAGTCAGTCATTTTCTTTCAGGGAGGGGAGGGGAGGAGGGGAGGGGAGGGGAGGAGGGAGGGAGGGGGAGGGGAGGGGAGGGGAGGGAGAGGGGAGGGGAGGGAGGGAGGGAGGAGGGAGGGGAGGGAGGGAGGAGGGAGGGAGAGGAGGGGGGAGGAGGGAGGGGAGGAGGGAGGGGGGGAGGGGAGAGGAGGAGGGAGAGGAGAGGAAGGAGAGGAGAGGAGAGGAGAGGAGAGAGGAGAGAGAGAGAGGAAGGAGAGGATGAGGAGAGGAGAGGAGAGGAGAGGAGAGAGAGGAGAGAGAGAGGAAAGAGAGGAGAGAGAGAGGAGAAGGAGAGGAGAGGAGAGGAGAGGAGAGGAGAGGAGAGGAGAGGAGAGGAGAGGAGAGGAGAGAGAGGAGAGGAGGAGAGGAGAGGAGAGAGGAGAGGAGGGAGAGAGAGAGAGGAGAGGAGAGAGAGGGAGGAGGAAGGAAGGAGAGGGGAGGAGAGAGAGGAGAGGAGAGGAGGAGCTGCTTTCTAAATACATGTTAACAAGGCAAGAAGTACTGCTTTTAAATCACAAGTATAGCAACCATTGTAATGAATTCATTCTGCGTTCAATAAACTTTTGTTTTTAATAGCATTTAAAGCATCTCACATTTCTAAGGAACGCATTTGTTTACAACCTACATTGTTCTGAATATTGCATTCCAATCTCTACAATAACAGACATTCAATTTTTTCATAAGTATAAAGGCCAGAATTTTCAAAGTATCTTCCAATTATCCCTTAAATTTTAAGGCTAGATGGCCTCCTAAGCTGTTTTGGAAAGCATAGCCAAAAAAAGATGTCACACTAATGTACAGATTGCTCAACTCTTTTTCTCTAAGCCCTCCTACTTTGCTAATTGACTCCACTCAATTACCTTTTGTGCTCAGCAAAATGTTACCATCCATCACATTTATAGTGTGGGATTCTTAAGCAGATGACTCAGCACTGATGTTCTTCAGCTTGCATATATCACAAATACAAACTGCAATGAGCAGAAACCAATATTTGCATAATAGTGCTGGAAAATGACTCAGAGGTGACTCTTATGGAATTTGTGTGTTTTACTTTTAACAATATTTACCACCAGTTCAGTAGCAGAGGTCAAATATGGGAAGAGATGGGATTGCCTGTGCTACTTGAACTTGTGCTGTGTGCTGTGTCCTATTTACAAGCAATGTTTTGAAAGATGTGTCAGATCTCCAAAGATCTTTTCCCTGTTTCATCCCAATTTAGGTTTCTTTTCCTTCTACTTTATGCAAAATGTTAAACTTCAGCAAGGCAATCAACTGAGCGAAAATTAAAAACTTAATTATTTGTTGTTCCTTTTATGTGAAGAAAAAAGTTACCAAAGTGGTTCCCTGGACCAGTAAATCTTTCCCTGCAGTGCAACATTACCTTTTCCTTGCTTAGGCATTGCTATTTAACTAACTCTATCTACTTCTCAGGTTGTTAAGGATGCTTTAATATTTGATCACTAGTTTGGTTTTTTGCTTACTTTTCCTGTTTACATTGCCTACACTGGCTAAGACAAACAAGATTCTTGAATTTCTATCCTTGTTGAAGGAAAGAACAAAGTGAGGTTTTCCATCCATGGGCATCTTTCTGCTCTCTCAGATAAAAGCCCTTCTTTGTGCAGTTAATGTTGCTCATGCTGCCGTTGCATCCAGTGAGTTTACTAAACTGGGTGAGGGCTGGTACACTGAGTAGGAGTCTTCAGCTTCTTACTATGTGGATATTCACTCCACACAGAGAGTGATTTAGCCTTTTTGGGCTCAAATATCTACTTTCTACAACCAGACCACATCCAGGGAAAAGTTACACAGCCATCTGGCTGGCCACGACAAATAGCAGTCATTTCTCACTACAGCTTCTATTAACCAAGAGTTGTGAAAAGATAAGAACTGAAATAGAGCATCATATGTATAAGCCAAATTAAATGTGATTAAATACCACAATTCTACATTGTCATTTTATTTTTGCCAGCTGTGGATTGGTGGGTAGATATTAAATTCATTTCAGGGCCACAGGTTAAATTATTGCCATTTCAACCATATTATCCTCTTTATAACATGGAGTAATCATTAAAATTTAGAAAGCTATATCTTTTTACATACTTGGTTTTTGGCAGCAGCACCAGTGAGCTTCTAGCAATATTATTATAAGATATGTCTTGTACTGCTTAGAATCCGACCCAGTGCTCCTGAAACGTTTGTTCAATTAGGTGGAAAGAAAGTTGGCAGAGAAGGACCTAGTGGCCCTGGTGGACAAATATGATGAAGAGATTGTCAACAAAGATAATTAAGCATCTCTACTGTGAGGAAAGGCTGAGGGAGTTGGGAATGCTCAGGGTGGAGAATCCTCAGCAGTTTTTCCCAGAGAAAAGCTCTGAGGAGACCATATAGCTGCCTTCCAGTAACTAAAAGAGGCTTAAAAGTCTAAGAAGAACATTTAACCAAGATCTTTTTTGAGAGGAAGGGACAGTGGTTTTAAACTGAAAGATTTAGATTGGACTAGGAAGTAATTTTTTATGCTGAGAGTAGTGAGACACTGGCACAGTTATCTGTTATATACACACAGAGCAGCTGTGGATGCTCTGTCCCTGGGATTGCTCAAGGCCAAGTTCAATGGGGCTTCAAGCAACCTGATCTAGTGGAAGGTGGCCCTGCTCATGGTGGAGGTGTTGGACTAGATGATCTTTAAAGGTTTCTTTCAATTCAAAGCACTATTTGATGCTATGGTAGCTTGTGTCCTGAAACAGCCTTTCTAATAAAAAAAAAATACAAATCAGTTTCAGATAATCACCTTTGTTCTAGACCTTTTATAACTGGAGAAAATGAGAGAGAATGGATGATAGAATATGTATATCATGTATATATGTACTCATTTTATACACACATAAGCATTAACTCTCTTATAGATACGGTAGTGTGTATCTATTCCTATTCATTTCTCAAGGAATTAATTTTTCTCCCAGAGGGTTATGGTTTTAATTTTTCAGTACTGGTTTTTCCATCATTCATCAAAATTCATTAATATTGCAATATCTAATGTCCATGATGTAGGAAAATCATTATAGAATTAGTGCTCTTACTACAAAACTGATTGTCTCAACCCCACTCCCAGAAGTGTGCCCTATTTCAGTGAAAAGGAACTCTCCATTCCTCACAGCTGTTTTGATTAACTCTTTCAAAGAACCCTTAACTGATACACAGAATTCATTGTCTCTTTTGGGGGATATGCCACCCTCTTCTCAGATACTGCATCGCCATAGAAATCGCTGTCAAGAATGAGAAGCCAATAAAATTTAATTAAACATTCAGATTTTTTCCTAGATTTAGTCACTCAACATTCCCTCAATAGACTTTTCAAAAAGTATGCAATAATGACATATCTGAATTAGAGTTTGCATTGAGAATGGTTTATTAAATCTACTATATCTATGCGAAGATTATTCTGATTACCATTTATAATGTAAAAGCACCTCAGAGCCCTAAGCAAGTTCATGTCATTACACTAGATGCTGCGCTAGCAGAGAACAAAAAGATGGTTCTTGCCCTAAAAAGATTTTCATTCTATTGTGGAGGTACAATAAGATTAATTCGTGTTTCAGTCACTTTGAATTATTGCCCCATGTCTCTCAATAAAGTCTCTAACCACTAAAGAATTCAAGATGTTCATTAAAAGCTCACTTCATCTTTGGCTGTTTATTAATGGGTAACAAGTCACTAGAGTCACTTGTGAATACTTGGACTATTTAGTTGTGAGGATTTAAATTCCTCTTTAAAGAAATAGAAAAAAATAGGAAATAAACCTATTTATAAACAACCATATTTGTCTAGACTAGAATAGTAATTGATAAGCTAAAAAAATGTAGTGCCTCTAACAGCTGTGCAAACAGAAATGCGTTTGTACAAACATTTCTGAATTGGAAATAAGCAGGCACATCAACAAAGTGATCACATATGAAAACCATAGAAACTGCAATATCTTGTGTGGCTGCATCTTTCTCAACCTCTGCAAACCTAATGGTGGAAGATATACATTTTTCATCCTGGACTTTTCTTATTCCAAACCTCTTTCTCAAATAAAATACTTTAAACAGTGTAATAATATCCATAGCCTGGGGAAAGTGTTGGAATTGCAGTTGCACTCAATTGGCACAGTGTCACTGAATTACCTTCTTTAGTTCAGCATGTGTAACTTATAAAGGGGAGATTACTTTTTTCAGTGTCAAGGACTCTTAAAATATCAGACTCAGCTATACTCTGTACAAATAATGGATTTTTTTTTAAGTTGCAATTTGTTGAACTCACAATAAAATATCAGGATAACACCATATTAGACCAACGTGCAGCTATCTCATGAAGAGCTTAATGCCACTGATGTGATAAAAGGAGAGGAGACATACTTTACAAGTTTGAATTTTGCAAGTTTGACAGATGCAGCGAGGCTTTCATGTCACTGTTTGATGTGGCAAGCCCAAAAGGTCTACAAAAGAAATGTAAAAAGAGTTACAAAAGGCATGAAAAGGCAAAACCAATCAGGTATTCTTCACTTTTACTACCAATAATAGGAGGCCAACCACTGTGCTGGAATTTACAGCCTAATTTCAAAATTGAGAAGTTTTGTCAGTAAACAGCAATGTCTGCTCTATCAGAAGCAGCAACCCCTTTTCATAGTACTCTGAGATTTTGTGAGGTTTTGTCAGGAGGCTGGCTTGCTGTCACACTGAGGGGAGGGAAGGGTTAAGCTCTCAGCTGAGTGACCAAGCTAGTTAAACACAGCTTAGGTAGCAGTCCAGATAAGGACTAAAATCTACAGTGTTGGAGATCAGATGAATAAGCACTAGCACTTAGCACCACATCAGAAGCCCTGTGGCATCATCTTCTGTCGGCCATACCAAAGACACACGATCCTGTGACCTGTCTGTGGATCCCATGAGAGTTACTTACTCTACATCAGTAGCCCAAGAATTGAAAAACTTTCAGTTCTGGGTCTTGCAATGTCTTAAAGATCAAAAAACATCTGCTTATAGGATGAGGATTAGGAACTCACGGGCTGAAGAACCTTTTTTGTTACTTGCCCATGCAACATCCTTGAGACAGGAAAGTGTTAAAAAAATTCCAGAAAAGAAGACTAGGCATTATTTTTCTCTAATGCCAGACAGGATAACTAGGTCTCTCATTTGAATCCAAACTGTCATAGTTTTATAGATAGAAAGGATGGATTTTGGGATCTTGCAAACTCTTTTAATAGAAGATTGGTCCAGATACTACAGAGAGAAATTACTTCCAGTACATTCTGGCATGGATTTTTCTTATAGTGTTCATATTCTGCTTACTATTTAGAAGATTTATATCTTTCTTTAGAAAACTATTTCTATTTGAGCACCTTTAACTGTGTTGAAGGAGGGGATTTGTAAGTGTGATTACACAAAACTAATGAGTACAAGAGAGTTGTCTTCTATGCAGGAAAGTAATTGGAACTAGTGGTAATGCTCACAGTCCAGCAGCAGGCACCCAAGGGCTCTTTGCTGACCAGCAGTCATCAGCCAGATGGCAAATATCAGGTCAAGTTACTGCCTATAGCAGAATGATCCTTGATCTTGCTAAATTGCCATTCTTCTACTCTCTATGATTTCTCTCAGAATTTTGTATCTTTCCTTCAGGCCAGTATTTTTCTCCTCAGCAGCTGCTATTATTGACTGAAGTGATTTCACTTCTGACTTGCTTTTTGCTTTTGTTACCTTGCAGAACTGACACACAGTCACAAAGTTCTTTTTTTCTTTTTAATAAAATGGAGACAAGGTCACAGAGCTGCATTTCTCAAAACTGAGATCAAGGTGAGTCTGAGTTTTGTAAAATCATTATTAGTTATTATGATTAATTATTATTGTTAAGGTATATTACTAGCTTGAAGTTTGTGCTGTGGTTAAGCACAGGCTTATATAAAGTAGGTTCTGCACAGTTAATACTGCATTGAACATAATCTCACCGTGAACTAGGCAAATGATGAAAGCTAATAACTTTCTGGGTTTTTTTCAGACTACATTGCTGTTAACTGAGGGCAGAGTGCAGAGAGAGATCAGGCAAAGGAGCAGCACAGACTTAGAGAGCTCCTTGCACAACTCCTTCAGGTTCCCTGAATCTGCATGAGGAAAAGCTTCAGAAGGACAAAATTACCATTTGCTCCACTCAACACTCACTTATTGGGTTACTATTAAGGGTAAAACTCCATTTGCACTTACAGTGAGGAGATTATATACTCTATAATTCCAATAAGGTCTGTTCTCAAGGCCTGCTGCACTTCAGCAAAGACTACTTCAAGAAGGAAAAGTGGTCCATGGATTAGGCTAAAGGAATTGAAGTGTTTGGCTTGCAGACAAAGCTTCACAATAGGCAGGAGACTTTAACTTTCTGATGTATTCAGACACTTCACTGACCTCAAACAAGGGTGAGCTGAGAAAGAATTGGAATTAAGACTATGGTTGCTGAACATAGAGTGTCAGGGGACACCAAGAGCAGGGCACAGCCCCATCATATTTGAGCAGGACAGGGGTGATGACAGTGACAGCCTCTGCTGGCAGCCCAGCCATCGTCCAGCAGGGCAGTCTGGTCTGCTCAGCAATACAGACAGCAAGTCAGGACAGCAGAAGCCAGAACTCAGCTCTCAGCTCAGGAGAGGGAGCCAGGGTACAGGCTGAAATGGGGTTCATGGCTCATGGATGGCAGGTGAGTGTCCCTGATGAGACTGATCAGGGCATGTAGTGCGCTCAGGGCTCTGACAGCATGATTGTGTTGTTGTTTATTACATTGTGTTGTTTCACACCAAAGATATTGATTGCTATGGCAAAAAATTATTCAAAGCCAAAAGAATTACACTTCTATAATTTGTATGAGGTTTCCACTTTAATCTGAATGCTAGACTAAGATGTCTGAAGCCCATGCTTCACCAAGAGCTGTATTATGAACTTCAGAAACATGACATATTCCTTTCTTGTATGACTTCGGCTTTGTAAAAAGTTGAGTATGAAAAAAGGAAATGTTTCATGTTTTGCTCCTGTCCAGAGATTCTTCCCTGGGTTTTTCTTAAGACTGTCAAAATTGTGGAGGACAATAACCAAAGGGATGTCTTCCGCTAAAGCTCTCTGGGTGCTTGTTCTAAAGAAGAAAGAATCCTGGAGTAAAAAGAAACAGTTTTTCTCAGTTCCTTCATTAATGTCAATGTGTAAATTAGTGCTCCAGCAGCAGAAATAAGTGCTGCAGCTACCAGAATGCAAGAGACTCTTATACAATGCTGGTTTTATAAATGAAGAATAATTTTCAATGTCATGACACCTGAACTAGGAATCCTTCATTAAGCCTAAATTAGGATTACAGAGAAGGCCTTGACAAATTCTGAATCCCACAAAGTTAATCAGTGATTGATGAAAGACAATTCTGGAAGAGAGAATGCATTCTGTGTTTTCTATCTAAGCTAATTGCGACATTGACTAAGCATTGCCCTTAAAAACAGGGTAACGACTGGGTCAGAAATAGAGACAGACATTGATTCATTATGGAATCTTTTTAAAACTCCCTTATATCAAATATTAGGACGATTATTTCCCAACATTACAGTTGATGAGACAGTTTGGGTTTTGGTTAAGCAGAACAGCCTGTTAAAAACTCCAGTGACTGCTGACTAAAGCCCCTCAATCAAGGCAGAGAGTGGTAATTTACTTTGAGGTCTCTGATTTACAGTTAAGCCCCGATTCAAGTCTTAGGTAGGCTCAGGGTCATGGAAAGCAAGAACCTGCTGATTCTGCAGGATGTGCTTAGAGGTGGGAAAGAATGATTCAGGAAGAAGATAGTGACTTCTAGGTCTCTTTTCCCCCTCAATCCTGGCAGTAATGCTAATTGATAAAAGATGTCAGAGCAGACAGAAAGTAGCTCCTATTTCATTTTCTTTCTTGTATAGAACTTCTGTAAAATCATGGTAAAAGGTGAGTCACTGTGAATGATTTTTCCGAAGATGGCTCCCTTTACTAAATTTATGGTTGGATTAGGATCAGAAAGGAGAGGGAATGAAGTTACCTGCTCTATTACTGGACTTTTCAAGGCTCAGGAACATAAAATATGACCTAATGCTACAACAAAAAAAAAAAAAAAGTAATTCCTATTTCATTCTCTTCCCAAAAGTTGAGTATGTCCATTCTTAAGCACAGCATAACAGGAAAGTTTAAAATTGAATATTGGGAACAGGAATATAGCTGCTGGTGAATGGTTAATGCCAGGGTTATGGAGAAGCCCTACCCTGCAGCAGCCTGAAATCCTGCATCTCCAAGTCAGAGGGAAAGATCATATTTTTATTGAAGTCTCTAGTTTTTGGCTTTGTTTAGGTTGGGGTCTGAAGATATATTTATGATTACCAAAGTCTGTGTGACAGCTTTCTTTCCCTGTTCTTTCCCCGGTAACTGTGGCTTGCCCTAAAAGACAAAGAAAAAAAGCAGTAGCCTGTGGAATTGGCAAAGTTTAGCAGTGGCTCTATCATGAATATGCATCACCTTACAATAATGTCTGAAAAATTTTCTCCATCTTGGTTCATGCCTAGACTAAAACCCAAGGCAGTTTAATTAATTTCTTTCTCTTAAATATCTGTCAGGGTATACAGTATGTTTTTAAGGAGAGGAAATTGGGGACTGCAGGTTGTGGCAGAACTCCTGGAAGTCATTCCAGAGTACAGCTAATATTTTCTTCTAGTCCAACAAGGGTAACAAAGGACAACAGTTTCTCTAATATCCTGTTGTTCTCAGATGCAGATTATTACAAGGGCACAGTTTATGAGGATTCTGTGACCTAGGATGAGGCTCCATGCCAGATGTAAAGAATTGCTCAATTTTGTAGCACATGTCTTGGGATTATTTTTAAACAGTAGCACTGATAGGATGGAAAAGGGAGAGAATGGACCTTCTCTGGCCTATGGATAAAAATCAGGGCCGGAAAATTCCCCTTTAGTCCTATAAATATATATATGCTCAAACTGTTCTTGCAATTTTTTTTCTCTTTCAGTCTTTTTGGTTGATCCAGGGAGGTTCAGCCATCTTTTTTTTTCAGAAATTATTTGTATTTTCTTTTGAGAGAGTAGAGATGAACCCTACTGCTCTCTTTCTCTTGAGTTCTGTTGAAGTTTCTGAGAAAAAAGCATGGAAAGGGGATTTTACTGAGGCATCCTCCACTACCTGAATTGTAAATCAGCTGTTTCTGTGCTGCTTTTCCTTATATATGGGTCAGGCACCGAGAAGCACAAACGCAGGAAGTTGACTCTGCTGATGTTTACAGAATGCTGAATGGCAGAAGGTTTCATGGAGCCAACCCAGAAGAAAGCTTCTTTTCACGCTGGAACTTTTTTGTTGTTTGGCTCTGTTTTTGTAAACATGTCAAACTTATTAGCATATGAGAACTGTGGTTCAAGCTAACTTTCCTGGGAGCAGGACCTGAAGCCATGAATATATATTCATGTTTCTTTATCTTTCAGGACTCACTGAGACATTTTGTTCCACTGTGGCCAAAAAAAGAAAACTTCACCTTTTTTTTCTTTTTTTTTTCCCCTCTCTCTGCTCTGTTTCAGAATGTAGGGATGGGGTCATAGCTGTGGCTAAGGTCACAGACTGGACAAGCCAAAGAGCTAGATTTATTTAAGATTCTGTGAAGCTCATGAGCATATGAACACAACTTTATTCCTTAGTGAGTTGTAAATTCTTAAAACAAACAGCAGATCTTGAAGAGACAGTTTCAGTATTTTAACCTGCTAGTCTAGAATTAAGGCTTCAGAAAGAAAGAAAGAGCCCTTTCAAATGTTCTTTTTCTGGACATTGATTAGGGCTTAGGTTTTGGGTTGTGAAAAGGTGCAATAAAAACACCAAGTTTAAATATTCAAAAAGTCTCTGGGTGAGGAAGAAGGCAATTTCTGGAAAGAAAACATTTTATGTTTTACTATAGTCCACAGAGGAGATTCTAGTTAAATTCATAAGGAACTTCGAGTACAGGAAATTACGAACTCTCTTACTGATCCCACCTGCTGTCAGGTCTGCCTTCAGGAGGAAGGCTGGTTCCAGGAAAAAAAAAAAAAAAAAAACCCACCACTTTATTTTCTGTTTTCCAGGGAACTGGTTCCCTGGGCTGACATTTATGAATAGTAAGTGAGACTGAGTAAGGGATTTATCATAGAAAGCAGAAGCTGCAGAACTACACAGTCTGCTGGGTGCAAAAGCTCTGCCAGGGGAAATTGAAAGGTTGTGTTGAAGAGAAAACAAACAAATCTGTGGGTTCTGTCCGGTCTAGGTTTGGTATTGCAAATACATTTTCGAAAGACAGCGGATACAGAAGTTTAAATTGTCCCTAGATGATAACATAAGACGAAGGAAGAGTTTCATCCAATGAAATTACATATCCAGATCTCGGAAGGACTGTTTGTTCAGAGTAAGGATTTGTTCCAGAAGGAAATAATAATTTGCATATTATTCTGTTCTTTGTAGAGGTTTTTGACTACAGTTAGGATTTGATTAGCTATAGGATTGGGAACTCCACAGCGGCTTCACAGTTCACTGAACTGCATTGAGAACTGGTTTTAAGACCAGAGTGTCCTCCTCTCGACAGAAGACATGTCTTGGGTTGATTTTTGTGCCAGTTCTGTTCTGTATTCCTTTTCCGTTGGCATGTACTCCCAAAAGGTGTTTGTACTTTTAAATGTAATGAGGAAGAAAGAGCAGGGGCTGCTGGGAAGGCAGCGGGGGCAGTTTAAAAGCTGGCGCTGCCACGCAGCTGGGGCTTTTGAGCTCAGCTCTCGCTCTGCTTCTTGCCGTGGGAGTCCTTTTGCTCGCGGAGTGCAGCGGAGTTACGGTGTTGCAGTTTCAGCTGGCTCGGGTTTGTTAGTTTCAGCAGTTTTTCCTCGGACATCCCCTCTGCATCTCCTGCGATTCTGCTCCTGGAGCAATCCGTCCGGGAGAAAAGCCGCGCGGCTTCATCTCGTCTGGGACTCCGGAAGCCAACCAAGCTGGCAACAGAAACACACTGAGCCCTCTGATCCATCTACAGGGAAGAAAGGACTGTAATAAAGGCTTTTGGGTTTTCTTTTGCCACTGTTACGGGAACGGCCACATGGTTTTTTTCTTTTCGTTTCTTTTCCCGGGGACGGGAGTCGCCATTTTTGTCTGTGCCACGTGGTGAGCCGGAGGGGGCAGCTGTGCTCCTCAGCTTTTTGAATATCTAACGGTTGCTCTTTATCTGTGTCCTGTGGGCACTGTGTTTTGTTAATAAACTACCTTTTTTCTCTTCACCTTTTGCCCAGCATCCATTTCTTATTGGTGGGAAAAAAATTTATTTTCATTTCAGAGGAAACGTTTCTCTGTAACGTTTTTCTCTTAAAACATTGTCTCAAAACCAAGTCAAGACCCCACTGAGCTAAGCAATTAAACTATAGCTACAAGTAAGAGGGCCTAAAAGCATCCATTTACTCACAGAGCCTAAAAAAACTAAAACAATAAATGTGGCTTATAGTTCTCTGGTGCAGTTGGTCTCTGGCTTGGTGTCATGCTTTAGGCTACCTGCTGCATTCAAGATTAGGACTGAATATACCAGGATAAATGTTTAATAAGATCACATTTTTTCATCTTGCAAGAATCCAGTGGATTCCATAAACTGTTAGTGCCTATATTACCCTGTGAGATCGTGATTTTTTGATTTGTTAGATTTTGGGTAAGATCAGATGCAATTTTGACCACAACAAACAAGGGTTAAAAGATGCCTAGCCTTGTTTCTATTTATTAAATCAAGGCCATTTGGGTTTTTTTGTCATTTCAAATATTTCACATTTTTGAAGGTAATTAGACTACAAATCTCTTGACTTTTCAGGGGAATTACTGCCATTGAAATATGAAATCATATGGATAGGTTAAAATATTCTAGTAACTTAATGACATATATTTTTGAAAAAAATTAAAAAAAATTTTATAGAAAAAGAAAAAGCTAGACATAAAATATCTATTTCTTTCTAGAAAAGAAATTTTATTTGATCTCGTTCTTGTCTGTATTTTCATTAGAAATACTACATGGTGCTTGTTCCTTAAAAAGGCAACATTTTTGACTGTAAAAAAAAAAAAAAAAACCCTGATAGAGGAATTTAAAACCAATTTCCACTACAAACAATCCATATTTATTACTGCTGTGGTTTCATCCAACTTCTCAAATTGGCTCTTTAATGCTATTCTTCCACATAAAAACTAAGTGTGCAGTACACTTCAGATAATGATGCATCAACATTTGTGACTTTTTTATCTTGGCAAATTAAGCCTAATTCTCAAGAGCAATGCTATGAAAAAAATAATTTTATAACTACAGTGCTATTTTAAATCAGCTTGCAGCCAAATTTGAATCCTTAAAGTGTATTCAACAGAAAAGGCCAAACACTAACATCAGGCTCCTGAGCATTTTTAATAAATAAATCTCTGGCATTTGTTGAGACTTTTTATATCATCATTCAGGGAGTGATCCAGTTAATCATTGGTCCCACTTTTATTAATCTTACACACATGCTGTCAGATGGAGTACTGTCATTTATAATTTGTCTGTTCCTGTTGTGGATTATGGAGGTAGAAAGAAAATGTCCCTGACTACAATTTCATATCAGGTCCTAAGTACATTCAAGACTTCCTTTTTTTTTCCTTTTTTCAGTGTCACCTCTTAACCATTGCAATAAAAAGAATCAAAGCAAACAGATATTGAAAAAACCATGGGGAGCCTGAGATTCAAAAAAAAACCTGCTCATGTGGCTGCAGTCATGTAAATCAATCTAAATGCCAAGGTAATGAAGCACATGTATGGAATGTTAAATACAAATGATACTATTAAATAGATACAGATTCAGGCTGATATGCAAAATTATATATAGGTTTCAGAATGAATTAACCGTCTCTGTTTGTCCTCTCGCAGCCATCTGCATAGATTTATTGCTGCAGTAAGACATCATTCTAGGTCTCACAGCACTGAAATACGGTATCTCTTAGCATAAGAGAAACATAAATCTTGCAAAGAAGGATGCATAAATCCTATTAACTAGAAAAGCCCAAAAGATTGCAAAGTATCCAGGTAATACCTATTTTCTCACAACTTAATAGAACCAGCATTTTTTTCTCTCTTTGCTTTGCAGAATTCCAAAAGCCAGAGTAGCTGTTTCTGTGGACATCACTCTTTTGTTTAGGAAGACTGTCTGAAAGAGACTGGTTTCTAAGTCACTCTTCCTCCAGACTTCCAGTATCTTTCATTTCTAAAGGTGAATAAAACACATCTCTTGTTATCCTACTCCAACTATAGCAAGGCTAGCATAAATGAATATTTCCCAGTATCAATAGAAGCACTCCCAGTAAGGATGCCAGTATGCTTTAGGTTTAGCTTTTCAATGCTGGGCAATCAAGCAGTAACCAAAGCTCCAGATAAGCAGACTGCAGCCATCCATCGCAGCACTGCAATACCTTTCATGCAAAAGTTAGCTGCAATCAGAAGGGGAGGTCAAAGTTCATAGCATGAGCCCTTCCCTTACTTGACAAATCTGTTTGCATATCTGTGTGTGAAAACACAAGTCCTCCCAGTCACTTGCAAGTGGATGTTTATTTGGTGAAGTTTCAGAAGTGTCATTTGCAACTGATTCGTAAAGTTCAGTTCATCTGGCATTCCAGTATTATTAAAGTGGGATTTTTGGTCAAGTCATTCAGTAAATCAACTATCTAAAAAGAAATGTTGTCTTCTATTTTGCTACTTGACCTAAGTTTTCAGTCTAAATTTGAGACAGCTCTGAATTACTCCTGAATTGTGTCTCTCCAGCATGGAAACAAGGCTTGGTGATCCATAAAAAATCCTGTTACCAAAAAAAAAAAAAAATAAAAAAAAAAAAATAAAAAAAAATTACTTTCCTTGTGTCTGTTTACATCAATGACACATTTTCTATTCATGTGTTCAGCTATATTTCCACCATTTCTTGCCCTATTTTTTTCTCAGACTTCTATTTTTTCTCCACTTTTGGTTAGATCCACAGTTTATGCCAACGTGTTAAAATACGGATTTGGTTAGTTTGAGAATAGTCATGTGTACACACAGTATTGTTGTTCTTACCTCTCTCTCTTTCAAATACATTTAGCAAAGTATTCAGAAGGATCTTAGTCTAATTATCCAAATCAGAGAAATACTCAGACTAGTCCTCTGGACATTCAAAGTCCTCATCCTCAGACTGATGACATACTGACACAGATTAAAAGTCAGAGGACCCTTGAACTTCCTTCAGATTGGCCTTCTCACTTCTTCTAAACAACCAATTCCTTGTTTTCTTGATGGACAGTTACACCATTATTTCTTCTGAATCTGAATCCTGTGATTTGTTAGCATTAGCAGAAAAAGCAGTGGCAGTTAATAGTGACAAGAAAAGTGGACACAGTGTATTGAAAGTGTAAGACTGACACTGTTTAAGTTTGACTTGCTCGGGTTTTAAGCTATTTATTTTCCTCTCCTGGTTTTAGCTAGATACACCAAGCAGTACTGGAAACAAACCTACTGTTAAATCTTCCCACTATTTCCCAGTATACAACCATGCTTTGAGATGCTCAGAACTTTGAACAAACCAGTTCTGACTAACATTCTTGTTCAGACTAAGTGACAGTGAGTTTTCCTTAAAAAAGGAAATAATAAATCCAAACTTATCATTCAGCTTTTCTTTGGTGTAAAAGCACAGGAGAAAGTGAAAAATGAAGTGAGAGAATAGAATTTCATTAATTAGAGGTGTAAGAGTTCAATTTAACACAAGAAAAAGGGGTCTTGCTACTGAAAAAAAAAATGTATTTAATCTGGAAAAAAAAAAAAGAAGGCATGATCGCGTGTATGGACAAAGCAGCTAAATTAAAGGTCTTCATGCAGTTGGGCTGCTAGAATTCTTTAATTTCAAGATTCCTTTCCAGACTTTCCTTCTTTTGAAATACACATAATTATTTGCATTCCATGATACATTGTAGAGTTTCATCTTGGAAGCTCTTCCACAAGAACCTTTTGGGTTTTTAGCTGTATTTAGCTGTATGTTAGCTGTTTTCAGCCTGTTTCATTTACTGCATGTCTGGTTTTGGCACTCAGGGGGATGGGTGGACATCAGTTTGTTTAGAATGAGGCTGCAGTGCACCAGCTCTGCCAGGTACACATCGACAGTAGGGGCTGGAATGTCTCTGTCCCCACGCAGACATGAACATTTTGGTGCCATATTTATCACCCTAAGTAGAGAGAATGAAATGCTGGGTACCTGCAGTAGGATCTCTGCCTCCCACCCTTCAGATGCTGTCAGCTCTATGGACAAGAAAGCTCGATGGGAGTACCAAGTTACTTTCTATCCATTTATCATAATCTAGGAAAAAGTCCATTTTGCTGAAATCAGTTATCAGTCAGGAAAAAAGAAGGTATCTGTTTCAAAAGTAATATCCAGGACAATGAGAATGTTATACATGCCCTGATTATTTATGTCTCAAGAAATATATATATATCTATATATCTATATATCTATCTATATATATATATATATCTGTCAAAATCTCTTCACTTGTCTCAATTATGCATTCTTGTGTAGATAAAACCATAAGTCTGAGCAGTTTGCATTTGCAGGCACACAGAGAGAAGTGTCTACCTATCTTCCCAGGCACACTGTTTTGGTGAGCATAATATGTCCATTATGGCAGTAAGAGTTGGAATACAGTAGTGAACGCAGCAGGCAGTGGGTAATGTGGTTTCTGACATGGAATTATAGGAAACACTAGGAGGCTCACTGCAGCAACGATACATATTTGCAGATGTCACTGCAGCGAGTCATGCTAAACTGCTGGAGGCCTAGATGCTTGCAGTGAAATTGGTCATCCTCTAAATGGTTTCTTTTAAAATATAATTTCTTGGTTCTGGATAAGAAATAGAGTGGTAGGGGAGCACGTATCCTTTTTTTCTTTTGCAACTGTGTGAGCCAGAAGAGTTACAGCCAAAATTCTGAGTCAAGAAAAATGATTAAGTCATTGTGCTTTTAACTGTACGCCAAACAAATTTTCTTCCGCTATTTTTTAGACAAGATTCATTTACTACAATAATCTCTTTCGCACCTAAGTACTGCTGTGGTCACCATCTAAAAGCTTTATAAATGATCCTTCAGGTCTGCAGTATGAGACAATTACCTAGGTGCAAATCAAAGCCTGCCAAAACTCCAAGATATACAGCAAGTTCCTATTTTCTTCTAAAGCCCACATCTGCAGCTTATGCATATAAATTGTGCATCTGCCAACCGAAATTGCAAATGTAGAAATCCATTTTTTCCCTACCACAAAACTATGGAGCATTTCAGCTTGCATGCAGTTCCATCTTTTGCATATTAAATTTGTGCACCAATTTGAAATGTTAGCCTACCTACCAGTAAGCAATGTAAAGCATGTTCTAGTCTGTGTAAATCAAAGTATACATCTGAAATATCTAATAGCTGTGATTAAGCTAGTGCATAGCTCCATGCCAAGTTCACATATAGCAATATTTGTGCCAGTAATATACTCAAAGGTAAATACAATCAAGTTATGAATGTATTTCTAGATGAAGACTTTGAAGCTCTGAAGTATGGTGAAAAGCCAAGCAGAAGCTGCAGCACTACTAATGAAAAAAATGGCTCTCACGAGAAGAACAGGAGACAGATATAGTTAGAGACTGAAGCCCAAAGAGAAACGTGGGCGATATACAGAGTTTCCAAGGGAAAAGAAGTGATGAAGAAGAAAGAGACTACCTGAGATTCGTGAAGGGGAGTCAAATCTATGCAACTGGGGACTAATTAGAGAGAGAAATTAATAAGTCTGTCACCAGTGCAGACAGAAATCTGGAATAGCAGTGTAGCCACAAAAGTAAGGATATAAAATGTGGCTCTGAAGCTGATGGAAGGTAGGAGAAATTCTATAATTATCCTTTATCTATAATTATCCTTAATTATCCTAATTAATCTTGATTGCCTTCCATGATGAAATGACTGGGTCTGCAGACAAAGGGAAAGCAGTCTGTGTCATTTACCTTGACTTTAGCAAGGCCTTGGACAAAGTCTCCCATAACATTTTGTAGGCGTGCTGAATGGGTGCGCACAGGAAGGGGAAACTTCAAGGAGAGGGAAAAATTGCCTGGGTCATTGCACTTGAAGTATTGCAGCCAACAGTTCAGGATCTAACAGTCATTTGATTAAAACTCATTGCTCAGTACAAGGACTGATGCTACCAAATACATTTGGGATGGGATCATCTTGTTATGAGCAACACCAAACAGAGGGGAGCAGTTGAGACACTGAGGGGAAGCAGGGGACTTTGACAGATGGATGAAGAGCAGCTGACCCATGAAGGAGAGGGAAAGCAAAAGAGTCCTGAGCCTGGGATGACATTAACCCCAGGTACCAGCAAAGCTGGAGGTAGCTGTAAGAAATCAGCTCAGCCAGAAGGGCACGGTGGACAGAAAATTGAACATGGGGCAGCAGTGCACTCTAATGGCAGTGAAGAATAACAGCATTCTGGGCAGCGTAAGTGTCCAGAAGGTATGAGAGTGGTTATCTCCTTTTGTTTCGCCTTTGTGGAGCTCCATCTAAAGCATTCTCCAGCTATGGCTCCTCCCAGCTGATTACTAGGAAGATTACAGCACATGATGGGCAGAGACCAAAGGAGAATTGTCTGTTTTGCCTGGAGAAAAGAAGGCAATGGGATGGAGGTGGTGGGAGGTTGCTGCCTTCAACTTCCTAAAAGTGAGCTACAGAGTAGACAGAAACTGATTTCTCTTCAAACTGTCACCAGGTGTAGCATGTTCATGAAGAGAATAATCAAGCTCTGGAACTAGTTCCCAGAGCTTGGAAATTTTCACAATTGGTTCAAAACGGTTCTAATCAAATTTTGAAACAGAGTTTAATTTGAGCAGGATTAAATGAGCTCCAGACATCCCTTCTGGACAAAATATTTCAGTGATAGTATGTTTGGGGCAGATCTTAAAAGAAGTGAATTCTGCAGTGATTTTAGGACAATCTTTACTTTCTAGAAAAGGACAGGAATAAGCAAAAAAAAAAGAGTAAGGAGAGTTGTGGGGTTTGTTAGAAATAAAACTTGGGGACTTGGTAATGATGATGATGATTTATTTTCCTGTTGATTCCCACTCACTTAGGGAAAGGAGCATTTTCCAAGTGATCTGTATATTTGAGATTACTTATGAACGAAGATAGTCTGCCTAAAACCTAGATAATCAGTAGCTTCAGAAATTATAGCCAAAGAACATAAATCTTTATGAAAATAATTTAGCTCAATAAATCATTTTCAGCAGTTTATTCAGACAATAATCCAAGCCAAGTTAGAGGAATTCTAACACGAATTCTTCAGATATGAATTTACATTCTGGAGGTCTGAATCTGAAGAGAAACTCATTGAGAATTGATGTCATGCCAGATAATATGTATCTCCAAAATAAGGGCTCTCTTTGGTGAATTAATATTGTTAGAGAAATATTTTATGTAGTAAATACTTGTGTGTGCAAGTCCATCTAACCATCTTCAGAGCTTTTAAAGAAAGAAAGAAACCTTTTAGAGACAATCTAATATACAGATCTTCTTTTATGTATGTGCTTCTTTCTCTAAATATAGTAAGTGATTAATTAATGTTTATATTTCATACATATTTATTGTATCTTACCATTTCTTGGCTATAGCGGTAAACACAGAGGACTGGCAATTGAGACATTTCACATATCTGATGATTATTAAAACCTGGTTACTGCCTATTCCATCAAGGTAATGCTAAAGACACTTCAGTTGTATGGAAGATCTTATTCACAGAACAATATTAGGAAGTGAAAAAAATAATAGGCATCCTTTCCAGAGGGTTTTGGGCATGTAATATTGCATAAATCCCTGAAGGGCCTGAGTCCTAAAGGTCTGTCGGGGGCTGTACAACAGAAAAGGTGTCTGCACCTTCTCATCAGATGTATTTCTATTAAATCCTTGGAGTACTGAGATTCCACAAGCTGAGTGTAGACAGGTATTATGAGAAAACATGGAAATTAATAATATTATTGAGACATAATTTACACCTGTTTTCAATGCACAGACAAAAGAAAAGCCAGGTAAACAAGACTGCAGTAATGCATAAGAAGGCACACAAGGCAGGAGGATAAAAAAATCCCCCCCACAAAATGAAACATACACATGCACACACACACAAAAAAAAAAAAATCAGTAGTATAAAAATAAATGAGAGTATAAACCAATGCAGGTTATGTCTTATGGAAGTTACTGAATTTAATTCATGTAGGAAATAGGATGATTTCTGATAAATAATGTTTCTAGATTAATTCAAAAAGCGTGGACAACAAAGCAGAGAATAGTACAGGACATTAAACTGCTGTAACAGCTATAAAAGAAAAATAGAGAAATAGCAGGTAGAGGCTTTCTTCAGAAAATCATAAATAAACATAAAGGCAGTGTAGTTGCACTGTACATTAGCAGTGTGACAGAGAGTAAAGAAAAAAATATGAAGCAGTAGCACAGATAAAGTGGAACTATTTTATATCAACTTATTTTAAGGAAAGGCTGGTATCATGCCACATTTTTCTAAAACCCCTGCACCAGATTTGCATTCAGATGACGATTTCATTTTACTACTATAGTGAATAAAAGATACCTGGAATTGCGTCAAGAAAAGAAAAAAAAGGCCCAGGTGTTTCTGCATATTGCACTTGACAAGTTTCTTTAGAAAAAAGCTTTGAAGGCAAAAGTGATGGGTCATCTTTGGGTCAGCAGCAAAGAGCGATTCAGACAAAATGTTATTGAAAGAAGTTATCACAGGTGCCTTAAATGATGTTAAATATATGCACAAAAATTACATTTGTAATGAGGTTTCCAATTTCAAAATCTTGAACAGGAAGAATTTCTGGAAGAAAGTAGCTTAAGCCTAGTTGTCTGGAAGGCTCGAGGAGGTTTCCTCTATGTCTGTATCTTCTGAAACCAGTAGTATCAACTTATCTTTAACTTGTACATCAAGTACTGTGAAACTCTCATGTGGAAAGTTCCTGTTCTAATGGAATAAATTGGTGTCTCAGAAAGGTTATTAGAAGTCAATGGAGAGCTAAAAAGCAAAGGGAAAGACTGACGGTTCACTGAAGAATGATGTAAAGACCTTGCTATCCTTCAGAGCTCTCAGGACCTTCATTTCTGTAACTGCTAAGAAAATCAATCAAAGAAGGTGAAATGGTCATCGGTCTCTGTTCTGCCTCAATAACTTCAGCTCTGAGAGGGTTGCCTTGTACCTAGAAGACGCTTCCACTGCGGAAGGACCAGGGCATTCGGACCTGGTTAATGAAGTCTGTGGGGAGTGAGACCATTTGGAACATCCCCCTGGGTGGGGTCTGTGGAGTTGCAGGGGAGGGATGTGTTTTTCCCACCATCCAGGTGCAAGGAACCCCTGTGAGTGTGTTGAGACTGACAGCCCTCCAGGAAAGCAAAAAGAAGTCTTTGGTCTGTACAAAAGCAAGGTGCAGTTAGGCCTGATGCCATTTATGTTTCCATACTTATAGCCCTGCAAACAGGATAATGCCTAGGGTAACAAAAGGCATGTTGAAAGATTAAAAAAAATTTGGTTCCAAATTCCCTTAGTGTGGGCATCTAACTGGTGTTGTTTAAGCTGGTTTTATTACTCCTTTGACTAAATTAATTAGGGCTGCTTAAATGATACAACACGCAATGCTGTCTGTAGGGAAAGTGCTAATGTTGCTTCTGATCAAAACAGTGCTTTTTCCCTGTAATTTAGAATTAATAGCTCAATATATGCAGCAGGATTAAAAATGCTTGAACTTTCCAAATGCATTTCCACTTCTGCCAATTCAGCTGTGTTACAGTAGAAGATTAAGTACTAGGAGCTCAGGAATCTGACAGCATCAATTTTGTATATTCATCTGCATTGGTATTTATTTGTTTGTTTGCTACAACTTCTGTACCACAGGTTATGCTTTAGAAAACCTGCATTCCCATCATGGAAAAATGGCAAGAAACTAAAGCAGTAAAACTGTCCTTTTTTTATCCCTTCATCAATTTGGTTTATACTTTAAGAACCTGCAGCCAATACTTTTACAACAGGCATCAGTGAGTCCCATGTTTCCTCTCTCTCAACACAGCAGGTTCTTTCTTCCTTATTCCCTCCCATCATGGTGATCATTTCATGAGCAAGCAGACAAAAGCAAGTACACTGCCCTCAGCATCACGATCCTTATGCAACGCTTGTCAGACTCGATTGTCCTTCAGGGTCCAGGCTCTTTGTCTTTTTTGGTCCAATTTGAAACAGGTCACTTTTCCTGGCAGACCTTAAGAACACGAACCAAAAGCATAAGTCACCTAAACTTTTGATTTATGGCATTTACAACTGCTCTGCAAGAGTTTGTAAGAAAGTGACCTACAACAGTCTCAAAGTAGTCTGTGAAATAGAGCTGTAAGGGCAATTGCACTTTCAAATAGAGAAGCAAGACTTGCACTTAGTAACAATTCTCTTGTTTCACCATCTGCGTAACATTAATTGAAAAGGTGCATGCTGACATACAACTCACAGGAATTTCTCTTACTAATTATGTATTTACAACAATAAGCAGTTTTGTATCCTGCAAAATAACAAGCAAGAATACATGGGGTTTTTTAACACCTACTTTAAAACCACTCTCTTTGTGACAAAAACAACCCTGACAGTTCTTTGCACCATCAAAATCAACAACTGGGTTACATAACCTTATTCTCTGTGATATGCAAATTTCTTGGCTTGAGGAACAAGCATCACAAAAGAAGTTGTGCTGGTATTAGCCTGGTCTGAATAGGAAGCTGGATAATAGCGTAGAGATCAGCTCTGCTTTCTATATTCAAGTTTGAGGATCAGAGAAAATGGATGCAAGTCATTAATCACATCATTGTGGGGCTCTTTCATTGTTTCACGAGGAAACATCAACCAGCATGGCTGGCAGACTTGCCCTCTCTGTCAGTTAGAAAATGATAAAAGTGTTTCTTAAAATAATCTTAGTCTAATACTGTTACTTTCATGCGCAATATAAAATTGCCAGGTCTCTACTATACTTCAAAGAATATGATTAGCAATGAATGCACTCTTTTTCTTTTGCTCTCATTTTGCAGAAACACTTGAAAATGGTAAATCTACTGAATGCTAGTAGCACTTGGATGGTTTTTTTTTTCTTCCTTTGTGAGCTGTTAGAGTGTTTAATCATCTAGTTAAAGGTAGCAATCATTTGCCTAAACCAGGAAATAATTCAAGTAATGAGATATGCAAAGCAGGCACATATGCACACGAAAAAAAAGCTTCATTCCCATAAGTCTCACTTTCTGAATCGGCAAAAAATAATGAATCTTTATGTCTGCAGTGATAAAGCAGGACTCCTCACTCTCAGTATCTCCATCTTCAGTTAGATTGCTTGCAGATCCACTGAAATTAGATGTCAGTGTAAATTATGGTGTAGGCCGAGTTACTAGCCAAGGCTATGAAGGGTAGACACATAAAAACAAGGTGCTATTGAAGGTAATTGCTTCTGATCTTAAAGTTCTTAGTGACAAAATTGGTGCTGATGTGGCATTTGCATCAGAGGCTCCCTTTTAATTGACACTGACTGAATTGAAAGCTAGCTTTTTTTCCTGCGGGTTTATTTTTCCTACTAAATTCCTAAAATCCACCCTGTAAAACAGTGGCAAACAGTGGAACACAATTCAGCTGAGCAGGAAAATATTTGTTTGCTTCACAGATTCAGGGCAAAAGCACATGTGTGTGCTCACATACAGATCATGTGTTCATATCTGTGTACACCTGTGTGCATGCACTTGAGTTTGGTACAAAAAATAAAAAAGAGAAACTTTAAATTCATAATCAAAACAGTCGTGTATGAAAGGTTAAAACTGAGAAAATGGTGGCTAGAGTCACCGTTGCAGTACCTACCTCTCAGAGAAACCACTGTCTGGTGCAGTGCTCAGCTGGGTTTGATTCCCCAGGATCCCCTTGTCATCTGTAAATAACAACTCTAACAATACATCAAAGCCATCACGTCAAAGAAGGCAGCACCTGATCTAACCAGGAGGAAAATACAGGAAAAGAGCAAAAGCTAAAGCTCATATATTTAATGCTTTTAGCACATTAAGCCAGAGAGATGGAGACATCAGGCATTTCAGTTTTCCAGCTAAAGCTTTTTCAAAGTTCTCATAAAGGAATGATGCTTTGCCACAGAGTTTCTGCTGATTACTCATTACATCCATTCAAAGGAGGTAGCATCGAGGTGGGACTCATCACAGTTTATTTTACCCATCTAAAGGACACCTGGATTAAGCTGCCGAAGAGCTATTGGATTTCAGTGGAAGGAGAAAAGCACTTCACAATGATCACTGATTTCTGGAGGTGACAGCTATCTCAGACTGGAACAAAACTTGTTGGTAGCAATAGTTCCTGGAATCAGAAGGCCATTCTCTGCTATCCTTCAGTGGAGAATGGATGCACAGCACAATTACATACACAGCCATATCCCTGTTCATGGCCCAAAGGAAAAAGCTACTTGCAAACATTGTTCTATTGTAACTTTTATACCAACATATAGTAAAATTTTATGCTAACTATAGTAACAAAACAAGACAACAAACCTGTGGAATAAACTTTTAGTGAGATCATTCCTCAGAGACAGGGCTGAATAACTTTATACTGCCTACACTGAATTTAGGTAGAGAGAAAGTACATGAGTCTGCTCTGAATGTCCCTTTAGAGAAGTCCACCTCCAGGCCAGTTAGAGACTAACTGCCTAAATTCAAACAATGCTGTCCTGAAAATGGCTCGGCCCATGTCTGGCCATTAAAAACTGGACCCATGAGCCTTGTTTGCTGCTACCGTCACCACAGCCGTGTCCCCCTGGGAGCCACACTATCTCCTCAGCTCTGTAGGCACGTCAGGATCTTCAATCTACAGGATACAGGAATATCCTGGTCCCCAAGAGGCAACTGCAGTCACATCCCCTGGCCTGGTATTCCCACCCCACAGCCAACAGATGCTCAGTGCAGTTCAGCATCAGGCACCTGAGGGAACTCCCTGACAGTCCCTGCGAGACGATCCCAGCACTTCTGCCACCACTATACAGTTTGGGGTGACATGAAGGCTCTTGACAGCATCAATCACAGGGGTGTCAATGGAAAAATGCCTTCAACAAGTGTGGCAGGGAGCAACAAGCAGTGCTGTCTGGCCAAAAGAGAAAACTGCATGTTTTTTGTAGAAGAAAGTAGTAGAAGTAGTAGCTTTTTTGTAGTAGAAGACTACAAAAATGTTCAGGGAGCTGTCTGAACCATCATGAACATCAGCAATTTGCAAACGCATCACAAAATTTCTCCACTGAGCGCAGTTCCTCCTGGCCCAGGCAGGACTTTCTATTCTTATATTGGTTCTGTATATACATCCTGGAGAAATATTATTTAACTACATCTTTTTTTGACATATTAATGTAGATTGTTTACCACATAGTTTTTCCCTACAACTTCTTTTCCACTTAAAAGAAGCAAATGATAAGACTTCCAAAACTGCATTTAGTAGCTTAAACTGAGGAACTGCTAATACTTACAGTTTCTCTTAAAGCTTTGCTGAGACAAAAAAAAATGCAGCTATCTTTATTTCTACTTTCAAATCTTCTGTGGTAATCCATTCTCATTTCTATGCTCACATAATAATTGACTAGCAGAAAATTTAGAGGATGCTAGCACCCATGTGTATTATAGGAAATCCATATAAACTCTGTTCTGGGAAGGGGTGTTATGATCATGTAATTCAAGAATAGGAAAAGAAAATTGAGAACTCGATCTCTGCATTTCAGTCAAAGAAGCTATTTCAGCCTCCTTTTACCATGAATCCAAATTATTATATTCACTATTTAAAAACTCTTAAACAGGGGAAAAAAATAAGATACTTCACCCACAAACTGTGCGTACAGGCATTATTTTCTCATATCTGCAATAAATATATGGTAAAGGCATTAACATCAAAAGTGATCCCACTTTCCTTTAGACTTTTGAAAGATTAAAGCAGTGACATTTCCTTTAATGTACTTGGGTACAGGTATCGGGTGTAAATGGCACCTATCTTATGTCTTATTCTTAGAGATCCTGTAAAATATCCATCTTTCAGCTTTCCTTCCCCCACTCCCCCCAGCAGTTTATTCAAGAGGTGGGACAACTACATTTGCTTTTTATGAACTGGAAACTTAGATATAAAAGGCACAGTGAAAAAACTATTTCTACAGATTATACAAAGCCTTTGACAATAGCTAATCAGTTAGTGTTCAGACACTGCTACTTAGCACACCCTGTGTATTGGCTTTCTTGATGGCTTCTCTTCCACCCCTCCCCTGCAATTGTTTGTTCTCTTTTACTGTTATGCCTTGTCATATGTCAAGATCGTAAGCTCTTTACAGCAGAGATGGTTTTATTATGCACATGGATGGTGCCTAGAATAATAGGGTCTTGAACCCTATTTGGAATCCTTACATGTTACTGCAATAAAGAACAATTATTATTATTATAATAAAATGCATTGGGTTGAGAATAGTTGGCATAGTATAAATGCATGGAAGCAGTTAGAAAGAAAGACCCTTTTCGACTGTCAGAAGCAGTAGGTTTGTTCAGCCATTTTTTTTTAAATCAGTGCCTTGCCTTTTCCCCCTTCATAATACACAGATGCAAGCTACTTACTTGTTTGCATTCTGAAAACAAAGCTGGTGTCAGTTAAAGGTGGAAGGACCACATCTGGATGTGGCTAGCAGATAAGACAAGAGAGTATGCCGTTTCCTGCATTATTTTTTTTATGCCTTCTGAGTTGTTCTATTATGTCTGTGAATGACAAAGAAAAATGCACCCTAGTCTTACATTTTCTCCCTTTCCATTTTACATTTAAATAATGTATTTCCTTTAAGTGCCTTAGCTGTAATAGAAGCATGTCTTGATAAAACTATTAGGAAAGAAAATACAAAAAAGCTACAAAGTAACCTTCAAAGCCACCATAAAAATCACAACAAAGGAATTAGAATTTAAAACATCAAAGTATCACACCACTTTAATCGCTGAAATGGAGTTTATAGGGGAAGGAGGGGCTCCATTTCGTGTGTTGTTTTATTTCTCTGACTTAAATATCCATGTATTTCAGCAATAACACAAGAATAGAGCAACCGTATTTTAAAATACAGAAAGGAATGTAAATAGGACATGCCATTTTTATTTCTTTCTTTTAGCCATTCTCTTAGTATGACATTCAGTGTTCATCTACAGTCAGAAGAGCCTGTGCATGCTTCCATTCTTTCTCAGCTATTGTGATTTGCTTCTATTTTCTTGTTTAAAATGGAGCATGCAATTTGCAGCCGAAGGTGATTCAAGTGCAGTGTGGAAGACTGAGCACTCGGTGACCTTAGCTCAGTGCCCTCTCACTGCACAAATACTGCAGTCCCTTCTAATTGTCACAAGAAGGCAATCACATTAAAACCTCAATCTTGCTCAAAAAAAAATCTCCCTGGATAAAAGCATATAATTTGTACACTCCAATGTATCTGGCTGTCAGACATGGATTTATTAGCTCCACCTAGGACCACTTTCCTATTCTGCTGTTTCTGTATCTTGCTTTAGCGATTAGAATTATTTTCATCATCTGCTTCTATTTTCAGCTTCGAACTCCTGTCTGACATTTATCTAAAAAGCAGGATTCTAGCAAGAAAATGTAGCTGGAGCCAGAACTCAGTTTCCTTTGGGAGCTCCACCTCCAAAACAATTTTTTTCCCCTGCCTACAGCATCTCAATTATATTAAACTCTCTAAAGCACTGCTGTAATGACTGTAAAAGTGTTTTCCTGGTGAAAAAGGGATAAATAAATATTCATAGACAACAGCCTCCATGTTTTTCAGGCAGTGGGAAGCCTTAAAAAAATCTCAACCTCTAACAAAATGTAACTCCTACTGGAATGCAAGACTCATGACAATATGTAACACTGACCAGAGAGAAGTTCCTCTACCCTATCTTTTGGACTTCCCTAGTTTTGTCAATAAAAAGTATTCACAAACACAGGCGTGGCCCAAAGTCACTCTGTTTCTCCATCTGGACTGTATTTCTTTTTGATTAGCCACACTTTAAAATTCATCTTTAGAATCACAGTGTTAGGAACTTGTAAAGTGACAGCTACGGTTCTTGTTTCCAGAATGCAGTACTACAAGCAAAGCATAAAATGTCTAGAGACATGCAATAAAAACTACACTTTTAGATAAAAATAGTCTAAAGGAAATTCAGGGGGTCATCTAGCTTGTCCTATGCCATGGCAAGATCAGCTTCAGTGATGTCCTATCTCATAAATTTTTGTCTTGTCAGTTCTTGAAGATTTCCAGCTCTGCAGAACCATATCCACCCCAGAAAATCTATTGAAGTGCTTCACTACTTCTACCATTTAAAAGGTTTTTCTCAAATCCGGCCTGAATTTTCCTTGATACATGCTCATTGCTCTTCTCTCTTCCATCGAAATTATTCTTCCCCACTTTGCAGCAGCCTTGAACTTACTTCACTGTTGCAGAGCCACTCTTTTTTTTATGGTGTGCCTATGAATCACTGCATGCAAGATTAAGCTTCATAGATTGAGGCTGCTTTTGTGATGCCAAACTGTAGCCTTTTCTGATGGTTACCTTGCCTTCCAATGACCCACTAAATCCTAGATTTCCACAGTAATGTGTCTTTGATGAGAAGGGTTTGTACAAACCAGCAGCAGCATAAAGCCAGTTCCCATCCCTCTCACTTAGTAAGTTATTGTTGGGGCTAGAAGGAGGATTTCTGAAGGCTTGCAATGAAACAAACCTGCCAGCAACATCCCATTTGTATCCTGAAGGGCACTGGTGGCCTCAGAGGACTGCTAAACTCAGAAGCAAATAATGCCACCATTAAGTAATGAAAAATGTGCTCCCTGATCAATCCACAAAGGATTTTAAAATAAAGCATTGAACAAAGATAGTGTCAATGGAAAAGTGCCTCCCTGCACCTGAGAGGGCTCTGTTCCTTCTCACTGCCTCCCCAAGAACATGAGAGTAAATTCCATAAAGTATGCCAGCACCCAGCAGGGCTGTGGGAGAGCGGAAGAGGAGTCTGATCATGCATTTTTAGGAAAAATTACTTCACTGAAAAGGTTGTCAAGCTTTGGAAGAGGCTGCCCAGGGATGGCAGTTGAGTCACTATACCTGAAGGTACTTAAAGACATAGATTTAGTATTAGAGATATGTTTTAGTGGTGGACTTGACAATGCTGGGCTAACAGTTGGAATTGATGACCTTGGAGGTCCTTTCCAACTCCAGACCAGGGCAGAGAAGCTAGAAAATTTGGTTTTCCTCCTCAAAAAAACCATTGATTTCCTGGAACATATCTCAGACACTTGAAACTTGCTTTTACTGGAATACAGAATATATTATCTGGGGAAAGGGTCAGAGATCATGAGCACCAGTCTGTTCTCGGCAGGTTTTGTTTGAGATGAGAATTTACCATTCAGGTTCAAGCTGAGGTTCAGTGATAAGACCCTGATCTGACAGATCAGGACACAGAAACAGGCTGTTGTCGTGACAAGAACCTTCTTATTTTAAAATGCAGTAACGTTTATTGACAGCCCAAACCTCCCTCTGTCCAAGCCCTACTATACCTGTAACCTGCTTGCAACTGTCTTTGTGCTTAGCTATAGGATAGACAGGGATCTTTTTCCAGAGCCACTCAGCACTCTTCAGCAAAATATGTATAGATGAATTTTATTCTAAGACTATAGATAAAGAAAGCAATTTCCTTCTTTTCATGGTGTGTGGAGGAATAAGGACAGCAAAATTCAATTTTGCAATGGATAAGGCTGCAGCACTGTGGGAGAAAAAGAAAGATGTCGAGGCAGTTAAGCAACAGGATGGGGACCAGGAAAGATCAAGAAGGGCTCAAAGAGGTGGCAGGTTTTGGACACCATGGATGTGGAAAGGTATCTGTCTCCTCCCTATTGCTAGCCTTGTAGGTCACTAACCAAGCTTGCCTTAAGCTCTGGGATGCTCTTTCCCTGTTTACAAGTCTCTTGGGAGCTCCATCAACACAGGGACCGGCATCTCCACTCCATTCTCCAGGAACTAGAATTCATCTGGTGCGCCAAGGCAGCTACCCTCCTTTGGTTCCAGTGTCCCCACTTCCCAGGCTACCACCAGCTACTTGTAGGAAAATCATATAAGCCAATCTAGAAGCTTGATATTGTGCAAGCACCAAAATGAAGTCTGCATGCCATGTTAGCTCTTCTTCAGCACTCAGTAGAGAGGTGATGAAGAGCTTAGGTGAACCAGGTCCTTGTGCTGACCCACCAAAGTCCTGCTAAAATTGGCACTTTTTCACAGGTGCAGTAAGAGGTCGCCTGCGGTGGCTTTGCCACCACTCAGAGCATGCAACATGCAGTCATTCCCATGAGCTGAAAACACAGCTGCACTCATGTATTTGGAGCACTTTGAGCTGAAAAATAATCAACCAAAAAAGCCAAGTACATACAATTAAAAATTATGCTTTAGGACCACACAGGGCACTACATGGAATCAGGGGAGACCTAGGACTGACTGCTGAGTGAGGTGGGCACAACTGGCATATGGCACCTGCCTTAAAGACTGCCTTCTTTTTGGCCTTATGGATCTGGTTTTGGACACTGAGCTGAGGGGAATAGTCAGCTGTGTGAGCAGAAAGATGTGTGACAAGTTTAAACAATGTAAGCCTGAGTTCCAGTCTGGTCTTTGCCTCCCATAATGCAGACACACAACATGAGCTTTCTCATTAATTCCAATCATTTTCAATCAAGGCACAGCAGTCTTGAGTTATGTAATTTAACTTTCAGCTGCTTTAAGAATTGTTTATAGTGCTGGCAATCCTCAGTAGTATTAGTTGCCACAATGTCCTAGGTTTAAATGTCTTTTTCTTCTCTGCCTTTTTTTTCTTTTTTGTGTAGCATTAAGTTGTTTAACTTTCTTTAATGGTCTCTTGTTTGCAATAATGGAGGCAGCTTTTAAATGGGTAAGAAAATGTTCGACTTTTCTAGATCTCTCTCTCTAATGAGAGAAAACTGGAAGTTGATAAGTCTGAGGATTGTCAAGTCAGGAAAAGCCCTTACAGCCTTACCTTAAATGGCAGCAGAGAAGCTGTGCCATGCTGACAAAATGTCTTTGAAGTTGACATGAGGTTATAAGCCATACTCTTCAGATAAGAAGAAAAAGCAGATTCTGGACCCAATGGTTTACCTGTGAAAAAGTTTCAGTCTTAGCAGTGCTGTGGGGCCTCAATATGCCAGTGGCCTTGGGTCAGCACAGGGCTTGGTCCACCTGAGTCCAGCTTAACCTCTGCTTTACCTGCTTGGAGGAAGTGATTTGGCACACAGTCCTCATTTTGGTATTTGCAAAAAGCTATCTTTCCAGATGGGTTTATATCAGTTTTGTCTCACAGCTTAATTAATTGTAACCTTTAAATGGAAATATGATTGTTCATTTACCTCTGTTTTCAGGTTTTTTTGTTTGGTTTTAAGCTCATTAATTTAATGCTGTTTCATAAGTCTTGAATGCAAACTTTGCATTGCGTGCATAGGGGTTAATGATATTCACTAAAGCAGTTATCATCCTTCAACAACACTCAGAAAAGTCTTCCTTTTCCTCATGGAAAACCCACATTTGTAACAAATTGTTGGCACTCCTTCAGCAATAATAAAATTGGTAAAAACATACAGTACTGCACAGTTCTACATTGGTTATAAAAAATGAGCAAAAAAGACAATAAATGCACAGTGCAACTGAGAAGTCCAGGAGTAACAAAACCATTAATCTACCTTCCTTTCTTATTTTATTGCATTAACATCTCTTCAATCTCTACATAAAACTCCCATTATAAATTGGTTTGTGAGAGTAGTTTTATCTGAGGGCTAAAGGTGTCAGAGCTTAATATTCCTTACTCACCACTGATAATGATTATAAACAATACTGATGCTGCTTGTATCTTTCCACACTTCTCCATATACACAGAAATAGTAATGCATAAGTACTTACCTCACAGAACGGAGGAAAAGATTATTCACTGAAAAAGGCACTGAAAAGAGATGTGTGAAGGATTTGAATTCAAATTAAAGACTTAGCTCAAACTTAATCAGTAGTTCGACTGCCACAGTTCCTTACAGTGAGTGGCATGTTACACTGGAAAGTAAAGCAATTGACTGAAAAAAACCCAAAGAATTTGGGGATGGAAATCAGGCTAAATTTCAGTTGTAGTTTTGTTTCTGATAGACAATGCACTATTCTGAATGTACTTATTAATACTGGGGGGGTTTAAGCATGGTTGCTGAAGGTAAAGTTAAAAAGCTTAGATTTACTGGGTTATTCTGTCTTCCCTGTCAATGGAAAATGTATTGCTAGGTCTAACTACATCAGGCTGATAAAAAAGCACAAGCACATATCTTGTAAGAGGCATCTAAACTTGCATATGGTATAATTAGCTGTATAAATAAGAATATGGTACATATTTTTGACTATTCTTTTAGTTCAATAAACATTCTTTTTTAATGGATCTGAATGGAGTTACATCATCATTTGAATACCCAACTGTACTGGATGTCAGTACTCATCCTGCTTTCAGGAAAAGCTCTGAACTCCTGAGAAAAGGTAGACACCCTTGAAGTTGAAATAAAGAGCAGCATCAAAAAGAATTATGGGTCAAAAATCATTGATAGTGGTTTGGTATTTTGCAGAGAGACTGTATAATATTTTTTCCTCATGTACATCTATTCTCCCAGAAATTAACTTCTCCAGAGAAGTCTGAAAAAATATTTTTGAGCTATGATTGCTTCAGATCTCCTAATCTTTGCTAACTTAGAAAATTCTAACATTTGCATTTTGTACCTTCATAAAAAAATACTAAGGGATAGAGGAGAGCAAAGCAGTGTCTGACACTCCACTGAACTACTGTGAACCTCAGTAAAAATAAGGGTGTCTGTGGGAGACAGCATTAACTGTGCTGTGTTTTTTTCTTTGTTTGCTGCTCATTGCCATGAATCCTAAGCACAAAATACAGCAGGTGCCTCTAAAGATCCCTTATACCACCACAAGACTCCGAATAACATTCCCAACATTTGAGGTTATTAAAGGTACAAAATAATAAAAATGCAAAAATATATAACAGCATCTTAATTTTTGGTAATATAGAAATAAGTTTTTTCATTGTTTTGTTGCGGACTACCACATTCCTGAAATGAGACTGAACCACAATCACTGGTGGGCCACATAAGCAGAAGTCAACACTGCTACCTGGTAAGGCCAAACAGACAAATTACTGCAAGGTTTTTGAAGACTTCACACATCTGCACAGCTATCTGCACCTGGGAGAGCAATTTTAAAGCTAATTCATGTGGGCTTAAATGTTTTATTATTGGCTGTACTATGAACAATCTCTTCAGATGTGTTTTGGAGACTGTACTGAGTTTCTAGGTCTTGAAAGAAGACACAGGTGGACATTGTGTATCCATGTCTCAAAATGCCAGAACAGATTAATGGCAACATTCCTTTCTTCATCCCTACTGCCCTCCTCCTCACATGCTTTTCAGGAGGTTCTTAAACAAATCTGGCATCTTGACTGCCGAATAACTCATAGAAAACCATCCCTTTCCTTGGCCTGGTACCACTTCAGCAAGAGATGATGGCTGATATCACACCTGCTGCAGAATAAAAAGAGATGGGCAATGCCAAAATCCTTACTCCAGGCATTGCCCATCACAGTACAAATCTTTATGCTACATTTAGAGCCTTTTCATGCACCATCTTGCCAGTCTTTTCCAAAGCCCTTTCCAGACCTTTTCTGTATGGCTCCTTTCCAAGCATGCATAAGAAACAGACTTTATTTTCCTTGAGCACTTCAGCTCCTGCTTCTTTCAGGAACATTCTATAAAGAGAGATGCTTCCAATTATGCAAATACTGGTTAGATGAGAAAATGCCAGCAGATGGTGCTCAAGAATATGCAGCAATGCTCTTGTACACATTAAATGGCTTCTATCCTGATACTTTATGCACAGCCTTCAGTCTCCAGAACCAGACCTTTATGCTACTCCCACTTTGGGCTGATCTAGAAACAGGCATATGCAGCATTCACAGTTCAGCTGTCTGAAAGGGCTCCTCCAGCCTCCAAACAGCCTATGTTCAGGCATAGCAAAGGAATTCAGAATTTGCATTGGAGAAAGTGGTAATTTTCTGCAAAGTTATTAATCTGAAAACTCTTTGGGGTTGAATATTATTATGCTCCTTGTGCAGAGAGGGACTTGGAGGTTCAGCAAGTGTGAAGGAACTCAATATCAGCAGTTTCTGTCTGTATGTCAGAGAGGCACTTCTGGCTTCCTACAGTTGCACTATTATGTTAAATAGCATGCCAAGCAGATGTAAATATTCTGAAGGGCAAAATCTGGCAAGGAGCAGGAGATTTCACATTTTTCCTCCAGAAGTCTTTCACACACATAAACACCCAAGTGTGTGGCTACATAGACGGTTATCTTTTGAAACTAATAAAAGGCAGCTACTGAGAAAATGTACTAACATCCATCAAAGGCAGAGCTGTTCAAGATCTGTGAAGCTCACCATGAGCTACGGTACACAGTGAAGAAAAACTCACACGGCAGAACTCATGAACCATATAATCTAGCATGTGAAAGCTGCAAGCACCAGATTTTTAACAAAATAGTATTTCACAGTGAAAGTCTGAACACTTCTTAAAAAGGAAAAAAAAAAGTCACAGAAACTAATAGCATCAGTCAGGCTAAAAATCTGGGAAGGACAAACATGTCATGCAGTAAATTATTTGACTTCTTTTGTCTGTGTACTGGCGTTGAAAGACAACACACTCTACAAGTCCAGACCATCTTAGACACACAAAAAAAACATAAACCAGTAACAGAGTGAAACAAACCAATGAAGATTGGCTGGCATTAATAATTTATCACATTTGGTTACTGAATACCATCTTTGCACTATGTCTTAGGCATCAGCTAGTGTTATATTTCCAGGCTGCAAAGTTCCTTGTGCAGTCAGAAGCCGGAAATTATAGGAAACAAGGACCAACATTAAGTGATGGCACTCCATGGCAATCTAAAAGAGCTTGTCATTAGGTGGAAAAGAGAAGAAAAGCTAAGTCTCCTGCATATTAGCTTCTGGAATTTATAAGAAATTATTCCTTTGCACATCAATCATAAGGCACAGCTGCTCTACAGCAATCTTGAGAAACCAAGCAGATGGACAGATCTTTACTGATGCCTGGCTCCCTACAGAGCACTGCAGGCTCATTTAACCCCTGTCAGTACCAATCTTACAGGCACTCTCATGTCTTTAGTTCAGTTCTTTTTCCAATCCTGACCATAACAGTAAAGTTGGATGAAGATCTTGAAAAGCATTTACTTTTGATTAGATTTCCATTCCAGCAGCTGGTGGGGTCAGCAAGAGACAAGGAGTTGCTGATGCTCCCAGGCTCCATCTAGGGTAAAACAAATACCCAGAGGACTTTCTCTGGTGGTGTGATTTATAAAGCTACTTTTCTAAGCCAAAGTGGTGAACTAGATCAAGCCCAAAAGCAGGACTTTTGACTTGCACATGCCAAATGGTATAAATGACAGCCGTGCTCTCAAGTGCAAGCTCGAGCAGTTATACAGGCATTCCCTTTTGCATTAGCTGTAAACAGCCATAGAAAACATCCCAGCAAATTCCTGGAGTAACAGAAATCTGAAAAACACATTATCTTCACAAGTCTTTCCCTACAATCACCTGGGAAACCAAATAAGGTATTGCACAAGATGGTTTTGACTCCTTTCTCTGCTATGGTTTCCTACGCTCACAGAATGTGATAAGGTTCTTTGTATTATGTAATTTTATGATCATTGATAAAAACACACAAAATCCACTTATAAAACATAAGTCTCAGTGGCCTTAACAGAAGAGCTTTCTGTTGCAGCCATTCCTTGAATCACAGAAAGGAAGCTCTCTGGGCCACCACTGTGTACACAGTTATAACCATTTGAGAATGTCTGCTGCTACGTAAGCAACAATACATTGTTCCCCTGGCCCACAGCTATGATACCACAGAAAAGACACCTTTTCAGTTGAACCATGAGCTGACATCTAGCAAGGGCAGGTTGACATCTCCTAATCACCTAAGTATTTTGTAGAGCTCAGATACTTTGGGTCCAGACAGGGAAGTTAACATTTCACAGTGCCTTGTACACTCATGGAAAAAAAAAACCTAAGTTGCCTTCGGTTCTTTAGGCACTAAAGCTGGACTCCAAGTGAAGACGTACTGTGCAAGCAAATGATCCTCAAGTTCTTCCTGCCCCAAAGGATGAGCTTGCCTTAGCTTCTTGTGTGCTGAATAACCACACAAAACATATGGTGAGCAGAAGACAGATGTAAATTAAACCCTTCTGTGCCATTGCAGCCACTTAGCACTCCCTGGGCCACGTTCTCCTGACTGTCTATATGGCTCCCACCACCATCTACAGTGTCTGAGGAAGGCTCATCTTTCCATCCACAAGATGCTAAGCCCAGATAAAAAAGTCATTAGTAAGCAAAAGGTGATTTTTAAAGATGCTTTCTGTGTGTCTCCTATTGTCTCTGGGTGACAGGCAAGCCTAATTTCATTGAATGGATAAACTTCTATGAAAGAGAAAGAAATACTTTTGGGAGTGGATAGCCACATCAGTAATTTAACAGCTTCTTCAAAATTTACTGATTTTAAAATCCAAGAACTTATCTCTACAAGTGTTGAACTAAAACTCTTAATTTAAATAAAATCTACCCTCCTACTAAAGAGGAAATGAAGCAGAAGCAAAGATAAAAGATTTGTAGGAAAGTCGAGAGTGAAGCATAAAACCTGATGGACAGAAAAAGCACATACACATCCACCCAGCGCTGAAGAGGTCAAGCAGAGCATTCGACTCCATTAACATCAAAGTCATTAGAGTATGAGATAACAGTTTGGTACATTATCATAGAGAACAGCAGACAATGAGTTATTGTATTCCCATGTACTTCATTCCATACTTTTCTGATAAATTCAAATTAAATATGCCCTAAATGCATTGCTGAGCAGAAATTAGTCTATTTAAAATTTAAAATTATAGACACTCCTATCTAATTTGATTTGTAATTTCCTTGTGCCTTTTATTCTGAAAAACTGTGTGTAGAATGTCTTCTTCCGACTGAGATGCTCCCCTTGAGAAAGCAATTTGAGCTATGTGACTTTCTGTTCTCTGATGGTTATGCCATCTCTTTTTCATTTTTATCTATCATAGTAGGCTGCTGCAAAAGTGTTGCTAAAGAGGTGCTCTAGTTTACAAAACTGAGAAAGCTGTACGGTAGCCTAGTGAATATTCTCATATGGAGTTGAATAGAGGCAAACTAGAGCTCCTGATAAGGCTCTTTAGCATTCTCAACTCCTAACTCCATCCTCTAGCCCAAAAGTACATGTTTTTCTCTTACATGAATGAATTTTTAGAGCAGCAGTATGGTAGCTCCAGGTGGTGTGGTTATCCTGATATAATCACTCCCCTCGAGGATGCCTGTTAACCCCGCAGAGGTGATGAGAGCTGGGCCCTCTCTCGTGCCTTATTGCTTCTATACCTGCTGATGGCAGCAACTAGAAAGAATTGTTAAACATGAAGAGCATGCAGAATTAATCTGCACTGTCCATTTGTTAATTATAAAGGCTATGAACGCTGCCATTGAGCACCATCTACACTTTTACACTGTCATCATAATTAAAAAGTTTTAGTATGTGGTTTTGTGTTGCAACAACATCGATCAAAGTCCATTTCCTGACATGTGCAGCAGAAGCAATATGTTCCGCATAGGTTATTTCTGGAATTGTATTATTTACTGTAATAGAGCCCTGTCATGCTGCCTCTATTGCACCAAATATACCTGCCATGTCTGTGGAGACTTATTCCATTCCCTGG